>JAPTHN010000001.1:189857854-190517061 GCA_026936325.1 Platynereis dumerilii | reverse complement strand
GTACCAATAGCCAGAGAAAATAGTTCATAGTCTCCGATTTTACCAATCTTAAAAGGAATATAATTTTTTTTTAGATAATAAATCTCGGAAATTTATTTGTGATTTTCCCTATTCAGGAGCTGTGTATATTTTTATGCAGAAAATTGAAATTAAAATTAAATTATTTCGAAGACCATTTTGTCATTCCTTGAATTTTTTTTCGCAGAAGATTTCTCCTCAATTTATCCACCTTTTTGTGAATCAATAGACATAGAAACAAGGGGGGGAGATGCCCCCCTAAAAGTCTGACAACCTAGTAAATTGACATTGTATTCGGGTAAAGTTTTTGAAAACATTTGAGAAAGCCCCATTGACCCCAGTTATGGACTGGCCCCAAAATAGATCATCTCTCCTGTGCCTATAGGCTATATGCGCAATTCTCTTCCAAATTTCTAGTCATCTTATATGCATGTATAAATTTTTCGAAAATTCTACAAGAAATTTCTGCAATTTATGAGGGTGCAATCATACTAATATATATATATAGGCATATGACTAGGAGGTTGGCATGAGGGCACTGCCGCACAATCCGCACTAGAGCACTATTTAATTGGCCCGAAGGAGTGAGTTTCGCTATAAGTGCCCAAGGGCGTCATTTAAACCCAAATTTCACACCATACATGTGTAGGCCTAATATGTAAATGGCACTGCCATGAAATTCGCGCAGCACTTTAAAAAGTTTTTGTAGGATTTATAGTGTTACCATAACTTTAATGTTTATTTGATAATTATTCAATGTATGAAAGGCAGTTATAACTGTTTCAAAAATTCAAAATACAGATACATGGAAAGACAGAGAAAAATGAAGAATAGCAAGATAAACTAGACAAAAAATATAACAGATAAATAGACAGATAAATAGATAGACAGATAGATAGATTGACTGACAGACAGATGGATAGATAAATTAATAGATAGATATATATTGAATAGATAAAAAAGATTGATAGATAATCAGCTAAATGGTAGAAAGGCAGACAGTACTGAAAGCTGCCAAAGTCAAGTCTATGTTAGATTGTTGATATTATATATATAGTAATACAAAAACAATAACATTGCTAGTAGATTAACTGTTCACTGTTACATAATCATCAGTTTATTAAGATTATGTAACTTTAATTTTGCTATTTTTTCTTGTTGTCTGATTGAAATTAAATGAATCACATGTTTATAATTTGATTTAGCTTGTCTACGCTAATAATTAACTATTCCATAAAAATTATTGGTACAGGATACATTACTAGAGAAAATTGAATTGTTACGACACTTTTGAAGATGATTTTGTTGTATTTGTTAAATACGAAACTAAATTATTGATAAGAAGCTGGACCCACTTGATGTAATTCCCTGCTGTGGACTGTTGATGTTGAGACCATCACTGCACAGATTTTTGGGTCCTTTCTTGCACTCAATTCGCTTCGCTCAACGGCCTTCGGCCGTTTCGCTGCGCGAATATTAATTTTTATAAAGTTCATTTCATATTTATAATTAAAAACATGAACTGCACAGCATTAAACCTTTGAACAGCGAACATGTCAACATATTCAAAACAAAATTTGTAAACTTTGAAATATGGCAATAGGCCTACTATAGAATCAAAGGAGGTATTGGAAACCTCACATGTTCTGAGTAAATGCCCATTTGCTCACGGCATATTGATTTTAGGTACTATTTCTAAGCATATGCTAACTTGCTAAGCATTTGCATAATTTATGATACACACACAGTCACATTTACATGTAGGGCCTGTCCATGTGCTGATGAGTGAATTTTTTTTAATCTTCGGCATTTCTAATGTTTGACGGTATGTCATTCCAAATCTTGGCACCAAAATGCCTGAAGGAATGGAGTCCGTTTTTGGCCATTCTGTTTTGTGACAGTCTTATAGAGCCTCTGGATCTTAAGTTATATACATCAAAGATCATCATGATTGTGTAAGTATCCACTATGAGCTTTTAGAAAAATTAGATCAACCTGATTACGCCCTGATAGACTGATACAGCAAAGCAAGCTACCAGAGGCACAAATCAAATCATATACATGTGGGCCTATTGCATTCACTCGGCTACTTTGCTGAAATTTAAGTTGAAAAATCTTGATTTTTTTTGCCTTTCCTCATAATAGCCGGGCTAGGGCCCAGTGTAAAAATGACTGAAGCTTTTTCTTTATTTATGATTGTGGAAAAGAAGACTCATGTTTCATTATTCAAATGCAGTCGATAACTTTAAAATTGTTTCAACCAGCCAAATACGATGTAGCTATATTACGCAATGAAAATAAAAAATATATTGGTCTCCCATACACATTTTGCGACCACAGATACAATTTAGTCTCTCAGTCAACATGCTGAAATTGTTCTGCCAATTAGATTGACAAATTGTAGGTGTCAAAATTCAAAAAACATAATTAATTGATCGTTACTTCGAAACTAGAAAGTTGAAGTTAAGTTGGATAAAAGGTTTATCAATTGACACATAAAATCTAAGCACAAGTCGACCTTTCAACTGTCTACCACTGTTCGTTTGGCTAGTAAATTTATGAACTTTTGGCCTCATCAGTGACTTGGGCTGGTGGGACCTCTCCTTCATAACTTAGTGCCCAGGTTCTCCTTTTCTCCAGCAGCATGCAGGCTGTTGAACCAGGGCCCAGTCCTTAATTGGATGTTATTGGATGTTTTGTGCATCAACACCAGAGGACGCCAGGAGTCTTTACTGCCAGAACAGCTCAGAGAGACCGCCCCAGCCTCATAACATAGCAACCCGACATTAGGTCTGCATCCGCAGCAAAAAATAACACCACATACATTTTCATAATGACTGTCTGGTGCTCCTACCAATCATGGTCGCAGCTTTTCATCGCTGTCAGACCGCCATGATTTATGTCATGCCTTCAAATGCCACAAAAGGCTCGTTTCAAGGTCTGGTTTTGGATTCCAGTATCATTTGTAAGGTCTTGAGAATTTTTGGTGAAATTAATAATTAGAGACATAGTCCAGGTGAAATATAAGGCTTCATTAGTAATTATATAGGCCTACCAGTTCCAATTAACAGGCCTACAATGAGGCAATAGGAAAAACAACATGATGATGAAAGACAGAACACAGGCATGTGAAAAGTAAAATTCTACTTTTTAATGTCTTGTACAATATTTTCAATGTAATTCATATATCTGAGGTGTTATTGTATAATATTTCGTCTTTGGAATTAGTGTTTTTATGCATACATGTTTCATACCAATACAAAGTACACTCTTTTCCATAAATGTATTGAAAACAAAAAGTCACAAGCAGAAGCTTACAGTCTTCGAAATGACTCAGTAAAACAATCATATTAGTTGGCACATGGTTAAGTATACAAATGGTGCTAGACTGATCTACTTCGTAGGCCCACCAGTTCAGTGATTGGTACAAATCCTTATAGTTATTATCTAATTTGTGTCCGAGTAAAAACCCTAGAAAGTAAGGAGTGTTTGGGGGCAGGCCCAGCTGACTCTATGACAGGGATACATCTCTAAGCAACAGATGGTGGCCCCATAAAATGGCAAATGGCAGGCGCACCAAGCTATGCAAACTGCCCTTGGACTTAGCAAATGCAGTAATGAGCTGGGCCCATTAGAAATAGACCATCTGAATGGCTATCTCCATCACTAACCAAAAAATAGCATTATCTTTGAAAGTTTCATAATTTTACCTAGGCCTACACCTTCTGCCATCTTATGGAGATGACCTTCTGGCCTTTTCTAAGGACCTTGAAATATTAATATTATTATTAATACATGTATGTATCGTGACCACTGCGCAAAAATTTAAAGATAAACCCTGCTACATGGTGGTGATTTGTTGTGTGTTGCTGCGATGCGGTATTTGGAATTGTGTGTTGAATGTGTGACAATTGTCAGCTGTGTGAGAGATGTTGAAGGTGTGTATCTGGAGGTATAGTTCGGAAGAATAGTGTGGTTGTTCTACAGGCCTCTGTGTGAGGGGGGGGGAGGGGGCCAATTATCACATTTAATGACTCCTTGATACTAAGCCCCCTAGATTAGATTACTGGAAGAAATAGCAAGAATAATAGCAGAATTGCAGGCCTCGCCTGGCTATTGCAAAGGGAAGCTTTCTAGTTTTGTCTTAATACTATTTTCACATGCAACTGACCAGCATAATGGCCATTAGAGAAACGGACACTGACACACTTAATATGTATTATCTCCCTGAGTTCCCAGTGTGCCCTTTTAGTCTGTATGGCATTGACAAGGGATATGTGGAATGCATGTGCTCTTGATGTTCAACCATAACTCCTACAGCTCTCCTGTCCTCTCCTGTCCTCTCCTGTGCTCTCCTGTCCTCTCCTGTCC
Organism: Platynereis dumerilii; assembly: GCA_026936325.1. Taxonomy (NCBI): domain Eukaryota; kingdom Metazoa; phylum Annelida; class Polychaeta; order Phyllodocida; family Nereididae; genus Platynereis; species Platynereis dumerilii. Next base: position 190,512,672 of record JAPTHN010000001.1, on the reverse strand, counting down.
TCTCCTGTCCTCTCCTGTCCTCTCCTGTGCTCTCCCCAGCATCTTGTATAGTATTCTACTCCTGGATGTTTCTCTGTAAGGATTCGCGGTGACCGAAGGCAATAACTGATACAATGTAATATTTCTTGGAGAAGTGAAATGTTAACAGTCTTTGGTCTTCAGATTCAAGTATACAAACACGTTCAGTCCACTTTTGCAGGGAAATGTTGTTGTCAACCCAGACCCAATACAAAGCACATCGATTCATGTCAGACATTCATGCTCAATCTGGGTTCATTGGTCTGTTCTGGCTGCTTACAATCATCATTTCGGAAGTCAACAACAATAGTTCAGACTTACATGACTAATCAAACGTAACTGTACAAAAAGACAAAATGCATTAAAAAGAGTTACCATGGCAACTTTTCTGAGTTAGCATGCATACTGACTGCAACTCAAGTGGGGCAACCCACTTCAATTAAAAAACGTACATTTAATGTACTAAATGCCAACAAGTATAATGTATTCATCAATACACAGAGGAGTCCTTCTCTCCAACTTGTGGAAATAACATATCTTGATTAATCTACAACAGGTTCTCTGTACAATCTTTGATTTCGAGGCCTTTCAAAATGATAACAACATTAATCAAAGAGTAATAAGAAATTCCAGGGACATCATTTTAAATGACAATTTCGTTTTTCAAACAGAAAAAGAAGTTCCCTTAAAAGCTTCAATAGAAAATAGCAAAAAGACGAAAGTTCTCTATGATTTCAACTACAACAACCTATGCACTAAAGTATGTCAAAGTGATATCCATGTGTGCAACAAATCCAACATTTTCGCATCATCATTTTTACATACAAAATAAACTCTGCGATCATTTTATAAATAGCATAACATATCGAGATCTCCATGACAATAACAAATGACAATACAAACAACCATGAGTAATAGATTATATAACATGAAACACTTCAATAACTATGTACACTGGTCAAAGTGATCGTGTAGGGCAATGTCCAATAATGAAAAACATGAATGTGATAAACTTGATAAAATAGAAAACGAATGAACTAAAATGACTTGCCATGCTGTACAGTTTCTCTGCAACTGGAAACAAATACTGCAAGTGTAATGTGTCAGACTTTCTGCTTCCTTCAACAAGCTTCATTTGACTTGAGTAGAAAAACTTAAAAAGATCCATGTTTTAAATCTGACAGTGCCCTTTAACGAGTGTATTTGAACCATGAAGCAATTCTACCAGCCTAAACATGAGGGCTACCTTTATTTTTATGAAAGCACGGTCGCTAAGGGTCTCTAGGGGTCAATCAAACAAGAAGGCAGGGGCCAAACAGGGCCAAGAACAAAGCGCTGGGGGAGGTGGTGAAAAGCTGGCACTGAATCTTATCGTTTCATTTACAAGGAGGCATTAATTAGCATGTAAAACATTGGACGCAACAAAACATTCTGTGCTACTGGGGTTAAGTAGTTGGGAGGGGGGTAGGGCTAGGAATTGTGTGAGGAAAAAGTGGATGTGTGTCAGTGACATCGAGTGCTTGTACATTTAATCAGCTCAAGTCTTTGCTCCTTGTACGACCAAGGTAAGACCAGGATAAGACTGAGTCAAGATCAAGCCCGACTCAAGACCAATTCAAGCTGAGGCTGAGGTGAAGCTGTTGGAAGAAAGTTTTTCTCTGAGACCCTCCCTTCCAGGCCTTCCTACCAGTCGCTTGTTTTACAAATCACCTGCTGCCGCTGAGCTGCAATTCCTGCTAATAAATTGTTCTCGAAGGCAGTCCAAGGCACTGCAGTCTGCTTGGGGACTATTGGGTCCTTGGATGCAATAGACAGGATTCAGACCCAGTTCATTTAACCATGCATGGATTCCAACAGCTTCCACCTACAGCCACCTATATAGTTAAAGTGATTTTAATATCTTCACTTGGTCAACATGTATACTGACAAATCATTTATTCTCGTATAACTCTTTCTCTATTTTATAATTATGAGGTCTGAGGATTGAAGCAGCGCCGCCTGCAGTGAGTATTAGCTTGATACTTGTAATAATAAAGCTGGATATTGGCACACGCTTGACGCTTATGACAGCCATGGGGCAGTAAAGCTTCAACGTTTTGGCAGTTTGTGAGGTAGCCGCGGTTGTATTTGTTTTAAAGGGTTAATATAACAAAACGTAAGCCATAATGCTAAATATAATATATATAAGTCGATTATCTAGTGGTGAATGTCCACTGTTGGAGCAAGCAGCCTGTGCCAGATGAGGGCAAGATGAAAGCACTGACCACCAGGCTGCTGCAGGGCCTCTTGGCTGCAGGGCCCCTTGGCTGCAGGGCCTTTTGGCTGCAGGGCCACTGCAAGGGCCTGCATCTGCTGCATGGCATTGTTCTGCATGAGCTAGTCAAGGCTAATGGGATATGAGGTCCGTCTGGATTCATGAGGTATCTAATCAGTAGGATAGCAGATTTCATTGGCAATTATTGTTTTCAAATGCAACTCTTGTGACCCAGACAAACACCTGACCCTCTGAGTAGCAGATTCGTTCTAACTTGCAAGTCCTGTGGTGTGTGAGGTAGACTGTGTTAAATAAAACATGACATGAAAATACTTAAACAATCTACAATATAAACCAACAAAAATATAATACAATAATCTGATACACAGGTAATGAAAAAGCAATCGAGACAGAATCAATAACAGAGGGCATCCTTGCCGGTTGCTAGTTAAGGTTGAATGTTGTTGCTTTTGGAACTTTCGAGTGCTGACTTCAATGGTCCAAGCTGACTACGCGGGACTCATGCATGGGACGAGCTAGCCTAGCCGAGACTTGAATGTTGCAGATATCCCTGAAATTTGAAGATCACTCAGGTCCCTGATTCGGAGAGTCAGACCCCAGACCTGCATGCCATGCACCCAAGCCTCCTCTCCGCTGAGCCAGTCGACCTGGACCTGGTACGAAGACCTGGCTTGGTGACCTGGGCATGTGCAATTGACCTGCAGGTGCATGTGGCCATCGAGGTGATATATCCGGCTATAGCATTTTATACTCGAGGTGTCCTTGGACGGGCCCTGTTCTCTCCTCTCACTGCTGCTGTATGACGTCACACCCTGGTCACAATTCCTGCCCCTTGGAGGTCACCGACGAGGTCAACCTGCGGAGGAGTATCGTCGGAAGCAAGGATGACCAGGGCAGCGCCACACTCTCCCCCCTGCCCCTCCCTCCATGGCGAGTCACGTTCGTCAGGACGTGTGAGGGGGAGAGGCACCAGGAGAGCCGGTGGCTGCCGAGTGGCCGTTGGTCGGACTTTGGTCCCCCGAACTGTCCTCTGCCTCCGACCCCGAGCCCCCCTCCCCGTTGCCAGTGTCCCTTGAGTCGCGACTGCTGTGCTCTTTGGTGGGACAGTCGGCCACCAGGTGCTCTTCCGACTTGCAGAAGTGACATCTCTTTGGTAAAGGTCCGTGCGGACATTTGGCTGCTATGTGGTTCCCGAAATCACCACAGTTATAACACCTGAAAAAGACAAGAAAAGACATCATGAGAATGGACACAAACACACATGAGATGACATTGTATGACATCGCACGCAAAGGAGTTGAGAGACAAGGAGACAGAGGGGCAGCTGTGAAGGGCGATGATGGGGGCTAGCTGCAGGGGGCTGACCAGTGGTCAGTCTTGCGTCCACTTCCTTCATTCGCCGGCACTGGCCTCTGCTCACTTTGGCAGCAACGGACACAAAGCACCGGCTGTCACTGAGTTCGTTTCCAAGACAACCGACTGAAGCTGCATCCAAGGTGATGGGGAGGCTGGGGGATGAGAGGCCAAAGAGGACAGCCAAGCCACCGCCAAGCCATAGCCAAGCCAGTGGAAGCCACAGCCTAGACAGGGGGCGAGAGGACAGTGGTCAAGCCGTGGTCAGCATGGTCAGCGAGGGCAACAGGTCATCTATTGGGATGAGACAACACGCAAGGACCTCTCGCATAAAGGTCACAGGCCCCACACACAAAGAGTTATGCAAGAATTAGAGCTGCATGGCCGACAGGGAAAGAGAGAGAGAGTGGGAGAGGAGGGAGGGACTGGGAAGGGGTCATCCAGAGGACACGGCCTGCCCTCGCCTCACCCTGCCTGGCCAAACAAAACCTCATCCGCCTTTGTTTTGCCCAGCTGACTATGGCCATGTGCTGCTTTGTGTGCGAGCTCCTTCAAGGCCTCATTAATGCTAAGCCACAATACTACATGCAGAACAGGTCGGGGACACTTTGGCCTCACAATCTCTTATAAATATTTACTCAACTTTAAACTATATTTATAAGTTTCAAATATAAGTCTATAATGTCAGGTTTTCATTACAGTGCATTATAAGGTCCAAAGGCAAGAGCACCCAAGCAGATGGGCTGTTGAATATTGGCCCTCAGTGCCTACAGCAAGTCATATCATTGATGTCACCCACTACAATTTAGGTCCTCGGTTTTTAATGCTATATTAGCCTATAGAGATATATATATATATATATATATATATATATATATATATATATATATATATATATTCGAAATAAATAAGCCAACATGGATTTTATTTAATTGCAATATAATATAGCATATACAGGCCAAAGATATTATGGCATTTATGCACTGGTTTGTGGAAAGAACCGGAAAAGTTACCTAATTTTCTTGAATTTCTTCTTGCCGAGGGGCCTTCGGTCGGAGCCCTTGCACTCTGTGCCACCAGGGCCACTGACGTAGGTCGCCTCGATGCCCTTGTCCGACGGTTTGCACTCGAATTCCACCTCCTCGCCCTCCCCCAAGGAGCGGAAGCCGGGCATCTGGATCACAGACTGAAACGAAAACGACACAAGAATTGTCATTACCATCGTTGCCTCTTTTGCAAATACAGCACTTGTTAAGTTTAAAATACTACGCCTGCACTGAAGTTACAATAGCCAGTATCATGAGCATTTGCGCATTTATAATCAACGAAATTAATGGTTCCTAAAAGGAGCCCTGAAGGCTTGAACATATTAATGCATGGACAAATGTAGTTCACAGTGAGTGGCATCGCAAAACAGAGGGCTTCTTAAGTCTGGGCAAAAGTGTATCTTCCATCATAGGGGGAGGGGTGACTGGCAGTGAATGTCCTAAAGCCATGACTCGATTCAACGGTGTAAATCCATAGGGCAATAATATGAGGGCATACATGAGATTGTCAAACTGAGAGTGCAGATGACTTCAGGCAGAAATTGGGAGGCTAAAATGGTGAGTGATTTGTAAGAAGTCTGGGAAACTAGCGAAAGCCATTGGCCCTAGCAGAGTCTCAGTGGGAAGCTTTGGGAAGAAGGGGAGTTCAAAGGGCATGGGCAGTGAGTGGTCAGCGGTGGTCGAGGGTGGGCAGTCCTCCTCCTTGGCACTGAGTCCCACCAACGTCCAGCAGGAATCCCTTGGGTCCCTCTGGCTCCCGGAGCATGTAGGGGAGACCAGTATGTCATCAAAATATCATTAGGGAGAGGACCCGGCCCAGCTTGGCGGCCAAGCCAATCTCCCCAAGCAATGTGTCCAGGGGGTCCAGCCTGGCATATAAGGCCCCTGGTGCTCACCTCCACTAAACAAAAGATGGCCATTTAAATACTAGCACCGTGCACTGGCCCAATCATTTTGTTGCCAGTTATTTTCACAAATTTAGAAGACCCTCCTGGGCCCTGTAGCGCGCTCTCTAGCGGAACAAGCAGAGCAATTTGTTTTGGGGAGAAAATGAACTTCCTATGCATGCCCTTGGGGCTGCTTAAATGTTTGAATTTACTCAAACATTGCTGGAACTCTTTAATGACTGACTCTTGCAACCAACCTTTCTCAAATTCTACAATACACTGTATGTAAGGCTTACACTCAAGCAGATAGTCTGCTATCTCCATCAATCTTATTTGTTATCTTCCAAATAAAAAACAAGACCTTGTATTTTGTAGAATCAAAAGAAAGCTCGAATTCCTTTGTCCGAGTTGGTTTGTGGATTAGCCTTCACGTCAGTTTGAAAAATTAACAGCGTGCAACAAAGTGAGACAGAGATGTTGGGGAGGAGGTGTGTGGTATATTTAACCAAATGTTCGCCTAACAGCTCGCTGTGATTTACGATGAAGAAAAAAGTAGAGCAAAGAGGCAACAGAGGCTTAGCTGCTGGTGGTTGCTCTTCCTGCAGTGATAAGCAAGTTCCTTCATCAGTTGCTTCGGGAAACTTTTGAGATGCTTCAACTTCTTGCCATCCACCTCTCCTTCGAATTTCTGGTTTACCCAATAGAGGGTGCACATTGCCCCCTTCCCCCATGCTGCTTTACATGCTTCAAGTGACCAGCATCGGTGCATGCCACCTTGACCCCTTGGCTTCTGACCCCCAGTTGACCCCTGGTCATTTCAAACACTCAATTCTAGAAGCTAACGACCCCCCTCCCTTTTCCCCCAAAGCACAGGCCCTATCTACTCTGGCAGAAAGAAGGCCATGGCAATCTCCACATGATAGAATTACACGACTGCTGATGGATACATTTGCATTGCATTTCCCATTCCAGATGCACATTTAATGGGGAGGTGGATACTCACTGGACACTGACTGGACACTTTCTATCACTGCTGCATTCAAGGCCATTGTCATGCTAATCTTGGTTCCATCCATCTTGGCCTTCATCAATTTAAATTGATTCAAGGAACTGCCCATCCAGTGTAATGCCCATGCAGTACCACCCTCACGACATCACAGCTTCCAGGGGCACACAAAAATAAAAGGGCAGCCTCGATCTGCTCATTTTCACAAAAACCATTTCATGAAATTTTGCATTTTAATCCCAGCGAAGACTGACCCGGGAGCAAGCAGGCCAGCAGCAGGCCAGCAGCAGGCTGACCCATCCAAGGCGGTGGGTCATGAGAACCGATGGGAACCGGGGACAAACATGTTGGTGGGGAGACCATGGGAACCAGGAACACCCAGTCCGAACACCCAGTCCGAGCCAGGGGATATCCTGCATACTTAGCCAGGAGAAACTATTCCAAACAAAAACAAAAGGGCAATAAAAAGCACAAAAATTCTCTTGTGTAAGGGGCCCTTACCACAGAAGCCTGGCCATAGAGCTGCACAATAATATGCCATGGCTTTTTTGAACTGACTGCAGACTGAAAACACTGAGGCAATCAATGCTACAATACATAATGATAATCGAATATATTTACAGTGTAAAATCATCATAATACAACTGAAGCCTAGAACTGATTTGCTATTTCACTATTGCTTCCCATGCATAGTTAACAACTTAACAGCTTAACAACTCCTTCATATTACCAACTAAAAACTCGGTCATGTTTGAAAAACAAAACAAGGTATCCATAAGTATCGAACACCTCAATTGCAAGGTGCTTACAAAATTGATATGTTGCGAGTGTATTACCATATGTGTCACTATATACTATCCCCAGATGATGTAGTGTGTGGCAAACACAGAATAGCATCATCATCAGCAGCGGCATCAAGTAGAGGCAAGAGCAACTGCCGGGAGCAGATGAAGCCAAGGAAGGCCAGTGGTCAGCAAGGAGACATCTATGTCACGATGAACAGATCAGTGTGAGGCTCTGTAACCAATAAGCAGGACAGGGTCACAGGGCAGAGCTGTGTATGACACTGTGACTCCAAAGGTACATGACATCTTTGGTGTCCAATATATCCCTCCATTCGCACACATGACCTGTGTCATTTCCGTTTCACAGGGAACTTAAAAGGCATTGCAGCTTCCGTGAAATGTAATATATATGCAATTATGCATGTTGCTCTTCTTGCATTGTACCAAACAATGGATTTCTAGTAATATTTTGCATTTCTCAATTTAATCATCTCTTTCAGTTGGATAAACAAGAAGTCCATACACATGTAGTCTTTAGAAGTTGAGCATGTCATGAGTTTTGACAATTTTTTCAAAACCAGCCAGACCACGAATAGGCCTACCAAAACTAACCAGCACTCGTCAATATATTCTTAGAGACAACAACCAAACAATGAATCTGGGCTACTGCCACAGCAATAGACCAATACAACAGCACCCCATCGGGCAAATGGAAGGCCCAATGCTGGTAAATCCCACAAGAATGACCACAGGCCTGGCTGTTGCTGTCCACATCCACCTGGTTCATAAATGTACATCAGTTGCATCTCCTATATAAACGGGGGCCAGTCAATTTCACCTTTTTCAAAAATCACCTTTCCTGAAATCACCTTTTCACAAAATCACCTTTCGACAAAATCACCTTTTTTTTGCCAAAATCACCTTTTTTTCCAAAAATCACCTTTTTCCTACCAAAATCTCCTTTTATTTTTATTTCTATTTATTATAGGTTTTTCACTGAAAATAACTGAAGTTCATGTTAGAAAAAATATATTTATATAAATTGATTCTAAATAATTGAATAAATACAACATTTTATAACCAATTTATTGACTCTGTAATTAAAGATAAAACATTTTATACCTCGTATATTTCTCCTTATTGTCACAGCTTATAATTTTCATTTAAAATCACCTTTTTACAAAATCACCTTTCGACAAAATCACCTTTTTTTTGCCAAAATCACCTTTTTTTCCAAAAAATCACCTTTTTCCTACCAAAATCTCCTTTTATTTTTATTTCTATTTTTTTATAGGTTTTTCACTGAAAATAACTGAAGTTCATGTTAGAAAAAATATATTTATATAAATTGATTCTAAATAATTGAATAAATACAACATTTTATAACCAATTTATTGACTCTGTAATTAAAGATAAAACATTTTACGTCGTATATTTCTGGTTATTGTCACAGCTTATAATTTTCATTTAAATTAATTTCTAGTCAAACTTATTTTTAGGGTAAATTGTACTGATAAGTTGTTGCTGTGTCACAATATATGTCTTATTAACTAAACATTATGACTTACTTGTAAACCAAACATCAGCTTATTTAAGAACCTTATAAAATGGCATTATGTTGCATATTACATTTAATCTTTGTCTCTCTAAGTAAAATTCTGAAATTAGTAGTTCAAGATTTTGTAATATCTCATTAAATTATACGTTTTTTAATTCATACATTTCTGAATTAATTTTTAATAAAAACAATGAAATTATCAGACACTACATTCTGAAGGAGAAAAAAAATGGAAAATGGCACGTTGGTTGTTGAACCAAAAAAATAATTTTAAAACTATATAGTATAGGTACATAGCAGATCTATTTGTTTTGGCTTGAGGGTATTGTAAAAGTTAAGAAGTCAGTCAGTAAATATATTTTTCGAATATTTAGACAAGTTTTTGATTGAGAGCTGAAACAAGACTTAATATAATTATCTGGTAAATATTCAGATATAATCATTCTGCAATGACTCAGAAGTGTGTATTGTGATCTGTGAGAATAAATTTGTGGTGTTTGCTTACTTTCTTTTAATTTGCTGAACTTTTATTCCATGGTCCAACGTGCCCCACATGGCGGTCCAACGTGCCCCGGACCCGGGGCACGTTGGTTGTTGAACCATTAAAAAAATAATTTTTAAACTATATAGTAATAGTATAGGTACAAAGTAGATCGATTTGTTTTGGCTTGAGGGTATTGTAAAGGTTAAGAAGTCAGTCAGTAAATATATTTTTCGAATATTTAGACAAGTTTTTAATTGAGAGCCAATAAATAGAAAAAGTGGTCCAACATGCCCTGGTCTCCCCTGCAGCTAAGTCCATTGACCTATTAAAAAGCAATTAGTACAAGATTTAACAAGTTCTGGTCTATTAAAGTGGAGGAAAAAAAATAAAAATTTAAAAGGAGATTTTGGTATGAAAAAGGTGATTTTTGAAAAAAAAGGTGATTTTGGTCAAAATAAAAAAGGTGATTTTGTCAAAATAAAAAAGGTGATTTTGACCGAAAAGGAGATTTTGGAAAAGGTGATTTTTGAAAAAGGTGATTATAACTGGCATTCATATAAACTATATGACTAATATATCAAACATACATTATCATATTCTTAACATACATTATCATATTCTTTTCAAGTTGGTAAATCAATTGAAACCTGTGAACTTCAGAAGGCAATCAAATATTAGATGCAAAGATGGGAGTGCATGACTATGTACTATACAATACTGGAGCTCATTCAGTATAATACATACTAAAATGACCAGGTATGTGAAGTATACAGTGATTATTAATGACTATGATACAATCAGCAACAGCCACTTCAATTGCTACTTGTTCAATAAATAGGGTTTATGGCTGTTGAAATTGTATTGTATAACTGCAACATACACATGTTGTACAGTTATACTTCTCCGAATGCACCAAATGCACCTCAGTGAGGCACTGTTTCGAGCAATGACCTCTGAACCATCCGAAGGTTTGCTTGCCAACACACCTGAGGACAGGTAATGGCCTGGATAGAGAAAAATGTACTTTTTCCGAATACACGATTACTGTATTTTCCTGAGATGTATGTACATTCATCGTTGTACACACGTATTTATATGTAAGCAGCAAGTAAAGTTAACTTCCTGCTAGCTCACATTATAGAAAGTTCTGTTTCATCCAAGAAAGAACTTAGCCAAACAACCCAAAATCTGGTGAAAGGCATGATGGCAACCAAAATCCATTTTTATTTTCAATAAGACAAGTAACTCTGACCAAACAGAGAGTGCTGATTGCTGAAGTTGCCCTAGTGCCTCTGTGCTACCCCCTTTTGGAATGACCAAGTGCAGCAGTCTCTTCAGTTATGGCAGAATGCAATACACTGGCCTTGTTGATGGTTTCCCTGTAAATACATTGAATATGTACTCCTGACTCTTACATGTAAGTGAATGTCACAAACAAACAGTACATACTGGACACAACTCTGGACATGTGCCATTGAACATATATTCAGCATTGGACCACACAGCATTGGACCACACTGGACACAGCATTCACTAGCCAGCACTGGACAGCACTGGACACACAGTACTGGACAATGGACACATAGCTCTGGGACACACACAGCAATGGACAACAGTGGACAGGTCAGTGGCAGCAACAGAGAGCAGCCTCACAATGGCCAGACCACAGTCACCACATCAAGATGCTGTTGCAGCTCACATCCAATTGATCCCTGGTAGAGGGAAGGATGCTATTTCACACTCTAGCTCTTGATTGCATCATGGAACCACATAAATGACATCATGGCTGATCCTAATGTTAGCTTCCATTTGCAGTAAATCTCACTGTGACTGTTGCTGACTGACGTCACACCTTTATTGTTCTAGTGTGTGGGCTCTTTTGTCAAGACAACTGGCTCACAATACAATGTATTTTGCAGAATAGCATACATGTATATATATATATATTACGTGATTGTTATAGGCCTTCACGTTGGAAGAACACCAGTTACATGCTTTAGGTTTCATATAGGTCCATTCAACTGAGAGAATGATAATCTGCAGCAAAGCACCACCACATCATGCTTGCTAGGGAGTGAGGGAGTAATTGGGTGATATTATGTATTCTAATAATCGACATGGCGGCTGAGGCAGTGTGATGCAAGAGATTGCTGTTGAGTCAAGCCATCAACACTTCCACATTATAGATGTAGAGCTGTAGGCAGGTAGCTGTGGCAGTGCTTTAGCTGGGTGCTTTAACTGTAGCTTTACAGCTTTGGTTTAGCTGCTTTAGCTGCTTTAGCATCAGGGATAGTGAGATGTAACTAGGCCACCGTGACACAGTAGCCCCAGCAGCTGAATGAAGCAGCATCGGATGCAGAGCATTGGAGGTTGTGAATGAAGCCGCAGCTCATGAATGAGGATCAGCGCCTCGTTGTCGTTCTGCAGTTGCATGAATGAGCAGCACATGCATGCGCGTGCGCCACTTCTAGAGCTCTGCAGTCCTGCACTCCATTCAGAAATCGGGTCACGCCAGTGACGTCACTGCCATAACCACTACCACAGAGACTGGAAGGTAGAGACGAGTCTCATGAGATAGAGAGGTAGAGATTTGAGGAAGGTCGTTGCTGCACTGCATGCCAGAGAATAGCACAGCCTCCGAATAAGTAGAGGCATAGTAGTTGTAAAACCAAGCAGATAGCATCAAAGCAAGGCTTGCCAATTGCAAATGAGTCAAGGCACAAGAGCAATGATCTCGTATATATTAATAAGTCAGACACAAACGAGGAGGCAAAGCAGTCAAGGGAGGCAAGATCTGCCAGATACGCAAGACAGAGGAGGGAGCATGATCACACACTGCCAAAGCCATGATAACCACTAATTCCCCAGAATTGCTACCAGCACAGCACAAGTATATATCTATACAGTGCTCGTAATTATCTGCACATCAGAGCAGTGGCTTGCTGGGTGACGGGTGTCTGGTGGCCAATTCATCACAGTCACAGCTCCCATCGATTTGGGAACGTGACCATCCAGTGTCATTGATGCCAGTTCAGCTGGCAGTTCAGCTGGCCACACATGGTGCAGGATAGCGGGACAGCAACAACCAGGGACATTGGCAGCAACCAGGACAGCAACTTGGGACAGATCTGACAAGACACTCTGAAGCAGCTGTGGCTGTTTTCACTCGGGACTCGTCCATTCTAAAGCCAAGGAGGCTTCGGGAAAAACCCGATGAGTGAGCAGCACCAGCAGCCATCCAAAATTCCCAATATACATGATACAGCCCTTCAAATTTCCTGCCACTTCCCCAGGAGTGCCACAGAATAGTAATGGCTTATTGGACATTCTCTCTCCTTTCTCTGCCATAGCCTGTCTTCATCTGTCTGCCTCCTTATTCGTCTGTATTGACTGCCTCTCTCTCATATCTATATTTCTCTGTGTCTCTCTCCATCTAAGGAATCTGCGGCAGAGTAGATCTAGTAGGCAAGCAAGGACTGCAAGAGGCGAGGCGCGTGCGCGTGTTGAAATACATGTTCTCTGGGTTTTGGGTTCATTCAATATGGCCAGGCAGAATGGGCAGAACGGTTTCCTCAATGAAAGTGAGAGTGAGAGTGAGAGTAAGGAGTGAGAGACGAGAGCCAGAGATGCAGGAAGCTCCCTTCAGCCGCAGACTCCTCTTCCTCTTCTTCTCCCTCCTCCTCCTCCTCATCCTGCTACATCGCATGTCATAGGCAGATGAGCCGTGCTCACATGTTCAGTCCTCCAGCAATTCATGAGGCTGCATGTGCTCTAACGTAGAGGCAGCCTCCAAATGGCCTACTCCATGGCTACATGTTGTATAGCATTTGTCCCTTGGATTGCAATTGACTGAACTGTGCCTCTAAAGCATCTCTGTTCTCTGCCAACTGACCTTGATTAATAACTTACATGTATACATGTATTCCTGGTGGAACGATACGTGCACTAACATACAATGCATGTATCCATCCATCAAGTACAGACATTGCACTCAAATCAAAGTACATGACTATTACGAGGCTCAGGTCTGCGATAGTTCTGCTAAGTGAACCAAATATAATGTGGGTGGTTATGGGAAATCGATGAGAAAATGCCATGGAACGCCACATGCCTCCACTCCACATCCATGCAGTCAGCTGACAGATAGGATGGCAAAAAGTGGCAAGCCACTAAACCAAGCCCCTAAACGGTTTAAATGGCAGTTCAGGAAACATCCAGGAAACGTTTTAATCTAGTTGTTCGATGTTTATTCTGGACTGTGTCATCCTACCTCTTAGCATGACAGCTTCCTGTGAATAGACACCCCTGCAGTATCCACCTGAAGTGCTGCTCAGCATTTGATGAATTCACCTCTTAGCCTCTAACTCACAGCCCAACACCTCTAACTCACACATCAGTTCAAACACTAAAACACGATAATGCCTTTGCCACCGTCGGTACACTGTATTGTGACTGTTCCTGCACTGGCCTGACGTGACATATAGCCCACAGCCAGAGCTCAGTGCTCACTGTCAAGGCGCTGCAGATTAAAGGGACTGAGCAAAGCTTTGACCAAATATATATATATATATATATATATATATATAGGATACTACAAGATATAAAGAGAGTCGAGCCTTGCACTGCATCCTGCTACAATCTCACATGGGCTCCTCATCTGCAGTGCTCAACTACAGTAGCACCACATCAGCAGCAGCAGAAGCAGCAAAAGCAGCAGAAACAGCAAAAGCAGCAGAAACAGTCCTTGCTTGCTTCCAAGAGAGATGCATGTGGTGGGAAGTCCCTCGTAGATGATGCAGCATTGACATATTCTCTACAATAATCTACATGTACTGTCAAACTGCATGCAACAAGATGCTACGAAATGCCATGGCATCCGTGTGACCATGGCAGGTACCTGCCATGGTGTGACTGAGCATTGCACTGTACATAAAACTGCCTTGCCATAAAAATATTATTCAATCATACACAATCAAAATCTATGATACAGCAGACCGTGCCATTGAAGTTAGTCTATGCAGCCAGCATTTTTTGGCAGATCTAAACACTGTAACGGTACATGAAATTGATGAAGATAGCAGTCGCAGAGTTGAAGATTCACAGTTTAACCATGACAATATTAGGAGGTTCTTATAATAAACTGATGTATCTATGTTTCCTATTACATTGTAGTAGAGAAACATTTGTAACTCCTAAATCAATTGCAGATCCATCTTGCTAATGCTATTGACTGAGGTCATTCTGCAAGGCTGGTGGGCAAGATGAGTACCTGGAATTTCAATCTGTACCACGTCCATCACTGCTGCAGTCAAAGATAGAAACCAAAAGTATTTGTGGTAACATGACATGTTACAAAAATATAATCCTACAGATTATTGGTTACATTTGATGATGGGAGGGTACAGGAGACTATACTGGCTTATCAGACTTCGGAACTGAGAGGCCTGGATCCCTAGCACTGTGAATAGCAGAGTCATTTGGCACGCAAGGGTTAACCAGATTTCTTTTTGTCACGAATCAAATCCTAATGAGTGACTGCATGCAAATGAACTTTTCTGATACTTTTTTTGCCATATATCAGAAGTCATTTCTAACTCTAATATATACCAGGCAAGACGTGCAGTAACCGGATAGTGGTGGGATTAGAGCTCAGCACAGTAAACTGATACACTGGAAATTATAATTGTATCCAACACGAAATCCCTATTGATTATTCCATTCTTCTCAGCATGGAAAAAATTGCAATGTGTATGTAACATGTAACTGTATTATAAAGGTCATATAGTTTTGTGGAGCAGAATAATGATAGAGCAATTTTGTTTGAATCAGCCTGATCAAAGAAAGTCCAAATCACTGTCACGTGTCATATCATGTGACTAGAAAGAGAAGAAAACATAAGCTGTGCAGCAGCAAAACCTCGACATCTGGCATCGCCATTGGTGGCGTCCCTATGGGGGGCATGGGGGGCATGTGCCCCCCATATTGGACCTGTGCCCCCCCCGGTGCACCCCCATATGAACTTCCCAACTCTGGCTAAAATATACAGTTAGTATAGAGGGTCCCCCCCCCCAGAGAATCGCATCCCCCCCAGGTGCCCCCCCCTCGAGACCGCCTAGTTACGCCACTGATCGCCATTGTGGTCCAATTGATCAGTGGATTGTTACGCCTCTAAACAAAATTATAATCCGTTGTTTAAAGGTTTGATATCCATTATAGATTCACAAATTACACGAAGTGGGTCCAAGAAAACTAAGTTGTCTCGTTAGCATGATAAATCATGTTTGAAAACGATGCATGTGAAATACAACTGCTCAATTTACATGTGTTCACTAAGGGGCCGACCAGGCGATAGTTGGGGGGGGCTATGGACTTTACCCCCGGGACGAACTTTTTTTTTCGTTCGCAACGCGGCGACGAACAATTTTTTCGCATGCGCAATCGCGACAAACTTTTTTATCGGAATTTTAACATTACGGTACCCTAGCTACAGGTAGAAACAAACTTTTTTTTTATTTCCAGGTGCTGAACAAACTTTTTTTTCAGTGTAAAGTGGGAAACAATCTTTTTTTTTCACCAAATATCCATAGCCCCCCCCCCCAAAGATCATCTGGTCGGCCCCTAATCCCTGTATAATTATATTCAATACCAGAGGTGCAAAGCTCTGACAATTTGATAATTGCAATAATTGAAAGATATAATTGTTGGTAACCATGATAGCATTGTTGAGAAAAGTTTACTGAAAGTCTTCTAATATATCAATTGGATCTGAAAAGTTGAAAACACAGCTTGCTTGTGTAATTATGGCAGACACGAGTTTATTGCATCTCGTGCAGGCCTGTCGAATTTTTTTAACCACACTTATTACATCAAACTGCCAGTAGGGAATGTGAATATAGAATTGATTGAAATTATGGTCAAAAGAAATATTTCTTTTTACATGAATATAATGCACCTGACACTTAAAAGACATTATTCTATGGTATTGGATAAAATCATGCAAAATGTCAAACCAAGAAATAATCCCTTTATAATGTTAGCTTGTTATAATATAACCAAAATGTCAAACCCACAAGCATATATTGTTAACTTTTTATCAGGTAAACGTGACAGTATTGAGAGCAGTCAGTGTGTCACAATGTGAGTAACTTAGGCCTAAAATAGGCAATGTGTAAAGTAATAGGATTGCTGTCCATGAGATAGAGGGAAGGGAATCATGATAAGATGGACAATAGCAGGAGGGGCAGGGGTCAAGTGAAGGTGGGTGAAGGTCAAGTGCTGGTCTCCTAACTGACCTGAGAACTGTCCCTCAAACAATGATGTATGTATGACACTCAGGGGATATGCTCATAATGCGCTCATCCTATGTGCACAGCGCTCACTTCATCAAAGCCATGTTGATTAGCTGTTAGCTAACTGCGGGACAGGACACTCATGGTCTGTTAAACCAAGGTATACCTAATACAAGACTAGTCAAAAAAGTATGTGTCTACGACTAGGGGACCCCTGCCAATTTGATGTCTACCAGTTGGTAGTACCTGGTGTCTACGAGTTGGTTGTCTACTAGTTGGTTGCCTACCAGTTGGATTGTCTACGACTGGACTTGATACCAGTAATATCTTGTGCAAGATCTATCCAATATGATACTTACAACAGTATCATGTGAAGGTGTAATGTTAAATGTATCATGAAGAGGGAAACCGTTCAAAGATCAAGATTTCCATCTCACGAGGTCACCAGAAGGTCACTGAATGCCTTTGATCCACAATATGATGACCAGCTTCAAACCACTCGAAGATCCAACACCATTGCAGAGATATTTGGTAAATACCAAGAAATGGTTTAATCATCGACAGCATAAGTCTATGATTAGATGGCATGCCTAGTGCCTACAACATACATGTAATGAAGAAATCATTCAAGTCTGTTTGATATACATCATTAAAAAATTCTGAGATTTGGCCTAAATGAAGAAACTTTTGAATATGTCGAATTCATCATACATTAAGGTGTGTACGCCTAATTATACTTAAAATAAGAAAGTGCACCTTTATTCATTCAGTTGTTTTTGTGATTACATCTTGCCTGGACTAAGATGATCAGTTCAAGGCCAAATAATTGGTTTATTAGCTCCATGATCAGTTGATCATAAATATGTGGAGAGGCAGTGAGCAGCACTTTGGCTGCATGGAGGAAGGTGCTCTTCCCACAAGATGCATCATGTGGCACATGCACGTGGTTTGGGAAAAGAGCCACAATTGGTTCCAATTGCTAAACATATTAACTGAAGTACACCTGACAGACACTTCACGTGCCACAAGAGACTGTTTTACATTTAATAGCAAAGAAAAAGTTGAAGTAAAAAATAAGACAAAAAGTTGTGGCTTACCTGATGAACAAAAACATCCTGTCCTCCATCGTTTGGCGTTATAAAGCCAAAACCCTTGAGTACATTAAACCACTTGCATTTGCCTTTTCTCCCGCCTCCAGACCCACCTGCAACATTAACAGCAATTTACAGATCAACTCAGTAAAGCACGGTTGGTGATTCGTGGATTAAGAGGCAGACTCTAGTAGAGGTACCAAAGTAAGTATAGGCATCACAAATTTACAATCATACACAAGTTGCACAACAGTACTGCCCTATCCCAACTGCCACTCGTGCTCTCTTCACTCAATTAAGGAACAAAATATTGATGCAGACAATTAATGTAATCTTATTGTAATTGACATTATACTCGGACCCTACAACTAGGGACTAGGAAGCGTCCCGTTGTCTGCAGTCTGCTTATATATAATTATGTATAGGCCTACCTCTCAGAGCAATCACTGACCGAAAGCATTCAAATTGATACTATGCACCCAACTTTTATAAGCATTTCTTGTAATTATACTCTCTCTCCTGGTAGTTAGTTAATTATTTTATTGACAGGAAATGTAGTCAAACGTGTCCATTATAATTACGACAAATTAGTGTGGCAAGCGGAAGAACTAAAGTTGAAAAGCAGCCAAAATGACCAAGTTGCTTTTGCCATGCAATGTGGATTTGTGAAATCACAGGTATCCTCATGCATTTGTGTTTCCGATGCTGCAAGTGAAAAGTGTTGGATTGAGAGACAGGAGGAATTCTAGAGCGAAATGATCACAACAAACCAGGGCACATCCTGATCTTGCCACTCTCACAAAGGTAAACATACTGCATGGAGTGACAAGTCTTATTGAAAATATAATATATTTGGCTTAAGAGAGCAGGCAACAGTGGCAGTGTACCAGTATACATACAGGCCATGTTGTGAACAGTTGTGATGCATGTCGTATGCCTGGGCACTTTAACTGTGGCTGTTGATTCTTGTGATGATGTACAATTTTGTCTGAGTCAATTCGATGATACAAAAAATCGAAAACATATAATGTGCATGATTGAAGCACTTTCTGGCAAGGGATTTTCTAATATTACAGGGATTTCTAATATAAATGTGGTAAATGTATTTTCTAAATCAAAAGAAGTAATGCTCGTGAGTCTCAAGGACCTTCAGGTGTGCAATTTCTCCATGGTGTTATCAAGACTAAGGGGCCGACCAGATGATCTTTGGGGGGGGGGGCTATGGATATTTGGTGAAAAAAAAAGATTGTTTCCCACTTGACACTGAAAAAAAAAGTTTGTTCAGCACATGGAAATTAAAAAAAAGTTTGTTTCCACCTGCAGCTAGGGTACCGTAATGTTAAAATTCCAATAAAAAAGTTTGTTGCGAGTGCGCATGCGAAAAAATTGTTCGTCGACGTGTCGAGAACGAAAAAAAAAGTTCGTCCCGGGGGTAAAGTCCATAGCCCCCCCCCCAACTATCGTCTGGTCGGCCCCTAACTCTATTGTATATTGTAACATATAATTATCTTCAATACAAATACAAACGTAAGCCTCCTTGGGTAGATGTGGATCATTCCGTCACATCTGATAATAACGTCTTGACAGTCTGCTCTTGTCAACATGACACCTCAGTTGTCCTCAGAGGTAAATGCCCCCCCCCCCGGCCACATCAACCCACGCGACTGAGTGAGGACAGCTTCTATTATACACCTCAGAACTGTTACTAACAAATAACAGTGATACACAAAGCTTCTCTTTTGCCTGAAGATAATCCGATTATCTAGGTTATAATCAATTTGACACGTTAAGGGGCATACATGTGCCTGTCCTTAAATTAACAGTTCCTCAATTGGTGCAAATTACGTTAGAATCGAGCTGAATTCTGGACAGCAGTACCAGTGAGATGGAATCCTGCTGACAACGAACAATTGAACATACTATATTGGCCCATGATGAATGATCTATACCATGAAGTAACCAGTCACCACAGAAATGACAACATGTGTACTACTGGCAATTGAAATTTCAGGTAAGAATATATACCTAAATGTAATTTTTGATAGATCATATAACATCACAGGATATCTTTATAGGTTATCCCATGGCTTGGGCATTATTTCCCTGATATTGTCAACAGAGACTCAGTATTTTTCCCGAGACCCGAAGGGTCGAGGGAAAATACTGGTCGAGGTAAACAATATTGGGGAAATACTGCCAAAGCCATGGGATAATCTTTTTATCCTATGTCATATTTTCCCCCTAAATGCCATATTTTCCCTCTAAATGCCATATTTTCCCTCAGAATGTCATATTTTCCCTCTAAATTTAATGTCATATTTTCCCTCTAAATTCCATATTTTCCCTCTAAATTCCATATTTTCCCTCTAAATATCATATCCTCCCCCTTTTTGCCATATCCTCCCCCATTTTGCCATATCCTCCCCCATTTTGCCATATCCTCCCTCATTTTGCCATATCCTCCCTCATTTTGCATATCTTCCCTCATTTCGCCATATATCTTCCCTCATTTTGTCATATTTTCCCTCATATCCTCCCTGATTTTTTTATATTTCCCAGGGAAAAACACTGGTATCAGGGAAAAAAATGACCTTGACATGGGATAAAACATAATATTAGTTAAATATTAGACTTTGTGGCCATAACCAGAAACTATGCTATGACTGATGAAGGTCAATTTATTAGTTATTTTCATTAAGTCACGAGTGCAATGGACTTTAGTATACTGTAATATACTGGAAGTATGTATAGTAGTAGGTACTATATAAGCCTTCCACCATGTACCAATGCGTAGATCCTTGCAGCCATTGCAGGCACTGCCTTTCCCTGTACACTACATGTATTCAATTTAGGCATCAAAAAGACGCGTGCAATACAATACATTGCCCCCCCCCCCCACTCACAAATTCGATCCTTGTACCCCCCCCCCCTCCCAACAAACAATTCTGCTGCAAGCTTGCTGCAAGAAGACA
Organism: Platynereis dumerilii; assembly: GCA_026936325.1. Classification (NCBI taxonomy): domain Eukaryota; kingdom Metazoa; phylum Annelida; class Polychaeta; order Phyllodocida; family Nereididae; genus Platynereis; species Platynereis dumerilii. The sequence continues at coordinate 190,491,908 of JAPTHN010000001.1, read as the reverse complement.
TGGAGTGAGGCAGCGCAATATGGGTTCATGTGAGGACACAGATAGTCACGGATTAGAAGAGCAGGAGGCCTGCTTGGCACTATGAATTTATTATGGCAGAAGAAAAGCAGTGTCCCTCTATGCCCTCTTTATTTTATTGGTGCTCCAGGTCAGGATCAAACAAGAAGCAAGGGTTTTGAATTATGCCGCCTTTCAAGAGATCTGTGCTTGATAACACTCTTTAGATGACTCAATATGCCACACAGTCAATATATCCACCTGTACTTTGATCAAAAGATTGATCATTAGTCCACCTAGCCCACAATAAACATTGCACATTGGCAAAATCTGCACCTGTTTACCCAGCTTCGTAAGTTACTTATGAAATATAAGTCGTAGGCCGAATGGGAAATAAATGTTTGAAAGTAAAGTTTGTAGCTGGTAAATTCAACATACTAACACTGAATCATATACATGCAATGCAAGCCAATACAGTTGGTTTATGGCAGGTTAAACTCTACAGATTTGGTGTTTTTTCAAGCAATTGACTTCATTGTCAATTCTTCAAAGCTAAAAGTTACCAGCACTCCAAGTATATCTTCATGAAGGTTCAGCCAACAACTCAAATCCTCGAGTGAAAAGTGGAAACCACAACAAAAGCATATACATGTCAATAAATAACTGAAAATTAAGAGCAATGAGTAGCATACTGTGTCTGTCGTATGACCTTGAGTGTGAAAATTATCTCTCAGTTAATTTTCCCAACTGCTTGATCTTTGAACTGCTTGATCTTTGAACTCTTTCAACTGAGTGATCAGAGCAGTACATGATCAGAGACAGTGCATGATCAGAGCAGTGCATGATGCTCTGGAGGTGTAGGATCCTCACAGCAAGCTCTGCAGGACCAGGAGAAGTGGGAAGCTGCAGGACGCCATCACTGACCGCTGACTGCACATGACCTCGGTTCACCCTGCATTGTTTTGCCAATGTTGCAGCTAACAGGGCACCTTGGGCCATGTCAACAAACCCATACTAAGTCAATTCACCACGTTTCCATAATAACACTCTAGCCTCCTCCCCACAGGCTAGATAGGGACCTTAGCTGAGGATCTCGACTTGCAATTGGCCTCAAGACGATGAGGTGTTTTCTAGACTTTTTCCGCTTCCTTTGATCCAAAGACAGAATCATGGTAAAGCAGTATACATTAGTACATGACTACCAAGTGGACAATAAACCGACTTTACTTCTCCTGTTAGACACACAATAAGGCATTTTAGATGGCATTTCATTAGTCGTGGGGTCTCAGGGGTGTCATACTCGGAAGGAATACACGTATGTATGAAGATCTAAAAGTCTGGAGAACTAGAGGGCCATACATGGGGTGCCATGTTGCTCGCCATGCTGCAGAGACAGGCCTGCTTTACAGTACCAAAACCGTACAATAAACATGCAGACACATTGCAGCAGATGATCAGGACAGGGCAGATGATGGTCACTTCATTAGTCCATGTATGTTCCTCTGGTTTATATTTAGAGATGCCTGGATGAGTGGAAGCTCACTGGATGTCCGTTTGCCCAGAGGATGCAAAGCACAGCGACCTCAGTTCGCCTCTCGGCCTGGATCGCGTGAGTTTACAGGCCTCACCTCAAACGACCCCGAGTTATGGTTGTTTGTCATTGAGACCCGTGAACCAGAAATTCACCCCCCCCCCCTTTCCCTCTATATCTCTTGCTTTGCTTTCCTAGCAGCAGTCCTATCTACCATGGACCGTGGAGGACAAATTTCGCCATATTCTCCATCTACAAATGAACATCTGCTCCAAGTTATATATTTGATTGAGACTGGCCACCAATGCAATGCTTTTGAGCAGCCATCTCTTCATTTCAGCCCCTTAGCTCTTTCAGCAAAGCAGAGTGGTAAATGTATACAAAGCCATGGCCGCCATGTATACTTGACCCAGAATTTTAACTCGGACCTTCCAAAACACACGAGGGTCAACTCCGGTCATCTCAACGGCGTCATTTTAGGGAGATCCAAAAATATGATCCCCATTTATGCACGCAACATTTCACTCTGGGAGAGAGGTACAATGTAATTACTTCAAAAAGGTGACTCAGTCATTTTCCAGCAACCTGCCAAGGTGCAATACATACAAACTTCACAATTTACATAGTTCCTTGGAAACATCTGCAGCCAAAAAAAGCAAGAGAAGCATCATGTGGGGCCTCTATTATGCGCCATAAAAAGTTACGTTTTGTATTAATTTAGGATTTTATTAGTTTAGGACCCCCTGGTTCATTTCAAAGTTCAATGAATACAAAACCTGTCATTTGAGGTGACCTCTATTTAAGCAATAAACACCAGCCATCTCGATTCGGCATTTCCCTCATGCATGGAAAGTACTACCTACACCAAGAAAATAAGTCCTAATTCAAATTACAGGAAATGAAGTAAATGAAAACTCGTTGGTTGACTGGGGTTTTAGATGCGCCTCATGGCCCCGCTGTTTTGCTCTCGGTAATGGCTGTAAAATTGCACAGCCTAAGAAAATTGCTTATTATATTTGGCAATTTTGTGGGTCTTCAAATTCTTCCAATTAGATCACCATGTTGAGGAAAACCTCTTCTCGGGGTATGCTTGATACAACGAAAAATATAAATCTAGAACATGGTCATTTATAAATGTTTAAACATTCCAGTTAAGACCTGTTACAATTCAAACCTAAATACAAATGAATATATACTAATATCTACGACACAACCATGTGGAGCAACCCTGAATGGCAAGTATTGACATTTAAAGTGAAATAGTTAGTCACATACATGTGCCCCACACAGAGGCCAATGTTTATCTGATAGAATTATTTCATCTACACTGCCAGTTATAACATCCAGATAATCAATATATCTATATATATAGTATTGAATTTTATCCATCCAAACCATTACCTGATATATTTTGAGAATATACGAAAGTAAAGGCTTCGTGAGGGAGAGTCAGGCATACATTTCCACTCAATTTGTGCTGAAGTTATTACCCCTCAGCAATTGTTTTTTATCTTCATGCAGTTCAGATAAGTCTCCCGATAAAATATCCAATATCTCAGCCAAAATTGATCTCCCGACTGGCAATTACCAAATTGAAAGTCATTTTAACATCGCCCATTGATCAATATCAAACCATGACTGTTAACTGTCACGATCAAACCAATGACCATCAAAGTAATAGGTTGTGGTTGTCTTCAACTTGAGGCGAGTAAGAATTACTTTTTAAAACTGAATTTTTTATCACACCATCTGATCTCATTAGATGCATTATGCCCATTGGAGGTCCATACACCATAAAAGCTGATTGTTGATTTTCTACAATAGACCTACATTAGGCTACTTGTTCTTGTCATATTGGAAAATTTAGGTATCGATAATAACACAATGAATGTATGTATTCAAAATCAATTACCGGGTTTAAAAAATATATTATCTGTAAACCAATGACACACAAAAATATTTTCTGGAGGAACTCTCACACTCCACAGCTAGGTCTTGTTTGTTGAATGACACAATAATTTGCCTACATATTTTATGCTCACTAGATCTTCAGTAAAATTTAATTACTGTTAAAGGAAACATAACAATGTCTTAAATGTATTTTCCTTGGGATTACCCTCAGTTTATGGAAATCAATGTCGTTAGTAAAACAATTTATGTGTTAAAAATTCATAAGGCTGAACTATCTGGTCAAATGTTATAATGAACATGAAATGTTGGCGTTTTCCTCTCCAATTATGCACCATTACAGGCAGATGTGCTCTTTCGCATACATTTTATTTAAATTTATTGATAACTGAACAATAATAAGGACTTGCTTGTGGTTTATTTTTTGCTTTTTCTTTCAATTGGTAATTATCACATCTGCGATACATTTATATCATTCCAATTAGAAAGTTTCGCTGAATTATTCATTAAGGGGTTTCTGTCATACATGATATAGGTACCTCTGACAACTATAAATAATACTGTAATGGAACATGTGGCTTGATTAAATTACCATCTAACACTCGGATATAGAGGAGTTCTATTACCGTCACAGTTATGTTTTGAAATCATATTTTTTCTTCAAAGTCACGTGACGTATGGGGCTACTTTATATATCATTGTTTAATTTGTTTCATGGTTTCTAATATAGCAACTTTATTTGTGACAAAGGCCCCCAAGAATTATGCATTATTATTTCTTGCTTTTTCCCAAATATGCCGTGTCTTCACGTCATCATTTCACAAAATTTTAATAGTCATGAATTTTCCAGGTCAGTGTGTCAAAAGACGTCACAAATATTTATGTAGTTTTCAGAACATTCCGAGCAAGTGAGTTATAAGAAACGTATAATGTAATCTTTTCATGTCTATATAGCTCATTGTGCGATTCAAGTGACATTTCAAGTTAAATTCCAACAATCTGCTGAAATGACATGGACTGTCAGATGATATTTTGTTGAAGTGGCCTTTGCTTACGAGTAAAAGCTTTCAGGTCCACTGAGCAAGTTTGTCAACAAAAACAAATGGTCACTTCTTGCAACCCTTGCTATTCTCGCTAAAGTCTCCCAAATTTCCCAAAGATAAATGCAGTGATATATAGGTAACCAGGGTTTCCCCATTTTTGTTATAACGTGTGACAAATCGGCATAATCTGTAGGTATATTGTGTAGTAATGACACATATTTATTCTCAATAAACAGCTGTCAAATAAATTTGAAATCAGGATCTAGCAGTCACCGAAATCCGGAAGGACAATTGGAGACAATCAATCAAGGTTATCTTGCTGGCAACCGTGAAACGAAATATATCGATCCAAGTAAATAATTGTCCTGGCGTTGTTACATATGACTTCATTGGCAGGGAATTTTCCATATCACAATCTGACAACAAAGCCAGCAACGATCGGCGGCCTCCTGCTGTCTATTATGGCGTCTAATGTATCCCTTTAAACAGGCCTATATTACCGTAACACGTAGATCTGAGGCTGTTGGGTTTACCTGGCGTACCTTCATAGCAATTTGACGATTACAAAATTATGCATTCGATGAACTGGGTTAAGAAATACTTCAGGAGTAGAGCAATGTGTCGGATTACCAAAAACAAGACACTACAGTCGGGTACCGGGCGATAAAAAAGAGAATGGGTGAAAATAAAAAGGGGAATGTTGGCAGCCCTCATTTATCTAGGTCAGGGTCACAGGTCGGGGTTTTTGGGTTCATTCATGACCCTGGCCCTACAGCCTGTCTAATATATGAAGAGTCGGAGGCAGAGCTTGTGGCTGGCATGCAGTGGCTGCCTGTTTCACAATCACTCTTCCTCTCTATCAGTCTTAAAATCTTCGTCTGTTGAAGACTGGGGATAGAGACACATCATTTGGACACCAGATTGTATAATTTAGAAGTGGAAAATGTATCTGTAGTTATCATCATATGGTATACCTCGCAAGTGGTGACTATCTTTACTAGGCCTAATCCTGAGGCCTCCTCTGGTGAACTTGTGATGCAAGTCCATCCAGATTTCATATTTACTTTTTGCTCAAGCAACCTACTACGTATACACTAGCGTAGGTTCCTGCACGGCCTACTACGTGCTATTCTGCTCCGTTCATTCATCCTCGCGCTACTCCAATCTACTCCAGTCTACTCCAGTCTCCTGGAGCTCTCTTTGACAGGACTCAATCGATCCTGGCCGTTTTGCAAAATCTAATTACTGCAAACCACTGGCAAAGGCGTCTAAAATACAAACATGTTAGCCAAAGTGCCCATTTATGTTATTGTTTTGAAGGTGAATTGAAGTGCCTTGGTATGCCTTTAAAACTGAACAAAATCATTACCAAATCAGCCTCACTGCATTTTTCAGTTTGCTTCACAAGTTGGTTATCATAATTTTGGTGAAGATACTCTGATAGATGTGCCCTGCATCTACATTGTGTCTGATTGAATTTCGATTGGTTCCAGATACCCCAAGGGATGATCACGACCATGGATTAAAGTTATTATAGACACCAAAGTCAAAGATTGTCTCACCAAGAAACTATACTTGTTAGTATCTTCAAGACTTTTTCTGAGTTGGATCATATATGTATGTTTCTTGTTCCCAAGGTTGGATAAGAATAGCATATGGTAGAATATGGAATATCCGTTTTAAGAATCATATCCAAAGCCAAATGTTTGCTATTGCCTTAGGCTCAATTGCATCATATCTGGATGTACAAAATGCCTTGCAGGTCACAATTCAATTTTTAAATGTTTGCATTGAAAAAAAAATGCTCTGATCACCAATGGCAAACTGACACAAGAAATGGGGAAATTGCCTTGAGTTCATTTTCAAAATAGACTAAATAGTACTTACACAGTAATTAAGCAAACAGAGGAAGCCAGTCCAAATTTTATTTGGAGGAAGCATTTTGCTAGCAAAAACAAATGCTTCAACCCAGAACACAGAAGAATACTGGATCTGGGAGGTTGGGTATTTGCTATATTAATAGACCTGTGGCCAGCATCAATCTAACAGGGCTGACTGCTGTCAAAGGCACAGTGCAAGCACAATGGCTATCTCATGGATTGATTATGCCTTTTGTGGATCTATCCAAGTGCATAACATATGGGGAGCTATGGGGTGGGGGCAGGATGGGGAGCAACATGGCAGATGCAATAGATAGTCACATGAAGGGAATCTACACTACACTGTCACAGCTCTAGATTATATAAGACCTCACACATTTCAATGATTTCATAACATTTCACTTTATCTCAGAAAGCTGTTGATGAGACATACAATTTCAGCTCTCTTCATCCCAGCCACATCCAGATGATGTACCTACAGCTCATGCAATTTCTTCAAACAGCAATGACTTGCAATGGCATGTCTGCATGACAGTTCCTCATCCATCACAACCAGGTTGGCGTCAAGACATATTCCAGTTGATGCAGGAAAAATTCCAGGAAAACCTCCACTTGACTACAAGCCACAAGTGACTATAGCTGAGCACTGACAAACGCCCAGGATATATGCCAGGATGTATTTCAGAGTCAGTCAACAGCACTGCCTGGACTTGCTTCTGGATAAAGGCAATTATTGCTAATTAAGCTCAGGCCATTTCAGATGAATACAGCTGCCAGGGACATTGTCTTGGCTGTGTCAGATACATACACGTTGTTGTAAATAATCAAAGTGTCTGTTCACTCTGTGCTGTTGATTAATGTCCCAAGAAACAAAGACAGGCAATTTTGGGAGGGGGTCTCGTTGAAGGTGTCAAAAAGGTAGGAGACTTTCTGGGCAGAGGCATTGGTTGCTATGCTGGTGATGACAATGAGTTGGTCAGCCATAGCAACAGAAAAGGCAGCTAGGTGCAGATGGACAATGGCTGGGACCAACGGACATCACAGAAGCACTAAAGGTGCAGTGGGGTGGAGAGGCAGCAGGCCGAGAGCACTGACCACTGGTCAAAGCTAGATGACCCCCTCGATGACCTTTGACCCCCAGGCTGACCTCTAGGCTGACCCCCTTGTCTGTATGTCCTGCTGGGTGCTCCCTGGGACAATAGCACTTTGTGTCAACCCTGTTCCTTGCTTCTCAAACTGACCACAACAACACCAACTGAGTGAACTGACCAGTCGTGATCATAAATAATTGTATCACGATCACACTGTCACAAAGCCAAGGCCAGCAGGGTCCCCTGCCAATTAATTAGCCAGATATACAAAGTACATGGCATCTGTTCTTCAGTGCAGTTTCCACAAACCATCTTGATTTGTCTTCTCCACAATACGAGGCATATGCAAACCTTTCTACCTGTTATCTTTTCATTATCAGCCTGATACTTCATCCAGGTTTGACTGTCCACAGTGAGCCCATTTCTGAGCTGAGATATCATGGAAGTAGCACAACTAATTGGAGTTGTTTAACGGACCAGGCAGCAATTGCGCCACCTTGCATCCTCTGGGTCACCTATTTCAGTCAGCCTCCCCCGTGCAAAAACCCAAGAAAAGGAGCAAAATAGCAAAGGAATGTGCGGTGGACTCGAGAAGTTGTAAACTAGAGCAGATGACCCATCTTGTGTGTACATGCCTACTTCCTGCATACTGACGTGTGTACGTATATTAGTAAGGGTTGTGGCCCAGATATATACATGCTTGTGAGTTCCTCTCGGGCCCAGAAATAACAACAGAAGCCAGGGGGCTGAGGAAGTGACAGGTCAGGGGGTGATCCTATGACAGCAGCTCTGGCCATCCCCTGCATCCCCGAGTCCTGTCCATTTCCCTGGCCCTGTCAGTTATCCTGGTCCTGGCCAGCAGCATGTGTTTGCCCGGAAGAGGGTCACAGGGAGGGGACCCCACAGCACTGCAGTATGTGTACAATGTGGGCCACGACTCATTCGCAGCCACCCTGGCTCCCAAGCACTCTCAAGCACCAACCCTTGCACTGCATCCCCCTCCCTCCTCCCTCACCAGCCCCTGCACGATCCCTCCCTGCTCCATCTTTGACCACCTCTTCGACGCTCGTTAAAAACGCACCGAATGAGGCCGGGCAACTGCTGTCTGTCGATTGTATGAGGTACGAACTGCCACCGAGTCTGACCTGGTTATTGAATAAACCCATCTGTCATGCACTCCTTACACACACTCGGCCTCAAGAAATGGAGCAAATACGACAAGTAGGTATGGAGGTAAATTGAATTGTCAGCCGGATCAAAGAGCCAGGGCTCTTCTCTGGATCATATCTCACTCGGGTACATTGCATGTCAAAAGAACATGTTTCAAGAAAGTGTAATTACGAAGCAGACTGGTGGAGGCATCCATGATCCATGCACGACGTGGTGGCCAATTGGCCAGTCGGCCAGGAGGAAGGTGTCATGGCAACACCACAAGCTGATTGCTCCATCATGGTAGACTGCAGCAAATGACTGCAGCAAAAAAAGCTGCCATTTTTGCAGTCCTCACTGCAGGGCCACCTCAGGCACGAAAGCCAAGCATGCACGAGGCTGCAATGGCAGACAGTAGCAGACTAGCATCGCTCAGCTGATGGGCTGCACGTCTTGGCAGCAGCAGCAGCAGTGTTTTGATGCTGTCAACCTCCGAATGATGGAAAGGGGGCACGTCACGGACGGTCAGGCTGGGCAGGCAGGGTGGAAGACTCGAGTGACCACTGATTGCAGTCATGAGCCTGCAGAGCCTGCAGGGAGGGGGCGGTACTACAGGCTCCACTATAGATCTACACTACAGCAGACAGAAATCTAGCAGCGCAGTTAGGCCACTCTCAATAGCAATGGCTGTCCTTACCTGAGGCCATGTTGAGGCGTTAAGGCTGGAGTGCCGTCCAGCTTAGTGGTCCGACCTTGTTAGCTCTTGTAACATCCGAACATCGTTTCCAGCTTCGCTCCAGCATACTCCTGCACTCATGCCATACTACGATCTCGACCATAGCCCCAGTTTGCTCAGGTCACGTGACCATCAGCCTCTTGCTAATTATTTATACAGGAAAGATGGCGGCCTTGGCAACAGCCAATCAGCGTGCACTTTCCCATGCCAATCATGTTGGAAACTGTGTCATGGCTGGCAGCTTCTGGGGGATCCACAAGGCCAATTACGTAATATTTTGATCCCTAGTTTCTCGGGTCAAACCGCTGAAGGCTTACAGATGGCACAACTGGCCCCTTTTCGACAGCTGAACGTTGTTTGGCCAGCGAGGCGGAGGGATACACCAGAGAGCTGTCGTGAGCAAAACACCAGCTCCCCAATGGCTGAGTTCCCTATCATTACGTAACCACAAAATTTTAACGAAATGATCATTATGAAGTTTTTTGCACGACTAGTAATTCCATGCATGAGTGCCCTACAATATATTTTAACGAATTCCTATTACCTGGTGGCCCACTCGAAATGGATCAATATTTAACTTGAACGATTTCCTCGTGGACCCAGATAGGCTTGCCCACGTGTGTGGCGAATTTCTCAAATGCAGCCATCGGTGACAGTGTCAGATATCAAATTGTTACACAGAATATATTTCCTGTCGCATTATCTGCAAATCTTGTTGACAATGGCTGACTAGATATAGCCCTAGATCTATATAACACCTGCCATTCTGTCAGACCTGTACATTTGATGATACATTGATATTATAATTTGACCTGCAGTCATACAAGAAGTACCCGAAGGGCTGAAGAACACAATATTGCAGATTACTTTAATCCATTATACAGGGAACGATAATTGCATCACCTTCTTAATCTTCTGACACAATATATACCGAAAAAATACAGGCTGATGCTGATGCCATTTAACCTGTCCTCGTAGTGACAGATTAGGAAAACATAAATCTGTCCAACATTAGAAATGACGTAATAGGAGGCGGAGCTAAGGGCCAAGAAGATCAGGAGCAGCCAGAGGCAGAGGACAGCATCACAGCAAATCAAAGTCTGGACTGAATACTAGATCATGCAGGTGACACAGAGAGCACAGTAGAAGCACCTGTACTGACTACTCAGCCTCAGTGAATGCAATGTATTGATGGTCAAGTGTTCGTGCATAGAACTGCAGTCTCACAGGGCTGGGCCTCTGCCAGGTAAAATCAATGATCAGGCTGGTCACCTGGGCTCTAAAGACATTTCAGTGATGTCACAGATCATGACAGATGCATAGGCCGGACTTCATTTTTCATACACAGATTTGCAGGTCAAGGAAAGCAGCAAGGACCCTCGGCAGTTAATCATTGGCCTATCAGATTAGCACTGACAGTTCCACATTGCAACTTGCAACAATGTTCATAGGCCGAAGCAGGAAGTCAAGCGAGGAGGCAGAAAAAGAAAGAAACTGCTCTTATTCGTGTCACATAACCTTGACTATTCTGGCTGCGAGTGCATACAACAAGGCCATCATAGCGAATCATATAAATGTAGAAGGCTGAGAAAATAACAGTGGGACTCGCATTCCAGGCATAACTTTGCCTACTACTCGTACTATGGCAAAGACTCTAACGGCACCCTTCATCTGGTGGTGTGTGCTCCCTCCAAAGAACTGCACTGGTACCAAGCACTCTGGCCTGGTGGGTCCCCACTATCACAGCCATCTGACAGGTAGCCAAACAGTCCCTGTTAAAACTTCTTGCCCTTAGTTTTTTGCCCCTTTACATGACCATGCTGATCCCTTCAATGACTGTTCTACTTTCGATACTCTCTAGGCTGACTGGAGAGTGGAGACCCAAGTTGGATTGAGCTTTCCGAAGAAGTTCTGAAAACATGTTTTGTAAAGAAAAGCCAGGCATTCCTATGAGCCCAAACTGTGTAGGTTCACAAGTATGCCTTGTATGCGATAAAGCCACAAATATGCCACATCGCGCCATGCAGTGAGTGGACCAGTTGGCCAGTGGCCCAGTAGTGGCCCAGGAATGACCCAGTGGCCTACTTATTACGAGATCTCCAGGATGACTCTTGGACTGCCAGGCCCACCATCCCAAACCAGCCCAGCCCTCCAGGCGGCTCCTGGCTAATCCAACTGTGCACACAGGTCACTATCTGGACAACACCTCAGCTGTGAAGCCACCACTAGCCAGCCCTGCCAATCTACCTGTGTCCGCTACTCCAACACACATCACCTGCTTCAATATGCCATTTGTTTACACATATCATAACATCAAAGAAATTGGGCAAATACTTCTGTTGAACACCACAAAGAGAACAGAAAACAAACGGATGTGGGCCAACTATGAGTCCTCTAACCTGGCGTCTGTCGATAGGACATCTCTCGAGTTTATCATTATTTGCTCTGCTAGTTATAGTATCGCTTCAACTACAACTCCAGAGGAATATAAAGGCGGCAAATAATTCAATGGCACACACCAAACTTTTCTACAAACCAACAGGCCACACACATTCAACACTGAAGTTTGAACTCAGTTTGAAGTCACAATTCGCACCAAACCTTTACTCCATCCTGGTATTTATAAAATTCTTAGCAGCACCATTATAAATAGATCGCTTTCTTGCCCTCACATTTATATAGGTCTATATTCTCTCACATGTAGTCCTATAAATATTCCAAACTAAACCAATAAACCTACAGCCCCCCCCCCCCTATCAATACAAATGTCATATCCTGATTGAACATCAATCGGTCATACAAATAGGGCCAGACCACCCAGAGAATCCACTGAAGTGGTCCAGACCAAAAAAAGACATTTCAACGAATATGTTGATACTTTTCTTGACTGCAGTTAGTTGCATCAACAATGAGTGATGGTCAGTTGAACCTCGACAGCTCCCTCGAGGAATAGGCCTTTTCACAAAGATGTTGTTGGTGAATCCCTGGTAAATAGGCCAGATTATCAAATAGTACTCTGCGATAAGTATAGGCTAAGAATTCTTAAATTGCCTGAAGTTATGCAAAGGCCATTTTAAAATATCAAACTATGGCGGTAAAGCCCTAATGGTGACTATTCAACAAAACAGTGGTTGACAAACGTCATGAAAATGTTCACATATAGATGTTGACTGTCATTAAAAGCCAGTCATCTCACAGAAGTGCAATGCATCAGCAGCTGCTTCTATTCAGCCCATTAGCAGACGACACAATTATACCTGCCCAGGGCAGTGGGGCTACGTCATTACGTTCTGGAAGTTACGTCTTGTGACGTCATCAATGGACGCAGCACCAGATGTAGGCGTCCATTAGCCACAAATTAGCGGTCAGTCAACAGCCGATGCTTGTAATTAGACACTTGGGAAATAAGAGCAGCATTTTCACAAAGGCAGCTAAACTTAGGTGGCTAACAGTCTCACTGCCTCGCCTGACTAGATTAGGGGAAGTGTACCTATATTGGACCAGTCCTTAAATTGGACCACCGCCATGTCTCCCAGCCAGATGATGCATCTAAGCAGATGAGGTAGTGCACACTTCTTGATTACAAACTTCCATAGTTGGCATGGGAAGTTTCTCAGCAACAAACTTGGAAAATTATGAGAATTATTTAACTTTTATCATATTTCTTCTGACTTCTGACAATCAACAATGTTTGGTGGCCTGCTGGTGGTCAAATATACTGCGAATCAGCGATGACTAAAACAAAAGGATAGGCCTACATAGAGTACTAGATGTTCTCAGTTGCAGAAACTGAAGGCATGCTGATAGAATACTATTGCTCTTTTTGAGAATATTTGCAATTACTATAAGCTGAAGAGAGCCTTAAATTGGACCACTCATGATGCCGCATATTGCACCACTGGTCCAATATAGGGTCAAATAATAAAGAGAAGGAGATGATTGATCCATTAATTATAGATGTACTGTGTAGAAGCTATTCTACCTTTTATAGGTAAATATAAAGGTTGAACTTCAGGTTTACTTATGTCGATGCGCAGCCAGATGAGAATGTGCATACCTAAATTGGACCAGGTGGTACCCAATATTGTATCACCTTGGTTCCCTAATACAATCGTGAGTGCTAAGAATTACTGTTCCAAGAGGGCTGCACTTACCATATGTTTGTATTGTATGTATCTGTCTAACATTTTGGACCAGTAGTGCCTACAATGGTCCAATGATCCAATGTCAGTAATGAGAGTAAAGAAGTTGTCCAATATAAGGTCCACTGGTCAAATTTGAGGTCTCTGGACAAAATCTTCTCGAATTTTTTCTCAAAATCCAGCAGTTGTCTAAACCTCAATCTGGGCACACACTGAGACCTTGGCCCGCATGCCTCATGTATTGGTCCAATCTTAGAGCATAAGAAATTCTTGTTAATCTGAGGTCCAATAAGTAATCTCTTTGGTGTAACCAGGGAGATGTTAGGACATCTAGCATCTCCCTGCAGTAACTGTGTGCGAGAAATAGAGCAATGAAGTTAGGTGGTCCAATATAGGTACACTTCCCCCATATATTAGGTCTAAGCGATATGCTACATGTATTCCAGAGGAGGAGCCAATACTTCAATGAATTAATGTCGATCAAATGAGATCATCCACAGTCCAAAATAGGTCATGTCAAGCCGGACAGTCATCTTTTAAAATAGCAAAACATGCCAACATGGTTTGCAACTGCATGGTCATTCGATGGCTCCGGAGTACAAGCCCTCTGTATCATTTTTTGGTGCCACTCTCTGTGACTCTGGAAATGGTTCTAGAAACTCAAGTTGCCCAAAAAATGTTTACATGAGTTACATAACTTCTCATAAACATTCAATTACAAGCTTTCGTTTGGACTCAGACCTATGATTTTGGTAGATTTGTTAATTATTGATCTTAGACTGTTTTCATTCGCCCCATTGTCGCTGACAACGACTTGTAGCTGGAAGTTCTTGTGAGTTACATGACTAAATTGTTTTTATTAAATTGTTATGATCAATAAAGATCAATTTACCTCATATTTGAGAAAACAGTGCAGTTACTCGTGTATTGTGTGGCTCATTTGCAAGACCCAACTCCAGTGCTTGACAGCTCAGTTTTCTTTGTACTTATTCCAATTCCATATCACACTACAGGCTCATTCTTGATAGTTAAATGTCACAAGGATATTACACAATAATGACAGAGTCAAGAAAAGACTCAATCTGGTTTGGGCCTGTGATCACACGGACCTTTTCACAAATTACATTTAGCGGTCACTGTGACTCTATATATGACTAGTCAGCACATTCCCAGTCACCATAAATTACTAGGGAGTAATTCGGACACGTAATGAAGCGTCTAGTAACGTGGATCCATGTCAAAACACGACCCATGCGACCGGTGCACCAAACGACACTGGCAGAGTCAGAGATCACACTGTTGTGGTCACACTTTCTACTTTTTTCTTTCTTTTCTTTTTTGTTACCTGTGGCAATGCACATAAAAAATTCATAACAGAAACACTTGATGTTCATGATGCAGATATATATAAATGTGGATTGTGCAGTTGTGCCTGGATCAAAAGAATGTGTATTGTATTTAGCTTAAAATAGGCCTATACTATACAAGTTTTTGTTTTGTTGCCACAGGTAGGTGCCAGTTTGGAAATTATAATACACAATAACTTTGTTCCAGAAGTAATAGCTTTTTGAAAATAATTTGTTGTGATAATGCTGCTAATTGGCAAGTGTTTATTTCTACTTTGTCTACCAGCCCCCTCCCCCCAAATAATTTCCATCCATGTGGGAAATAGCCATAATAGCATGGGCTGCATGGGGCATAATTGGTTGTGATCCATGATAATAGTGAATCATAGTGAATCAGTGATCAGTCTAGAGATCAAGATCCGTCTTCAAGGCAGTTTACATGGGGTTCCCCAACCATCAACCCACGTGCATTCTTTGCCAAGCCTCCGCCAGATGTCAGCCTAGTCTTGATCCAAAAGTCTCACCCAAGCCTGTTCATTGAACGACGCAATTTGCTGTTACTTCATCCAGCAGCAATATTGGAGCACGTGACTCCATCATTACGTCATTGAAACTGACAACTACGTAGTTGGGAGGCAGAGCAGCTCCCTTGAGAAGGAGCTTGAAAAAGACTTGTGAAAGGGGTAGCTACCTGGGTCTCCTCCTGCACTACCCCCACCCCCGTTGGAGGTGGGAGACTGCTGGCTATACCCCTCTACGTCCTCCTGGTCGCCCGTCATCTGGCCACGTGTGCTGACCAATGGTCACTCTGTACTCCTTCGATCTCCACGTAATGTATCCAAAGGGACTTGAGTCCACGATTGTCCTCTGGTATCCGTGATTGTGCTGTGAGTGACAACTGTCCTGTCAAATGTATGAAGTATACTTGTTAGTAGTCAGTACCAGCGCAGTGTTAGCCTACATGGAGTAGCTGTTGTGCTGGACGGATGACCACTGGTGTACGGCTCACCTCCTCCGCTGGGGCAGCACTCTTGCACCTCTGCCCCCCCCCCCCCTTGGCCCCCTGGCCCCTCTCGCTGGCCGGACGATGACACAGCCTATTCAGATTGGTCAGTGCTGGGCGCTCATGGAAATGACCTGTGGCCTCAGGAGCCAATGACCATGCAATGACCAAACCACCACTGACCAGGACCACTCACTTGACCACATGTAAGCCTACTTTTCGAAGTTCTAATCAGAAAAGTTCCCACGCACCCCTCATTCTCATACCTGTCTACAAATCACTCTGCAACTACAACTTCTGTATGAGTGAACCAAGATTAGAACTTGATAAAACTTTCTTGGACTGGTCAATTTGGAACCAAAGGTCAAATCTTGGAAAACCAAAAGATAAAGTAGGCCGTACAAAAGTTGGCCAATGCAGTATTTTGTATACTACATTTATACGATTCTATAACTCCAAAACTGTCTTTGAGTAATCAGCCTCTAATTATATTACGTTGTCTTTAAAGTGCGGCGAAAAAAAAAACTAGGCCAATTCAATTGCATTTACACACATTTCAACCAGGGGTCCATGTTTCTACAGTAGTGTGATTCCCATTCGACACACAGAATTTGATTCAAATTGATAGGCGAAACAGTCACCCAGAGAAATCTGAGAGAATCTGTACTCAAGCTGAAGCTAAGAAAAGTCATCAGAAGAAGTTTAATGCTGCCTTCCAGACTGGGAAATTTTAAAAAGAATCTATCGCATGTTTATTCAAACTGCTGGAATCCTATCATCGGAAGTGATGATGAAAAACTCTAAATCTATGAGTAATTTGCATGGCTCAACGCCTACATATATACAATTCACCCAAGGTATTTATGTTCTGAAAATAATATTCGCCCATTTACATGTAACATGCTGTTCTAATATATGGCAAACAGGTCTTTCAAGAAGGTCACTGTCCAATACGGGCAGTTGCGGTTTCTCCCCAACAAAGGACAGGAAAACCGCGCAAGTTCAACCCAAATGTAATCCAAACATGCTGAAAACTTGGGATATATTCTCTTCCATTTCTATTCACATATATATAGTCCTGATCCTAAACCTGAATTGCTTTCCAGTTACGATCTATGTCTATAATTTTGACCTTCCATCTGAATTATCCTGAATTATCATCACTTTATTCCTTATTTGATTCTCCAATATTGTACATACAATAATAAAGGCAGAAATGCTGATCATAACTATGTCATTAGTTTAGATCTGTGGCTTCTTCAGATATTTGAATTTCGGAGTGGTTTTTCCATAGAGAAATAAGGGGAGTTATAGATCCATGGTTTTTCGTATAAAAACCAGGCCTGGGATTGTGAATTCTGTAGATGTTTTAACATTATAATATCTTAAGCTGTGGCGTATCTTCAAATCTGCCATGGGGGGCATTTTTTTGACATTACAAGACCAAATAGTCTCCCAATGGTCTCCCATGCAATGGGCAGATTTGGTCTCCAAGCCATTGGCAAATTGTTATCACTGGGAGACAAATTTTGCAAGAGACTCCCATTAATTTCACATTTGGTACATAATACAAGTCCTTATCCAATTTTTGGGATCATTTGAAAGCGAGGCTTCTTCTTTCCATATATAAAAGATGTTCTCCACAAACTTAAGCAATCATTACTTCATTATATTCTTCCGACTTCTGTTTATATCATCTTTCTGATTTCCAATTTTAATGAATTTATCTACAGTTCTCGAACATTTTTGTCGGTACTATAGTAATCGCCCAAGTCCTAAACTAGCTCTCTAACTCAGCAGTTCAAACATTTTTGCAAGCATTTGTTACATGAATCACTATATAATTACCGCTGCCTAGCAACACAACTCACCAAATCCAGCATGGTTGCTATGCTCAATGTAGCCACTAACTGCCCTCCCTTTCACTCCTATCCCCCAAATATGCCAATCCACTTCATCTAACCTCTTCCCTCCGTGTTAATGGGGGGTCCCCTCCTCCCTACTGCTCAACAGTATTCCGTAATAATCCTTCAAAAGTCTTCATTTCTCATCCCCCATCCACCACTCCATTTAATGTAAACAAATGATTTTACCAAATAACAACAGAGGGCTCTGCAAATCACAACCTACACACACAACTCCCCTATTGGATTATGTATGAACAACATAATGCCCCAGTGTCCACATTTCAGTTAGGGGGTAGAGGTGTCAACTTATGCTATCAAGCGCCAATGGGTGTAATGTTTAAATGGGTCTCCATGGGTGTAAATGTTTGCCAATGGGTGCCAATGGGTGTAAATGTTTGCCATTGGGTGTAAATGTTTGCCAATGGGTGTAAATGTTTGCCAATGGGTGTAAGTGTTTGCCAATTGGTGTAAATGTTTGCCGATGGGTGTAAATGTTTGGCAACGGGCGCAAATGTTTGCCAACGGGCGCAAATGTTTGCCAACGGGTGCAAATGTTTGGCAACGGGCGCAAATGTTTGCCAACGGGCGCAAATATTTGGCAACGGATGCAAATGTTTGGCAATGGGCGCAAATGTTTGGCAACGGGCGCAAATGTTTGCCAACGGGCGCAAATGTCTGCCAACGGGTGCAAATATTTGCCATCGGGCGCAAATGTTTGCCAACGGGCGCAAATATTTGGCAACGGACGCAAATGTTTGGCAATGGGCGCAAATGTTTGACAATGGGCGCAAATGTTTGCAACAGGCGCAAATGTTTGCCAAGGGGCATAAGTTTACCAACGGGCGCAAATGTTTGCCAACGGGCGCAAATGTTGCCAACGGGCGCAAATGTTGCCAACGGGCGCAAATGTTTGCCAACAGGCGCAAATGTTTGCCAACGGGCGCAAATGTTGCCAACAGGCGCAAATGTTTGCCAACGGGCGCAAATGTTTGCCAACGGGTGCAAATGTTTGCCAACGGGCGCAAATGTTTGCCAACGGGCGCAAATGTTTGCCAATGGCCGCAAATGTTTGCCAACGGGCACAAATGTTTGGCAATGGGCGCAAATGTTTGCCAACAGGCGCAAATGTTTGCCAACAGGTGCAAATGTATGCAAACGGGCGCAAATGTTGCCAACGGGCGCAATTGTTTGCAACGGGTGCAATGTTTGCCAACAGGCGCAAATGTTTGCCAACGGGCGCAAATGTTTGCCAACGGGCGCAAATGTTTGCCAACGGCCGCAAATGTTTGCCAACAGGCGCAGATGTTTGCCAACAGGCGCAGATGTTTGCCCACGGGCATAAGTTTGCGAACAGGTGCAAATGTTTGCCAACGGGCGCAACTGTTTGCCAACAGGCGCAAATGTTTGCCATCGGGCGCAAATGTTTGCCAATGTTTGCCAACGGGCCAATGTTTGCCAACGGGAGCACATGTTTGCCAACAGGCGCAAATTTTTGCCAACGGGCGCAAATGTTTGCCAACGGGCACACATGTTTGTTAACGGGTGCACATGTTAGCCAATGTTGGCCAACGGGCGCAAATGTTTGCCAACGGGCGCAAATGTTTTGCCAATGGGCGTAAATGTTTGCCAATGGGCCTAAATGTTTATGTCAATTTATGCTATCAAGCCATAACTAATGCCTTGGCTCTCAAACCTCCCGTTCGTAGAACGGGTATAATGCTAGTTGTATCTAATGGATCTACAGCGGGTCTATAGGTCTAGATGTGGCACCCAACTATACGCCTCTGATTTCGAGTTTTGTTTCAAAATCTCACTCTGTCGCCTAATCTTGCCACCTACCGTTATAATAATTTGTTGTGTTTATTCTTCCAATCATAGGACTATATATAGGGATAATCCCCACTGCTAATGTACTAGATGGATAACTGTTATATAAGGAGTTGCCCTTATGTACGTAATTCCCACCCATGGGTTTTTCCATGGATTAATATAATCTCCCCCAAGATTTCCTGGCAAAACCGGACATGGCTTAGCCACTGCCCATCCAGCTCTATCTCGATGGCATCATTTGTAGGATACATGTATTTTTAAAATGCTGCGGAAAACACATCTGTCCAGCACCAACAAAAAGTCCTTCCATTGTTCTGTCATCTGCATGAGATGACCACAGCATGTGGAAGCCACCCCGGATAGTCACACCTGCCATTATATTCTTCCCAGCAAATCCAGGAGGAGAATGTTAGAATGATAACTGTCACATTTCTGATAAATCATTCTGCCTTTCTTTCAGCTGGATGCATGTGTTGTGAAATTGTTAAGTTATCTTTCACCATTTGGCCCCTTTTTGAGCATAAAAAAGTCATGAGAGGATGTTACATGGTACAGTTTTAGCATGATAGAAGCTGGGAAACCCGAACAATTATTGGACTCATTAACATGACCTGTGAGAGGTCAATGGTCCTCTAGGTGCAATGTGCTCATGCTATCAATGCCTGCTTCTTTCATGTGGTCACAAGAATGCCGTGCATTGCCATGCATTGGGCCTGTCTTCACACCCAGTGCCCTCCCTGTAGCAGCTACCACCATGGCCCTCCGTTGGGCCTCCATGCAATGTAGACCTTCCCTACCTTGCTTGAGGAAGACATGCAGGGCAACATGCAGGGCAACATGCAGGGCAACATGCAGGGCAACATGCAGGGCAACATGCAGGGCAACATGCAGGGCAACATGCAGGGCAACATGCTGAGTTTTTGCAGACCTCCCAACAAAAAGGCACATGGCTTGTTGTTTGAAGGTTATGACCAGCACTTTTTTCACTGCAGCAAAGGAAAAAAGAAAGGAAACTATAAAATAAAAGGAGGAGGAAGATTACCAAGGGGCCATGCATAATCTAAGTACAGTCGAGTGCAGAGCCCTTGAAATTGGTCATTAGGGATTTCTTGCAACCACAATGAATTGCAGCTCAAACACTTGTTGCTTTTGTGGTTCCTTTGAATCTGACTCCCAGTATTCCTTTGCTAAATACACCAGTATTTCCATATCAAAGTCCACCCAAACAAATTGTAAAAAGGAGAAAGAAAAAATGGCAAGAAAAAAGAGGAAAGAACTCGGATGAACCCTGCACGGTGGCTGAAGCCAGTTGGTGGCAATAAATCACATTGCCAGTGCCAAAGATGAACTCGACTCAGAATAGGAGAGTCAACTTATACATGTAAATGGGAAATTCTCCAAAGATCAGCGAGTGCACCATTTCGCTGCATTCAAATCACCCTGCAACACTATGGACACTGCATGGGACACCCGAGTTCAGACAGTAATGAATCCATGCATGGTTACCAATCAATAATCATGATAATACCAAACTATGGGATTTGTGTCCCTCTTTATTGCCGGCGTTATACAGGTATAGACTTAATTGGTATTGATAAATTGAAAAGTACCGAAAATGCACCCAATAGATCAATTTTTACATTTATTCTTCAAAGGGTGATTAGACCAACCACAGTTGCATGTATCCAATATTGGAAAAAGGCCAAATTTTTACACTCTGTCACCACCGATTCACGCGGGGCATTCTTGGTGAGTCAATGGTTTTAATGACAGGTGATGGGGAAGTACAATCGGGATTAATGTTCTACTTCCGGTTGGGATGTACCCATGACTAACCATGCAACCTGCAAGACTTTTTTTTTAATCTGACTTTTTGTTTTATCCCTCGTGAGTAACCTTTCCTGGTTGCTACTACGTGTTTTTGTGAATTACCTGCAGATCCTTGGGTATTTACGTTAGGAATAAATGAAAGCAGCCTGAAGCAGGGCCAGAGGACTGGCGGAGGTGTTTGACCAAAGCAAAGTAACTGAGAACACCCCTCGATGTATACTCGGTGATTAGTGCAGTCTGGTGCCTGGTACAATAGATCTATGCCAAGTAATGAGAACTGCACTGACCTTTCGGGTGCGGAGGCTGGCCGTTGAGCTGTCCTGGTCCATCGGGAATTAGTCTATCTTGGACTGATCCGTCAGAGACTAGTCCGTCAGACACTGGTCCATCGGCTGATCCATCTGAAGACGAGCTGCATGGAGGTATGCGCTCCACTGAGCAATCCGCGTAACCCAGCATGTGACTTGTCCTTTTTACTTCCGGTTTGGACGTCGTAGTTCGCTGGATGCACGTATTGCGTGCAACAGGATGCAGGTCCACACACGCAATGACTCTTCCCTCTCTTCCTCTCTCAGTCTCTCCACCTCGGTCTCCCTCCCTCTTCACCACTTCTCTTTCTGCTTCTCTCTGGCCTCACACCACGCTCGTCTGCACTCGCTGAACTCTGCATGGACGCACTGGACACTTTCATGGCAGAAAAAAAAAATAGAACGAAAAAAAGAAAAGAAAAATGGTTCATGGCGCAGCGCGGCTAGCTGCAAACTGGCTGACAGCTGACCATTCCAAATGAACTACTTTCACAGACCACCAGTTCCCATGTTCAGAACTAAATTTCCAAGGTTCGGAACTTCCTATAAATAAATATTCCTGTTTGCGTGAGTGAAAGCATGCCAATTGATCACTCTGCGATTGGCTGCAAAAGACTGAGACCTCCAGAGAAAGCAGACGAAGTGCAAACTCCCGCCAAAGTATACATATAAACACAACAACGTCTGCAAAACAAGACAGTCGCAAAAAAGTGCAAAATAAAAAGGTTGGTGGGCATGCACGGCCAGGCGCACGTGGCCCTCTGTGGTTTGACCACATTCTTCTTCCATGAACGACCAAGAAGAAGCTGTTGCTCACCTCAGCATCACCCATACCTGACCAAATTGACCAGCACATGTATCTGAAGAATTGGATTTTATTTCCAAATATACCAATAGATATAAATCTATAATATATACCTAGCGTGCATACATGCATGTTCTGTATTTTGGTGTTTTCCTTGTGCATGGAATTATCAGAAACCAAAACCGGAACTACAAAACAAGAAAAAGTAAAATTTGAACCTCAGGAAAAAAAATCAATTCATGAAGATGGCAAATGAATACAAGCATGGCAAAACAAATGCTTCTGTGGTCGGTGCCCATTTTTGCACTTTTTATTTGGCATCATGGGCTTTTGTGTTGGAAGTTTTGTCCCATTCAAAGAGCGCGCTCTTTTCCTGGTATTTCCGCAAGGTGTTCAGCCATGTGGTTTTCTTTGTGCCATTCTCTCTGAATTAATTGATGTAATATGCAAACTATTATAATACGATAAATGTTGTGGCTGCTTTTCCTACCTTACTGTATCAAGATGCAAAATCATAATCTATTGATATTTGAAAATTACGAAAATGCAATTGTACTGGATATAGTTTTAGACCCATGGCATGCACATGGAAGTATATTTGGAAATTGAAGTTTGAAGAGATGAAAAATTAGAGGTGAGTTTGCAGTAACAATGAGTAACATGCGTCACGTGGTATTAAACATGTGGTGTGACAAACATCTTTCAATCAGCGAAGGAAATTGTCTTGAGGAGGGAATCTAAACAGAATAGAGGATTGTGATTGGCCTGCAAGATGCTAATGTGAGCATCAATTACCGGGGGTCATTAGGCGCCAGCAAACGACCCCTTCGGGACAGTCTTGCCAGCCAGTTTGAGATGTAGGATAATCTGCAATAGATAATGCCTTTGCCTAATCACCTGGCTGGCTTATCGGCAGGCCTGTTCAGCCATTAATTGTGGCGTCGGCACAGCAGAGCATGCCATCAGATGAGAGAAATATGTCAGGCGCGTCCATTCCGAAGATAAGAGACTCACACGTAATTGCGGTTTCACACACTCGTGAAATTCGATTAAAAATCAAATTGTCCAAGAGAGACAGAGTAACCCCTCGGTAACCCTGCTCAAGAATGCTCCAAGGGCCATGAAGGGCCCAGGTAGCCCCTTGGTACCTGTGCAACCCCTTGGTCTCATCTTGGCTTCGTATACCAGGACATTGCCAGGTGGTTGTAAACCAAAAACGGATGTCATATTTACATGGGTCGTATTATATCAATAATGACATCTGGAGAGCAAATTCCCCCATGCGAGTGATAAGGAAGCAGGTCTGCAAACAGAGCGCGTACAAGTGGCATTTATGTCGTACAAAGACAGAATCTCTAAAAGGAAGACACGACATACATGTAATACAAAATTATACAATGCAAGTAATAAAGTCGTAAATTGACACTAAATAGCAGAGATAGTGAGATATACATCAAAGATCAAGAGATACAGAGCTGCAGGAAGAAGTTGGCTGAGGTGAAAGTATAGGACGCGGAGGTCATGCGAGGGCAGAGGAAAGAGAGAAGTCAAGTGTTGATATGAACAGGACAAATGGCCATCTCAGATAAGCGTGGATAAGGGGGATTAGTCCTCCACTCTCACTGTTGCCTTGCCCTGCACCCAACACAGCTGTCACAAGAGACACCGGAAGTCCCTGCAACGCGAGATCTCAGGGCAACTCGAGATCATCCAAGGTATTCCAGGAAGACCCCTGCTGCCCTCTGGAAAGTTGCTCTAGAGGTGAACACCTTTGAATTGTCAAGTTAATCTCCTTGAAGTAACAGTGCTAGTTACTTCAAGGTTAATCTCTCCCGTGTTTCTCTGATATAAACCTTCATTTCTTAAAAATAACTTTTTTCAGGTACATCAGAAAACTTCCTTTCTCTCTTTCTTTCTTCAGGAATATTTCTTGTATCTTATTGCTCAATCATTACTGGCATAATCGATGGTTGGCAACTGCGTGGCTTTGACTCTGTGACAATATGTGAGCAGATGGAGAAGCACAATGTACTTTTGACGCGATAATCAAACGCATGACATCGTCCAGTCAAAGTAAAAAGATGTGCATATTGATAAATTATCAAAGATTTATAAACTTGCGTGTGGAATACAATGCAGGGCAACATCAGAGTGGCATGATGCAAGGAGAGGGCTTTCGGGTTAGATAAAATGGACCCAAAAAGGACACATGCATGCACTGCTGACCAAAAAAGCCGAAATACTAATTTAAAATATACAGCCTAGTCAGCTATATCGTGATGTACATTTGGCTGATGTTTCATCTTTCAAGAAAACTTACATTTTTCGTACATCATGAATCAATGGTGCTTATAGTTCCACACATGTGCATTATGTTAGACATTTCTTGAAGATGTTGGCCTTTATTGGACTTCATTCATAACAGAAGCTTAAAATGGCGAAATATGCTTGAGTTGTTGTTGGTCATTTGGAAGTGCATGGTCGACTTCATGCTATAAACTTCAATTCATTCACGTGGCCTCTTGGGAGCTGTATGGATTTAATGAACTCAAGAATTCGATTTCAAAAAGACAGGTGCCTTCGCTTCTATTGGGTGAAGCAACCTTGGGTGACCATTGGTCGTTCGATTGAAAAGAGCAATCCGCGTCAAAGGAAGGGCTGATGGAAGGAGCCGTGCAGTTGAGGTCTTCAAGACACAGTCAAACAGATCTGTTGTTATGCAGGAATGCGAGCCTGTGGCTTGGAGGGTGTAAAATGTATATTTCTCATTGTTGGTGGGTAATGGAGACAGAATTCGAATGCAGACCAAGGTGCCATAAAGTCATTAGGGGAGGGGTCCCCACGCCGACGGAAGTGGGCAAGGCAAACTGCCCGCTGGTGACCTTTGGCTGCAACTCGTGCGTTGGAAGAAAGGAAGGTCAAAATGCTTGTCCATGGCATGGTGGTCATTGATGAGTCCACCTTAAAACGCTATACCCTCATTTATGGAATGGCTTTAATTTTGATTGCTGGGTCGAGAACCTGAACACCAAACATGCTTTTCGTGCATGGGGGGGGGGGGGGGGGACTTCAACTCCGAAGATACATGTACATGTATTATCATCCCATGGATGCTCCAAGCAAGCTCCAAGAAGAGTCCTATCCTAATTGGGTACTGCAAAGGGAGGATTTTCCTGATTATCCGACAAAATTTAATGAACTCCGTGGAAATGACCTAATTGGATTATGAAAAAAGGCTTGACAAATTTAAACCCTATTTCTTATCAATATTTTAAAAACCCTATTCACAACAACCATCACAATCTGACTCTCAGAGACAGTACGACAGTGCATCAATAGTGTAAAGGCTTCTTAAAATGCTGTCCTCATATACAATGTACATACTTTGAAAACAAAATATGCAAGAGCACATGGCCTGCTTGCATCTATTTGCATATATGCGAAGTTGTTAATATGATGGGCATCATTAGCCAGTTCGATAGCCACTGTATATGGTATATCTAAATATATATATATAGGATGAATGCAAACATGATTTGCAGCATTTCGGGCACAGACGTCACAGTACACAGTGGAGTACAAAATAGACAAAGGGAGCAGTGCAAATAAAATTGGCCAACAAGCCCCGAACAGGGCCTGCCAGGGTTGTGTGTGCATAAAATGCACGTGCAGTTTAGTGGGCATCCTGCATGGAGCTGCACAGAGTCAGCTAGGCACACTCACAGTCTGCTTGCATTCGATTTGTATTTTTATTGAAGTTCATCTGAGGACAGCCAGGCCAGTGAAAGGCCACAACATGAGCGGCCATAACCACAAAAGCCTGTTCTCGTCATGCGCCAAATTAGGCCCTCTCTCCCTCTCTGTGTCCCACTCCAGACCATGCATCCATGAAGCCCGGAGCCATGCGCAGCTCATTCCTCTCCTGTTCTTCCCACCCTCTCCTCAATATTCCACATGTCTCGCATGAGGGCATCACAACAAATTCTTTCACACAATCCAGAGAAATATTTGTATCTTTGGTGTCGGTGTGATCGCCAGCCCTCCTCGCGAATGCAACCCGGGGTCAGCCTTGCGACTCCCAAAGTGTGAACTCCCATGAAAGGCATTGCGAGCCATGTTGCAAGTTCCTACATGAAATTGCGGAGGATCCAGGTAATGCATTGATCGAAAATATCAATTAGCAAACATATCACCCTTTCAGTGAAGACCACGGCAGTTAGGCTTTTAGGCTATATAAATAGTTTAGATGAAAGCCTTAATTTGGCAATTCAAGAAAATGAGAAAGGTCCACAATGAGCAGTTGAACGATGTGGGTTGTCGACCGAAGCGGGACAAAGGGCAAGGGACAGTTTGGTAAATCGAGAGCAGATCTGTCCAAAGTGATCAACATTAAACATGACAAATGCACATTTATGGGACATGTGTTTGAGATTTGCAGGTAAATGGATCGAAAAGAATGTGGGAATACAATGTAACTGAGGTCAAGAGGAGGACCTCTACTAATTCCACCGCTTGTACTGACCAATTTTGGTTGGGCGCTCTGGCACTCCGCAGATAGTAATAGGGCTACATGTACTTGCGTGGATAATACCTGTAGGTATATTACCTGTAGGTATTCCTGAGCATTAGGCCTAATAAGACAGATGAAGCTGAGTTGCAAAGCATTATTTATAAGTTGAGAACGATCATTCGCAAATATACCTTTTTTTAGAAACTGAAATTAACCAAAGTCACCAATAAATTTATGGAGACTTAAACTTCATCGGTCCATGGTTAAATCATGGATCTATAACTTATAGCTCTATGGTTAAATGCAGTTCCGTCACCAGTCTCAGCATGGCTGGAACGTTATTACTTCCGAGTTTTCAGATAATTCCGCTGATTATCAAAATAGCCAGACTCGAACGAAATTGATATTTCTTATCCAGCCCTATACTTTTGGCGGTGTCCTTATATATATATATTAGAGAAGGCGATATATTAGACTGTCGATCTAATTAGGTTTCTGCTAAACCCATCACAGAAAGCTGCTAAATAAACAGCCTCTGGTTGCCGAAATATATATTGGCCATAATTTGGTGGCTGTGATATGGTAGGTGGTTCGGGGGTCAATGAAACACCTGGTCGAAGGGCCTTTGAAAGTCGGGCAGACGCCGCCAGTCCACCTTTAAATTGGGGTCGAAAGTTCATTGGGAAAGATGACGACGCGTGGCGAATGGACTATCAGCTAGTTCCAGATTGAAGGGCCATCTGCCCCTCTTCTGCCATTTCTTGATCTAACTGCTTCCAGAGCAACGGAAGTCTTTCACTGAAAAATGTAAAGTAATTCTTCCTGGGCAAAAACTGCGCTGCCAATTGCACCACTTCTCAGAGCTTCTGGATCTGCAGGCTGGCCAGATTTTCAGATCTGTGTCTACAGGCATAAAAAGTAATTTTGAAAAGAATTAAATTTTGACATTTACTGACTTGGATGGTCCTAAATGGTAGCCTCAGGTTGAATATGCAGCAGACCCCACAGCTATTCGCCAAAAAGTGTCATTTAGCTAACAAGCCAGTCAGCAGTGTACTAGTGGCGACATCTGGTTAATTGTCAGAAAACGTTGCAAGGTCCGTGGAACGTTTCACTGAGGCCACCAGGCCAAGTTACTGACTGGCGTTTCAACAGACGGAACACTTTACAGACCTGTACAGTATCACTGTTGGTTAGGCCTATTACTAAAGAGATAAGAGCAAAAACATTTTGGCAAGTTACTATCAGAGCAAATCCTTCTTACCAGTAAGTGCAGGTCTGCTGCTTATGCAGGGATTTTTTAGTCAATGTCAGCCTGAAGAATTCTACAGTTCACTTCCTGCACCTGCAGAATTCTGCAAGGAATAGGCCTAAAGTGCAGCGAAGGAAGTTCTGCAAAGTAATGAAAGTATGATGTTCTGCAAGGAAGGAAGGAAGTTCGATAATTCTGCAGCTTCCTACACAGTTCTGCAGCTGCCTGCAGAATTTCTGCAGTTTCCTACAGAAGTAGGCCTATGCAGCTTCCTACATCTTCCTGTAGCTTCCATAGCCCATTAAGTTGCTGCAGAGGCGTTTTAAAAACAATCTTGTAGCTTCCTGCAGAAGTTCGTACAACTTTCTAATTAAGCTGCATAATTCGTACAGAATTATAGATTTTGCTGCAGACACTTTCAGAAATGCTGCAGTGTCAGGTCGATCAAAAGCCCGGGCTACCCCCCCCCCCCCCGACCCCCTCACCCGGCCTCTAAACCATGCAACTCACCCCTGCTTTCTGAATAGTACAAAACCTTGGTCAAAGATGTCTGAAATTTGCGGAAGTAACAATCTAAAAGAACTGCAGAAATCATGCAGCTTGCTAGGCAGAGCTCTGCAGAAATCCTGCAGGTCACAGGTAGCTGCAGAACTAGCTTCCTACAGAATTTCTGCAGCTTCCTACAGAATTCTGAAGCTTTCTACAGAATTCTGCAGCTTCCTACAGAATTTCTGCAGCTTCCTACAGAATTCTGAAGCTTTCTACAGAATTCTGCACTTTCCTGCAGAGTGCAGAAGTGTGTAACAGTTACCAAGCTGCATAATTCCTACAGAACTACAGATTTTCCTGCCAAAATGTTTTCCGAAATGCTGTAGTGACAGAGTACCCCCAAAGCCCCCCACCCCCGACCCCCCCAAGCCATCACATCCCCAAAACTATGTTTCCTGGGTAGCGGCAAGACCCCCGGGGCAAGACCTTGGTTTAAAAAGTGTCTGCTTTGCAGGTGCGTTACAGAAAGCTGCAAGAAGTAACAGAAGTGCAGGAATCTTGTAAGCAGGTACAGAACTGCATAATTCTGCATGATGCAGTTGCATTACTATAGTTCTGCAGCTTCCTACATGGTTCTGCAGCTTCCAACATAATTATAAGGCTTACTACATAATTCTGCAGCTTCCTGTTGAGTTTTGCAGCTTCCTACATAATTCTACAGCTTTTTAAGGAAGGGCTGCAGAACTGCAGAAAGAATTTATAAACTTCTTGAAGATTTGGATTCTTCATGTAACCACTGCCTTTTACAAATCAGTCTGTGAATAATCTGACATTTAAAGCTGTGTCCGTAAGTTTACATACCCCAATGCAAATTGACCAATTTTTGGGTCCTTGGAATTCGTTCCAAGACCATTGGCATCAGATTCATTTCCTGTCAACAGGCAAAGTTGGTGTATACACAAAAACATTTCACAGGCAAAATGAAAACCCAAACTGATGTGCCCTTGGGATTAAAGTGCTACTGCTGCTTCCCTGGCTACAATATTGTGCTTCGATGTGCTTTTATTGACTTTCATTCAACATATTTCTTCTGATAGCTGTCAACTCTTCACACAAAAACTGGTTCTGAATATTTGACTGTGCTGCCCTCTTGTGCATAGTGACAGCACACCACATTACCACAGTTGCATGCAGGTTCAATCCATAATTAAAGACAAAACTAACTAACTTTCTTATCCAAACTAAATAAGCCACAATTAGATATTATGCAGTTTTAGCAAGTAATTGAATCTTCCCTTCTTTTTTATACATAACTCAGCAGAAAACTGATGTGATGCAAATTATGGAATAACCAAGGACCCTATGCATGAGTTGCACGCTATTTTTCAATTAGCACGGCAATTCTAGCAATGATAAGCAAATCATGTATTCAATCTACTATGTGGTTGAACAGTATAAACACTACTCAATCTTAAAAAAAAAAAAATTAATATATTCCTCCTTTGTGACTAATAACAGCTGGCAAGATTTTGCTACAGTATTTCGAAAGTTTTCAGACTACATCAGCAGGGATTTTAGGCATTTTCTGCATCACACAGAATATTTGTATTGCATAGATGGCAGGAGCGGAAGTACCAGTCACTGATAGACATATATAAGGGCCTGCAAATTGATTCATTACATCTATATTAGGGTGTGTCAATTTTCAATTTTTATGCAAATTCAAAAAGCACTAGTGCCTGAAATATGCGTTTTGACTTGGGAAATCCAAATCTGTTTTCGAAATGGCAGTACGAGAATTCTTACCTACTTCAATTTTGGTTTAAAGTTTCATTATTTTTTTCATTTTCGACCATCTTCGCCAATCCGCAGTTCTCTGTAACTTCCTATCTTATATTTTTGTTGTTTGCTCACATTTTCTTTTTGTATACAAATCCCCAATTCTTCATGAATCTGCCCATGCTATACATCAATCTTCATCTTTTCAAAAGCTCTACAGATTTTTATCTTTACACAACTATCTGTTACTTATAACACCCTATCCACACATGTATGCTATCCACACAGCTCTATTCACGTGGCTGCAATAGTGGTAGTGCATTGTTCTCCCTGGGCTCAGAAGAGGGAGGCATCAAATAAACAATACAAAACAGGTTCTTTCTTACAAATCAGGACACTAACAACCAACTTAACAAAACTACAAAATTTCCATCCTTTCTACTTTCCCCTATCGACTGGCTAATTCTATATGTCCTATTCCATATTACAAATTAAGCTTTTTGCCTGATTT
The DNA here is from genome assembly GCA_026936325.1 of Platynereis dumerilii. Lineage (NCBI taxonomy): Eukaryota > Metazoa > Annelida > Polychaeta > Phyllodocida > Nereididae > Platynereis > Platynereis dumerilii. The sequence continues at coordinate 190,460,861 of JAPTHN010000001.1, read as the reverse complement.
TTCGTTCTGCATGGGAATCCTCAATTATCCATGGATCAGGCCATGTCATACGTCAATCTTCCTCTTTACTCTTCCTTTACACATTTTTACCTTCACAGTACTTAACATCCATGAGTTCTGCACCTACAGTAGTTTTTGTAATCCTACACTCACCAGACGGCAACACCTTTCCAATCATCATTTACGCTGCAGGGCAACGCATGTCAGCGCCACAATGATAAACCACAATACTGCACACTGCTACTAATTTGCAGGCCTACCTCTTTATTCCAACAAGCATGAGGGTCCTCTAGTTGTCCATATTTGTCATACAGCATTCTAATTGCCATGGTTGGAAAGCCCTCTAAAAGACCTACATTTTGAATACCAACATCAATGGTCTTTGACAATATGTTGACTCCCTATGTCTCTTTGGCCGGCACTTTTCAGAAATGAAAATGTTGTTGACTATCTAATCCTATTAAAAAAAGGCTTTTGAATTTTTTTCACTGATAATTGCTTGATTCACATTCTCCAAGTTCCAGAATGAGCAAATAAAATATTTTTTTAATTCTTGGTCATGGAAAATCCTGCTTTATGAGCTTGGAAGTTTTAATGCAAAATTTTGTCGGAATAATTGAAACAAATCATGGAGGGGCTGTTATACTTCATATTTTAACTTCATAAGAATTACATATAGGACAACATCATTGGTACCATGAGAATGCTAAGAGTATTGTCTTTCATATGGTACCACTCATGTTGCCCTGCAATAAATTCTGACGAAGATATGATATGAAATGCAACAGACTCCATCTCACATTTTATGAGTTTTCAACTGACTTTAACATTAAAACTTCATCAACACAAGTCTGGCACTCCCATGGTAAAAATCAAAAAAATGTTTGTATTTGGTCATTCTGGAACTTTGAGAATTTGAATCACTGCAATGGTCATTGAAAAAAGTTCCAAAGTCATTTTTAAATAGGATTAGACAATCTGCGTCACTTTCATTCCAAGAAGTGCAGGCTGAAGGGCCATTGGGAATCAAGATATTGTCCTAGACCATTGATATTGGTATGCAAAATGAAGGCCTTTTTGAGAGCTTTTCAACCATGGTAATTAAAATGTTGTTTGATAGATCCTGACAAAGTTATAGAGAACCGAGGATTGGCGAAAATGGTCGAAAACAAAAAAAATATTGAAACTTCGGACCAAAATTGAAGTCTACACAGGTAAGAATTGTCGTACATCTCGATTTCGAGAAAACATATTTGGATTGTCCAGGTCAAAAATCACATTTTATAGGCACCAGTGCTTTTTGAAATTGCATACAAATTTAAAATTGACACGCCCTAATCTATATACTAGCATATGACTAGGGTTGGGACGATAGGTATTTAGATATCAAGATATCGCTTGAAAGTGATACCGTGGTAACACGATATATCGATCTCAGGGTAAATCAGCCGTTTACAGCCGTAAGTCGTCCGAAATTGGCGAAAAATCAGAAATTCTTAACTTCTGTTATTGCCTTGGATTCATAAAATTATGAAATAGCTTGATTTGCATGGGATGAGCAGCAGTAACGAGAGGGAGTGACCACCAGGTGTCAGCACTTAACAAGGCAGTGTAGCAGTGGCACCACCCAGTCAAGTTCAGTCTAGGATCCCCGGGGACCCCAAGTGGCCAAAGAGTGTTTGGTGTCTTCTTTTGACGATTTCAATGTTTACAACATCGAATGTGGAATAATAATTACTTGAATATTTTCAACGTAAAAGAACAGCTCCACAGAAATATTGCCATCAATGAAGGCACCAGGATTGTATACATGCTTCATGGTATACTGATCATCTTTGTTGCTTATCTCAACGTTCAAAATTGGAGTGTTTCGCTTCAGCAGTCGCCAGTCATGTACACACGGTCAGCCTCTTGCGCATCTTGAGCTACTTCCAAACTCCATAAGTCTCGCTAGTATTTTTGAAAGTTTTTAAAAATAAATATTTTATTATAGGGCCTATTCAAACGCTTTCAAAATGTAAGAAGTTTAGCAGTAAATAATATTACAATAGAATAAATATATAAATCGATGCAGTTGTATATATACATGTATAAATAAATATAAAATCAATGAATAAAATTATATCTCAGGTAAGCTGTCCTCACACACCAAGTCCAAAATCTCATTCAGTTCACTAACATCAAAACCAAAACTAAGTACACAGTTATTAAAACATATCACAGACGTTATTTCATTATTAAAACCAATCGCTACTTCCTTCAAACAAGACTTTTAAGCCTTCTAGCACCATAAGGTAACACATCTTGTATTCCCATGTTCAGTCTCTTTGACACTAATTCCAAGTTTCTTCTAATTATTGATTTTGGATCCCTCACACGCGTTCGAAATAACAAGAAAATTTTTTCAAAAAAAAATAGATGCGATTTTTAAAGCAAATTCAGCTTGTTCCACATATTTCACCCCATCTGCATTTAATTTCGGCCCGATCCCGCAAAAAGCGTCCTTTTCCGCAACTGCACATCCGCGTTTTACTATGAAATCCCATGGCCCGCCGTTTCGCAAATTAGGTCCGTCCGCATTTTACTACGACGCTGGCCACCCGTTCTGATGACGAAGTTTCACAGCCTGAAATTCAGAATCTTGGAAAAGCCTCCTGTCGGGAGGCCTGTGGCCATCTATACAGAGGCGAGTGGCTATATATAGAATCACTAAGACTATATCAGCGATGGGCTGATGCATCGCCTCTAAAAAAAACTTAAAAAAATTCTGGATAGAGAATGGTTAAAGAGTACGTCAGAGAGGCTGGCACCACAGTAAATAAACTAGTGGTGTTATAGGACATGACTGGCATGCTCACTTTGCTGTTGACCCTGGGCGCAATGAGCTACAGAGCTCTAAAAAAGGGTATATTTCACTTTCTTTTTGGAAACGCGCCCCTGTGGAGATGCACCCTGAATGTGGCATTCTAATTTATATGTAAACTTAAAATATAGGTCCCCTCCTTCAAAACATTGAGGTACACCCAGTGCGCAAGCCACATTTGCTCCATCAATTTACCTTAAAATTGAAGCATTAACTTTCAGCGCCTCCTGTTGCCTGCGCCCAAAGTCAATCATCATAAATGCGATTCAAATTATACCATTGGGTCAATATATTTTGCTCTTAAAATATAACAGAGGTACATCAAAGAGATACTGAGATAATGAAATCTGGACTTGGACAATCCAAATTTTGGCCCTATATTTCAAAGAGCCCCTAAAAATTACCTAAAAGGGTTATTGATGTCTAAAAATGCTATTTTTCACACTTTTTGGTGATCAGATACCGTAAAGCGGGGCTACTATGAACTGCAGGGCAACTTTGAACACTACGAACATTGGGTTATGAATTTCTTTTTTTTCTGTGCTATTTTGTCTTTCATATTATGCAGTACTTCTGTTTCAAAAATGTGCGATTGAGGCGCCCGGGAACTCACTTTAGTCCGAGCCCATGGGACATTAAATGGAGGCGGGTTGTATCCAGTATTCTATGCTGGGGCAACTGAAAGACCCTGGGCATCCCTGAATTAATAGGGTATGTGCCAGACTCAGTCTTCTGATCTCATCATCATACGGCGATCGCCTGCCTCAATATAGCCCACTAAGGAGCTGCAGAGGCGTATAACACAAACAAACAAACAAAGTGCGATCAAGGCGGTAGAAGGCATCAAAATGGCCGTTATGGATTATAATTAATTTGATTGTCTGCGAACTTTCATTGATATTTGATAAGGGGTCAATGAATAGTCTCAAAAATTGCAGCCAAAATATATATAGTAAGTGTCAGTGAATTATGTAAGTGTAAAAGTCTCAGTATACTTAGTAGAGGAACTTGCCATAGGTTCCGTGACCAATTTCTCTGACTCAATTTTTCGATGCAAATTCTGTTAGATGGGTTCAAAATAAGAAAATTTAGCGAGGGTACCCCTCTCAAAAGTTCGGGCTAACTCCACCAGCGGCCATTTTACAAAATGGCCGCCAAAATTCAAAATTTGCCATAATTCCTCTTCTATTTGGCCTAGAGATTCAAATTTTGGGTCAAAATATAGGTTTTAAGGGTCAAGAAACCCAATTAACATATTCCTAAAGGTGTCTGCCCAACCTTAGTGGTCATAATCCAATATGGCAGCCAAAATGGCTGACGAAAATGGGTAACTCACAATTCCTGTATCATAGGCTCAAAATATGGAGTTGGACCTTCATACAATATGTTTACATACCTCAGAGAAGTCAAATATTGTTATTAATGATTTGTGTATTCAACCCTATGGTGCCATATCCAATATGGCCACCAAAATGGCCATTCAAAATGCCCTAAATCTCACTTTTATCACAACGAAGCCAATATTTGGTCTTTTATTTGGTGAAAACATCAATATATGTACTTTAATTGTCCAAAACAACTGACTTATAACAATTCATAAGATTTACACACAAATCTGTTCTAATAATCCAATATGGCTGCCAAAATGGCTGCTCCAATTACTAAAAATACCACAATTTTACATAAATAATTGGTCTACATTGGTAATGTTAGCATTAATATAAATTTTTTAATTGCAAAAGAGTTCTGTTATCAGTATTTGACAAATGAACACACAACCCCATGGTTAGAAATCCAATAAGGCTGCCAAAAGGCCTCCCAGTAGGTTCAAATGTGAATTTTCATCATTATTATCACGTTTATTTGCGAGTTCACTCGCATTTGTGAGCAAACAGGGTTAAATAAGGGTAGTCAGAAATTTTGGATCGTTTGTGAGAGACAAGGGAGCACTTTTTAAAGTTTCTTTTTCATGAAATTAATGAAGAATTGGCTAACTTGAGGCGCCTTGCTCACATTTGTGTCTTTGGTGTCTTGTTTAATTACAATTTAAGTTTTTAATTTCAACAAAATCACGGCAAAACAGGAAATAGAAATACTGTTGTTATTGTTTTACTGCCCTCTGATTGGCCGAAACAGTTGCGATCGTTTTTTGGACACTTCTAATGGGGCTAAAATTATAATTTTAGACTCTTTAGAATCCCTAATCCTTGAACCATATGAATTCGTTTTTTTATGGAGATATCTTTATTCATTGCCGAGAATTCGTTGAAAAAAAATTAAAAAATATGCACAGTGTTGATGCAGGTGTGAATCTTTATAGGCTCATTTCAGCCACTTAGAATCATCAGATTTTCACCAAATTTTCACACAACGCAGTTTAGAACCTCCCTGAAGAAACAAAACCATCATTTCCTGTCCGACTATTCATTAAAACCCCTTATTTTCGCTCGTACGATAGCGTCTTTTTACCGCAAATCACTTCCTTCTTCTATCAAAATTTCAGATTTTTCACTCTCAACTTCTCTTCAACTTTTAAACCACTTGTAATCATCGTAGAAATCTCTAAGTAGGCTCATTGTCTTCGCAATTTAATTCTCTACAAGCTGGTGTTTTTTATTTTTCAAAACAATCCATAATAACTTCTATAAAACGTCCGTTTCACAACGTTGTTTCACCGCTACACTTAGTGTAGTATAGGCCTACATTCCAACAACCAATCAGATCTCTCAATTTCTAATTCCCCTTTACTCATCAACCTATTCCTCTCACGACCTCATCTATCCCCTCATAACATCCCTCTATCCTTCCTCTCTTCCCCAGTTCTTCCCTTTCTTCCTAGAATTACTATATACTTCAATTTTTCACTTCCTTCTCATACTGTCAGCCCATTGGCTGTCAATATAAACAGTGTATCCCATTTTCATAATCTAGCTTTTTGTAAACATTGTATCTCATTTTCACCATCCAGCATCACATCTTCATTTGTAAACATTGTATGCCATTTTCACCATCTAGGACCCAAACGTAAACATTGTATATGGTTTTCACCATCTAGAACCAAACTCTATTTTGTAAACAGTGTATAGCATTTTCACCATCTACATCACAACTCCCTTTTTCGTATAAATCCCTCACTTCCACTTCTCTCTCATCAATCACTCTCATCCAAATTTTCATCAAAATGTTCACCCAAAAAAGCTCAAAAAGCAGTCAGGCTGAGGCCCACATATCATGACTGGCCCTAAGCCAGTATGTACGGTGGGGCGACGCCAACCGACTGTGGGTGGGAGCCCTGTTGCCAACCCGCGCAGACCCACTCCTTTGCTTCCACATACACAGCTCACCTGCGTCACCGCAGCCACTGTGTACAGCACATCCAGTCCGAGCCCATGGGACTTTAAATGGAGGCGGGTTGTATCCGGTATTCTATGCCGGGGCAACTGAAAGACCCTGGACATCCCTGAATCAATAGGGCTTGTACCAGACTCTCATTCTTATACTCAATTCCTACAAAACAATGCGAAAACATCTCTGTCTTAAATACTCGTCCCACTCAAAAGCCCAGATACTGCTCTCTCTTTTCATTCTCTTTTCAGGAAAAACAAGAAGAACACCATCACAAGAACATCACAGCCTCCCTCCGGACCCCGCACACAGACGAAAGAAGAAAAAGACCCGAAAAAGCTGGCGACCCGTTGGACCCCTTCCCAAGTGCCCCCCCCAAAAAGACTATGAACTCACCCAGGTGGCCCATAAATCTGATCTTCGGAGAAGAAAAACAAGGCCACCTGGGTACAAAATAATGACAATTCAAGGCCACAGGGGCTTCGTGCCCATATTGGCCTTGGGCCTTCGGCCCAAAATGACACTATCATCATCATCTCTCTATTCACCCCTTTCCCCTCACTTACCCCTCCCTTCCTATACATAACCCCACCCATCTCTACTTTACCCCCTCCTACCCCCACTTACCCCCACCTTCACTTTCACCCAAAACTTCACTTTTTCACTTTTCTCCCTGTACTTAAATTACTTCATTCACCCTCACTTACCCCCACTTACCCCCATTTACCCCCACCACCTTTACTCTCTCAACCTCTCTCTCTTTCTCCCCTTACATCCCATACTTAAATTTCTCATTTACCCTCATTTTACTCTCACTTACCCCCACTTACCCCCACCACTTTTTCCACCCAAATCCAACTCTTTCTCCCTCTACACCTCCAACACTTAAATCACTCCACTTACCGTCACTTAGCCCCACTTACCCCCATTTACCCCACCACTTTTTCCACCCAAAACTCCTTTTTTCTTCTCTACTCACTTCCTCTACTTAAACTACCTCAATTACCCCCAATTACCCCCATTTACCCCCACCACCTTTTTCACTCTAAACTTCTTTTTTCTTACCTACACACTTCCCTTACCTAAATTACCTCAATTACCCCCACTTACCCCCATTTACCCCCACCACCTTTTTCACTCTAAACTTCTCTCTTCTTACCTACTCACTTCCTTTACCTAAATTACCTCAATTACCCCACTTAACCCCACTTACCCCCAATTACCCCATTTACCCCCACCACCTTTTTCACTCTTAACTTCTCTCTTCTTACCTACTCACTTCCTTTACCTAAATTACCTCACTTACCCCCATTTACCCCCACTTACCCCCATCACCTTCCCCACATAACATATATCTTTCATCATTTCTCACCTCATCATCACTAGTTCTCAATATGAGCACCGACCCCAAAAAGTCTAATGTTTCCACACGATCGCGTAGCCGCTCCGAAACTCGAAAAGAATCAGGGTGTGCAGATTACTCTTTTTATGACGCTGTCAATGGTCCTTTTTAGGTTTTCGCGTTCCTTCTTCGTAGTGGTTACTGCTTCCCATGCATATGTGGCAATTGGTATTATGCAGGCCTTTACCACCTGCCACACCATTCTCATCTTAATACCTTTAAGGTGGCTCGATACTCGTGAACTTTCTAAGACAGGATTTCTTTAAAATAGTTTAAAATGATCCAAAATATAGTTTATAGCAAGGATATGTAAACAAAAGTGGTCGCTACCAGCCTTTCTTTCAAAATATTTGAGGTTATGTAAAAGAAAGTCAGTCCACGCAAACCTGAAAAACTCAATTTTTTCTTAATTTTTTTACTGTGAAGATTTCTCTGCCATTCAGTGGCCATTCATCCAATGTTATTAAATGAAGCATGGAATTAAAGAGGAAAGGTTGATGGAAAAGCTGACCCAAATTCCATAGAAATATATTGTCTAAAGAACTTTTCTAGGGGTTCGGAACAAAAGTTTCAATTTTGAAAATTAAATATTTTTTATGAACCATAGAGCAAAAAAAAAAAAGACGAGATAGAATTCTTTGTTTCTTTGTCATTTGCTTCCAAATAAAGTGAGGAACAATATAATGGTACTGACATATGGCCGAACGGGCCTGGATATAAAATGTATTTATGTCACAGAGTCATTTTTAAGAAATTAGACATGCTTGACGAAAATCACATACAACAAAAATTTTCTATTAAAAGTAGAGAGCTGAAAGTCTGGCAGGTTATAGTCATCTTCATTGCGCATCTTATGCTTTAAACGAGAAGTCTCTAACCCCAACAGAAGTGGCGCAAATGGCAAACGAAGCGGCCGCCGCATAAAATTTGCAGAATTTAAAATGATGCTGAAAATGTCTCAGCAGAGCTGAGCTGCTGTGGTGACGTTACGATAGATAGGGCCTGCCTGGCTGCGCGGAAATATGTGCAGTTAACATAATTTCATGAGTAGCGAGCCACCTTAAGGTCTGGGCTTCCTGCTATAGCCATAATTGTGTTGTAAGCCGCCTGTACTTTCTTCTTTACTTCATTAAGTTGTTTATTCCATTTTTCCACTTTTTGCAACCATCAGTATCTGAAGTTCGGGGGGAACGGGCACTGCCCCCCCTGGTCATACCACTGCTAAGTTTATCGTCTGTTATATTTCTCCGATCATGTATGGAAATCTAGGCCCCAAATTCGACACCATTTTCCCAAGAATCAACACATCAAAGCAAAACAACATAAGCATGGTGAACTCGCATGTGTTCCGCTTGCGACACAAATTCTAGTTTGTAGTAATGTGGGACTTTCTATGAATTTCATTTCAATTATTAGTATACATATTGTTAGCACTTAATTGATTGGTAAAATTTAAGGCTTCTGCCATAGTTAAATGCAGCTGGACTGTCCATTTGCAATAAAGATTACTTTTTTAATTGCAGTTAAAAGGGTCATTTCATCAGTTGAATAATATCTACCTTTGCCACCTTTGTATGTAGTCTCAGAATGCATCCCTAAAGCACTGCTGAACAGATACTGACCTCTGATCCATCTGTCAGGTAGTAGTCTGCCTGTACTTAACATAGGCTGTATTATAGTATTCATAAGAATTTGTTGTATTTTTGGTCTATGGTAGCTAGGCCATGAAGTGTCTTGTAGTAAAAGTTTACTTCAAAACTATTACGGAATAATACTAATACTAATTTCACTCGTGGGGAATTGGAGAGTGTAATATCAACCTTACTGCATGATGAGAACCGAATATGTCCTCCACATAAACCAACAAAGAATGAGATTCCCATAGTTCTGTTAAGAATAAACTTGTCAGGTATCTTGGAATCCAAGTCACCACACAAACAAAACGTCACTAATATATATAGCCAACCTGCATGCCACGAATCCTCTTTTAATTATTTCTGCTAATGGCCAATTTGAAGTGAAATTCTTATTAGCAAGTTGCCCTAAAAATTGGAATATTTAGCTAAATGTACTACTGACGCTGGTATTGTCAAAGATTGGCAACATAGTAGTTTCAAACACACTCCTACCTGAATATTTTAATGGCAAATTAAATCAAAATATTAATATATTAAGGCAAATACAAAAGTTCAAATTATGGAAGAAAAATCTCTTTTATGTACAATCTTGTACCAAACTGAGAGAAAAATCTTCAAAATATATAAATTCCAAGACTTGACTTCCGGCTACTCGGAGCCTGTTAGCGTAAAAGCATTGTAAAACAGGAAAATAAAACAGGACATTAGGTCATTGTTGATAAGAACATATTCTTTCGAGGACTCTTCAGCTATGGCCATATATCTGAAACATGATAGCCACCTGATATATTATAAGCAACCACTATCCTTGCAGTCACTGAGTACAGGATGGTTGTAAGTCCTGCAATGTTGTTAGCAACATATGACATGCATTTTCAGACTGTGCAAAAATTTCTGTAACTAATCCCCAGTCTCCAAGCACAGGGCCAAACTCACATTTGGCCCTGCTATACTTAATGAAGATACCAAGGTGTATGACTCAAGTGCCCTCTGGTGGATTTCAAATAGAAAAACCTGATTAAAATTGCTAAAGGAGCAGTTTTTGAGAACATTCTTTATGGTCCTTTGCAAGTAAAGTCTTTCAGCAATATTTGGAGAAGATTAGCATCAATCACACTGCATTTGGGTTTAAATTAAACCTTATTTTGCCAATCCTACCTGTGTGTGCACTCATCTCAGCATACATCACAAGGGAATTCCCTTTCACAGCCAATCAGAATTCAGGACTACAGAGCCACCTCCTGGGATCATGGGATACCTCACGGGACTACTTTGATCCAATTTCAGAGTTCTCTCTATCCTGGATCACTATTTCTGGGACCGGGAAACCCATTATATTGGTGGAGAATTATTTTGGAGGCAATTTTAGGTTTGTTCTTAATCCATCTGCTTTTAGTCGAATATAGGATTTACTTCCAGATTTTTTATTGAGATTTTTCTTGTGGTAAGTTTAATAGGCCTTTTCTTCACACGCTAATGAACATAAGGCAATAAATGGATTGCCTTATTATTACAGATATGCTTGTAAACATATATGTATATACTTCAATCAATTTGGTAAACTAGATTTTTAAAAATTCCATTTAACTGCATGAAGACTTTGTCCTGAGTAATTCAGGTCAACCATGAACTATTGAGATTAGACCTAAGACATTTGCAACATTGACATTACAATGAGGATATATTTTAATTTCAACCACGCCATAACTAGCATGCATTATGCGCATGTTGTATGTTTCTTGTCTCTTACAAGGTTGTTTTTTTTTTGGGGAGTTTTTTTAGTTTTTTTTTCAGGGTAACTAATGTCAGCTGGAATGCACGCAAAACAACAAAAAGGAATAAAATATATATTCAGCTAGAAAACTTTATTTTCATCACTTCAAAGGTATTTAATAATATTGTGACCATCAATATGCACAGTGTAATACTAATAGATATCACATCAAATCAACTGCAGTGCAAGAATACATGTTATTGCAATTTATTTGGTAATCAACAGAGCTAGGTAATTCAAACAAAGGCATTTCCAGTTGAAATATAAACTTTGTAATTTCAAGTAATTCTTAACAATTGAGGTTGTTAAAATATTTATATATATATAATATATATAAATATATAGCCCCTATATATAATATCAGTTTGCAATAAACGAATGGGTATGGTAGTCTGTGTAATAAATATGATTTTTCAGTCTTTATTTTTGACTTTTGATTCAGCCAATCTAGGCCAGTGGATAGGCCCATCTGTTTAAATTCTAAAAATCTTATTCTGTAGCAATTGCCATGGAAGAATAGAAGAATCTGGACGAGTAGTCTGTTTAATGGGATGCTTTGCTGCCAATAATCTTTTCTGTGAAGGGAAGTTTGCAATAACCATGACAGAGACTGGAAAATAAAAACAGTAGCAGTAATGATTACAATTAGCGATTTGTTTCAGAAAGGAATTATGAAATCTCCACTTATAAAATCAACAATAACATATTACCTGAATGACAGCCAGATGAGATGTTAGGCCTGTGTTGAATCCAATTCAGGACCTTCAACTGGGAAGGCTTTGTTGGGGGTGCTTGAATTTTCCACAATCGTAGAATATTCCCTTTTTTCCAGAATATGGAGACTGCAGAAAAAGAAGAGAATTAGCAAGATTTCATAGTTGTCTGAAAATATTATTAGACCTATCAAGTGATAACAAATGGTGAATTTTTACAAAATTCTTCATTCAATTTTTTGGTGTCATTAGATTGGCCCTGATACAATTATAAAATAATAGGCTGATTGGAACCTTATCTTATAAATCCTACACCACAATATATATTAGGTATTTGTTCTTTTTAAAATTGAATTTTGCAAACTAGTAATGCTGGGCACTCTTAAAATACACTGTGAAGATAAGACCCAAGTGCTGTCATTGAACTGAGTTAAAAAAGGTCAACTTGCCCTTTGCCTGCTCACTTAAGTCAATGCCACTTCAATCGATAGTGGAGTGCAATTAAGCTCAAATGATCTTTCAACATGTACACAATTAGCTCTGACAACTACAGACATTACCAAATTGCAATTACAGCTGTGGAATCGATTGCAATTCAACATAATCTTGGAAAACAATGCTCACCTTCATCTTGCTCATTTCTGACTGCTGTGGGTTTCCCCAGTCTATTGCAGGTGTTGGGATTCCCCAGAATGACATCATTCATATTTGCGTGATTCGGCCGGCGGATGAATATGTCCATTTCAGGGATAGCCCAAGGGAAGCCCCCAAAGTATTCTATTTATAACAACTTCCGCAAATATAACCACACACAAGGCCTATGTTTTATCCAAAGGGGGCGCTTGAGTCATACACCTTGGTATCTTCATTAAGTATAGCAGGGCCAAATGTGTCAGCAAGCCCTTCCAGAAATTTAGACTTAAATTTTGGAATAACTGAGTTTGCTCCCAAGAAATTCCCTGACAACCTGCACATATTTTTAAGTCTCATAAGATGTTGCTACACACATTAAAACCTCTACTGACAACATATTACATGCATCTTTTACAAGAACATAATTGGCTACTTAAATATATTATCAGGGGGCCGTAGCTACTGCAAAGCAACAACCTATACCATTTCCAATGACGGCAAGCTGCAGATTTCAGATGTGACCATTGTTGAATGGTCATTGAAAGAATCATGTTAACAATATCCTAAAATGTTTCACGTTTTACAATGATTTACACACAGCTATTATCAACTGGGAGAAAATCAGAGAATTTGAATTTGATGTTAATTTCAACAGCTTTGTCTCTCCAATTGGTTCATCAGTCACATGTCCAGAAAAGTTATCTTCCTCCCAAACTTGAACTTTTTTACTGTGGTATATTTGCCTCACATATCAAGTTGGCGTGTACTGGGATTTGAAACTTTGGCATTACCATTCTTTGACAGTAGCCTCAATAATTTGTTATAATCTTTCACTTTAAATTGTCAATGATTAAAAGATGTTTTTACAACCCACAAATTGATGATTTGTTTATATGCGGTGACGGAATTAGACCTTCAGGAATCTCTTTATTCTTTGTTGGTTTATGTGGGGGACATATTCAGTTCTCATCATGCAGTAAGGTTGATATTACATTCACAAAAAATTCCCTATTAGTGATGTTACTGTTACTTAATAGTTTAACAGTGACTTTTACTACAAGACACTTCATGGCCTAGCACCCAAGGACCAAAAATACAACAAATTGTTATAAATACAATAATACAGCCTATGTTAAGTACAGGCAGACTACTACCTGACAGATGATACAGAGGTCAGTAGCTGATCAGCCGTGCTTCAGGGATGCATTCTGAGACCGCAAAGGTAGATGTTATTCAACCAATGACATGAGCCTTTGAATTGCTATTAAAAAAGGAATCTTTATTGCAAATGGGCAGTCCAATTGCATTTAACAATGAGAGAAGCCTTAAATTTTGTCAATCAATTAAGTGCATACTATGTAAAATTGTGATATATTTTTAGTAATTTTGGCAGCCATTTTGGCAGTCATATTGGATTATTAGAACAGATTTGTGTGTAAATCTTATGAATTGTTATTAGTCAGTTGTTTTGGACAATTAAAGTACATATATTGATGTTTTCACCAAATAAAAGACCAAATATTGGCGTCGTTGTGATAAAAGTGAGATTTGGGGCATTTTGAATGGCCATATCGGTGGCCATATTGGATATGGAACCATAGGGGTCGAATACACAAATCATTAATCATAATATGTGACTTCTCTGAGGTATGTAAACATATTGTATGTAGGTCCAACTCCTTATTTTGAGCCTATGATACAGGAATTGTGAGTTACCCATTCTCGTCAGCCATTTTGGCTGCCATATTGGATTATGACCACTAAGGTTGGGCAGAAACCTTTAGGAATATGTTAATTGGGTTTCTTGACCACTCTTTTTGTATCCATCAATATCCCTCAGTATAACCCAAAAGAAACTGAAGAAAAAATTAATACCAACCTTGATAAGGTTAGAAAATGGCTTATGGTCAACAAACTGTCACTTAATACCAAAAAAACTAAGTGTATGGCCTTCCACTCACCTAAAAAAAAAGTGGTGCTTCCTGTTGTGAAACTTGGCAATGATAATATTGAATATGTGTCAGAGTTCAATTTCCTTGGTATAATACTTAATGAACATTTCAACTGGAAAAGTCATATAAATTACATTAGTAGTAAAATGTCAAAGACAATAGGAATTATGAATAGACTAAAACATACTCTCCCTCAAAATATTTTAAAAACTATATATAACAGTTTAATCAACTCTTACTTGAACTACGGAGCTCTTTGCTGGGGATTTACTAATAGTCATATACAATCACTCCAAAAAAAGGCTATTCGAATTATAACAAATAGTAAATATAATGCCCACACTGCACCGTTGCTGAAAAAACTACGCATCTTATCTTTTGAGGACATGGTTAAGAGAAAATTATACAAATTCTACTTCAGGTATAGCAGTAATCAACTACCCCACTACTTCCTTAACTCCTCTTTTGTGAAAAAGCTGGAGCATCCGTATGGTACAAGACAGATATCTTTCCAGCTGCCACGGCTAAAACATAAATTTGCGGAATTTAGTATAAGATATAAGCTCCCAAAATTATTAAATGAAAATGTAAATTCCATATTGGAGAAGACAAGTACCCACTCAGAATTTGGTTTCTGTCTCTATGTTAAAAATTATTTTCTAAGTTTATACAATGATGAATGTTCCATATCTAACTGCTACGTGTGCTGTGTCACTGATGTTTGAACCTTCTCGTCAAACATCAATCAATTCCTATAACAATGCTCATTAATCATAACCCATTCCATTCTCATCCTATTTTCTCTGCACTTCTTTAAAAATATAAAAAAGCACCAATAGACGATCTTGAAAATGTCGTAGCTACTTCACATTTTTTATGTTTTTTCTTTTTAAATTCTATTATATTAGACTTAGATGTTCCTCCATTATTAAATATAACAATTACACTGCCTGTTATAATTTACTAGAATACAAATTATTATGATTATATTGTCTGTTTTGCATAGGGGGTGTACACGATAGCGCCAGTCAAAGCTGGCTTAGTGTACACCTCCTAGACCCGTAGAAAAATTGTTTCAAAATTTAATTAATTATGTAACTGCAATTCTTTATTGGTCTGAATAAAAATTTTGTCATTGTCATTGTCATTGTCATTACAACCTATATTTTGACCCAAAATTTGAATCTCTAGGCCAAATAGAAGTGAAATTATGGCAAATTTTGAATTTTGGCGGCCATTTTGTAAAATGGCCGCTGGTGGAGTTAGCCCGAACCTTTGAGAGGGATACCCTCGCTAAATTTTCTTATTTTGAACCCATCTAACAGAATTTGCATAAAAAAATTGAGTCGGAGAAATTGGTCACGGAACCTATGGCACATTCCTCTACTAACTGCTTAATGAGAAAGTGGTGACATTGATTGAAAAATTTATGAAATGCAAAATTTGGGGCTACTTTGAACATGTTCAAAATTAATAATCACACCTATTTAGAGGTATCTTGTTAGCAACTAAAAAATTGCATGGGTGATGGAACTTGCCCTTGCACAACTGGAGCAATGGTGAACTTCATTTTGAAGTCAACCGGATAAAGGTCAATGCATTGTTTTGGTCTGTGTTAGGCGATACCGGTAACAAGAGTTCAAAAGTTCGAGAAAAAAGTTGGTTTTGGCCCTCCGAAGATTACAGTGATGCCCTTTCCTCTTTTAATGAAGTAGCTTTGGGCAAACCAAATAATTTCCTGCATAATTTCATCTAAGGTTCCTGAAGTGACCTTGGATTTGAAATATTGCAAGAGGAAGTGCGTTGTTCAAAGTAGGCCCAACTCTGGGGCTACTTTGAAACACCACATTTCAACCCATATAGGGGAGAGCCGGGCACAGTGAGACACTTTTTTTATTTTCAAGTGTTCCAAAATGTTGGCAGTTAAGAGTAAAAAGGGTTCAGGCCCTCATTATAGATAATGAAAATGAGTATATTGTCCAGTAGTTTCAGGTTCCGACCTTTTACAGGTTTGGAGAAATTTTGAATTACGTCCATGCTCGTCAAGTGTCTCACTGTGCCCGGCCCACAGTGAGACAGCAGGCGGGGCACAGTGGGACAGGGCATCTGCTGACATAACTGCCGATCCTCTGGACCTGCTGAATTGTTCTATCAATTGTTGCTACAAAAACTGCTATACTCTTATAAAACAGCTGGCTAGGTGAATTCTTAGGTACTTTTTTGAGCATGTTTAGAAAATCCATCGCACAGGACACTGCATGACTTATTTAACCTGCCGCACCTGTTACATCCTATTCAAAATTCTTCTCTGATACTTCCCTTTGAAAAATCAGGAGCTTATGGCAGGCATTTTGTTTTTTAGAGATGCTTGCTTGCTTTGCAAGCGCATCTCTGTTGTGGAAGGCAGGTTCCCAAAACTTATGACAACTGCCAAAATCGTCCTGTTTAACCTCTGTCATTAAAACTTTACACACAGCCTCATGAGAATTTTTACTTGCGTTGAAAAACTTTTGGTGCCTTTCTGAGATGAAAAAAATAATAAAGAAAGCAAAAGGGCTGACTTTCTTCAGGTCAAAGGTCAATCACGGCTAACTAGGTCATACTGACCTACTTATGCCGGGGACTATTGTATCAGCAGTGAAGTACAGCAGACCTCAACCTTCATCCATTATCCTCTTCTCATTTGAAATTTCTCAATTCAGCATTATTTTGCTTTATTCCCCCACTGCTGACTGCATTCCTTCATCAGCCCACTTCCGCTTTGTATCTAGGTATACATGTATTGTTTTGATCCAGAGGATCCACCTGTACCAGTATTTTCGTGCCGTTTCATCTGTTTCATGTAGGCCTATTTACTTCAGTTCAACAAAACTGCAACAAACCATTGTCATTCTCTGTCTATTTGTGTGTCTTACCCAATTAATGGCCATTTCTTTTCTTCTATGATGCTACGCTATAAGTATTGACTGAATACCACTTGATGTGTCACTGTGTCAAGTGCAATTTACCTTCACACCTATCTATCACAATTATATTCACAGCTCAATCAGACAATTACCTATTCAAACATGTCCTTGATCTTCACTATCTCAAATCTTTTGATACACTATTGCTGTTTTACATGAATGATGAATATGTTGATACATATTATATAAAATGGATAGATAGATAAATAGATAGCTAGACAGATAGCTAGACTGATTAATGAGCAGACCGCTGGACAGATTACATAGAATAGGTAAATAGATAGATAGATAAATAGAAAAATAGACAGAGGTCCCATAGATAGCTAGATAGATAGATAGATAGATGGATAGATAGATAGATAGATAGATAGATAGATAGATAGATAGATAGATAGATAGATAGATAGATAGATACAGGGATGTATCTAGAAATGGCCTAAGGGGGGGGGCATTACATGGGGTCAATACGGGGCGCTCCGCAGCTTTTCCTATCTCTTCAATGTTAATTTTTGGCCTGAAGGGGGGGGGGGGGCATGGCCCAATGCCCCCCCCTTCAATACACAACTGGACAGATGGACATCTCATTTTTGTCCACTCTCTCACAGGGTCTCCAATAGGCGGGAGTATCTACAAGCATCTCTTAAAGTGCTTGCACGTTATTTTTTAAAATAGTGAATCATGAGCTGTGTATCACATTCAGGTCGTTTCGAGTGTATTTTGTGATGTCTCACTGTGCCCCGCCTTAAACTGTCCTACTGTGCCCACACACTTTCCTTTATAATTTTTTTTTAATCCTGCGGAACTGATGCCTGCATTGTGGTCCATCATGTGGATCGATCAATAAACCAAGACAAATAACCAAGGTTTGAATCCCTGGCAATTGATCTGCATTATCCAATTTTTCTTAGGAATTATAACAAAAAGCCATTTAGCAAAATTATTCCGTTTTACTGGCTAAAAACCA
The DNA here is from genome assembly GCA_026936325.1 of Platynereis dumerilii. Lineage (NCBI taxonomy): Eukaryota > Metazoa > Annelida > Polychaeta > Phyllodocida > Nereididae > Platynereis > Platynereis dumerilii. Next base: position 190,442,612 of record JAPTHN010000001.1, on the reverse strand, counting down.
AAATAGTGAAATTCCACTCTGTGTAAGCACTCAGGATTTTGGACAGTCTTTCACTTACTTTTTGTATTATACAAGGTAGGTTGGATCTGTAAACAGTACCAGTTAGATACTACACGCTTTGTCTCACTGTGCCTGCCGTCTCACTGTGCCTGCTGTCTCACTGTGCCCCGCTCTCCCCAACATGAAGATATTGGTGATGCAAAAATTTAGGTATCAGGTTTTCAAGGGGTAATGTGAGATATCTTCAAAAGCCTCTAGGGATATTTAGAACTTAGGCCAGGCCATATTTTGACACTATATTTAGAATTATGAGATGATTTTTACCCTTTCCATGACAGAAAAATGGATAAGCTGATGTTTGACCCTCACCAAGGAATGATAAAAGTATACAGGAAAGTTATTTTGTGAATATTAATGTCACAAAACAACTGGTCCAGAATGCCTTGCAGCAGTGAGAAGCTACCTGACAGAATCGCACTTCTGTTTTGGTTTGCAAATTTTCTCCTTAAGCATGCTTCAGACTAAATTTATACTGTGTATTTAGTCACCGTGGACAAAACCTATGCAAAGTGTAACCTTGAAACATCTGTGATATTTGTTTAACAGCCTTCAAAGTTTCAATGTGAGTTGGCAAAACATTCTGTATTAATAATAATAATAATAATAGAAATTTGTATAGCGCCAGTTTAAATTTTAAAACAATTGCTCACCGGCGCTTGATAATAAAGTTCTAGCAATAAGATTGTATGAAGAGTTGAGTTTTTGGTCCTTTTTTAAATTTCTCAAGAGTGTCATGTTTTTTATTTTGTCAGAAAGCGAGTTCAAGAGAACTGGTGCTATATGTGAAAATGATTTATTTACATAGTTATTGCCCTGGTATTTTGGTACTTCAAGAAGGTTGTGGCTGTTACTTCTTAGGTTACACTTGAGCTGCTTTTTGACCTGCAGCAATTGTTTAATGTAACATGGGGCCTGGTCATTCAAGGCTTTCCATGTAGTGGTAAGAATTTTGTGGTGGATTCTAGCAGGGATTGGTAGCCAGTGCAAGTTAGTCCTATGGTCGGTGATATTATATTTTCTCAGTTTATTTATAAGTCTCACAGCAGAGTTCTGTGCAACTTGGGAGTAATAATAATAATAATCCATTTCCATAGTCAAGGTGAGGGGTAACAAGAGCATTGGCTGCGGTCTTAGAAAGGTCAGCATCTAGGATTTTCCTGATGAGAGATAGATTTCTAATATTAAAATATGCACTACGACACATGTTATTAACTTGCCTTTCCATTGACATGGTTTTATCAAATATTACTCCTAGGTTCCGAACAGAGTCAGATGTTTTAATTTTGGTATTTTCAACATTGATATAGTTTATGTGTAACAAGTTGTTATCAGACCCGATGATAAGAAGTTCCGTCTTTTCACCATTGTTGCACAGCATATTTTAGTGGAGGAATTCTCGATTTCTGAGATACATTTCTCAAGTTTTAGTTTTCCGTTTTCTTGGTCAGTATGTGTTGGCTTGAATGAGAGTATGAGTTGTTGATCGTCAGCATATTTTTGATCGTTCACTTGTTTACGAGTGGCAAGATCACTAACTGGAGCAATGTAGGCATTAAAAAGAATGGGTCCTAGTTTTGAACCTTGTGGCACACCATAGTTTAGTGAGCAACTATCAGAGATAACGTCTTCAATTAACACTGACTGCGATCTTTTATTTAGGTATGACTTAAACCAGTTGAGAGCTACTCCATCAATGCCATATCTATTTTTGAGCCTGTGTAATAAAATATCATGGTTGATTGTATCAAAGGCTGCAGATAGATTAAGTAGCACCAACATTGTCACTTCACCTTGACTCATTCTAGTAAGGATGTCGTTATGAACTTTAGTTAGGAGTGTCTCTGTGCTATGATATTGTTTATATGCAGACTGTTTGTCATCATCAAGTTTATTAGCCGCGATATTTTGCGTGAATTGTTTGATAACTGCACTTTCCAGAAGTTTGCCAAGAAAGAAGAGATTTGATACAGGTCTATAGTTCTTCATTTCAGTGTTAAGATCTAGATTCTTCAGGAGGGGTTTTACAAGGGCATGTTTATTATCGTTTTCATAGATACGTGTTTTTCCAGTTTGCACTTTGCTTTATCTCAAAACTGTGATGTCACAGATTTAATTGCATAACTGTATATTACAAGCACATATTTCAAGAATCTGACCAAATGCATTCACACATGGATTTTATATGTTTAGCTTTAATACCTACATAGGTTGATAGATACTTTAATAAAATGCAACTGAACTAAACAGACCACTTGTCCTCAAATGAGAGTAACACTGCTAGCCAAAAGTTTGAAAAAAACAATAAGCTGCCTAATTAGTGTTTCAAAATGGTATCTGGTTGTTCGGAATTTCGGATTCTTATACTTGATCAAGCCAAAATAGTGGATTATTAAAAATACATTTTTAAAAATAGCATTAAATTTCAAAGGTTGCTCTCAAAAAACGGGGATGGATGATTTGGGCTTTATGTCCTGTATTTATGCACTTGGTAGGATTAGGACAGGAGGAGAAAACGGCAATGAGGAGAATGATGATTGAAACAACCGTCTAACATAGGCAAGAGCTGGAGTCGAACGCTGGACCCAGCGATCCATCCACACTCAAGCGAATTTCTGTAACACTGATCTGATGGCAAGCAAAATTCTGTTTCCCAACTTTTGGCCTACAGTGTACAATGACTAAAAACAAATGCAACAAAGTGATTTGAAATTGTGAAGGCGAGTGTCTTGTGAATAACAATAAAACATGCTTTGTTTTGTTAAACATTGAAACAGAGACTCTTCTGTCAAGGTGTAATAATCATCTTGGACAGAAGTTGTTTGTTGTGGTTGTACAAAAAGAGTAACATTGCCTGGCAGTTTCAATTTCCTTTATAATAAACTGTGATGTCAAACTCAGAACTGATATGTCACAGATTGAAGGTTAGACCAATCACATTCACAGATACCCTGATGATGTCACGGTTTAACTGCAAAACGAAATTTTCAAAAAACACGTAGCTATGAAAACGATAATAAGCTTTTCTGGCATAGTACCTGTGCATAGAGATGTGTTAATAATTTCTGTAAGGATAGGTAAGCATTCATGTGTGTTGACATGGCCATAGGAGATTTTTATCTTACCTTTTCTTATGAATGTGTATCTTACGGTTTGTCCTGTTAGCAATTCCTAATAGATATCCCATGCAATATAAATATAGTCCGTGAACAATTTCATGTGGATAAATGGATGCTAAAATGCTCAAATTAGAAGTTCTTTGGCAAAAAATCCCTGGCTCTGTGAGCCTCTGGCACATTTTCTTATACTCTGACAATGTTTAAAAGGGCCCTGTTACAAAACAGCAAGCTGGATTATCTTGTTTAGCATTGTTTGGCATTGCTTGTTTGTTGTAATCACCTGTTTCGAACCTCAGTTCAGTGGAGTGCACCAATGTAACTGTGAATTCCATATGTGTGCACGGTTGTGGAACAGTTCAGTTGATGTGAGACTGCATTGTGCAGCAGTTTTACAGTTTTCATATTCTTATTTCTTATCTCCTCCGTTTTTGAAATGACCTAAGTCCCCTCACTCTCTGGTACCTTGTGGGACAGGCCACAAATATTATTTAAGACAGTTCACATTTTCCACATTTATTAGACCCAATGATGCATACATTTATAATAAAAATTTCATTAAATAATATTACTAATTTACGAATACTTTCATTTTAAAACATTATTCATTATATGTATATAGATATATTATTATGGCACAGCCACCAGTCAGGTTTCGTTTCACAATGAAGGCATAAATAATCTAGACATATCCTACTGTTCCTACACATATATATAATATCTACTGTTTTACTAAAATGTATTTCTTCCACGTTTATGTACAATAAAAACTGCAGGAAGCGCCCATTGACAATATTCACTTGCATTGAAATGATATTTGTATGTAATCATATAATGAACTCGGCATGCAAAATTAATTGATTTGGAATTAAAATGACCAGAACTACATTAATGAATATAATATGCCATGCTTGATTAATGTGCAGAAGTTGTGAGAGTCCATGATTTCATTTGTTATGGAATGAGATCATCAAAAATACATATATTATATAGTAATTTTCTTCATTTAAGAAATGCTTAATTGGCACAAATAAAGCTTTCTCATGAGTCGTTGATGTACATTAGAACTCATAGCGTTGAAGTCACCAGACACTCCTCGGCTCACTTGGCGGAATCCTAGACTGTACTTGACTGGGTGGCGCCACTGCTACTGCCTTGGTAAGTGCTGACGTCTGGTGGTCGCTGCTTGTCTCCACTGCTGCTTGCACCACCAGAGGGCCCACCGCCACCTTTGTGGACCTGGTCATTCCCGTGGGCACTACAACAGTTACAAAACATTAGGTAGAGAACATAATTGTCAATTCCTATGGAACAATATACATGTAGAAAACCTCATGCAAGCCACTTTAGACCTATGTTAGGTCACACTGTAAACATCTGCAAAAACTTTGATTTCTGGACATTAGCTAAATGCAATTCATATACCTTATGAAAAACTGACGATTTTTGCTGATGACAATGTTGACTTTTTGTTTTGTGCAACATCATAAATTTATGGTACAAACGTGAAAGGCATTGTAAATTGGCTTGATAGATTATTCATTAAAATGGCTAGCAGGGCATTATCACTGTGTACCGTTTGCTCTATGGGCCATTCTCAAATTTTGGGAAAAAGGGTATAGCAAAAAGTGTCCTGTAACGGAGGGGACAATGTGGTAACGCAGTTGAATTTTGATGTAAAAAAACCAACTGTAGGAACAACAACAAAAGGAAAAACAATAAAAAATTGATGTAACTATTATTTTCAGAAGTACTTCATCTTGTATCAGTAGATTTTTTGGTCCAAATGTTGATTTCTTGCTCATGATCTGGTAACGGAGTGGAATGATTTTTTGCTTTTCACTCAATACTGCTTTTTATTTTGGAGATTAGATAAAATAATTGCAGACTATTAAAAGCTGTCACCCTCAGCAATATATATATCACTCTTTAAAACTATCACTGGTAAGCTTAGAAATGAAGGAAACGGAGAGGACATTTTGGTGAGACCAAAAACATTTTCTATGAATATTGTGTCTTAATTTATTGAATACATGTTTTATGAAGTCTGCAAGGCAGTGGTACTATGGCGCACATGCGTCTGATGATATTCAGTGAAAATAGCTCATAAAAAACAATAACGAACCGAGCTATGGCAAGTAACGGAGTGGACAAAAAAATTGATGTAAATTAGTGACACATCTATTGTATACATTTAATCAATGAAATTATACAAAAAAAATTGAAATTGAACTAGATATAAATTCAAGTCCATATTCTCATGAATCGTGCAAAGAAACTTTGAAAATAATATGGTATATTAGGAGGAAAATGAACACTTGATTTTGTCATGTCGGGTCCAGTGACATGGAAAAACCATTGATTTTGCACGGATTACTGGACATAATGAACAAAAAAAGGTCTAATGAATGACTTTTGTTCCAAATGCAGTGGTTATAAATATAAATATGAATAAAAGATGTAGGTGACACTTCAGATATTAATTGCATTCAAATTAATGTCAGGGAATAGAGTGACGCAAATAGTCCCGAAATTTGAGGATGACCCTTATGCAGAGCGACCTAGTTAATCATAAAATCTTTAATTTTGGACAACGAAGAAATGTAATTACAAATAAAACATAGCCAGTATGCTGTATTTATGTATAAGACATCTTGATGTGAAATTACAACCATTAAACATTTAGCAATCAAAAGATTTGGCGATTCTAGTAAAAAATGCACTAAAATATACTAAAACTGCCTAATCTAACAGAAAACTTAACTGATTGATTTCAAAATTTTCATGTGCATTTCTTGTACTATAAGACAGCATACTGGCTACATGGCATATATGAGAACTAGCAAAATGTAAACAAAAAAACCTTATTAGGTCACTGTGAGTAAACAGTGTTATATGAGGTGAATATGCAGCCCTCCGCTGCATGTCCTATCTCTTCCATGTTAAGTTTGGGCCAGAAGGGAGGGGGCCATGGCCCAATGCCCCCCCCCCCCCACCTAAATAAAGCACTGATGGCTAGTGATAGAGGACCAGTTTTTACCTTGATTTGTCTGAGGCAGACAATGACCCTTTCCTGGGCACAAGAAATACCTTGAAAATTTACTGTTAGCCAGAAGCTTTCCAGGAAAGCCATTTGCTTGGATATCATAAGGACATGAAATAAATAGCAGACAGCTGCTGATACAAACCATTGTTCAACACACAGCTTAAGCTGCTTTTAATTTCAGTTTGGAGATAATTGGACCTCATTCTATGTTGCATTAGAGAACTATAATTGTTATCTTCTCTTATTATTACACCAGTTTACCATCACAACAAACCAGTGATCCAAATTTAGTAAGGCAAACGCTTCTGGCAAAACAATTGGGCTGTAGGCTATACATTTGTAAAATCAATTGTACAATATCGTATTCTTCAAAATGTCCTTCAGCCTCTCCTTTCCACAGTAGTTGTAGATGTATAGGCCTATATTGATTATAGAGGTATTCGATACTACAGTTTTTTTCTTTTTTCTTTTCGAAAATAATTTAATGCCATTGATAGTGAAAAACAACTAAATAGAACAAAAAAAAAGTAATTAAACAAAAATCAAAGAACAAAAGTCAACATACATGCAGAAACAGCAATAACGGTGGAATTTTTCACACACTGGAAAATAGTAATCATTGCATTAGAGCAGTCATAATTTAAAAACAAAAGATTCTCAAAAGAATAACACAAATCTTTGAAACACACTGAAATTAATTTTATCTTAAAACTACTGAGATCTATAATTATCCACGAATTACAATGGTCTAAAGTTCCTATATATTGATGCAAATCCATTCCACAATTGATGATAAATTAGTAACTTATTTACTAAACTGATGGACTTCCTTATCACCAAAAAGTGTAAAAACCTATGTCTGTCCTCATCTGGGGCTAATCCCTGAGGACCGGACTGAAAATTAATCATTTGTTGACATGCCAGAAGGTGTGACACAGATTCTTGGCTTACTCCAAAGTGACGGGCAACTTACCTTTCAGGTGTCCAAGCCCACATCATCCCAATGGCTTGTTCTCTCTTGATTTCTGATAACGTTAGTATTGCAGACTGACCCTTTATGCCAAACAGCGCTAGCTGTGAGGAAACTGGCAGAATTGAGGTTCATGTATGAGTAAATTCAGTTCTTTGATGCTTAAACATTCTAACTTTGAGCTGTTTTTCCACCATTATTACTGTTGAAATTCTAAAACGAAAAATGTGGAGTGATAAAGAAGGCTTAAATGTGTCAGTTTCAACTTTCAGGGCAGTTGTACCACCACAGGGGCAGTTGCCTGGCAGTTGCTGCGTGCGAATTCTTGCAGAGTTCACTGCCGTTGGCAGCTCACTGCTGCTGCCTCAGAGTAGTAGTATTGTGTGCTACTGTCTCACTGAAAAATATTTTCTGATTTCTTGTTGTCGGCCTTATATAAGGATTGTTTAGGTCATTTGCAGACTCGCACTCAACTTAAACTTCAGTGATTGTCTGCATTGTTGCAAAACAGTTTTGTGAAATTGGTCCTGACAGACACAAGAAAGGTCATGTTATTTGTGTCATTGCTTCACTGTTTGGTGTTTAAAAAAAAGGTTGCCACACGAGGACAAATACAGGAATTACGTTATTGCAATGATTACTGAACATATTTGGGACCTTTTGGTGATATTCTAAATAAAAGCCCATCAATGTAGTAACATATGCAGTACATGTGAAGGTTCCAGAACACTACAACTAGTTTTTGAGTATAAGTTATTACTATTTAAACTACAGAAATGTTCTAATAGAAAGCTTAAGACATCTTAACTTACAGCAAGAGACCTTCTGTGAGTCATGTTGAAAACCAATCAAACCAATTCAACTTTCTGGCAGCGGAATCTTGAAAAGTAAGACAACTATTGAAACTACTCTTATCGAGGTGAAATTTATTTAATAGGTTCTAGTATTACTGTGTGCATTAATTGTTAAGAATTATTGTTTTGTGAGTTATTAATTAATTGTAAGTGAATTACATGTATACGTCATAAGCAAGGATTTGATCAATTTTCTTAACCTATTATGCTTGTGCATTGCCTCTAAGGGTATCTCCACCAAATACGCGCAGAACCAATTATGAATGAAGTATTTTATTCAATCCAACATAAAAAATGAGTGGATTGCTTCATTTAAGAAGCATTTTTTAAAAATTTTAATGTTTCCGATTCTTGTAAAAGCTGCACAGCGAGTCCAGAGTTTGGTCAGGTTGGGATGACATAATTCAGTCTATCCTCTTGAAACCGAAAAGAGCCACCACAGGCAACAAGTCAAGCAGAAGTATCATAAAATGTGATTGGACCTTTTTCTGTATCAGCTACTATACTTGCAAAACTTACACATGGGGGGAAATGTCCTCTGGCTTCAGGGAAGAATTTAAATAATTTACCACGTAATTGTCTATTTCTGCGAGAAGTTGGTTGTAGAAGATTTGAAAAGCAACATGATTTAGTGGAGATACCTTGTCAGCTTACTGTCAAGAGAAGCGTCTTATGAGATAGTATAGATATATTGGAGGTATATCAAGTGGCAAGTTCAGCATGGTATCATGAATCTAACATTATCTAATAAGCAGGGATGGTAGACATGCAGACCTCTGCTTGTGGAGCCCGAATCTGGAACAGTCTTGCTCCTTGTTCTGACAACAGCCATCCAGGCCAGCTGGACATCCTTCTTGAAGACGCAGTAGAAGAGGAAGATGAAGAGGCCCTGGGCGGAGTTGAAGATGACAAACAAGTAGTTGAAGACCACCCCAGCCCCTCCTATGCCGAAGAAGGCGAACAGCCAGGTCAAGCCCAAGAGACTCATGATGCTCATTGTGCCCTGCAATAATTATGATGAATAAAAAGGGGCCATTCCATGCCAAATGGACCAAGAGCTCCCACATCATGTCTTCAGATTTTGATGAAATTTTAACACAACTTACATCCACATGAGTAATGAAAAGTTGTACAATATTTCTTTCATATTCCAAGTATTTAGAATTTGAGAGCATCTTGAAAATTTTGAGATTATGACGAAAAATGTGAGGTGCTGCTTTGCATGATTTTGTTAAGACAGCTGAAGCCACATTTTCCAAGATATTGTCAAAATATTTGGCACATGTCATGCTGAGATATAGAGCTTGATGCCCCTCAAGCATAATGTAGATGGTGGCTTTGACTTTTGTGCACCAGCTCATTGAAATTGGTTCATTTTTGCCAAAATTTCACAAATTGCCCGTCTTTGATATTTTTTTACCCAAAGACCAATGGATCAATATCCATGAAAATTTGTGAAAATGAGGCTATTGTGAAGTACTACTAGTAAAAAAATTAACATATGGCTAACAATAATATTTTTTGTATAAATGAAGATAAGCCCTCCATAATTTTTTTAATTAACAAATTTCAAGTGCCAAAATGACCATGTGGGACAGGTGATAGAAAGTTTAAACTTTTTTTGTGGTTAGCTTACATGGTCATGAAGCATTTCTGTTAAAATAGTGAAGGTGATATTTTTGATTATTCTGGAATTAAATATTGAAATTTGTTCGTTTTTGCAAAAATTTCACAAATTGTCGGTCTTTATTATTTTTATACTCAAAGGTCAATGGTTCAATATCAATAAAACTTTGTGGAAATGAACCTATTATCAAGTACTACTAGCAAAAAAAGGCATGTGGCAAATAATAACACATTTGGTATAAATATAGATAAGCCTGCCACAATTTCTGAAAGTGACCAAGTTCAAATACTAAAATGACCATGTGGGACAGGTGATAGAAAGTTGGGAATTTTTTTGGAGTTAGTCCTGGTTGTTTTAAACCATTTTTTGTTGAAATGGCGGATGTGATATTATCCACTATTCTGGAATTAAATATTAAATTTGGAGAAAAAACGTATTCATTCTAAGCTGAAGCCATTCACAAAGGAATTGGGACTAAATATATCGTGTTGAATATTTTTTCATGCATCTCAGATAATACTTTTCTGATATTATTAATGTGAATTTGTTCTTTCACGTAAAACTAAACACTGAAACATGATGTAGAAGGGATTTTCACCTAAGTTCCTGACAGAGAAAAGTGGAAATGTTCCTAACATATTTTCCTTCTGGCTGAATAGTCTCAAGTAATAAGAATGCACATTTTTCTGAACTTATTTTTTCTGTCACTGGATGCCATTCCCAATGAGCTTGAAAATAAATATAACCATATTTCATTTGTTTTTCTGGATATTTTGACACTTTTTGACATTCTAATTATAAAGGATACAATTCCATAATATTATAATTGTAAGAGGACTAGGTAAGTATCCTTGCTTATCATACCAGCTCCCATCTGATGTCTACAGCGTCAATTTCAATATTTTATATTTATGATAGACTCCATCTTCATGGTGATAGACTCACTCTTCATTAATTTATTCCTCTGTTAACCTGACAAAATGATTAACCTTTTTAGAAAATTAGGATATCAGGAGATGGCTATGAGATTCATTCATTCAAAAAATATTCAGCACTTAATTTTTAGCCTCACCTATTCTTTTAATGGCTCCAACATAGCATGAATTTCGCTTTTCTCCAAATTTCATTATTTAATTCCAGAATAATGATAGATATCACATCCGCCATTTCAACAAAAATGCTTTATGACAGCCAGGACTAACTCAAAATAAAATCTCAACTTTCTATCAGCTGTCCCACATGGTCATTTTAGTATTTGAAATTTGTCAATTTCAGAATGTGTGGCGGGCTTTTCTATATTTATACCAAATGTGTTATTATTTGCTACATGTCTTTTTTTCCTAGTAGTACTTGATAATAGGTTAATTTCCACAAAGTTTTATTGATATTGAACCATTGATCTTTGAGTATAAAAATAACAAAGACCGACAATTTGTGAAATTTTTGCAAAAACGAACAAATTTCAATATTTAATTCCAGAATAATCAAAAATATCACCTTCACTATTTTGACAGAAATGCTTCATGACCATGTAAGCTAACTACGAAAAAAGTTTGAACTTTCTATCACCTGTCCCACATGGTCATTTTGGCAATTGAAATTTGTCAATTTCAAAAATTATGGAGGGCTTATCTTCATTTATACAAAAAATATTATTGTTAGCCATATGTTAACTTTTTTACTAGTAGTACTTCACAATAGCCTCATTTTCACAAATTTTCATGGATATTGATCCATTGGTCTTGGGTAAAAAAATATCAAAGACCGGCAATTTGTGAAATTTTGGCAAAAATGAACCAATTTCAATGAGCTGGTGCACAAAAGGCAAAGCCACCATCTACATTATGCTTGGGAAGCATCAAGCTCTATATCTCAGCATGACATGTGCCAAATATTTTGACAATATCTTGGAAAATGTGGCTTCAGCTGTCTTAACAAAATCATGCAAAGCAGCACCTAACATTTTTCGTCATAATCTCTAAATTTTCAAGATGCTCTCAAATTCTAAATACTTGGAATATGAAAGAAATATTGTACAACTTTTCATTACTCATGTGGATGTAAGGTGTGTTAAAATTTCATCAAAATTGGAAGACATGATGTGGGATATTTTCTCCTTTTTGGTCCATTTGGCATGGAATGGCCCAAAGGTCAAATTCTGGAAAAGAAGTTTACATCATTCAGCAACTAAATTCAAGGCAAGAATGACAGTACCACTAATGACAAAAACCTGACAGGCCGGGTTGTCCACGTCCTTTCATTTAGCTGTGTTAAGACATACATGTATACAAAATTGCCTTTGTGTCGTTGGAATATGTGATGTACAAGCCGCATCTCACCGGAAGTCACCACAATTCCAGTAAGCTTTATTTTGCTTCTTGGGCCCAAAACAAGAGAACCTTATTTGCAACATGGGCTACACACTAGACCAGAATGCTCTGAACTGTATGCAATTTGAATCTTTGCAGGAAGGACTCAAATATGAGGAGGAAGAAACTTTGACTGAGAGAAGATCAACCTTCAAATGGAGCAGCAGAGAGGACTTCTTGTTCATGGCGGGTTCTGGCTTCTTGCTGATCTGGCGCAGTTGGTACATGACCATTCCAAAGACAATCCCATTGAACACGAGAATGGCAGAAACCGGAGCCAGAAACGCCCCGTAGAAGGCTTTCCTCTCCAACCAACAACTGAAAAGAAGCAACAGTGATTGCATCATTATGTTGACGGAATTGTTATATAGGCCTAGTGTTGCATAATGATTCTTAATTTAATCTGGGGTAAAAGCATTTATATATATTTTTTAAAGACATATAAAGCCTATACTCACATGTTTTCCATATAGACGTAATTGTTTGGCGATACTGCATAGGTGATGAGGACGATGCCGGATGGGATGCCTAGACGAATGAAAAGGAATATATATCCAAACACCTCTTCAATGTAGTTAACTGATGCAGGATATAAGGCTATGTCAAATGGAAGTCAAGCAATTGCTTGAGCTGCTAAACACACATTTACCGGAGCACAAACAGTACGATATTGGAAGACTGTTTATCTCACCACTTTGAGGTAAATTTTTAGGATTTATAAAAAAATGTGGGAGTGGTCAAGTTTCTTAATTTGGCTATTCTGGAAGACACTTCTCTTCATTGTGCACACACAATTTTAAAATTTGGTATGGTATGGTAAAACTTTATTTAATGTCGTATTAAAATCATGTGAAAACGCAGTGCCCAAGCAAAGCTTCAGAACGACAGATATGGGTCTAGACTCTAGACATTGACTTTTACAAATACACATCAATAAAATATATGGTGACCTTACCCCATCCAACCAGAGAGCACTTGGCCATAAAGTGGGTGAAGTAAGTCTGGAAGACCTTCACCAGGGCAAGGTACATGTAGAATGCTTCCACCCCCATCCAGCACAGACTGGCCAGAGTGAAGTAGTGCAGCATCCCTGCTAACATCTAGAAAAGATGACGAGGAAAAAGTTCCCTGAACTATTTTACACAAAGTTACAGAATTACACAAAGTTACAGATTTAACTCCAGTATCGGATTGTATGAACGCTTTTAAGCACACAGGTTATCCTATAGTGGTTAACTCCCATAACTCCTCTTCCAACTGGGTTACTGACAAAAACTTTTGTCATGATGTAACATGAGTTCAGCAGAGTTAAACTAGTTATCTAACTCATGTTCAACTTTGACACAATATCAGTAAAATGACTTAACCACTTTAGGATAACCAGTGTTAAGCGTTGATACTATCTGGTACAGCTGGCGTACAAGTTAAGGTTATTTGTCGAGTAACTTCTCCTTCAACTGGAACTGATCAGCTGGAAACATTATAATCTGTGCTCTGGCGCTTGAATGTCCAAATCTATGTCACATTGCATTCATTGCTGCTCAATCCATGCATGTTGCTCTTTTAATGATATAGGCCTGTCACCAGTAAGTTTTGCAAGAATATGGCATACAAATTTATGGGAAAGACACACAGCTGTCTGGCGCACCATACACAATTTCAAAGCATGAAATGTCCCACCTTGCAAGCAACGTCATTCTTGATGATGTTGGGCTGGGTGTTCAACACAAAACTGATACACAAGGCAAGAAGGGCACAACACAGGTTGATCAGGATCCGGGCTGGTTTGTCTCTTCTCAGATTCCTAGATGAAAGGAATTATTAAAAATTATTCAATCTGGCAAATCCAAAAAGTCATGACGATATTTATAGCCAATAGTACATCAAGCTATATCCTTTATTGTGTAATGTTTTAAAACTATTAAATCTTCATCCGTCTACATATAATCAAATCATGTATCCGTTGTAAATGATTTATAATGACACAATCACTGGCAAGATGAAGCTGGAATTGATAGTTTTATTGTGAAAAATTGCTGTTACCTGCAGCTATAAACATTGCTGTTGAAATAGATAAAGAAAATGACTACCTGAAGGCAAGATAAGTGGCGAGGGTGATGGACAGTCCCAGGATGGACAGGGTCATGCCGATGTAGGAAAGGATGGAGAGAGCCAGTTGGTGGCCCTCTGACAGCTCCTGTCCTTGTCCATATATGTCCTTCAAAGATAGTATGATTCATACAGTAGCTGTCACATATTGTTGTTTAGCAAAACATGAACCATTATATGTTGTTTCCAAGCATTTAGGAGATGTGATGAAGTAAACGAAAATATGCAGGCTCTACAGCTTGTTTTGTAAGTGAGAACATCCAAAAATTTTCTTCGCTCTACTGGAAAATGCAAATATATTTTGCTTCTTTAATTTTGTTTCAAATTCTCTGATCATTGTGACAGCCTGTTGGTTCAACATCGTTCTTGTATAGCCCACGCCATGATTTAGCATCATCATATCACAAAATGTCCTCCATATATCATTGACACCAAACCCAGATTGTGGACAGACCAAGCACTCTGGAGTGTATAGATAGCAGATCTGAGTTTGATGGATGCCGTGTTTGCCAATCTTGCTTATCTCGGTCACTTACCATAATTAAAGCGAAGTTCGTCAAGTGGTCGCAGTGACAGACCGTATGACTTCCAGCCACAAAATCGTGGACTTCGCATCCAGCTTGGGACCAACCGTTCTCCTGAAAGCTCCAGAACATGCATTGGGGCTCCGTTGCATCCTAAATTTAGAGAGAATGTAAAGAAAAATATTTCACTTACCATCGACGAATGTCCAATGCTTGCAGGAACGCACTGGAATCCAGTGTATTTCTGTAAGCAATCGACATTCCTCAACTGAGAGTAAAATCCATGTCTGAAGTATCCGTTTCTTGATTTTTATTGAAATACTAAAACAAATTGGCATAAAAAAGAGCATAATATTATTAGATCTAAACTGACTTCTTTGCAAAAACTGAACAAATCATTGTTACCTTGACATCATGACTCAATGTGATCTTGATGGGGTCAGCTGTGTTGTTGACATTCACATTTCCAAATGAGACGGACAACACTCTGCTGTTGATCTTCATCCTCTCATTATGAGTCGAATTTTCTCTTCTACTGGCATTCAGCATCACCTAAAGATAATTGAATTAGGTGAATTAGAATGACAAAATGCACAATGTTTTAAATTTAGAATGTCAAAATCAACAATTGCGTTACTTATGGTTTGAATATGTCGATGGGCCCCTCACCTCAAACAATGTTGGAAAATGGTAAACCGTGAACTGGACATTTGGGGACTCCCCGTTTGGTACTTCATTAAAAATGGACGGTGGCAGAACAATCGAGGCGGGAGAATTTGAATAGGATGACGGCACATCATTCTGCAAAACAAAAGTGAATACATTCTCTCATTTGTATTATAATCCATATATATCTGAACCAGATGGCTATAATACATTATACTTTTAAAAAGAGAATGAGTGAGACAATAAATACCGTAGAGACTTCTATTTTGATGCCATCTCTAACTGATGCTTGGAATGTCACCTCCTTTTCCAGGTAGGAGGACAATGCTCCAACAGCAATGCCCAGTTCTTTCACCTCGATGATCTCCTCATCTATCAGATTTGACTCATCAAATCTTTGACCAAATTGCTCCATTTGTGTCGTTAATCTGCAGAAAAAGTGAAGGCAAGTCAATAAAGTGGCAACTTCACATGAGATGTGCTGCAGTCTGTTTCTGTAGAGCAGCTGTCTACAGGGTCTGGTTTTAAGAAAAATTCTCATCTATGGGATTGGAAATATAAAAATTTATTTGCCAAGTTGTGCCTTTTCTGTATACATGTATTAAAATATGCTTAATTTGGATATTTTGAAAAGCCACTAAATTGAACTAAAAAATTGCGCCGTCTTTACAAAGGTATTTTGCTTTAGTCGTATGCATACATAATGTTCGTGGTAACTCCAGTTCCAAATTGATCTCGGTCTAGCACTGGCTCTCTTCAACAATTCCACACACGACTTGCCTGTTCACTGAGCCATACTGAGACTGGGAAGATCCCAGCACAAGACTTGGGACTTGAATCATGTTGCTGATGGAGTCCAACAATTCTCTCCCATTGAATCCGTTGAGGAAAACGGTTGATGAGATGACATTCTGGACCACAAGGGAGACCAGCTCAACTTCTGTTGGGTCAAAGGTCATCTTGTCACGTGTCAGCTGGTGCAGCTCATGGCAAACTTGACTCACACTTCCTGAAAACATTTAATGCAACAAAGAGCCTAATAGAAAAAGATGAAAATCATCAAGATTAAAAAGGTTGGGCAACGACTATTTCATGTAAATGTGTTACATGTCTTAAAAATACAAAAACAAGATTGGGCATAATCTCATTCATCTTGATGTGATTGAAGTCCATGCCCAGATATTGTAAGCAATACCACCATTTTTTTTTTTGTTGACATACCTTGTGTTATTGGAACCTCAGTCAGGTCTTCTAATTCTGCCAATCTTTCTCCGAATACCGGACATTCCGATAAATCCGGGTCCTCCCACTGAGCCATGGCTCCCACACTGAAAAGAAAAGCGAAATTAAAAGGGGAGCTATTTGTCTGACAGGTGGCAGATTACTACAAATTTATAACTCATGGAAATTGACAGCAAAGTAGCAATTTGTCACACAAGAGCACACAAAAAAAACCCACAGCTTTTAGCCCATTTTTTAGTTGCACTCACCAGGATCTTTTGGCTCTGGCCTGTGAGGTGGGGTCGGCTGGACATGGCATGGTGACCTCTTTGCCTCTTCTGCTTGTTGGCCATTCAATGTCTCCTCTGCTGAAGGACAGTGTTGTTTCCCTGTTGCACAGGACTGAAAATTTAGACTGGATTATTAATGAGACTATTCTAAAGTTAATACAACAATGTAGGTCAGGTTTCGCTACTTATTTGGAAAAATAGTTTTTCGTCCTTATAACTTTTCATAATTGACAGTCATATAGGCACAATGATACAAAGGCTATATGCAAAAATAAAAGAAATAGAATGTATTAGATTATAATATTAATATGCAGAGTTCCACACTACAACAGGCATCAGCACATTTTCTTCGTGATATTCTCAAGATTTCGGATGAACTGGTGACATGATCAAGTTGTAAATTTGTATAGGCTTGGACCTTGGCTCAAGGGTCTACTGTGCATTATATTGGTCCTTCGTAATTTATGACGGGAGTCAGTAAGACAACAGACCGAAGACTATGATGCAAACAAAGGACTGGGACAAAGCCACTTAGAAGTATTCTGGCAACGATGCAAGTGCTTACTGCATGGTGCGTCCAGTCGGACGGTCCAGCTAGACAATCTTGGCTTGGCCGAGTTGGAGCTCAAGCACAGTTGCGGCCCTCAATATTAACTATTGGGTGCTGCCTGCAGTGCGGGGTGTCAGTGGTGCGCCTGTCTGAGGCAGACGATGCGAGTTTGAATGTCTTCCATCTCCATTGGGTCGACGGCATCCAATTGTTTCAGAATGGGGTTGCTTGATCTTGGGTTTAATGGAATATTGCTCATGGCCATTTGTTATGATATTTATCTATGGATAAAACTGCACAGTCCGACATTGATCAAGCCCTCCAGAAAGTTCCCAGTAGCTGGTTTGCAGACAAATGCATCGCAGTATTGGATTTGAGCATGCTATCATTGTGGCATTTCTGAATTCAATACTGTATCATGACTATGTTATCATGCAACATTGCAACAGTGATCCAGGTTATAAAAAATGTTGGAAAAGAATAGGCTTCACTCGGTTCATTGATCATTAGTGAAGTTTGTTCTATTGTTGACCCAATTAATTCTTCCAATAATCTTATAATATTTTTTCTGTTGATTAACATTATTTGACTGTGTGTAATACTGTGTACGGGTAATGGAAACAAACAATGCGGCCATCGAATCTTCGATTATCTTGGTTGTCACATCCGCAGAATACCAAGACTGATCTTGCTGACTCTTTCATGTCTTAAGGAGACTTGTAGACGGTTGTTTGGCCAGTCAGAAACGAAAATGGCAACAAGCAATGCCATTAAGTCAGCACAAGAGCTCAGCAAACAAACAGTCTCATGTGCTGCCTTCATATCCTTGCCTGTGGTTCCTTGTATCTAGATATGGTTCTTGCCCGGCCGCAGATTACGGTGTCGGATTCTTATTCCTCTGGAGCCTTCAATTTGTCCGTCTTATCTCAATCTCATTTTTGTTTGCTCAGTTTTCCTCCCTGTCAAACACAGCTTAATAAATCGCAAAGTGAAATCATTAAGCTAATAGATTTTTAGCCTTATGAACGAATCGTGTCGAATAAAGCACCGGCAGCAGCCTTTATTAACCATTAACAGCTTGATATGAGTTGACACACAGAAACCCATGAGACCTAGCAACCGACAACCTACTTTTAATTGAGTCATCCGGTGGACATCAACATCCGTTACTACAAAATTGTCACACTCCTAGACATAGGCCTATAATGACATGCATTGTGTATATATACACATGCACAATTGCACGTGTAGATATTAACTTTAGCAGGTCTCTGAGGCTAACTTTCTGCATTAGGCTTTGTGCAATGCCTGGAGGTCATGCAAACCTACACAACTGCCTTATTCTAACCACATGGAATACTATAACACAGTAGTATAGTGTCCAAGAACCGTTATATGAAATATCCATGCATGAGTTATCTATGCCACACATGCTCAGATTGCCTTTGCCAAATGATTTTACAAGTACAAGCAATTAACTGTGATTGATTAGGGGTAGCCCTGCATTGCTAACACCGAGATAATCTGGCCACATGCATGTCCCTATCACGGGTTGGCCCGGCCGGGTTTATCCCAATGGTTGCTATTCCAGGGAAGTCTAGCCACAGTTCATTAAACATCAATCACTGTGTGCAAAAGCCTCCCACAACAGGCCAACGATCAATTCTGCCCAGTCATCCATGAAGAGCATGCCTCGATCAATGCCATGATCTTATGGTAGGTGACAGTCCATTGATGGCCAAGCCCAGGATGAGGACCATCCCTGACAGACTCCCCGTCCAGGGAGAGGATCTGCTAAACCAACTATGGCCACTGGGAGGAGACCATGGCATCAGGCTAAGTGGTTTCTGAGAGTTTAGTCCCAGACAGATATAGTAACTTATAACTGTACAAAAAACAAGGTGCACATGTCCAGGACTGCAGCTGAAAATTCGCTCCAGTCTCAAGTTGTAGGTATTGTGACAGAATGTAGTGTAAAAAGGGGTGGGGCAGGAACTTCAATAACAATCTCTCAGTTGCCAAAACAATACGGCATGCAAGCATCACAGTACTGGTGTGAAGGTTGTAAGAAGGAGACCAATCTTGGTAATCCAAAACATTTATTTCATTTTAAACTGCAAACATTTTAGTTTTTCAATTTATGAATTGGCGGATGGCACCACAGTCTCTTAAAACAAACTAACCAGAGCTTTTAATTGACACCCAAACGGGGCTACCGTGTAAAAGATTCAAGTGAATTAATAAGCCCCCATCAATCTGACAGACAGGTTGAACAACAGAATGTTGAAATGCTGTTTGGTCAGCTATTGACAAGCGTCAGAGAAAAACTATTGGCAAAGATCATGAGTGAGAGAAATACTTGGAAAGCCATTATCACCAAGGTCCAACGTGGCTGTTATCTTTTCATTAAGCAAGAGTCCTGGCTACTTACACGGGCTTCCAATCTCAATGGACTTAGGATCAATTTGGAGTTCTGCAGCTCGAGAGTTTGTGTCCAACAAAATGTCGTGCAGCCCATCTCGAACACTTGCGATGTCGCTCTCCGCACCCAGGATAGACGTGATTGTGCCTGTCACGTTGATGCTGCCAGGACTGAAATATTTCCCATAATAAATTATTTTCTTCATTAAATCTCTCCGTGTAACAATTAATTATATTGCCTAACCGATTCTGCTCATGGTTTCCATGAGAGCTGTTTAAAAAAGTCGTTTTATGGGGGTGTGCTTGATCAATTTTGTTCAAAGTTCAACATCAATTTATTTTTAAATGATCTGTTTTCAAGAGGTACATGATTATTACCTGAATCCAGTCACAAATGAAGTGTGTTCTCCTTTAACGGCCCCAAACGATAAATCCAACTGAAATGAACGAGATGGTACAGAAAATGTCGCTTTGCGGTTTCTGTCAGAAAATTTGCAATATATAAGATGTGTAACTAATGTGACTCCCAACTGTATACACCAAAAGTTTTACGACTAGTAAACTAATGAGCTTTTTAATCGACAAAAGTAAAAACATGGCTTATAATGAAATGGGATTTTCTGCCTTGACCGACCTGGCCAAAAATGATCATTTGAACATTGATTCCAACCCTTTGATAGTTGTGAAATAGCAGCATGACCAACTCTAAAGTGACGGTAGACTTGCCTTTGAGATATCCCAACTTGCAACATACCAATAGGGCATATTCTCTATACATTTTTAATAATCATGGCATTTCGTGCAACTGTCTCGATGAATAACCATTTTGGATTTCTCTGTAATTGGCTTAAGATTTTAAAGAATTGTTTTCAGTCATAAGCAGACTTGCACTCGATTTCAATGATCGTCGTATTTATTGTTTTCCTCAAAGTTTTGTGAAATTGGTCCTAACGGGCACAATAATATTAAAGGGTTGCCTTGCAAGGAAAATAGTAATTACATCATTGTTACGATTGTTCAACAATTCTTCAGAACATGTTTTGGTGATAAGTTTTTCAAAAGTCCATCTTTGAACATACTGTACCTGGAGCTGGCATTCTTCCTGCAGCTGCTGAAACTGTTCACTGTCGGAATCATTGAGGTCTTCATGGTACGGCCGCTTCATAGTAAATCGCATTGTGTAGTGGTTTGTATACAAGAAATCTACCAGAAGAAATATATAACCGATTAAAAATTACTGTCTGCATGCATGTGCTGATGCTTCTATTAAAGGGATAAAATTGATCTTTTATGCATGTGCTTATGCTTATAAAGTGTTAATCTACATTTGCAATACCAATTTTAACCACCAAACGTAGTAAAAAATTGTAACTACAATGCTACATGTACCTTCATAAGCACTCTCCTTTGCACAGTGAGATCCAGCACAACACCAGTAACAGTCTTTTCCATCATTGCACAATTCTGAAGACCTGGCAGCAGCATTGAGGCAGGAGTCAACCTGCTGGCAACCACTGGAGATGCTTCCTGTTGTAAAATCCCGATAAGCGAAGCAAATGTCCTGTAAAACCAGATGATATGTGGTTTGTTCCATGATACAGACAATGCTGGTGTGTTTACTTCAAGCACTCACGATTTCACAAACCGGAAAGCACTCCTGGGATAAAGAGATTCCCCAAGACAAAACTGTACACAGGCATATGTATACGTGTTCAATGGTAAACATATCATCATTAGCTATAACATCTTAACTTTCCTCCATTAAACTGGGTCTAAGCATCAAAATAAAGTTCTGAAAGTCATTTGCTGCATGGCACATTCTAATATAAGAGTTAAGGAGCAATTGCTACTT
This sequence comes from Platynereis dumerilii, assembly GCA_026936325.1. NCBI lineage: Eukaryota > Metazoa > Annelida > Polychaeta > Phyllodocida > Nereididae > Platynereis > Platynereis dumerilii. Next base: position 190,420,940 of record JAPTHN010000001.1, on the reverse strand, counting down.
CTTATCGTATGTCATGGCTTAAGGCAACCATTTGAATTGCTATGATTTTAACTCTTTGCATTTTTGTTATTGTTTCAATCAGTTACTATCTCCGAAAATATTGAAGCTGACTCACTTCACACTCCGTGATGTTGCCATTTTCAAAGCAGTCCTGCACCGATTCTTTGTTTGTGCAAGAGAGGCATTCTTGTTGAGGAGGATCTGCAATTTAGAGGAATATAGGTATAGAGGTAGCCCTGGACCCCTGGGACAGGGGTCATGAATCCTCCCATTGGAAAATCATGAGATTTCAAAGACAGGGTGAGGGAGAATTGAGATATCTCAGAAAATATGTTGAGTTTGTTAATTTCAATTACACCATCTAAAACTAGACAAAATTTCCTACTGACGGCACCTATTTCTATTTCTCTTGATGTTAAAATGTTTTAGCCATTATCCTGTGAATCTAAAGAAATGATTTTTTTCTTTATACATTGAAAAAATGGCGTCATCTGATTGGTCGATTTCTGGTAGTGCTGATGATGTCACAACAAACTGCTAGTGACGTCATAGGATAGACTGATGACGTCACCATTGTGCTGTTAATGGAGCAGAGAGATTTTGCTCATTTTTTCATAGAGTTTTGTTCTTTAAAGTGATTTTTCGTCCTTTCAACCTGCAGGAATTGCTTTCAAAAGTAGTGCCGTCAGCAGTAAAATATGTGGGCTACCCAAATCCAAAATTTCATGAAATTTGGATAAGAATTGTTTAATATAGACCAATTCTCCTGATGCCATGTCGAAATCTCAAGAATTTGAATGGGACGACCCATGACCCATGCTACGCATGGGTCCCAGGGCTAGTATAGAGGTGGGACTTAGATATATATGTATAAGAATCTCTGGTCGTCTCTGCAACTTCCTACCTTTAAGATGGTGTTTGGAGATGTTAGACAGTTATATATATTTCCAACACACCAGAAGTGCCAACTTCCTAGTGTGTGACTTTTAGTCAGATGAACTTCTGACTTTCTGGGATGCCAAACAACACAAGGGCTAAATCTTCAGAATATATCAATTAAATTATGTTATCGAGCGTCAAATTAGATTTAACCGAATCTACAGCCACACAATGATGTAAAGTATAAAATGTTTGTGACTGTAAAAGACCTTTTCAGATATGGGGAAACGAAAGTTCAGGTGACCAAAAACACAATATCTATTTAGATAACTGCGATGATCATGAGTTTTAACCAGTGGACACTGCCTTTAACCAATCCGTAACAAGTTAATTGTGGGATATATATATATTCCCTATATATGACCCGTTATCCAGTGAGGGGTACAGCTAGAGCTACTAAAGACCCTTCAGCAGCCAACTACTACTCCCCCTCAAATGGCCCTCATACTCCCATGACTTCACCTAATTCCCCCCCCCCACTCCTTCCGTCCCTTTTCAGAGGAAGTGTAAGTACAGCACAGTTAAAAAAACAGGATTTTGTGAAATGCCAAATGTTGGTCTACATCAAGGAGGACTAAGTCTCACAATTTATGTCTGGTTACCGATGATGACAGCTTGGATGATTCTCGAAACACTCCTTCATCGAGAAAATATCAGTGAACGTTAAATCATTTATTTAAAATTTTAATCCAAATAGCGCCTTAACCTAACTGTAGTCGGTTTTAAAACCGAGTCATCGTTTCATCCCTAGAAAGCAGTCTTCATTGTGAAGACTCCTTCGAACCTACCACTGGGACAATTGAATTCATCATCAGGAACATCTTCCAGAAGCGGTTTGCCTGTTTTGTCAGCACATCTGAGGTCAACCAGGAGCACTCCTTTCTCCCTTGCCCATTCCCTCAGGTAGAGGGCATTGCAGCTGCATGTCAAGCTGGTGTCTGCCAGAGTTCTGTAAATTGATGAATGACAGAATGCGTGTCGGCAAGTAACTCCATCACACACACGTAAGGGGCCGACCAGATGATCTTTGGGAGGGCTATTGATTTTTGGCGAAAAAAAGTTGTTTCCCACTTGACACTAAAAAATAAAGTTTGTTCAGCACAATGTCATGGAAAAAAAGGTTGGTTCCACACGAAGCCAGGGGCCCGTAGTGTTAAAATTGCGACAGAAAAGTTTGTCAATGGTCCGCATGTAAAAAAAAGTTTTCGTCAACGCTTTGCAAACGAAAAAAAAGGTTGTCCCACGGTTAAAATTCATAGCCCCCCTCCCCCACCTTCGTCTGATCAGCCTCTAAGCGTAAGTGAGTACGGTAGTTTAATGAATGAAAATTCAGTGCATCTATATTATTAATTCACTTACACAAATTTTAATTTCCTGATCAGTTTGAAAGCGTTTTCAGATATAATGTTGATAGGATTGGAAGTCAAATATCTGAAACATAAAGAATAAATCTCCAGCAAAATGTTGCATGATATGAAAAATGAATTGAACTTACAGTCATGCTCTATGATTATTAATCCGAGACGAAATATATATGTCAAACTTTACTCTTGAAATATTACTATAAATGATTGTACGATAAAGCAAGGTGATGTTTTGAAAGATCAGGGATTATAAATGAATGAAGCCCTCACCTTGAATGTTTATGTAGCTAAATTATGCAAGTAACTGTCTTGTTCGAAAAAAACAAAACAGAACTTCCCCCAAGAAAAAAATGTTGGGAAAAATATTTTTAAAATAAAAATGCTCGAAAACAAAAAAAATATCCAAAGAAAAAAAATGCTCGAAAAACAATTATTATTTTCCAAAAACAAAAGTACATTTTCCCTCAAAACTTTTTTAAACATTTTCTTTTAGAATATATTACCTTTCTACCCTATTTCTCTTTGTCCCAATTTTTTTCTCCAAACTTTTTATTGAACAAACCTGAATACAAAAATGAATTTCAAGAAATAATTTAGATAATTACAATTTAGAGTCAGTCTTTTAAAAAATGTATTTTTTGCGTTTAGGCGGTCCCGTCTTCATGCTTCGGCATTGACATTATCCTAAATCGGGCAAGAGGCATCACTGATATTTCCTTTGTTGCCAGGTGTGAATGATCTGTGATGTCATGCTCAATGCTCAATCGAAAACGAACTTTCAATTCTTCTTATGTCTTCCAGCAACTATTTATAATAGCAACTGAATATACATGAAAATACCACTTCAACAGATTACTCACACAGCATAGACCTCAGGAAGATGGTTGAATACATTGGCAGGGATATGGGTCAATTCATTGTGGTCAAGGGATCTGAAAGAGAAAAGTCCCACTAATAACATAGGAGAGCAGCAACATTTGATGAGTTTCGCCGGCTGTTTGGTTATTAGCTTGCAGGAATTACAAAACAAGCAATCAAACGTGCAACCAAACACCTCCTAGGTATTAGACGTAACTTGTGCACTTTTTGCAATTGGTAAGAAATCTGGTGAAAAGACCTAATTTTGTTGACTCCAGGAACCAAAAAATATTCAGACACTCGTAAGAAGTGAATTAATTTACTGGTATTTACAATAACCTATATACCTGGTGATCATTATACGATTTCATTGAATGACAGGTGTGACCATGCATTGCAAAAATGAGAATAAATGGTGGAGTTAAGGTATCAAGTCATCTAGTAAGGTCCATTCCAACTGGTAACCAAACCAACTGGTAACCAAACCAACTGGTAACCAAACCAACTGGTAACCAACCAACTGGTAACCAACCAACCGGTAACCAACCAACCGGTAACCAACCAACCGGTAACCAACCAAGTGGTAGCCAAAAACACTACCAACTGGTAACCATCCCTTTTTTGTGGGTTACCAAGTCGTAACCATGCACTTAAATTAATTTAATGACCTTACCAACTAGTAACCACCAAATTCTTGCCAACTACCAAGTCGTAACCAAAGTCCAGGACAGCCAAATCATTAGCAATCCCCAAGCTACTCATGAATATTTATCTAATTTTTATTCTTGCAATGTAAACTAAATAAGATATAATTTTCAAAGAAGAAATAAGATATAATTTTCAAAGAAGAAATTTCCAAGTAAAAAGAATATTTTTTACTGTAGATCTAAATCTGAATGTGCAGAATTACAATGTTAAAATAGCTGCAGTACTACTGGTGATTACGAGTTGGTTTCAAGTTGGTTATGGGTTGGTTTTTATTCTTGTAAACTAAATAAAATATAATTTTCAAAGATGAAATATCCAAATATGAATTATCTAAATCTGAATATTCGGAATAACAATGATAAAATAGCTGCAATGCTGGTGATTAAGAGTTGGTTACAGGTTGGTTCACTCTGATCTTCCCTGGTTACCAGTTAGCGATTGTCCTTGGTTACGAGTTGGTAAGCAATTATTATTTTTTGGTTACCACTTGGTCATGGCCATATGATTACTATATCCCATGGTTACCAGTTGGTTGGGAAAAATCAAAAATGGTTACGAGTTGGTTTGGTTACCAGTTGGCATGGTTACTAGTGGACTAGTAATCGGAGTTAACCCTTACTGGACTGAGGGGTTCCAACTAAACAATCTCCCAGGACGATTGTGACGTCATCAGCATGTACCTGAGGGACATAAATGGTCCGGGATTGGTCCCTCAGGCAGGTAGCTAGGGATGCCATAAATGTCCTTTCAGTCCAGTAAGTAGTTTGTTGTGACGTCACCAGCTGCCCATTGTAACCATGACATAAACAATCGCTGCCCATTGTTTGCATAACAACGTCAGATAGATTATAGACCAGTCAGCTGCACCGCTGCCCTGTCAAAAGTGGTTGAGAAACACATAGTTGCTCAAGTTGACAAACACTTCTCTAAATACTTTAGTGAGAAACTGAGTGCCTACCGGAAGGGGACTGGTTGTGAACATGTAATTATCAATGTAATCGAAGATTGGAAGACTGCGCTTGATAATAACAAGATTGTAGGTTCACTACTAATGGACCTAAGTAAGGCGTTTGACTGCCTGCCACATAAATTACTTGTCGCCAAACTTGATGCTTACGGCTTCTCGACGAATGCTTGTCAGTTGATGGCCTCATACCTAGCATGTAGGAAACAGAGAGTAAAATACCATGGCGAAAAAAGTGATTGGTCAGTAGTAAAAAAGGGTATCCCTCAAGGTAGCGTGTTAGGTCCCGTAATGTATAACATCTTTATAAACGACTTATTATACAGTGTTAACGAAAATTTTTACAACTATGCGGACGACAATACAATTGCAGTAACAGGCAACAACATTGACGATGTACTGGACCGACTAGGAAATACTGCTAAGGTATGCTTAGACTGGTTCACAGTAAATATGATGAAAGCCAATCCAGAAAAATTCCAGCTAATAATACTTGATAGAGGTGGACGCTCACAAGGCAACGAAGTACTGACTGTAAACAATACTGAAATCCCACAAGTAAGCTGTGTGAAACTACTGGGTATGCACATAGATGTCAAACTTGAATTTACTGAACATGTTACTGTATTATGTAAAAGAGCAAGCAGAAACCTTAAAATACTTTTAAGACTCTCAAAGAAGGTAAAAAACATAAAGGATAGACGTTGCCTTATGGAAAGTTTTGTCTTATCATGTTTTAATTACTGCCAGATAGTGTGGCATTTCTGTAATAAGGTTCTATGTAACAAAATTGAGAAATTGTATGAGCGAGGGATAAGATTTGTTGAAAATGACTATGAAATGAAATATGACAAACTTCTCTATAGGACCAACCAAAGCACATTTATGTTAAATAGGTTGAGGAATATAGCCATATTTGTCTATAATTGTACTCATGGGATAAATCCTGAATATTTAAGCAATTTGTATAATGTAAAGGAAAGAACTTATGGAATGAGAGATCATCACATTTTGGATGTGACAAGATTTAACACTGTGAAATATGGTAAACAATCCCTGAAGTATACAGGATCGAAAATGTGGAACTCATTGCCACAAAAAATTAAATGTCTAGAGACTAAAGAATCTTTTAAGGACATGTTACATAAGGAATGGCAGTGCAGAGAGGGTCACTGTGAAATGTGTGTGAATAGTGTTTATCACTAAAGTTGAGGACTCCTAACCTGTTATAACTTGTTACTGTAAATATTACTGTACATATTTTTTGTTAAATTTTTTAATTGTTTTTAACTCGAATACCAGCTTTCAGCTGATGTTATATTGTTAAACCAGAATCGAGACTAAATAAAACTTATTCTATTCTATTCTATTCTATAATTTATTTCATTGAGTTCACTAGGATGAACTCAATGGTGTGAATTCAATGGTTTTTTTTTCTTCGTACTGCTGAGTGTGGGTAAAAACCGATGGTGCAGTGGTAAAATCCAGGGGTCATTCCAGTTTAAAATTGGCATTTTGTAAAATCCAGTGATGTCTAAAACAACATTGGATAAGAGTATTCAAATTTTGATATAAAAGGCATTCAAAACCTAGATAAAATCAATGGCTAAAATCATCAAGTGCAATCACGGCTTATAGTTCAGTTTGGATAAGAAGGCTTTAAATTGATCCAGAGTTGTTAATTTGGATCTAAGAGTTAAATTATTCGATATTCCTATTGAACTCGGATAAAAGGACGCCTTATGCAATTCCGTTCTGCATTGTGGCACCTGAAACCTGACCAAATTTCCTCTTGTAGCTGAAACTGCAGAGAGAACCATTGGTTTAGGTAGGGCAACCATTTAATTAAGAATTTTGAACATCATCATCGCCTTCGCTTGTCTTCTTTCCTCCAGGGCCTTCCATCTCAATAGATTAAGCACCTCTGTGACCCTCGAAGTTTTTCCTAAAATCTCCGGTGACATATCTAGCTGCCCTTCTCTGGACTCAGAAGTTCTATGGCATTGATGTTACATTTGGTATGAAGATCCCACACCACACCACAGTATTCGACAAGTGGCCTTATTAGAGTGGTATAGCAGAGGACTTTGGTTTCCCTTGGGCATCTTGAAGTATTTCTCCAAAGTTCATGGCGTTGTGAGCTTTCTTGGTGATCTTCCAATTATGCTCATTCCACGACAGCTTTTCATTGATGTTGACTCCTAAGTATTTAACAGATTTCTCTACAGAGAGTATCTGACCATGGATTTTGTAGGCATGTTGAAACTTAGTTCTCTTTTAGCCTAGGTGACATTCATGACCTGACATTTAAGCGGGTAAAATTCCACCATTCTAATGGAGATTGCACCATCAAAGCACAGGTAGGCTATGGTATGGCTTAAAATTTGTTAACAACTGGTGTAAATTGGCTTTCCTGTTTATGCAGTATAGATAACAACCTAAACACTGCGTACCGTTTGCTCTATGCGAAGTGACTTAGTTAATCATAAAATCTTAAATTTCAGGCAAGAATCCAATGTAATTACAATATAACATAGCCAGTAGGGCAAGTTGACCTAACTTCAGCCTCTCACCCAACTTCAGCCCCCCTACAAAAAACTCCTTGTAATTAAATTTTGATGAGGCCAAGGTGCCAGTATTTGGGTTTAAAGTTATTGTCAATGTGTTTAGAATATATTATCAAAAAGTTATGACCATCATAACAATGAATCAGGAATTTTACATGTTTTTTTGGTGGACCGCATTTTGCTTGTTTTGCGACACGAATACAATGTGAAATGAAAAAGAGTTTGATAAAACGTTAAATTTGTCAGTTAGCTGTACCAATTCCCCAAAAAAGTTTCATCATAAGGAAAAATTAGTAATCTTCCATAAATTAAGGTCTTTTTCAATATTTTCTACTTGATCATTCAATGAATTAGGTGATTTATAAGACATGTCAATCTTACCTAACTTCAGCCCCCATGGTCCTAACTTCAGCCCCCATATGACCTAACTTCAGCCCCCAGGTTTCCCAAACTCTAGCCAATACATCTCACATGAGAAGTTTGTTAATTCATCCCTGAATATCTATCTATCCAAAAATTTAATTTTTAAAGCATTTTTACATCTGGCATACTGGAATAGACCAGTTGCCTGAACTGGAGTTTAAAATTAATTTTTATTCTCTTTCCGTGAAAACGATGACTTCTTTCCTAGCTTTTTTGAAACACATTCTTGGAGCATTGATTTTTTCAGACTATCATGTTTTATATACAGGTAAGTAATTAAGGCCAAATTTAATCATTCTGCTGTTTTTTATGACAGAATAGGATCAATTGGTTGGAGTTAGGTGCGGGGCTGAAGTTAGGTACACCCTAGGCTGAAGTTAGGTACAACACGGCTGAAGTTAGGTACATTTCCAACTATTGTCTTTTGAACACATTTGCACAGCCTTATAAAGAATGTGGTAGTATTTTTACAATATAGTCGTAAAGAGGAGTGAAGGCTGGGGTTAGGTCCACAGCTAAATGTTATTCCCATGAATAGCCAGCCAATGACAAGCAATCAAAAACCAAAGTAGGCTGAAGTTAGGTCAACTTGCAGAGTTCCACCGTGGCCTAATGGTTAAGAGTGTTTGTTTGCGCAACCACTGGCTCTGAGGGCGTGGGTTCGAATCCCACCCAGGAACTCAATTTAGTCCGAGCCCATGGGACATTAAATGGAGGCGGGTTGTATCCAGTGTTCTATGCTGGGGCAACTGAAAGACCCTGGGCATCCCTGAATTAATAGGGTATGTACCAGACTCACAGTCTTCTCATCTCATCATCATACGGCGATCGCCTGCCTCGATATAGCCCACTAAGGTGCTGCAGAGGCATAAAACACAAACAAACAAACAACAACAAGGTCAACTTGCCCTATGCTGTATTTATGTATTAGACATCTTGATGTGAAATTTCAAGCTTTGTATTAGTTAGACACCGATTTGGAGGGTTCTAACATGCATTTTTGTCAGTTAGATCCCGACCGAAGGACCCGACAAAGAGGTGTCTAACTGACTTAGACATCATATGCTTCTTCTATTACACATTTTAACTTATAATTTTTGCAAAATAAACAATAATCTGATTGTTTGTTTGCTGTTGTTAACAGTGCTAATCCTTAGCATGGCGCTAACATGCAAAATTGTCAGTTAGATACCAGTTTTTCCAATGGTATCTTGGTGATGTCTAAAAATAGTTATTACAGATTTCGTATAAGTGTGCCATGTTCTTTTCAACTGCCACAGTGCCCTTGTGATGTCAGTATCAGCATAATGATTTCACAGTTGGTATATTCGAAGTTTCAGCTGTGTCACTTGGAACCCATACTGATCACACCATTACAAATTCACACATGAACAGTTAGATTGTTGCTCAACATTGATTATTCAGTTTGATGTTTTGAATAAATCCAAAAGTTACAATATCCAGCTATATGCATGGATTTTGCGTATAACTGCTGTCAGTTTTAGCACTTTTACAGCAAAACAAATTCATTCACTCTCACATTCATTTGTTGGTCTGAAAGGTTATCATGTGTTGCTCTGTCTTGGCAAAAATAATATACTAAGGATCCATTCAGAATTGAAGACCTAAGGCTCGGGGGGGGGAGTTTTGCTTGGGGGCATCCTTATCACTGATTTCTAATAATGTTTATTTGATTATCGAATTCTCAGCCTCCTTGTCTGGCCTTTTCCAAAATTTTTGGGGAGCAACTACCCCGCCCCCCCCCCCATTCCTCGTCCTCTGGTATGCCCATGCAACACCGCCACGTTCACTTCCCAAAAATCTCCCCTTAATCCCCATTCCAGTCATCAATTCTGAACAGTTTCTTTGGTGCAGATCTCACCTAAAAGGCTGAAAAGCCACAAGGTGCTGCCCTCAATGAGAAATTTCACAACAGGACACCATGAATGTCTATGATGGATCAAGCAAGAGGCTCAAACATATCGGTTTCACCTACTCCAACTGAATCAAACAACCATACCAATGAATGCAGATTCATCAATTGTTATTCACACTTAGCCTATAAGCCTGACTTGTTGGTAGCAGTTGGAATCAACACTCAAGCTTGGAGTGCCAATAGTGATGTCAGTATTGCAATACTGACATCATCTGGGCATATATTCACATGGAACATGGCACACTTATACTACGAGATCTGTAATAACAATCAAAAGATTTGGTGATTCTAGTAAAAAATGCACTAAAATTTACTAAAACTGCCTAATCTCCCAGAAAACATAACTGATTGATTCCAAAATTTTTATGTGCATTACTTGTACCATAAGACAGCATACTGGCTGTACTGCAAAGTTTGTTGTTTGCTCTATATATGAGAACTAGCAAATGTAAACAAAAAAAATCCTTAATTAGGTCACTTGGTTGGTACACAGTGTCAAGAAGGCCGTGCAACTTTATTTTAAGTGACCTGATGAATTACAGTTGGACAATGGGATCAGAGAGTACTTGGGGTAAAATACCAGAGGGAAATAAATATTACAGTGCGTGAAGCCTGTCACTTTTAGCCTACTACTATGAACAGAGGGAGACAATAGTCGTTTTATGATATTCTGATATTTCAAATCAATGTCGGAGCGATTGCAATCACACAAGTCGGGAAATTTGTGATCAACTGGACCGGATGTTTATCTCAAATATCCGACCTGACTTTTCTTCACAAAGGAATTTTCTTTCGTTGCCATGGTGAAAAGTTAGTAAAACATGCATGCATATTTTACTTAATTGAAAAATATTTAGTGCAATTTTTCTTAATTTGTGCATGGGAGAAAATACTGCAAGGTATATGGATTCATAGAGGTTACCTCTATGAAAGCATCGAGGGAAGATGAAAACCACGACATATGTATATTCAGCAAGTTGCCTCGACTTTACCTCTCATTCAGTGCAGCCACAATTGAGCCTTGGTAGTTTATGAACAGAATTTGGGAAAATTATCAGTAAATTGTTCACATTCTACAACTTTGTGACAGTGTCTGAATAACTTTTGGTCAACAGTAGCGCGGCAGCTCTTTTCATCATTTTTGTTGCAATTTGCATTAGGAATGCATTTGTTTTGGACATGTATGTTTCATTTAATACATATACCAACGATGCTTTTGATTGCCTGTTTCATGATAACCGAACATTAAGTGTCTGAATAATTTTTGGTCTGACCGTAAAAGACGAATGTGTGGGTGTAGGCCTATATAAGTAATCCAGTACATGTTACAGTAGACGAAAAACGAGTGCTTACAGAATTTGACTGAAATGTTTCTTGCAGTGTCACAGCCCTATCCATGCCATGTTAACTCTATGACGTGTATAGCAGCCAGTGAGTCATAGCCTATACTTCCTATGTTATTTATCAGAGTCATTGACCAAGTCATACCACTCATCAATGAGGTCACACGTTGCCTTATGACACATTAGCACATCATATCAATGTATTTGATAGGGGCTTTAGTGAGGTCACTGATGGCCACTAGCAGCTGAATGTAAGTACTCGTCATTCTTCTACTGTAATGTTATACGAACTAAACTTTGTACTCTAATGTGCACTGTAAAACCAGCTCCATATTTTTAATGGCAACTATCATTGGGCTCTTCAAAGCGGTTTAGGGTTCTTTCCCAATGACCTTAAGTGAAGGTAGTTCATGGCAACCTACGGGAGCTGCATTTGGGACAAAGCAATCCACCCAAAAAGGTGGTTACTGCAATTTCAACAAGATGAGTTGCCTGGCCCACTTGCTACGTATTTTCACACACCTTCCTCTACATCACTGCGCTAACCGTTTTCTTGGTCAATTTTTTTAACCCCAAACATATGTAGGTAAGGTGGCACTGTTGTTGCACTTCCTGTTTGATCATAACAATGTCTTGAGAAAAGCACATGTCTCAAAAAAAGCCAAATTACTATAAATCTAATTGTTGTCAGCAACATAACACCATGCAGAACTGTCTATGTAGTCATTATTGGCTATATCTATGCAAAAGTAACCTTCAGATTTCTTTGTTACTGAATTTTAAAAAAGGGTTTCAAAATTGCCAGGTGAATTGGCAAAGTTTTCTGTGTTGACATGGTTTTGGGAGAATTTCAATCTCTTACCTTGCATTTTATCATCTACGGGGCAATATGTTTAATTTGCCCTCTCCAGGTATATCCCTTGCAATGAAGGTTTAGTAAGTAGATAGTCCCATGTCAATAAATGGATGTTAAAATGTCCAATTAAGATTTTCTTTGGCAAAAAGTTCATGTCTCTGACACATATTCTTATGTTCTGACAGTGTTTCAAGAGGCCCTGTTACAAAATAGCAGGCTGGTTTATCTTGTTTAGCATTGTTTGTTTGTTATAATCACCTGTTTCGCACCTCAGGTCAACAGAGTTCACACTTGAAATGTGATTGCCAAAGCAATAGGTTGTGTGACCATGCCCAAAGTTTGTTCTGGCTCGCTGTGTACCAGCAATGGACCAATCAGAGGAAGATAAATGCTACGTAGGAAGTGGCCTAGCTAATCATACTGAAATAGCAGTAATATCCCTTTTCGTTCTCAAAGTGCTTTCTTAGAAAATATCCTGAGTAAATTTCCCTTAGGTTATAAGAATTGGCATTCAAAATAAGGAGATTCTCAATGGATTGTAAAGTAAAGTAAATATTTATTTATAGTTGGGTTACATAAAACAGTTAACATAAGCAAAAAATGCTTTTTACCGACAAATGATATGACAGATGAGGGATGAAATATTTCCAATGAGAATAGGATTAAAAGCATAAAATCTTCAGAATGAGTCTTATAAAATCGTTAATATTGTATATATAATATTTAATCAAATTCATAAAATAGTACAATTTAGGTAAAAGCCACAGTTACAACTAACTCCCTTCCATACTTTCCATGTAATTAAACAACACTTAGTAGGAAGTACACTGTAATTATGACACAAACTACATGTACTATCTTTATTTAGAGTGTCTGACTGAAACATGACCCAAAACCCGTCCAGCATTCATCATTTTCAACGAATGGCCAATGACAATGTAGGCATGGAATAATAGACACTTACATCTGAGTAAGACTCCTCAAGTTCCTGAAGGCATTCGTCTCAATTCTACTGATGAAGTTGCCATTCAATGTTCTGAAATGAAAGTGGTGATAAATGCATCTTCCCCAAGGATGCCGGAAGGAAACAACGGTGGTTGGACGAGAAAGGGCAAAAAATGAAATTTGCGGGATAAAAATTTGATGTGGCACCAATAATCGACGGGACAGAGCCACCCGCTCACAGAGCGGAGAGAGATGTCTCGTCCCTTATGGCAAACATGCGAGGAGTGAAGCAGATGGTTCAATTAAAAAAGTGATTCTGACATCCCATAATCAACACTTTTTATATTTTTATTTAATAATTTGAGACACAGACTCTTTTTAAGTGACATTTAAATCCAACAGTGTCAATTATTAAGTTGATATATTTTCAATTGTATTGTTAAGTCTCGCTGAGTTGTTTCAATTGGGGGACTATAAACTTAAATAAATGTTAAATGTTAAATGTTAATATGATTCTGGCACTTTTTTCTCATCATGCGTGACTACCTTCTCCTTCTTCAAAAGTTATTTTCCACCTTTTCGGCTATTGTTAAAAAAAAAAAATTTCCGAAAAAAAAAGAAAAATTCCGAAAAAAAAAATTTCCAAAAAAAAAAAGACAATCATTTTCCAAAAAAAAAAAATTATTTTCCCTCAAAACTTTTTTTAACATTCTTTTGGAATATTACATTTCCACCCTTTTTCTCTTTATCCCAATTTTTTCTCCAAACTTTTTATTAAACAAACCTGAATACAAAAATGAATTTCGAGAAATAATTAAGATAGTTACAATTGCATGTCTTTAAAATTTATTTTATGCGTTTAGGCGGTCCCGTCTTCATGCTTCGGCATTTACATATTAATTTATTATATATTCACACTTTACACAATTATTAGAGATAGCGAACAACTCCACAACCCCATGGCATTCCATTGCTCCGAGCAGAGGTGATAGAAAGACAATTACACAAACACCTTGTACTCAACCAAACTGGCAACCAGTGTTTTGTCCCCCTGGCCCCTGGGGAACCGGACCTCCCCTAAATGTACCTTTCACACCACATCTGGACAGGGGAGGATCCAGAAAATTCTAGTGGGGGGGGGGTCTATCGGGCTATCGCATCGCGGAACGCATAATTCGCGACATAATGCGACTGCCCGCGGATAAAATTAACATGTAAAAATATATAAATTTTGGTCTGGTGGGGGGAATGCATCCCCCCATCCCCCTCCCCAGTTATGCTTGTATTAAAACCTCCAGTCCGTCACCGATTACCGGGATGATAGGGAAGAAGAAGACGTCATATTGTTAGAGTAAGCTTTTCCAGCAGAAGCCTTAGACTAGGGGAGACCGGGGTTAGTTGGCACACTCATTTTTATTTTTGCTCCGGAGAGAAAACGGTACAAGATATTCACACCAAATTTTAGCATGTGATAGTGAGCGTGTTTAACTCAATGATCAGCCCAAGAGATATTGTAAATGATCATTGAAATTTGTGTCACAAACACAAACTTCCAGAAAAAATTTTGATTCAACTAACCCCGACCCCGGGGTTAGTTGAAGCGCCATAAAGATTTGGAGACAACTTCTTATAAAAGAGGCTTCCTTTGCATAACTGATATCCCTATGATGACCACCAGCTTCAGTACAACACTCATTGGAAAATAAATTGTATACTGTAATTTACTAAATTTTTTGTCTATTTTTGGCAAAAAAGCTGGTTTTTCTGTATTTCCTCTTTCAGGAATGCAAACATGCACTGTAGTAGTTCTAAACTGCAGTATCTCCAACTAACAATGACTTGCAAGGCAATTTGAACACTGGAAATCTATGTTACGGCCAACTCCACCATGCATGATTCAACTAACCCCATCACACCTGGAACACAATATTGTCTTATTTTTCAGTCTTATCAAAGTCACAAAACAAAAAGCTTCTGGGTGTGGATTAGGCATGGATTTGCTTATTTAGAAACAAGGTTAGTTCACCTGGATTAAAATCATAGCTATACAATAACCCCCTCGAAGACTGAGCAAACAAGTTACTAGAGCACCCAAAAAACAAACTTTCTTGTCTACAGAATTAGCATTTTGAAATTTTGAATGAATAAAGGTACGACAACATGTGCCAATAAACAGGGTATCTACCAAAAGTACCAGTTTGGCCAAAAATTTTAAATAAAGCTGATTTTAGGCCAAGTTTCAACTAACCCCGGTCTCCCCTACTCAACCAAGCCTCGGAAGCACACAGTGGCAAAGCCTAGAAGTGGGAGAGCAATACATCTGACAGGGAACTCTAGAAAATCAGCATCCATCAATATACAGGGTCTTAAACAAAACCGAGTGTTTCTTGATCTGCTTACGAAGAATAATAATATAGTTGGTAAAAACTTTGTATTCAGGAACATTGGCTGTGGGGTACGAAGTTAAGGATAGGCCTATACAAGAAACATTTCCTTCATCTGGAGTTGAGGCGAAGGCTGTAAACACAGGTGTAGAGATGGCCGAACACCCAAGCAGAACTAGTGGATGTGGAGGGGTCGCCACAATATGGTGACATTTTCAATTATTTTTTTTAAATTGTCCTTACCGTAAACAATAAAATCAAGGCAAATCTATTTGATTGTCCTCGCTGTGTTTACAAGCAACTGAACTCCTTCTGGAACAGCGTCTTAAACCAATGGTGTAATTTTGAACATTATACCTTTTGAACTCCCTTTGCTGTCGAGAGTTCGGTAAATACAAAATTTATTTGCAACAAAGTCAAAATAAAACCTATTCTTCATTTGACAGGGCTGTGGCCCTTCCAATGATATTATACTATTGCTGTTACATCATGGTTCTTTCAACTCTGGTGACATCTGGAGGTATCATGTTGTATTAACTTACTCCAGTGGCAACCTAAACTCTTTGGTCACGGTCTGTCTCTGTTCGGGACTGAAAGGTGGCAGCAGAATGCTGACAGTCCCTGGAAAATCGAATTGGGTCAACATTAATTCAATCTGTTTTGGACAGGTCACATGATCAGGCCGCACAACAGCTGTCCATATTACTACGCCAAACTACTTTCCCAAAGCATGGTTGGTGGCAAAGATCCAGTACATTGCTTTGAATGAAAATGTTTTGAAATCATGAGACAAAAGAAAGTTTTGAAACTTTAGCATAAACTTTTGCCTGTGAAAGGGATGATTTTACTCATCCAAAGTTTGATGGTATTCAATCTACTTATGCCATTTTATGCTTGTTAAATTGTGGTCAGAAAAGTGTCCAAAAAGAATGCTCTCTCACTTATTCACATGTCCATACATAGCCAATGTTTTTGCTTTGTGATATCAAAAATACTCATTTGTATTTATTCTATTACTTTATGGAGATTTATTAACTAGGACAACAATATAATTAACAATTTCATAAAAGCTGTGTTACACTCAACAAAATGTCTTGTCTATGCCACAAGTGGCCCCCTCTATACTGGCAGTGTATGTGGGCTACAATGTATACATCCTCCATGATAAAAAATAGTTCCAACTTAATTTGGTATTTACAAGCTGTCTGCTTAAAATTGAAGCCAACCAAAGTCAGATTAGACACTTACAGAGTTTTTGGAAATAAACTAGACCATCTCTAAATGATGGAACTGTCCTGGTTTCTTCCACACACTCCTGGTTTCTTCCACATAACAAAATTCTGTTGACTGCTCGCAGGAGCTCGCAAATTTTGCACCCTAGGTGGCAGCAAATAGCAGTCAACTTGTAGACGGGGTCACGGTAGAGACATTGGGACCTAACTTAACATGTCCTGAGACGGAGCATTTTTTAAGGATTTTCGACTGGGAGACCCTTGTAACAACCTACAACCATTATTTGTAGCACCTTAATGTGCAACGTCTGTGATCACCTAAAGATCCATTAGATATATTAATTAACACGAAAATGGCACTGCCATGAAATTCGCGCAGCATGGTCATAGAACTACTGCATTATCTTCAACTTTCCATGTGGAAGGCCGATTTATCTTTTAAAAGGACTGGGCAAATGAGCAGATAGATAAAATTATTATTATTAATAGATACTTAGATATAGATAAGATCAGATCTATAGATAAGATTATATAGATTATATAGATAGATACATACATACATAGATACATAGATACATAGATAGATAGACACATAGATACATAGATAGACAGATAGGCCTAGATAGATAGATAGATAGATAGATAGATAGATAGATAGATAGATAGATAGATAGATAGATAGATAGATAGATAGATAGATAGATAGATAGATAGATTGCACTGACAGCTGTGTAATTCAAATCTGTGTTAAATTTGGATCTATAAATTTGGATCTATTATGTTAAATTATTGATGTTACATAACTGAGATCAATAAAACCATAGTTATTTAGAGATGACTGTTCAGAAATGCAGTGTGTGTGACCTGAGATGTGGATGAATTAGCAAAGTTTCAGAAAAAAAAACACTTGTACCAGTAGATAGCTGCACTGCCCTACAAAGGTAAAGTACAGTATGAGTAACTGACATTCTGTACTTTACCTTTGTAGCCCCTACAGCTGATAAGGGAATCATAAAATTCCTGACTTTATTATGAAAATGTTGAGGACTAACTGAGGTTAAAGGGTTACTTTTGAATTTTTACTATTTTTGGTTACCACCTTAATGGTAGGGAAGTTCAAAGGTAAAGTACAGCAAACGTAGTTAGTATACTTCACCTTTGTAGGACAGTGCAGCTGGAGTCAAAAGCACAGATCCAGAAGTGGCTGGGTTTGTCACCGTGTTATGCACAGCAGGTGTCAATGGTTTTATCAATTACACAGGTAAAAAACTCAATTTCCTTTGAAAATAGAAAAATTGACACCCTAAATAACGGAGAGTACTACAAAGAAACTAATGTTACATTAGTGAGCATGAACACACTCTTTAGAACGGCATTGAATTGACATTGGTAACTGGTGTCATAATTTGGCAAATTAGCTTTCAAAATCAGCAAAATTGCGGATTTTTTTTCCAAATTTGAAGTACCCTATATATCTGGAACTGTTAGTTGCATCATGATCTGTACCCATCTTATATAACTTAATCTGTAGGCCTAATAGTAGATTGAAACTACAAGACTTGAAGTTTCTAGATAATACGGTTTTGGAGAAGCAGCCATTTGAAAAAGCTGTCATAAAAAATTGCATCAAATGGGAAGGCCATTTAAAATGCCTATTGAAATAACCCAATACGAAAAACATCCCTTAAGACAAATTTTTAAAAAGCTACTTTTAATGGACAAGGTTGTACCATAGCATGGGGTAACTTTGAACACTTTTCGAAAAAAGACTTGAGCCGAAAACTGTTCAAAGTCACCCTGTTCTACGGTACCTTTATAAATTCCAAGATATTAACATTTAAAATGTGACTTTCATTTGACAAGCGCAAAAAAAGCTTCAACTTGGTCTTTTAAAAGAATTTTTCCAAAACAAATTATAAGAGATAATGAGCTAAAATTTGAGCATATCCAATTAGCTCCTAAAAGTTGTCTGAGAATTTTTTCAGACAAATATGAGGGGGTCCAGTTGAAATATTTTCAGAATTTTTTTTAATTGACATCGAATGAACCGATAGTGTATCAGCTGAAATTTTCCCAATATTTCTCAATTATTCCCTTCATAACTTTTTGCATTGACCAAATAAAAAAAATATTTTCAACTCCCATTCCAGGTCCCATCATTTGTTCACCTTCGTATGCACGTCACAATTGTATGTGATATTTGGTACTACGAGGGGTTTTCCAAAAGTTCTGTCCAACATGCCATAACTTTTGCAATATTTAATACAGAAACATGATATTTTGGTCAGATAATATTGAAGTAATTTGCAAATGATCCTGAAAAAATCAGATCATAGAATTAAAAATAAATGTCTAATTTGTTGCCATGGAAACCAAAAGTCATGAAATGCGGCCCAGGGCACTATTAGGGACACATATTCATTATATCTTGTCAGAAAATGTGATTTTTACCAGGGTTACAGGACAAGAAACATATTAAAAATAATCCCTAACATTTCACAAATTCTTGTACGAATGAACTTGACACTGAGTACATTTTCTATAACATTACATCCCTTAAAAAGTCAATGCCTCACATTCCTTATATTAAGATCACAGTTGGTGTTTCGCAAATTTTTTGTTCTTTACGGTGGGTTTTCCATAAGTTTTGTCCAACCTGTCATAACTTTTGCTAGATTTTAAACAGAACTATGATATTTGGGTCAGTTGATATTGAGATAATTTGCAAATGATCCTGAAAAAAATCAGATCATTGAGGTAAAAAATAACTTGTTGATTTGTTGCTATGGAAACCAAAAGTCATGAAATGCGACCGAGAGCTTGTTAACAGACACATACTTGACATATTGTGTAAAATATGTAATTGTGACAACAGATATAGAGCAGATTTTTTTCAAAACATTCACAGTCATTTCACAAATTGCAAAAATTATGACTGGGACCTTGTAAATACGTTTTCTCATACTTTCTATCCATCTCTAAGTATGATACCCCAGTCTTCATGTCAAGGTCAGTTTTGGCATTTTCCAGTCTTCTTTTCAAAGGTTTTCCAAACTGTTTTCTCTTCATTCAGAAAAAGTTTGTACAATCTTTATTTGGTTCTGCCACTCATACAGTCTTCCTAGTATGTATGATAAAAGGTTCTTACTCTCTCTCTGCTATTTTTATCCAATTAAAATGAAAAAATGTAACAGGTATATATATGATGTCATCCATATCCAAAAAATTGCTCATCTCGTAAAAAACTGAGAAACTACATGAGTGATGGTAAAATGACTGAGATGTAACAAAAATACCAGTCTCCATTGTTATTAATGATTTTACAATAAACTGATTATATTTCATGAAAAAAAGTATGAATATACTTCAATTCAATATGTCAAGACACAGATAATGCAAGGAAGTGTTCATTTCTTTTTAAGTGAGCACTACAAAATCTGGGCCGCATTTCATGACTTCTGGTTTCCATGGCAACAGATTAAGCATTTATTTTTAATTTTATGATCTGATTTTTCGGGAATTATTTAAAAATTACGTCAATATTATCTGACCCAAATATCATTTTTCTACATAAAATCTAGCAAAAGTTATGATTAGTTGGACAGAACTTATGGAAAACCCCTCGTATGAAGTTGTTCGCTGCAGGTTTGCTGCTAGTTAAAAAAATATGCTTACAAAGTCTTGAGGTTCACTAAATGGTCGAGAGGTCCTCTTTTTATTTCCGTTATGTTGTTTATTCCCAGATTTCTGCAATTACAGCACATCATGTTGTGAATATTATTAAAACAGCGCTAATCATAGTAAAAACTGATGCTTAAGATATTTTAAGGCAAGCACAAACTTTTGGCATTCAACAGAAAAAACAACAACATTAAGATGCTTACAGGTTTATTGTTTCTGTTGGTATTTCCTTTGGTATTTCTTGCAAGTCTTCCATTGCACATTCAACTTGCAACTCAAAAAAAGTTGTTCCATTTACATATTCGCATCTGCAGATCCTTTCATTTGCTGGAATTTGAGAGTCGCACACGGTTCCTGGGATGTTAGGGATGACATAAGCAGCTGTCTTGACGTTTGAAAGACCCATCTGTCAAATTGAGAATCTTTGTTATTTTATCACCCCCATCATCATATTTTAGATAATAAAGGGGGTCAGACCAAGGATTTGAAAGGCTTGGGATTTGTCAGGTGAGTGGCTTCACCTGAACAAGCAGGAAAGTAAAGCGAAAGAAAGAAAAATGTTATTTAGAGCCATGGCTGCAGTGGTGACAATAAAACAAAGCACTCAAACAAATTGCCCTTTAAAAATGGATACTGTATCGATCTTAACATAAATTAATTTGTGAACATCTGACTAAATAATTTAATTTTTAAATATTTGTAACAAGAGATGCCAAGAACCACTGGTTAATTTTTAGAATTTGAGATCTAAACCATTTTGTGACAAATGGCGTCATGCGCGGCAGACTCGTTTCTTAGCCTAGTATATTTTCGGTACAGCAAGATTGTCATAAGAATTCAGTCATACTAAATTTATAATTCTCATATGTTTAAAATCTTTAAAATTTCATAAACAGCCAATAATTTATTATTAATGATTTTAGCTTATTGTATAGTGTGTATACATTTTCCCACTCTGCACACAGTCTTCAATCTGCGTCATAAATTCATTTGTTGTTCCACCCAATTTGTGTACCTTTGCCAATTCTGTAATTACACCATAAACATTTTATCCCTGGTCTGTAAATTATTTACTCAATTTGTGAAAATCTGCATGGCCACTGTAAGCTTGTGTCTGGGTGCATGGTGGCCAATTGCTTGACACACTTCTGAGTGCCATACGGAGACTCTGGCAGAATTCACATGCAGCGAGCAGCAAAATGAGAAAGCAACTGCCTCTGTGGATTAGCAAGCATTCCTGGCTGGCTGTTGAAATGTATAATAATTAAAGATTACTTGCAACATGGATCCATTCCTTCTACTCTAACTACTCCAGAAGTGACGTTTATACTTCAGACTGCAGGAAGTGACCTTTCTACTCCGGGAGTAAACTACTCCAAGGTTGTTCCAAATCAAACATAAAGGAGTAGTTAGCATGGTCATAATTTGAGGATTCCCTAGCTATTGGAATCCCCTAGTTAATGGCAATTAACGATTGCCTTTGATTGATTCAACTAAATACAGAAATCCATACCAGAAAAAAGCAATCAGGCACTAAATCAAAGCTTCTGAAGTGGCATCTATTTATGTAATCAATCCTTCATCATGGGATATCCCAATTTCTTTTGCGTAGTTCCGATCTACTCCAATCTACTCTGATCTACTCCCCGAAAAGCAAAATGAATGATCCGGAGTAAACTACTCTGCACCAAGAACACCTTGGAGCAGCGAAACGAATGTACCCATTGTGTGTTTGGTGTAAAGGTGTCAGCAACATAAGTGTAAAAAAAAAACACACACAGATTTATAAAGCTTTTCGTATGACATTGTTTAATTCAAAGCTGGCAGAAATAGAAGTGTCGGATACACAGGCTTATTTTTTTTTACACAGCAAAGAACTGAATTGACTCATGCATGGGTATTTGAAAACCATCAGTCTCCTCCACATTAGCATTAGCTAATGCATCTTCAATGTAGCTAATGAAAATTGCATATTTTGGTTGCAAGTCAGCCACAAATGTATGCATTTCACTCAAAATTGGCTATTTGGCTCATGGAATTTTGCTCCAAGTAAAAGCCAGGAGTGAAGCTACAAAAACTGCTATATTCTTATCGAAACAGCTTGCCAGATGAGGTTTAGTTCATTTTTTGTGCAAGAGCTACAAAGTTGTGGCATGGGACATATTGTAATATCTAGAGGAGGAGGCCCCTGACAAGGAGTTAAATCCACACTGGCTACGTGGGAGGCGGGGAAACTGACCACTAGACCAAAGAGTCACTCAGTGGTCTAAGGGTCAGAATCACCTCAATCCCTTTCCTCTCAAGGTTCTTCCTCCTTATAGTATATATATTGTGTTCTCCTCGCTAAATCAGCCCCTAAATCAGCCCGAGTGCCATCATACAGCATTGGCCCTTGAGGTATCGATCTTTACAATCTTAATTGCAGAAATTAGGGTGAGAAATCATAGATATTTTGTAAGACGCAGTGGCTATCGGGAGGCACAGGGGGCATTTTTACCTCTCATTGCGCCTGTACCCCCAGGTGCCCCTTCACGAAAATGTTGGCCTTGATTACTAAAATACACAATTAGTATTTTTGGTACGCCTCCAGAAAAGCGCATGCTCACCCACGTACCCCTATTCGAGACCCCTTTGTTATGCCACTGGTTAGATAATCGATTTTCGGACAGTTTCCAGGATAATTGTGGAGGTTTTCACAATCATTGCAAAAATATTATATGTCATAGGTGTCAACAGGGGGGCAAGGGAGCATAACAAAGGGGTCTCACAGGGGGGGGGAGGGAAGCACGTGGGTGAGCATGCAATTATGTGGAGGGGCTCACACCCATCAAGCAGCCACAAAAAGGAATCACTGTCGACCACAATTCTGATGATTCCAGGCCTAAATTATAACTTGGGGGATTAGCTGCTTACTGAACTGAGACAAATGACCATGGGTTGAATCCTTGGTGACTGATAGGTCTATATAATACATTATCCCATAATATCCCAATATACTCCAGAATTACATGACAAAGTGATATGATGCTTCAGTACCAGGGGGAGGGGGTACTGCTATAACACTAATTCCTGCAGCTACAATCAGGTTGGATCATCTTGTGTCCCTGCTGAAGTGGTTAAAATTGGTCAATTTCTTCTTTTTGTCATTTATTATATCCCTAGAGGCAGAAGTGATTGATTGAACAGATAACTTGTTTCTTGAAGATATTGAATTAGGCAGCAAAACAAAGTGAGGGATAAAAAGCAAAGTCTTTTATTTTTTTCTGAAGAATAATATCGTTTTTACCTTCCGTGCTTTGGTCTATTTCCTGACCCTCTTCATCTTCTTTTCAATTCCCATGACCAACAAAAAAGTCCAGCCGGGTGCTCGAGGATTATTGAGTTATTTCAAGGGGGTCACTTTTAGGGTACTATGGCACAGCATCATCATGGTTAAATATGACTTTTTGCCATATAATTCAAGAGTATATCAGAATAATGTGTATCAGTCACTAGGGATTCAACCCATGCAAGGTTATTTGTCTTAGTTCAGTAAGCAGCTAATCCCCGTGTCAGGCATGGAATCCACAGAATCTTGGAGCACAGCGGTAACTTATGGTGGCTGCGCCAGCCCCTCCAGAAAATTGCATGCTTACCCAAATGCCTCTCCCGGACCCCTTTTTTAAAATATTCACAGTCATCATGGAAACTGTCCGAAAATCTTTGACAACATTTTTCAAAAATCATAGATATATTTTAAAGATCAAAAAGTTTACATTTATTCAGAGATAATGGCACATTCTCACTCTATTCACATTTAAGTAAGAACGTGTACTATACAATTATCATGCAAATCTCCAAGATGATTGTAGTAACTTTTGAGATAATTATGTAGAACTTCTTAGATTCTCTTACTAGTGGCATGACAAAAGGGTGTCGATTCTCAAGGGGTGCGTGGGTGAGCATGCGCTTTTCTGGAGGAGTACCCAGTACTACCCACTTAACTACACCAATTGTATATTTAAGTCATGAAAGTCAAAACTTCGTCGGAAGGCACCTCGGAGACACAGGCACAATAAGAGGAATATAAGTCAAGTCAAATATTTTTTATTAAAGTGACCTGCAGTTTACACTGCCCGGCCTCTAAGGCCTACAAAGATATACATGCTCCCTGTACCCCAATAGGCACTGTGTCGTACAAAATATCCATGATTTCACACCCTAATTTCTGCAATTAAGATTGTAAAGATCGATACCTCTAGGGCCAACACTGAAAATGGCAAACATTTCTTGTGAGAATTATAAAAATACTTAAGTATGGTAAGATAATCATAGAAATCTGATAAAGAATCTCTGAAATTTGCAAGAGAATTACAGAACAGGCAAAAATTGTCAATGTACCATTATAGAAGAAAATATCTGTGAAAAGATCTAAAATATTTACCTTCACCCGAAAAAAAAATCTGTGATTACTGAATATAAATTTTGAGAGAATCCCAAAATCAATCAAAAGAATCGATCATGAACATTTTGGAGATTCTCTTAAAAAATTTGTTATACTATTAGAAATTTATGAGAGCATATTTTTATGATTTGGACCCCAGTGGACTATCAGATATTAGAAAACTTTCATTGAAAAATCATTGTTTGTTGACTTCCTTTTTGAGAGCTATATAACCCCTTAAAATTACTCATGATCCATTAGTCAGTGTCCCCTCCTGTGCAGCAAGACTGGGTTCAACTCCTAGTCAGCGCCTCCTCCTCTCAATATTAAATTGGTTCCCCTGCATAGCTGCAGCGAAGGCAGCATGGGGTTAATTAGCGGTGAGAGCCCAATGGACTATTCAGATGAGGAGGAAGTTCCTTGAGAGGAAGGAATTGTGCACTTAGTGACTCTTTGGTCAAGTGGTCAGTGTCCCTGCCACGCAGTCGGCTCGGGTTCAACTCCTGGTCAGGGGCCTCCTCCTCTCGATATTACAATATGTCCCGTGCCACAACTTTGTTGCACTTGCACAAAAAAGGAACCAAACCTCATCTGGCCAGCTGCTTCGATAAGAGTACAGTAGTTTTTGTAGTGTCAATTTATAGAACTATTCAGCCGGTCTAGAAGGTATGTGGTAGCAATCGCAACCCCAAACTTGTAAGAGTGAGGAATTTGAACAGTATGCCCAAATTCATCATCTATAATGTCGGCCTGGACTGGTTATAGATATCATGCTGGTGTGACAACAAGATTGTGTGCATTGTCATTAAGTCCATGATTATTTTCCATATCGATTTGCAACCACTGCCCAGATGTGACACTCTTCAGAGGGCGATAGGAGGCCTTCATGACCACTGATAAGGGTTGAGATGATTAATTCTTAGAGTAGGATATGTAGCCATGATTGTTAACCAAAATTATCAAAATTAAAACATCATTTTCTTTAAGGTATACTCTTCCAGAAAATATATAGAAAATTGTCTTTTTTCTTTGCTGAAAGTTCAGGGTATACATGCAACATCCTTACTCAGGAAGAATCCTTCGATATTGTGAGGGGAGCATTGCATAATATAATGTCATAAAGAGAGGCCTTAATTGGATATTACTGGGAAAGTAACATTTCTTTTCTGTTGGAATAGTGCTACAACCCACCACAGGCAAAATCTTTTTCATGTGTGGTGTGTTCCATTCCATTGCCACCTCTCAGATGCCCATTATGTAGATAATAAGTGGAGTGGACTGACTTGGGCGAAGCAGACATGAATCACATTCAGACTATGGGTTCACAGGCACAAACAATGACATTTTTTGTGCCTGTGAACCCATAGTCTGATTTGCCACTTGAATAAGACCAGAGTACATAAAGCATGAAATATAACTATATATATTGAACCGCATTAACAATGTCCAAAATTTAGTGAAATGTGAAATTTTGAAATTCTGGTGATTTTGCCAAATCTGTTGGGAAAATTTTGAGAAAATTGAAATTTAAAATTTTTAGTTTTCACACCCTTGTTGCATGCAAAATATCCATTATAGAATGTTTAAAATGAAAATCTTAACATAGAAATGCTTTCCTTTCCCACCCTGGTGCTTATATATACAGTGGACCAAATTCAGAATTATGATTAATTGGTTTTTAAAGGAATATCACATTCTGCAGGTGTTACAAACTTGCTACACTATAATCTGCATTCTCCGAACCCATTTATAGTCCAATCAACTGAACCTGCATAATGTCCCTAATTCATCGATTGCATTAGCTAAGTAGCAGAACACTGTAGCAATATAGCCAATAATAAGACATAATTAGGGCTTTTACAGCATTTCTACATCAATATTTTGAGGCGCATGTCGCAACACTTTCAAAGTATATCTCTTCATATCAGTATCAAAACCTCTAATCACAATCAGAAGAAACATGATTGCCTCAATTGTCCATTCCTTAAATTTGAAATTTTTGTTAAGGGTTTTAGTTTCCAATGGTATTCTATTTATTTTCATAAATTTTGCATAAGTCTCAATTTAGTACTTTTTGTGCAGATTTGACATTACTAATGCAATGAATTGGCTAGAAACTATGAATAGGATGCATTTTTGCGTGTTGTCATTCATATCATGAAAGAAAAATAAATAATATCACCAATAAATATTTATTTCAGAGCTTCTGGTTTGAAGTTATCTTTTGAAATTCATTATATCTCCTAATTCCATCTGAAAAGTTCATATATAACAAATATTTACTATGTGACCACGGAAAAGAATCTGTTGACTGATAGTTTAATACTCTGTTAGTTGCACAAAGCACGCTACAACTGAATTTTGGAAGTCGGAAATCATTAAATTCTGTGAAATAATCTTAACAATTGGCAAAAATGGGTGAAGAAAGCCCTTAAAATTCTTCAGAAGACCATAAATTGCAACCAATATTTCAATATGCACAGAGACATTGTAATAAAACTTGGAATTGGCCATCTCCGCCATTAGGCCACTTGCATATGTTTTTTTAATTAATTTAAACAAATACTTCTTTCATAAAATATTATTTCCTTAGATATCAAATACAACCTAAATGGAAAGCTGTGGTGAAGATATACACTTGTCAGATGCTGGCAGTAGGTATTTCTACTTGCGTCTACTGCTTATTGTCCAATAACTTTACAGATGTTTTTGCGAATCCCACTAGAAGAACATGGACTGGTGAAATGCTTTAACTCTCAATTTCCATCACTTATGAAGTTAAAAAGGCATTTTCTCACACCCGGGTGGTTCATTTGCTGCTTTTCTTTGGTTAAAAAAATAATAAAGCCGAAATGGCCATGTTTATATTTGATTTTGATTTTGACACATAATAATATTCACTGAGTTTGCAACACCCCTAAATGTCGAAAAGATGTGAAAATTGGAAATAAAATGCTTTTTCTGGTATTTTTTTAAACTGATTGAATAACTTAAGGTATAACTAGATAAAATATGATGTTTCAATAACACTGCAATGTAATTTGATATACCTATAACTGATATTTTGCATGCAACAAGGGTGTGAAAAAATTTTAAATTTCAATTTTCTCAAGTTTTCCCAACTGATTGTTTTGATCTTTACATCAAATCGAAGCTGAGACCACATACTACAACGCTGTGTTGACAGATTCTTTGTACATTTTTTTTAACCCTAAACTTTGTTCAAGGACACTGTGAGCTCAACTATACAGTGATAGGACAATTATATACATAGAGATAAAGTAATGCATTCCTGTTGTTCATTTTTGTTCACATATAAGAGCATGGCATGACCTTGCAAATGAAAAATGATCAGGAAATTGATAATTTTTGCATTTTTTGTAAAAATTTTAAACTTGTCAGATCTGTTAATCTAAAAAGTTGCATTCAACTACAAAGTTGCCACATGCTCCAGTTAGTCAGTTAACCTAGAGGGTCCTTAAATGATTTCCATGTTTTAATCAGAAATGGCTGTGTATTTGTGCGCAAGATTTCTCGTTCATAGTCACAGTATTTGTGATTGGGCAGTTTTATGCAGGTTTGAAACATAGATAGAAGAGCTGTGAGCATGGTTGAAAAGATTTTTCTATGTTTCAGTTTGGCACAGTTTGCTTTCTCTGTTGCTGAATTCCTTAATCTTCACTGTTTATCATGATATGTTAGCTTGACAAAATAGCAGCATATCCTATTTCTCAAATTTACACATGTATGGATCTATGCTTTGTAAAAATAATAAGCCTGAGTTGGTGTCCCTTATATTTCTGACAGGTTAAAATTAAACAAACCATGTCATACAAACAGCCTCATGGAAGTCGGTGTGTGATTTTGACACTTGTGTTGCTGACACCTTAAACCAAACACACAATGTTACTTCGCATAAATAACTGTCAATTATATATTTTAACTGCCAGCTGAGAATGCTTGCTAATCCACAGAGGCAGTTGCTTTCTCATTCTGCTGCTTGGTGCTTGTGAGTTCTGCCAGAGTCTCCTTATGGCACTCAGAAGTGTGTCAAGGCAGTCAAGCAATTGGCCACCATGCACCCAGAGGATACAAGTTTACGGTGGCCATATAGATTTTCACAGATTGAGTAAATAGATGATATATATATACCTGCAGGGATCAAATGATCATTGTGCAATTACAGGTACCAAAACTGGGTGGAACAACAAATAACTTTATGACACAGATTGAAGACTCGGAGTGCAGACATATATTAAGCTACAGTTTTTAATAATTAGCCGAATTAGCAAATCTTTTAAAAAGCTTCTTATCATATGAGAATTACAGTATGATTGAATTCAGAAGAAAATCTTGATGTACTGACAATACTGAGGCAAGAAACGAATCTGCCGCATGAAAATTCAACATGTAAGGTCTAATTCATGCGGTCTGCCATCACAGCACTGCCATTTTCGTTTACATACCGACAATTCCAGTTAACCATATCAAATTGTATAAATAATTTGTTACAGATTTTGAAAATTCACAAGTTAATCCTTGTCCAACTGGTGACCATGTCCATCATGCTGATACAAATGCTGAATTTAATACAAAACATAGGCTGCATAGTCGGAACCTTCAACACAAGACAAAATCTGGTATTCCATTGTTCCAAGCAGAGGTGGTATGGTTGAACGACGGAAAATTGTTTGATGAAGGTTTGCTGCTTTGCAGCCCCGGGATGCAGCCTGTGTGCTTTTTAAAACATTTGTGTCCTTGATAAGTCACTACATGCAGGAACTATCCCCACATGTATAAAGGAACCATATAAACAATGTGAATCTCCAGTTTTAGAGTGGACCCCTCATAAACATATATGTACAAATTGTAAACAAATTCTATAACAAAAACAAACTCATGAATGGTAAGTACTTGCCAGTGGATCCATGCGTACATCATGTCTGCCAGTTGATACTTCTCCAGAAATCTGGCATAGACAGAGAAGCACCCCCAATGCCAGTAAATCCGTGTGTCCTCCCATTGTGGAACACCAAGGTATCCAGGTATCCGTTTTAGTGGGTGTCACAAAATCCAATGGTGAGTCGAAGTGTCACTGGCCATTGCTAGACCTATTTTTGAGAAAAGGCAAAAGAGTGTAGTTTAAAATTTATGTTGAGAAAAATGAAACCAAATATGGTTGGTTTGTGTAGAGTGGATAAGGTCCGGCACTGAGAGCAGCCAGGGAGCTACTGAGTGGAGCAGCAAGAGCTGTCCTGGCCCTGAACAAAACTAAGGCTCTACAGAGAGACTGGCTTGGAGACAAACTGGAAGTCAGCTTTGGGATGGATCTGAGCCGAGCATCTGCTGTGGGCCAATGCCAATTTATTAATAGCATACGCAGACTCATGAGCCCAATCAACCTTATCGGATCCCATCGATATCTGATGCAGGTGGAAATGCAGGGCATGGCATTCCCAGCTCAGCTCTGAGCATCATCAAGAAATGTGTTTGCGCCCCACATCAGCCCCCATTAGCCTCGACTGGATGCAAACACAGTCTGTTTTAGCTGACCTGTTGGACTCAAGATATCATTTGGCATAAAAGTGGATTTTCACTGAGAAATAACTAATTATGATGTACATAAGATAATTGTGTAAATAACAGCCTTAGAAGACATGTGGTTTTGAATTTTCTTATCAGTCAATTAATAGGGGGAACTGGGACACATTGGGACACGGGGCACAACCCAGCAAACACAAAACGTTTCCTGATATCTGTAAAATATCACAGATGTGTCGGATAGAAAATGTTTTTATCAAAATGTGATAATGATATAATTTTTCCTCTATCTAAAATATATTTTATGAAGATATGTGAAATTGATATCTTTAGAATATCATAAAAGTATCGGTCAAAAGCTGTTTTTAGAGCACATAATTTTTATATTTCTATAATATGTAACCATCATATCTGGAATACATTTTCAGTAAACAATCTAAATGTAATATTTTATCGATGGCATGGAAACATGGCACAGATTATGTTTTACAAAACCATACCTTCGACATCAATCGGTGAATATGAATATGATGTTTAATAAATATCTGGTAACCAATATTTTTTAAGAATGTTTTATTTATGTCATTTAAATATCTCACACAAAATATCAGTTCATTCCATCTTAAAAATATATGTTAATTAATATCATAATGATGTATACATATATCCTATTACAGATATTTAACAAATACGTTTTATAAGTGTTGTTTAAATATCGCATAGAAAATAGTTTTTTATTCTATTATATTAATATCTTTTAATTCATATCATAGTGATGTATTTCATGCATCCTGGGGTAGATATTGAACAAGCATGTTTTATAAATGTCATTTAAATATCACACATGAAATATATTTTCATTTCATCATATAAATATCAGTCACTCCATATCATAAGGATGTTTTACATAGATCCTGGTGCAGACATCTAACAAGTATGTTTTATAAATGTTGTTTAAATATCACACATAAAATATCTTTTCATTTCATCATATAAATATCAGTCACTCCATATTATAAGGATGTTTTACATAGATCCTGGTGCAGACATCTAACAGGTATGTTTTATAAATGTCGTTTAAATATCGCACATAAAATATCTTTTCATTTCATCATATAAATATCAGTCACTCCATATTATAAGGATGTTTTACATAGATCCTGGTGCAGACATCTAACAGGTATGTTTTATGAATGTCGTTTAAATATCGCACATAAAATATCTTTTCATTTCATCATATAAATATCAGTCACTCCATATTATAAGGATGTTTTACATAGATCCTGGTGCAGACATCTAACAAGTATGTTTTATAAATGTCGTTTAAATATCGCACATAAAATATCTTTTCATTTCATCATATAAATATCAGTCACTCCATATTATAAGGATGTTTTACATAGATCCTGGTGCAGACATCTAACAGGTATGTTTTATGAATGTCGTTTAAATATCGCACATAAAATATCTTTTCATTTCATCATATAAATATCAGTCACTCCATATTATAAGGATGTTTTACATAGATCCTGGTGCAGACATCTAACAAGTATGTTTTATAAATGTCGTTTAAATATCGCACATAAAATATCTTTTCATTTCATCATATAAATATCAGTAACTCCATATTATAAGGATGCTTTACATAGATCCTGGTGCAGATATTTAACAATTATGTTTTAAATGTCCACACACTCAATGTCTTTTCATTTCATCATATAAATATCAGTCACTCCATATTATAAAGATGTATAAGGATACATGTACTATACACATCCTGGTGGAGATGTTTATACAATGGAATGAAAACTACTGCCAGTTGGCCCATGACCATATATGACAAAAGTCACTGCTCCTAATTGAACACCCTAGCTATCACCCCCCCCCCCCTTCTGTCATACAAAACAACAGTAATGCTCCAGTTAGGCTTATCTTGAAATATTAAATTGTATAGTTCTAAAACATAAGGAAAGCTGTGATGTAAAACATAATATTCTTGATTAGTTAGTCAATGTTTTTTAACCGGCAGGTTAATAGAGGAGGGCTTAAGTGAAATGGGACTCTTGTCCACTTGTCCACTTGTCCATGTGTCAACTTGTCCACTTGTCCACTTTCCTTGCCCCTCTGAACACAGTGCTGCAACCCAGTGAGCAATGGGGGCCAATGACAGATATGGACCTGCCCATTATGAATGGGGGATTCAGTTAGCTGTAAGGGGTTACCATGGTTACAGGTGCAATGAACAGCTGCAGCCAGCAGTGGGCCTGTGAGCCTCATTGGAGAAGTTGCCCCTGTGTCAGGATTGCTTATAATTCCAAGGCACTGTGAGAGTCAAACCATTTAAGTACTTGCATTTTAAAATAATTGTTCATGCCTAGATGAAGCATGGTTGCTCAGTGGATCATTATGTTTATAACACTTGGCATTGTCTACTTCTTCACCAGCTTTCTGTACAGTGCTATGATGTAGTTATGTACCATTGCCAAATTATTCCTGCAAGCAATGTCTATCAACACCCATCCACTAAACTCCCCCAAGAGACCAGGGCCTTCCTCAGTGCATTTCTCATTCTGACAGTATACTTTGACAAACTTTATCATTACAGCCAGTAAATTTGATATGCATAAAATGAGTGTTGCTTCCCACAGATTTTGGCACTCTGTGACTGTGAGTCATAATAACTGATGAAGTGTCATCTTCCCAGATTTAACATCCATGAGAAACATAGAGGCTGTTTGATTAGTCATGATGAATAGAAGGCTATTTGATTTGTCATGTGACTGATCTTAAGAGTAAAATTATCGTGACAAATCATCAATACGATGATTCACGAAGTGCCATTTTCACAGTGCAACAGCCCACTCTGTTTGGATATCAGTTTTACAGACTGTAAACTAAAGTGGTGTTTTAATTGTAGTCTGCAGAAAAGGTTGCAAAAAGACGCTTGACACCACAAATAAACGGGCCTGTAAAAATTCTGGCGGTCCTGTAAACCAGTTTTTACCGGCCCACATGCCTTGTGAAAGGTCAGAGCGAGTTTTAAGGCTGTTAGTATTTCACTTGGATATATGAAATTTGGGATAGGGATTCACTTTAGGGTCTCCGTCAAAATCTTTTGGAAAAACCCAAGATGGCTGCCAAAATGGCCGCCATATTTTGAATTGCCCACTGTGACCTTAGTATTTCCTTAGATTTATGATACTTGGTACAGGGATTCACTTAGGGGTTCCCTTAAAAAAAATTGGAAAAATCCAAGATGGCTGCCAAAATGGCCACCATATTTTAAAATACCCACTGTGACTTTGGTATTTCACTTACATTTATGAACCTTGGTACAGGGATTTACTTAGGGGTTCCCCTCAAAATTTTTGGAAAAATCCAAGGTGGCTGCCAAAACGGATGTTCTGAATTGCCCACTGTGACTTTCAGGGGTGCCGGAAGGAATCGCGAGCGGCAGGGGCGGTCAGATGAAAAAGGGCAAATCGTATTCGCGCCAATTTCGCGTGACAAAATTTAAATAGAGAGTCACTAATAATTTTGAACATATATTTACAAATTTGTTCCTAAAATTAGTGAAATAAGGCTTAATAATGTTTTTTTCTTTAAGATCTAAGGGGCACCCTTGCCCCCCCTGCCCCCCTTGGACAAGGGCAGGAGGGGCAATTGCCGCCCCTGCCCCCCCTGTTCCGGCACCCTTTGTGACTTTAGTATTTCACTTAGATTTATGCAATTTGGTATAGGGATTCACTTAGGGGTTCCCCTCAGAAATTTTTGGAAAAATCCAAGATGGCTGCCAAAATGGCCACCATATTTTGAATTGCCCACTGTGACTTTAGTATTTCACTTAGATTTATGCAATTTGGTATAGGGGTTCACTTTGAATTGCCCACTGCGACTTTATTATTTGGTTTGGGGATTTGCTTAGGAGTTCCCTCATAAATTATGAGAAAATTTCCAAGATGGCTGCCGAAATGGACACCATATTTTGAAGTGCCCACTGTGACTTAAGTAGTTCACTTGCAATTTTGAAATATGGTATAGGCATTTGCTAAGAGGTTCCCCACAAAGTTTTTATGGCTTGCAGCAAACACTATCAGTCTGGCAATAACTGCTTAATACAAAACAATCCACGTAATAATATATAAATCCCCCTGTTCATGATTTCAATCCCGAATATATAATCACCAAAGGCCGGTTTTGAATCCATGGATTCTTGTTCAAGTCAATCATCCATGACCAAGGCCAATAAAAAAAGGATACAGATACAGATAATTTATTGAACTACGAAAGATATCATTAAATGTTCAATGGTTGGGCCAAAAAAGGTCCGATCAAGGCACTGGTCCAATCCCAGTGATTCTCCTTGAAGTTCCTCCACAATTTCATATTGATTGATAGGTAGATAGATGGATAGATAGATAGATAGATATGGTAAGTGCAGCCCTCGAAGCTCAGTTCTGGGTGCTCAGGAGGGTTATTGATTAAATGGAGAGAGAGCCAGAGTCCTCAACATGTTATACTGTACATTTACCCCATGTGAGGGATCTTTTACTAGCCCAGCACAGACACTGATACGAGGGGCCGCCAATTTAACGGCTCATCTGAAAGACATCCAGCTGGTATTTTGCTCATGAAGGTCCACTGCAATTTTGTGTTTCCCAATCGGGAGTCGAACCCATTATATTTTTAAGAGCTTCTGCACCAATTGTCGTGGCCTAATGGTTAGAGTGCCCGCACTTGAATCCAGTTAGGCTCTTGAGACAATGTTCGACTCCCGCTCCCGGCACTACACAAATGGCTACAAATCTCCTCCCAGCTGACAATGCACGTGAAGTTCACGTGATAAACACGAGGGAAAACTGGTGAACATAATATAACTGAGAGTTATCACATGTTTTTCTTCACGTGATAAAAACTCCCGCATTTTCACGGGAAAACCACATGATGAATGTCACCAGATTATCACTTGACCATCTTCATGACATAACTGAGAGTTATCATGTGTTTTTCTTCATGTGAAAAAACTCCCCAACATTTTCACGGGATAACCATGTGATGAATGTCAGAAGATTATCATGTTGCTATCTTCATGATATAACTGAGAGTTATCACATGATATGGAAATTTCCCAACAATTTTCATGGGAGAAACACATGATCAAGGACCATCACCAGATAAACACATGCATTGTAGCTTTGTACCTGAAGTTTACACCAGAAAATCACATGGTTATGTGGTGAAGATAACCCCAAGAAAATCACATGGTTATGTGGTGAAGATAACCCCAAAAAAATCATTTGGTTAAGATTCCCCCCAGAAAATCATGTGGTTAACTGTTGAGATTGCCCCCAGAAAATCATGTGATTAACTGGTGAAGATATTCACTGGAAAATCACGTGGTTAACTGGTGAAGATTGCCCCCAGAAAATCACTCGGGTTAATTGGTGAAGATTGCCCCCAGAAAATATTGTGATTAACTGGTGACAAAATCACGTGGTTAGCGTTTGCAAATACATATCAGTTTTCCACGTGATAACTGAGGGGCAATTCCATGTGATAACTCTCAGTTAACCACAAGTTCTGTCAGCTGGGCTGTGTCACTCCAGGCTACAGTAGCCTGCTGTAGTTGCGAGCGTGAACGAGCAGGCTGCAACATTTCAGAAGTGGTACTCTATATGACGTCCTCGTTTATTTTGCGTGTAGATACCAGCATATTTGCTGATTGTTGTGATTTAAGGGTTGTTTTTCAATCGGGGTACGCTCTGGAAAGTCACACGATATCCAAAATACCAGAAATACCATGCATATATGTGGAAAAAACGTTACACAGAATGATTAAACATACTGAGAGGGACCTACAGTAGCGAAAAAATTATTCAAATCGGTTGATAACAGCCCGAAAAAAATTTATTTGTGTCATTTTGATCAAAATTGACTGTCTCATTTGCAAATTAGGCAAATATCGCTTCAGATTTTTCAGTCCTAACCTAACAGTAAGTTTTAACAATTGTGAATATGCGTTCAACATGGTCCCAAGAGTTCAACATTAGAATTACGTGCAGCAACTATGATTAGTCTCTTCAGAATCCTGCATTGAACACATGAAGGTCAATTCCGTCAAATATTGTCCTCTCCGAAAGAGGGTCGGCAAAACAGCAATAACATTAAATTAAAAGTATTTTTATTTTATAGAAATACTCCTTCAATAGATTAGACAAAGTTTTGGTAAGTGTTTCACTTCAGTTGTACCAACTGCACAATGCCCGTAGCGGAAAACACCAAAAACAGCTTTCGTCAAATAAACTGTCCTCTCCGAAAAATGCTGTCTTCTCCCAAAATGTCTATTTTCCTTGACACACACAAAGTTCTTGGCCAAAATTAAGCAAGTAAGATGATTTTTCATTGTCAGATATATATCTATCCACTCAGCACAAGCCCATACAACTGGGTGTTCTATACATCCAGTAATAGAGGGATGAGCAGAATATTGACTTTGGTCGAATTATCAAAAAGTCAAATAAAAAAAAATTCAGAATACTTGTAGCCCTAAAATTTTCCGAAATCCACGGCACGGTATATAGCAACAAAAAAAAGTCAATTTGGCCAGAAAAGAAAGACCTTTATTTTTGACCCCCGTGAGACAAAACTATGTACCCCGATTGAAAAACAACCCTTAAGGCAATCAAGTGAAAAAAAACAAACAGAAACAAACACAGACAAGTTGAGACAACACAAACTTCAATATAGGCTTTTACTTATTTCAACACATTTTCAATCAGTGAGTGTGCTGCAGTCGGCGCTGGTTTTCAGACAATAGTTGGGGGGGGGCTATGGACCTTATCCCCGGGATGAAATTTTTTTTTTCGTATGCGACGCGTTGACGAACAATTTTTTTTGCATGCGGACACGCGACAAACTATTTATTGCAATTTTACACATTTACGGTACCCTAGCTACAGATGAAAACAAACTTTTTTTTCATGTGCTGAACAACTTTTTTTTCAGTGTCAACACTGTAAAGGGGGAAACAGATTTTTTTCTTTTCACCAAAAGTCCCCCCCCCCTCCCCAAAGATCATCTGGTCGGCCCCTCACTGTCTGTTTTTCAAACTCAAAGATAGTCAACTTTTCACGATCAATTTCAATTTGTCACAAAGTAGCCAAATAGTACCCGAATTATTGCACGATCAACAAAATAACTATTATTAATGATAAAGCAAGCCAAATAACAAATAATTCTGTGTAATTTTCATTGCGCCAAATTCACTTTGGCGCTCGCCGAACTCACTTCTTTTGACTGGCTAATTAAAGAACACGCTGAGTTCACCAGTTTCCGTTCAGTCGAGGCTATCAAGAGCAAACAAGCATGGACAGCGGGAATCGCTCAATATTCATTCAGTGATGCTCTGAAAAGTCCAGTTGTTACACACACAAAAAAGTATTCACAGATATTTGAGGTATTAAGCTCACTGGATAGAGAGGCACCTACTTTGTAATTCTATAAATTTATATCTATCCTTGGCTTTAATATGTAGTTTTAAATTTCTTTTAATTCTTCTTTTGTTAGCATTATTATTTTCTAATTTTTTTATCATTATTTAAAATTGCATTAGTTTATTTAGGTAGCAAATCTGCATTTTTTCTATTTTTTCTAGCCCTGTTCATCCTCTACCTCATCGTTACATTTATCGCATTTTGTCCGATGGAGTTTTAGGTATATATATATATATTTGTGTAGGTCTAGACGCTAGATACTCAGGTCTGGGCCATCGCTATCTTTCTTTGGGCGAAATAACAGAATCTTCAGGGTATAGTTTTGGGGTGATTTGTGGCTTTGAAAAATCTTTAAAAAAATCGAAACATCTAGATTTTAGCATTAGAAAACATGTTGTATATTTGAAATATTTTTATCAGGCAGATTTTTTGAGAAATAACATGAAAAAGAACATGTCAACAAAACTTCAGACATCAACCTCGAGTGCTTCGGACGCACTTTTGACATAGAAATAATGTTCGTACAGAGTCCAAACTTAGCTTAAAATGCAGGAAATTAAATTTCCTAAACACTGGTACCAGTTAGAAGGTGCTGCACCCAGTATTAAGGATGCGACAGCGTGCTGTGTCAAATTGCCAGCAATTGCACACTTCTTCTGCTGCCTTTCCCTGCTCTCTGAGTTCAATTCTAAGTGCCACGCAGACTCTTTATTCTACTTATTTATTTCCAATTAAACTATTTATATAATTTATAAAACATCTAGCTGCTCTGCTGATCTACATTTTTTTTTTTTTTTTTTTTTTTTTATTACGACAACCAAAATGTCACATCTGACACATTTGTCATAACAGAAAATAACAAAATAGTAATACAAACATACAATAAATGGTTCAAGTTTAAAAAGACATAATCAATTTCAATCTTACAAAATATATATACAATTTAAGGTTCCAGCCAATTAAATAAATGTTAATTCTAAGACATGACAAATCAGTAAATTAAATCACAATGGGCTATATATATATATACATTTAAAAAGAAATGCAAAACGACAGACTATATCATTAAACATCAATACTAACAAGAAATTTACCTATAGCTTTTAATAATTGGGGTTCTCATGATGTCATAATGGCTAAAAATTTTTCAAAATTATCGAGTTGATCAAAGTTGCATATTATATTAGATGATATAGTAATAAGATTTTCTCTGTCTAATCCATGACTAGGACATAACAATAAACAATGTATTTCATTTTCAACTTCATTTAAATCGCACTTATTACAAATTCTGTTTTCTACAGGCAACTTAGGGCTCTAATGTCTTCCAGTTTCAATTCGAAGGTTGTGAGAGCTAGTGCGAAATCTCGCAATTTTAGTGTATAATTTCCTGTTAATATTATGTAGTAAATAAGGTTCTATTCTGAAATCAGTCTTCATTAATTTATAAGTTCTAAGTTTTGGTTGTTTAGTCGAGTCATTCATTTCTTGGAAAAAATCATTTTGATACTTTTGGTATAGTTTCTCTTTAAACATCTTAGAGAACGTTTCATTTATTAGGTCTGTCTCATTAATTTCTCCAAACTGTATATTGTTGTTCTCTAGTACCTGTTTTATTTTGCTGAACCAGCATGTTCGTGAAGGTATATTTTTCTGAAAATTCAAACATTTTTTAAGAACATTATCATCTGGTCTTTTCTCAAGTTTAAGCCAATAATTGATCATTCTCATTTGTTGTCTAAGATGCAAAGGAAACTTCCCTGTCTCGCCATAGACTGCAAGTGTGGAAGTTTGCTTTCTTACACCTAACATATGTTTTAGGTAACCGAGTTGTACTTTCTCTATTTCATTTATAGGTTTTGATTTTGTCCATAATTCACAATTGTATTCCAGTATTGGCAAAATATAAGTATCGAACATTTTCATAGACAATTGCGGAGTAATGTAACCAAGAGATTGTTTAGTGTCACCTTGCAGTGCAAAAATAGCTTTGTGAGCCTGTGTCACAAGATAGTCTGTCATTTCATTGTGAATATTGTAATTATTTGTAAGCACATGACCAAGATATTTAAAATTTACAACCTCTTCAATTTGCTGTCCATTATAGTAGACAGAAAAATCAGTAGATCGGTTTCCAATCTTCATTACTTTAGTTTTATTTACATTCACAATAAGATGCCATTTACTGCAAAAATTATGGAAATTATTTACACATGACTGCAACTGTTCAGCTGAATTGGCCAGTAACACTATATCATCTGCATAAGCAATATGAGTTATATTGAAAGTGTCAATGGTAATACCGTCTTTTTTCTGTAAGTATCCAGGCAGATCTGAAAGATATTCATTAAATAATTTAGGGCTCAAGATACCGCCCTGCAATACACCACATTTACTGTCAAATGTATCACCCATAATGCCTGACTGACAAACCCTAGCTTTAGCTTTATCATACATACTCATTATCATTTTAAGCATCTTTTCACCAATATTTTGATTAATCAATTTATAATAGAGAGCACTTCGATTAATATAATCGAAAGCCTTAGTAAAATCTACAAAACAAAGATAAATAGGTTTACGCTTAAATTGTTGAGATTTGATAACAGTGTCTAGAACAAATACAGAATCAGTAGTGCTGGCATTTGGTGTAAATCCAAATTGAAAAGGATCATCTATTCCTAAGGCTTCATTTTTAAAATATAGTCTACTGTTAAGAATAGAATCAAAAAGTTTGGCCATGACAACATTTATTGTAATTTTCCTATAATTATCAGGATTATCTTTATCTCCCTTTTTATGCAATGCTTTGATTAATCCTTCAGACCATTGGCTTGGGTATTCGCCTCTTTGAAATATATAATTGAATACAGAGCAAAAAGGTGTTATCAGCTTTTCATTTGCATATTTATAAAACTCTGCCGGAATTCCATCTACACCTGAAGCTTTGTTGTTTTTTAACTTCCGGAAATGTAATGAGACTTCTTCTGTAGTTATTTCACTATCACAAATTTGTTGAGAAACGGAATTGTTACATATGTATGATTTAGACTGCAATGAGTCAACAATATATTTCATATGTTCAGTGTCGAAGAAATCACGTTCCGGAGGATATGACTGCTGTTCAAAATATGTATGAAAAGTTTCTAGATCTGGACCAGAAGTTTGAATGTTGTTTGATCTTTTCAACTTTTTCCATTGCTTCCAACATTCTGACTGATTTTTGCTGAGAAAATTTAGCATGGTTTGCCTATTATTATCTTGAAACTCTCTCTTTTTTCTCTGTATTACTTGCTTGTATTTTTTATTTAGGAGTTTATATTTAACCTTGTTACATACAACTGACAAATCATTTTGTTTTGCAAAATCGTTAGTGACTTTACGATGATATTTACATTCTTGATCAAACCAATTATTAGTTGGAAAAGTATTCTTTGAGGACCTGGACTTCCTCAGTTTGAAAGTAGACTGAATATTTCCTGTCACATATTCATAGACTGTATCAATTACAGCATCAACACCAGCATTCCTGGCAATATCGCATCCCAAATTAAATAGATTATTTTGGGAGATATCGGTCTCAAAATTTAAAAGATATTCCGTAAGTTTTTCAGAGTCAAAAACAAATTTTTGAAGACTGTTCTCGGAATTTCTAGTTTTATCGGGGACATCCATGATGTATTGATTTTTGCAACATGGAATACTAAAGCAGAATGTAAGAGGCGTATGATCCGATTCAACAAGTTTACATACAATGTTAAAACTTTCCAAGACGTTAAACATACTTTCACTGCATAATAAATAATCAATGACACTTTGTCCTAAAGGAGTATGACAGGTAAAGTGTTCAGTTTCATTTGGATCAAAATAACCATTCATTATTCTGATATTGCTAGTTTTACAAAGTTCAATGAGGTCCTTTCCATAATTGTTTATGGTTTTATCTTTAGATTTCCTTAGGTTTTGAGACCACATAGAATTTTTTCTTGTGTTATTACACAAAACAGTATTTAAATCAGCAATAACCTCAGAATCTTTGCCAACTATGTCACTTTCAAAGTCATTTAGTAGCCCACACCTACTGTTGAAATCGCCACAAAGTGAAACTAATGGTGTTGTGTCGAGATACGTGGCTAAATCATTCCTAATTTGAGTGAATAAGTCTAAACTGTAGCTACTATAAATGTTAATACTACTTCCCAAGGGAGGGATATAGACACCACCAAGATACATTTCTTGATTAAAAATTTTGTGATGGAGATGCTACATTAAAAATTTTGTGATGGAAATGCTACATTAAAATGCTACATTAAAAATTTTGTGATGGAGATGCTACAGAAGTATTTAGGGATCCGCCACTAGGGGCGCCACTTGGCGGTGGCGCCACATGTATATTTCTGATGACATCATAGGTGCGTGACGTCACATTTTGGAATCTTTGCAGCAGGCACTGATACTGACTGGTGACATGGCGACTTCTTGCAAAATTTACGTGCTTTTAACATGTTTAAGCGCTAGTTTTGACACTTTGACCAGCATTCCATCAATTTCCTTGATGACTCTGCAATCTGAACATGCTCAAGTCAGGGACAGTTTAGAAACTGTCCCTGCTCAATCAAGTCAACATGGTCAAGCAGTGAAAGGGACTACACTACAGCCCACGGTAAGTCATTTATGATTTATCAGTGTTCAGCTATGTAATTGCACGTTTTTCATGTGGTAGTCGTAGTCCCCATTGCAATGAACTGTACAGCCAAACGCAACAAACACAGGACGTTTCCAAAACGTTTTTGTAGGGTTTTTTTTGGTCATTTTTTAAAAGACGTTTTATAGACGTTTATAAAACGTTTTACCGGGTATGCTTCACTATAGCGGGCCGTGAAATTGACCATATTTGGAGAACAATACATTTGTGACGTCATGTCATTGTAACCATGCGAGAAATTTTTACATGACGCATCCAACGCATGACGACGATCTTGTTTTGGTGACGCAAAAAGCATCAAAATGC
Organism: Platynereis dumerilii; assembly: GCA_026936325.1. Taxonomy (NCBI): domain Eukaryota; kingdom Metazoa; phylum Annelida; class Polychaeta; order Phyllodocida; family Nereididae; genus Platynereis; species Platynereis dumerilii. Next base: position 190,378,272 of record JAPTHN010000001.1, on the reverse strand, counting down.
ACTAAAAACGTAAGTTTCATTAACTTTTTAGGTGTAGTTTGATGAAATAATACCATGGAAACCAAGCGGCGGGGGTGTGGGGGCGGCAGCCCCCGCGTTAACCACTAAAAACGATCGTTTTTCACTTGCCATATATGGGCATTTTCACGGCCCGCTATAGTGAATTTTTTCCCGTTTTGCCATATGATATGTAGTATGTATTTGGTTCACAAAAAACCTTTTCTAACACCACAATTTAAAAGTCAAGTAAAGATCCTCAATAGACATTGTAGAAAACTTTTGGAAAATTGTCTGTTTGAAGTGTCGGGTATGATTCACTTTACATGTAGCCTAGTAGGCTTTAGCGGGCCGCGGCCGTGAAAATGACCATATTTGGAACAATAGATTCGTGACGTCATGTCATTACCAGGCAAGAAATGTTGGGTATTTTTCACTTTATCGGGCCGTCAAAATGACCATATTTAGAAAACAATACATTCGTGACGTCATCTCATTGTAACCAGGCAAGAAATGTTGACATGACGCAATCAACACATGACGACGATCTTATTTTGGCGACGGTACAAGTGACAAAATGCACTAAAAACGTAAGTTTTAGTAACTTTTTGGTTATACGGGTAGTTTGTTGAAATAATAGCATGGAAACATTTCGGCGGGGGTGTCGGGGCGGCAGCCCCCGCGTTAGCCACTAAAAAACGATCGTTTTCACTTGGCAAATATGGTCATTTTCACGGCCCGCTATAGTGAATTTTTTCCGAAGTGTCAACTTATGCCAACATTAACATTTGGTTTTCAAAAAAACGTTTTCAGACACCACAATAGAAGTGCTAATTGCTATTAGTTCACTAATATTGCTCTTTGGGACAATTGAGGGAAAAAATTCACTGTAGCAGGCCGTGAAAATGACCATATATGGCAAGTCAAAATTATCGTGTTTCCATGGCAATTGCCTGTAATTGTCATTTTTCTATCTTTAAAACTAAGAGCAGCAGGAGAGTTTGAGAAATCCATGTTGCGCTACTTGCGCAGGCTGTTCTATCTATCTTCAGTGTGCTATCCTTGCGTCATCCAGGTTGCTCACCCAATTTCCATTGGGGGGCAGCACTATTTCGGGTAAACATTATTTTCCTTATATTTTTTGCTCTTTTTTCAGTTTTATAATTGTTTTTAACTAAAAAAGATATAATACGTTCGTTGTTTCCGTCGATGACTTTGTTGTGTCCATCGATGACTTCACATTTTTCCAGGATGTGTTCAGAACCATAGGCGTATCGGAGAGGGGGCAAGGAGGGTGTTCGCCCCCAAAACCTTTGAGAAAAGGCCCAAATTCTGGCAAGGAAGCTAAGAACTTTCATCTTCTAAAAAGATGATCATGCAAATGTAAATATTACTGAAAATCGGGGCTTTCCTGGTAATGCAGTTGGACATGGCATGAAATTTGGATAGTGAAATTCGGGCAAATGTCACCCCCCCCCCAAAAAAAATTCTGCCCACCATACGCCTATGTGTGTTCCTGGGTTTCCAGCTCTTTTCGGCAGTTTCGGATTAGTAGTTCTTTGGTACATGTATCTGTAGTTTTCTTTGGCATTGAGCATCCTCGTTCTTGCTCTGTTGTTTAATTGAAAATTACTTATAGTGCTCATCGGTAGTATCGGCAACAAAACTGAGGAGCATGAAGTGAGTAGGAAAAAAATACAATAACTAGGCCAATATATCACTAATGCCTGAATATGAAAAATTAAGCAACATTTTAACAGAATCTGATAATTCAAGACCTGTATCTAGTAACAATTTGGTTAAGAGATTTTATAATACTGAATTAAGTCATTCGGTGAGTGTGAAAATTCTTCATTTTCACACTCACCATACCTATCATTGCATTCATACTTGTAAAGAACACCTACAAATTAACTTTAACCACACCAGGGTCAAGGCAATGCTGAGTTGTTTGGTAGTCCCAGAGGTGTGAGTGAATATTAGAGCTCTGCAGACAAAATACCATAGAATTTAATTTGATAGACAAAATGTGTGCAGTTTAATGCCAGTTTTGAAGTGACCGAGAGTACACTGGAACCTTTTGTTTTGAAAAATAATATCAACAAGCCTTAACTTTCAATATAGAACATTTACTATTTGTTGTACATCAGAAAAACTGTTTTGTAAATGACCCAGATAAATATAAAATAATAATATAAAAATGCATTTACACAACAACCAATAAAAACAGTCAGCAAAGCCAGAATGAAACAAAATAATTAACAACACAATTTTCTGTTACACAGTATAGTTTATGTCACATACAATAAATAGAATATCTATTTACATTAAAACAATAATTTGTTTGAAATTTGAAAAATATCATAGCTGCAGCCTGCTTATCTTTTTTTTGAAAAAGATTTTCTTGTTAAAATTGTAACCAGATGGTCCTTGCTTTATCATTTGTAAATTGGTAAAAAGGTGAAGTGGTCCATCCTTTTTTGAGCTGTGGTCAGTCAAAGCTACACACAACCAATCTAGTTCCGGTCTGTATATCAACAGACAAGCAGGGAGTACTGCTTTCTGGGCTCTGATTGGTCGAGAAGACAATCAAAGTGACGTCACCGATTGTGAAATGTTTTGTGACGTAACGCAGTAGGTGCCTAAGGCCATAATATGCTTTGGAAACCAGATTGCACACAACAGGCAAATTTAGCTGTTCTGTCTCTAATCCACCAGGGGCATGACGTCACAATGGCAGCTTGGCTACTGTGACCTCATCAGCTGTGGTGACGTCACAATTGAACAATAGACATCAGGCTTTTCGAAGATCATCAGTTCTCTGCCAGACACTCGGTCTGACACACAAATAGGTCTTGTCACAGTGTTCCAGCCAGAATTTCATTTGGGCATGAAAGAATTCTGAAACTGAGGGCACTTTTCAGATTTGAAGGGCACTTTCCTGAAGTAAAGACCTTTATTTAGTGGTTATTTTGCTTTTTACCCCAAATTTGGGCATGGTGGGCAAGGAGTTGGGCATGGTGAAGATGAGGTTGGGCATGGCATGTCGCCATGCTCAAATAGCCCAGCTGGAACACTGTGTCAGACCGAAAGAGTTCTTTTCAGACCGAAAAATTCAAAGACACAAATTGTCCCCATGTTTGGGCTTTGGAGGTCATTCACAACAATTAAAGTAAACAATAATCTAGAGAAGCAGGAATAGAAGACAAAATGTTGCAAAATTTACTAATAGAACTTTTTCCAATATTTTTGACTACCAATTGTCAAACTGAGTTGTCAGACATTCGGTCTGACAAAGAGGATCAAGTTGTCAGACCGACTGTAAAAACTGTCAGTCAGGTCTGAAGGACTGACGATCTTCGAAAACCCTGGACATTCATGTGATTCTGGAGGCTTTGTTTATAGCAGCCAGGCAAGGTCAAACAAGCAATAGGTGTCTCTGGTGTACTTCAGGGTGATTAACTTTAAAGTTTGGTGACACACTTGGGATAACCTGCAAAGCTGAAAGCCAAACAATTGAAAGGCACAACAGCCATGGAAAACATGGGTGGGTATAGTTGGTATAGAGTCACAAATCTCTTACAGGACTGGTTGCTGAAGTGATGGATTTGGCTCCCAGGCCGAATAAGGAGTATGCAGAAAAAAAATATATTTTAATGCCATTTCAGTTTCTTGTAGAGTTTTTGGGGTACTTTCAGAGTTGGAAAGAGGCCATAGAAGTAGAAAAGACTACTCAATCCCAGAAGAGGCTGCAATGTTCCTCAGTCCGCAAGGACAGACGGCTTAGAAATCACAGGTTAGTATTTTAGTGTTTCATGAAAGTCTACTTGCGGTTGCTCAAAAATACTTGGCTTGTTCCTTTTCACACCTTGTCTTCTGTGGTTAGTATTATATAATAACATTGTTACATTGCACATTGGAGGAACATTAAAATATTTTATAGAAATTTATATTTTTTGAAAAGTGCCAATTCTCACACATTGCCCCATACTAAAATCTTTGACAAGTCAAATTTGTCTTTTTCAACAACAGTAAAATCAGTTTGTGGCCTGATCAAATTCCTGCTGAAGGCTGGAGTAGAGGAAGTATACACCACTCGATTCTCTCAGCGCATTTTGGGTGGCACCGGACAATGGCTGGAAGAGCAAACAATCCAAACCGTCTGAAATTTTGGTAACTATAAATTTTGTTCCTCCGAAGACTCGACGAAGAGAATGTTAATACGATTGCAGCTTGAAATATTATGTTATATTCTCAAATTCAGCACTGCAGATGACTGGGATGAGGTAACAGAACATTTGACACATTTGGTGGGATTGTAAAAAAAGCTGCTCCCCTTTCATCAGATAAATTTATCTGTCTTTAATATTTCTATTTGAAAGTAAATCCTGGATCCGCCCGTAAAAATATACCAAAATGTTTACATGAACAATTTTTAACTCTCGGCTATTTATCGTCAAAGAGTTATTGCGATGAGGTCATTTTTGTCCTTGATACTTTCGTCAACAATTTCTCTTTTATTCTGCCAACCATACCTGAAAAAATTTGTCATACCCTTCTATTTTCTACTGACACTGTCATGCGGTTGTATTTCACCTATCTCAGGTGCAAAGTTCTACCACAAGCCAATTCTGTCACTCTGCATCCAAGGCACCTTCTGTCGTTACCAGACAATCGTCATGACGTAACAATGCCATTGTTTGAGCTATTGTGACATCATCCACATAGGCGTACGACGGACGCGATTGTTGGGAGGGCGAGCGTCATTTGCCCTAATTTCAAAATCTAGATTTAATACCATTTCCAATGAAATTGCATTTAATTCATTAATTTTCGATAGTTTTTATTTAATCATCTGCCCGAATTTTTTAGCCTTTTTGCCCGAATCTTACTGTTTCCCAAACTTTTGGGGGGGCAACTGCCCTCCCCTGCCCCCCCCCGTCCGATACGCCTATGATCATCCAGGTAGCAGCACTAGTGATTACATCACAATGTATTTGCTTTGTTATTAAAATACATTTCAGACTCAGTTTGCTAATTCATTGGCATCAATAAAACCTGTTGGTCCAAAAATGCGGAAAAAAAAAATCTGAAAAAAAAAAGAAATCCGACAAAAGAATTTTCCAAAAGTTATTTCTTGGAAGTTCCTGGTAAAGAAAAAGTTGCCTCGAGAACGAGAGCAAATTGCAGATGTCTGCCCTATCTGTTCATCCATAGTGTACCAAGCACTTGTCTTTACAGTTTCCATATTTGGTTTCATTGGGTACATTCGTTTCGCTGCTCCAAAGTGCTCTTGGAGTAGAGTAGTTCACTCCAGATCATTCGTTTTGCATTTCCGGGAGTAGATCAGAGCAGTTTGGAGTAGATCGGAAGTACTCCAAGAAATTGGGATATCCCATGACGTATGATTGTTTACATAAATAAATGGCACTTCAGAAGCTTTGATTTAGTAGCTGATTGCTTTCTTTTGATATGGATTGCTGCAATACAATTGACTCAATTACGGCAATCAATTGAAAATGCTACATGACGTCTTTAATTGTCATTAGCCAGGGAATCCTCACAGGAAGGGAACCCCAAAATAATGACGTTCCTAAGTACTCCTTTTCATTCGATTTGGACCCAGTTTGGAGTAGTTTACTCCCGGAGTAGAACAGTCACTTCCTGGAGTAGATAAGTCACTTCCGGAGTAGTTAGAGTAGAGCGAATCGAATGTACCCATTATCAACTGACAACTTGCATTACGTAACAATGTTGTTACATTCAAGTCAAAAGTCTTTTAGCTGTTACTTCCCTAGCCGAGAGTTCACATGCTTTGCATGGTATTTTTAAAATTCAGAATTGTTCTGATAAAATGTATTCATAATTCATTTGATTATAACCTGTACAGTTGCAATTATCTACTGAAAATGTGAAAATATAAAAATCGGGGCCTGTTCAGAAATATATGTGAAAATACTAAGAAAATTTGACCGGGTTACTTTCAGAATTTTTGTTGCAGGTAGCAAGAAAACAAAAATACAGCTACAAATCGACATATATGTATAGGCCTACCATTGGACAAGAAGTCAGTTAGAAGTTAGAACATTGCCGTGATGATGTTCGTGTCAAGATTGTGCTGTTGTGGGCTAGGCCTATGGTTCTCTCAGTGAAGGGATTGGATAACAAAGAGTAGGAACAAGCGGTCATCAAGGCAATTGACAGTCCAGATTAGTCCGACAAAGACTGACCAACAACACAAGCTAACACAACAACAAGCTAGTCAACACCACTCACTTTGCAGCTGATGATTGCTTCATGTTCAAGCCAGGTAAGTCATCATCTCAAAATTAAATTCTCTAGTTTTGTGTCACAAGTATACATGTATTAGGCTATCTCAAAATCAACTGCTGCTGAGCATTAGTTTGTGTCCTGTGCCTTTTAACCCTCCCAGGGGCACCTTATTTTAACACATATTAAGGGGCATCTGGGCCTGATTGGCCCGGTTCCTTGAGATTTCTAACAAAAATAACCAGAAATGTAAAAAATTGCCATCAAATTTGCCATGAAATGTTAGCACCTTAGATGATCGTATTGTGCTTCTCATAACTATTTGGTGCTCATATAACAAAAGGTATATTACCTGATGTTGTCAATATTTGCCAACTGCACTTATGTGTGGATTCCTGAAGCGCTATGTTGTGCACCAATGCCACCCATGTTATAAGATTAATGGAGCAGAAATGTTTTTTATTTCATGAGAGAAAGATTATTTTAAGATACCTCAATTTAAATTTCAAAGGGCAGGCGGCCTCTAAGTCTAAGGCTTATGTTTTGAATATTTCATTTTTCAGGCAAAACCTTATTTCGATGAATACTGAAGTTGGACTGCCTAGGCCTAATTTGCCTTTCACTTTGACCGCATGCTCTACAGCTTTTGGTAAGTTTCAAGGACTCCCTAGAACTTCTTAATGAAATGGTATCTTTATCTTGAAGATATAAAGTACCAAATGTGTACATACAAGATAAAGTTTTGATTGTAATGGTTATTATGTTGCCTTTCAGTGTCAACAAAAGAGGCTTGTTCCATAAATGCACTACAAAATCATGTCATCGTGACATCGCCAGAACAAGAACATGTTTGCCGTTCCTGACTTTGACAGTCTCCGTCTGATGCCAGGTACTGCCAGAGCATGGCAGTTCTGAAATATTTTGTCGTTCTTCTTGGACTTTTCAGACTTCAATTAATGGACGATTTGCTGTTATATATCATCATGGAATCGACTGTTTATCGTGTTTTATCGTCGGGCAGAATATCATATGTGTGTTTGAATCTGTGTTTTGCCTTTTTGACAGTTTTGTAAGCCAGTCGCTTCAGGGCTTCAGTGGCGCACTTCGTCTGAAATTTAATGTACAGCAATTCTTAAAATGTCTTTGTCAACCACGTACTTTGTCAAAACGCACTCTTGTCTAGATTTCTACGATGGCTTCAACAAAGTATTATTCTGTTTATGATGTTGTCCATCCAACAAACTTTATGCTCGTCATTAATTATTGTGCGTTTTGGCTTACTTCTGAAAATTTCGTCACCATCACGCTCTTATAGATGTCAAACTTTGAACAGTCATATGAGGTCAACTCGTTTCGTCATGATGAACGGATTGGTCAAGTCGTATTGTCCAGATTGCATCAGCTGTCAAGATGTTTATCGTCTGTTATCGAGGGACTGTCATTGTGAACTTGAAGAAATGTTTATTCTGTGTTTATGACATGTATGATTTGTCAAGTTTTGCAGTGAAATTCCAATTTGAACTAAAGACAATTTGAACTAAAGACAGTTGTGTTGGAAAAATTCTTCAACTTTTGAAAATTTGCCATAATTCGTGAAAATGGAAGTTTTCGAAGTATCAATGTGACAACAGTTGACTGTGCAATTCGATTGCACTTTTTCATTTGTGCCCAGATTAATTGTTTCGGTATGTTGACTTTGATCATTGTGCCGGTGTAGCCTACACTTTATACCTATATCCACTGACTGGGACCAGTCTTTGCGAAGAGCCGGTTTAAAGGCCTTAAAGTTTGGACAGTCCGTGTGGCTTGCATGATGTTGTTGCTATTGTCATAAATCTAAATTTGAATTACTTTGTTTAACTGTCATGTGTTATTATATCTTTGCTGTAAGGCCTGTATTACTTTAACAAGTTATTATAAATTTTGAAAGTCAATGACTGAAGTGTAACTGACAGTAACCATGATTAATTATTAGGCCTATGAATTTCAATGTCTGATTGTCAATAGGCCGTGATAGTGGAACTCTCCTTTTTCCAGCTCTCCTGTGTTGATGAGCAGAATAAAACTATTTCCGGGAACAAGCTGCCATTTTTTACCATTGCTGAGTCAGTGGAGCTGGCATTCCAGGCCCCAGGGCACTTTTAATCCATTGAAAACATTACGGATTTGCATTGCCGAGTCTTAAATGGAATGTTTAGCAAGGATTGCCACCATATTCCAGTACTGTCAGGCTGATTAGACTTTGTCATGGACCTTAGAAACCCCGGCTCCATTGTAAATTCCCAGGCTGATGTTTCCGGAAATAGTTTTATTCTGCTCGTCAACACAGGAGAGCTGGAAAAAGGAGAGTTCCACTAACGCCCGCTATGACTGACGTGTAACCTTAGTTCTTATGAATTTCAATGTAAAGTGTAATTTATTTAATTAGGCTTATTATAAATTTCAATGTATATATAAGTTTAATTGTAATGAACGTTAAAGTTTTCTATACTTCTACCTTGAACAGTTTTCGCAATTTTATAACTTTTCGCTTGGCGAGGGATATTTGTTGACAAATTAATATTGTTTCATAAATGAATTATATTCTGTTTCCTGACAAATATCACAAGAATATTTTGGAAATAAATATCTTTGCAAAACACTTAAAAGATATCTTACTGATATTTGCATCATATATCCTAATAAAATATCTTTACAATATCTACGCATATCTACCAAATTTATAGAGTCTCGATATCGCAGAAAAATATCATATGGCTAAGAATTTGAAACTGCTATCGCGGACAACTCTACTGACTTTTAGGTACACGACAAGGTGTAACTACACTTCTATTTGGCCAATCTTTATGATTTAAACACCAGAGGAATAAGCAGAAAATCCCCTTTGTGCCAAATAAGAACAATGACATTATCAATATAAAGTATTTGGCAATGATGAGCTAAACGTTGTGTAACACCCCTATTTTAGCGCGACAAACTACCATTCACCGTACAGCAGGATTTCAGAGCTCCTTGGCGAAAAAGTAATAGGTTTTGACCTCCAAAACTTGGTGTCATTTGAAAGAGCACCATCTGAATATTCTATATCTGTTTGCTGTTTTTTGTAGACCTCATAGTTATTGAAAAATTCAGGTCGCAAAGAGGCCTACATAAGCGTTACACATTTTGACAAAATTACCAGTTTTTCAATGACCTCAAAATGAAAGAAAGAATGTGAATTTTCAGATGCTCTTTCTTTTTTTAACTTCAGCTTGCCAATCTATTTCATTTTCCTATACTTTTTTTGACCAATATACAGTATTGTTTTACATAAATCAGATAATGTGTTTTAATTTTGAGAGTTGTCCACAATGGTTACATTTTTGAAAAGGCCATAAATCTAAAACTGTTAGACCGATCCACAAACCGTCAATTGGGGTGATTGGTGCAGCCTCTGAGACTGAATAAAACATCTGAAAGTGAATGAAATGTCAAAGGAAAGGAAATGGCAGTGGATTTTTGTATTTGTTGTCCGAAAATTGTCCACATAGAGCAACCTAAGACATGTTTTGTGGACAATCAAAATCATGTTGTCCTTGGATAATGGACAATGTAGCTTTTAGAAGTCTTTAGACAAATGCTGACTCTGCTCACCTCTGGGACAAGACTATTTATATTTCCAAGAATTCAATATTTGTAGGCATAATTTTTAAATCTCATAAATATTTTGATATCTTGGTGCCTGGTGTGTGGATCTTCATGATGTTTCATTCATGTCAAGCAATAAGTTTTAAGTTGGACAACTCAGATGATCAGTTGTCCACACTTACTCTTTTTCATACAACAACTGTGAGATTTTTTTTTTGAAAAATAAAAGCTGTGTAATATTTTGGCATGTTCTAAAGTATATATTTCATCAAAACTAATTAATCTACATATGACAATATTGCAGTAATGAACTCTCATTTGGACACCACTGTTTTTTGGGCATAATATTATGGCCTGTACGAATTGTCCTGCTGGCTTGTCGTTGAGGAAAAAGTGAAAATTGCACTCAGTTCAAGAGAAGTTGCTGCAAGATGATAGTTTGGAGGAGGGGCCTATGGATTTTACCCTCGGGAACAACTTTTCGACAGGAGAAGCAACGCTAACTATTTTTCACATGCAAAGGAGCGACAAACCTTTTTATTGCAATTTTGACATTAAACCTAATGGTATGATAGATAAACACCCTAAATGTGGAAAAAAAAGTTTTTCTCCTGTGCTGATCAAGCAACTTTTGGTGTCATACATATATCAAACAATTTTTTTTTAAATCCGCTGTCCCCATCCAAGAATCATCTGGTCAGCCCACAATCTCACAACTCTGGATATATTATGATCATAAAGAATTTCAAATGCTTGATCATAAAGAATTTCAAACGCTTGGCACCATCATTATAATTAACATTTGATAGATTCTAATGTAACCCTCAGCAAAACTACCTTGAAAAGCTTGAAGTTTTATTGGTACAACTCTTACAACACATGGTCCATAGTATAGGCCTACAGTTGTTGGCATGTCTGCCCTGTTTGGTCCATGTCCAGAGATTATTACCAGGGGGCGGGGATTCAGAAAATTCTGGTGGGGGGTCTATTGGGTTATTGCGTTTCGGAACTCATAGCCGAACATAATGTGACGCCGTGCCGATATAATTGGCATGTAAAAATATCATAAATTTCATCTGGTGCACCCCCCATCCCCCCCAATGCGTCCATCCCTGGTTGTTACCAAAATGGAGATTGAGGAGAAGGAAGCTGATCAATGTAATAGGCCCATATATTTTAGCAAGTATATACATCTGTCGTCATCATCTGTTATTTTTAATGGAAACGTGTACTTGCTAAATGGTTAATTGTTCTACTAAAGAAATAGCTGAAGATGTATCTACATTCCAGTATCAGTGGTCAAAACAGGCCATGTCATTTGGGGGTGTCTCTCAGTTGCAAGGCTAGAAGGATAGAAGCCCTTGAGACGGAGGGCCATCAGTGGGCCACCAGAAGCCTAATAGCTTTTCTTGATGCTCTAAAAATCAGTTTTAAAGGCATGTTTCATTTCAGAAAATTAGTTTTATAACCCTATTGCTGGTGAATATAAATCACAAGAAGTTGTTGTAAGCTGATAAGGCATTACTGGGCTTGATGCTTATTCCTCGGAACAGATTCAGTATTTGGGGGGGTTTTTTGAGGACCCCCTCTTGGTTCAAGTGTTGGAGTCCTCGAGTATTAAATATTTTAAATTTTCCTTCACTTATTGAGGTACCTTGACATTGAACATTGTTTCATGTAAATTTCAGCCATAATGATGCAGGTTAAACATTTTTGTTTACATTTAACATGTTTAATGCAAGACACCTTATCCTTAACTTTACACACCAGAGTGTTTGACATATAACTCGACAAAACAAAATGGGACAACATTTTTGACAGAATCTCCTAACATGCATCCATGCCTCAAAAATATTCAGAATATCTTTGATATAACACAAATATGCTACTGCCTAATAGATGGGAACAGAGAAGCTCAGAGTATGTATCTATCTAGAAAGTGTAAGGAAACAGACAAGCAATTCAGTATTTAGAAAAAACGATGCCATTTGTTGTTCCATTCAAGCCGAGAAAGCTTAGTATAAATATTCTTTCCCAGCTGTGTTGAAATAAATTTCCGGTGGATGGCCTATCTCAGTCTCAGTCTGCAATGTTTGATTGAGAAGTAATAAAGGTTTTCAGACACTCAAAACAAATTTAATCTGTCACTTTTACCGTAAGAAATAAATTTATTCCCAGCAAGACGATTTACGCGCCCTGTCCTTTAAAAATGCAATGATTGCCCCCCTTATTGTCTTAAGGTCAGTATCTTTACTTGAGTGATTGAGTGAATCTTCAATTGCAATGTTATAGCCTTATTGTAAGTGATATGTCGATAATATATCAATCTAAAATAGTTTGGCAGTCAACCATAATTTATGGTTAGCCGGCCTCGGTCTCGGTCTCGACAGCTGATGCCTCGGTCTCGGTCTCGGAGGGTCAATGCCTCGGTCTCGGTCTCAGATGCTCATGCCTCGGTCTCGGATGTCCTGGCCTCGACTCCAACACTGCTTGGTTCTTTTGAAAAATGTATTTGAGGGGGTCCTATGAGCATTTGGGGGGGGGGTCAAAACCCCCTTGACCCCCCTTATTTCGAAAACTGGTAGAGCTCGGAACCGCCGACATTTTGCGCCGCCGCGAGCTGATTTTGCTCTCAGCTGCAGTGAGCTGAAGTTGGTCAGTCTAGCAGCAGACTTTGCTTCAAGTCAGCTGAGATGAAAAGCCAGCTTGAAACCAATTAAAGCCCTTAGCTCTATGGCAATTGAGGTTTAATTTGCAGGAGAATCAACAGGACATTCGTAATTGCAATTAAGGAAGATGAGAAGTTCCCTGCTTTTATTTCTCATAATGGCAATTAGAGTTGGCAATCTGATTGCAATTCACAACTTTGACTTCCAGAAGAGTGAAAAGGCCATTACTTAGAAGTTTGATGCATGGGGTCATCCTAAGTTTGAGAATACAAGCCTGTTCATTGGCTAAATTTCATATAATATAAGCATTATGCAAATAAATTGACCAAACCCAAATATTTAGCACAGTATTATTTAATTTGAATAATTCATTAGATAATTTTTTTTTATATTGAGTCCTGCACATGAATTGGAATTGATAGTATAATTTCAGCCGGCCTACAATACTGTTTAACAAATGTCCATTGGGTTGTCTACATTGTCCTCTAAATAGTCTGCATCGTCCCCTAAATTGTCCGCATTGTCCTCTAAATTGTCCGCATTGTCCCCTAAATTGTCCGCATTGTCCTCTAAATTGTCCGATTGTCCTCGAAATTTTTCGCATTGTCCTCTAGTTGTCCTCACATGTGATAGCCTTATTGTAAGTGATAAGTCGATATCAAGCTAAAATAGTTTGGCAGTCAACCATAATTTATGTTCAGCCGGCCTTGGTCTCGGTCTCGATAGCTGATGCCTCGGTCTCGGACGGTCAATGCCTCGGTCTCGGATGCTCATGCCTCGGTCTCGGTCTCCGATGTCCTGGCCTCGACTCCAACACTGCTTGATTCTTTTGAAAAATGTATTTGAGGGGTCCCATGAGCATTGGGGGGGGTGTCAAAACCCCTTTGACCCCCCCTTATTTTGAACACTGGGGAGTATCTATGTTTCCCGACTCGAACCCCCCTGCTGCCTACACTGCCCCACAGGCTACGGTGCCATGGGTAGCCACACCATGCAATATGGATGGTACTAGATCTCAATAATTAGAATCTAATAAATATAATGAAAATGATCACTGATCAGCCTTGGTTTTTGTTCAAAGAGATAGCTCAGATTAGGCTGTCAGCCTACCCCTTGAAATCACTGTTAAATTTTCTGCAATGTCCATTGAGTCGTCTACATTGTCCTCTAAATAGTCTGCATCGTCCCCTAAATTGTCCGCATTGTCCTCTAAATTGTCCGCATTGTCCTCTAAATTGTCCGCATTGTCCTCGAACTTTTTCACATTGTCCTCTAGGTGTCCGCATTGTCCCTTGAGTTGTCCTCACAGTCCTCATGTGACATTTTGCGGACAACTGTGTGGACAACTAAAATCTCCATGTATCCTGAGAGATAAAAAAAAGGTCATGGAAGCTATGTAATGCTTCAGAAAATTGCCTCCCATTGTGGAAAAATGTATAAAACCATCGGTTTGGTGCTGGCATAACTCGGACCCCAACTAAAGCTGGTTGAACAGCCAAAATTGTCCGGTAACACCCTGTTATATCGACGAACCGTAAAAAATTATCCACTGATGCATTGTGGGTAATATTTTTTCCAGGTCACTAAGCTGTGGATACTCTTCATGCAAAAAAAAAATTGTGCTGCTGGTTGCCATAGTTTTCCAGATACAGGCGGTCAAACGGTGAAAGTGGACTACTCTGTTACGCTTTTTTGAACACTTAAAATTAGGAAAAATAAAGTCACAAATTAAGTTTTTGAGGTCCATATTTTGGGAAATATAAGGCAAAATGGGATGTATGAAATGGCATTAACTTAAAATATGTCAGCTGAAGTCGAAATTTATATGTCCATGGTAGCAGTTTCAAATTCTTAGCCATATAAAAACATCATAATAACGTTAATATGATATACCAAATGTATATCTGATAAAAACACCTAAACAATATTTTTATGATATTTGCATGCTATATATTTTCAAAACACTTGGAAGATACTTTTCAGATATTTGCACCATATATCCCAATAAAATATCTTTACAATATCTACGCATATCTACCAAAATAATGGCGTCTCGATATCGCAGAAAATATCATATGAAAACATCATAATGACGTTTATATGATATACCACTTGAATATCCTATAAATACACCTAAGCAATATTTTTCTGATATTTGCATGCCATATCTTTTCAAAACACTTGAAAGATACTTTTCAGATATTTGCACCAGATATCCTAATAAAATATCTTAACAATATCTACGCATATCTACCAAAATAATGGCGTCTCGATATCGCAGAAAAATATAATATATGTTTTTTTCCGATATGTAAAAGATATTTTCATGATATCATTTTGTTTGCTGGGTTAATGGGACAGGGGGTTTTCTTGGTTCCTGACAAAGTCGACGATATAGTGATGCCATCAAATCTTGTATGCAGTCAATCAACCTGATGTTTCTATCCTTTTATCGGAAAATTGCAGCCACATGCTGAGGTTTGGTGAGAACATTTTGCGTTCTTACGACTCAACTAAATTCAAAGGGATTCAATTCAAACCACTCTTGAGAGTGATGAAAAATCTCAGATCTAGAAAACTATGAACAATCAGGTTTCTCCATGCTTGTATGAGTTTGATAAATCATAACAAACAGTTATGAATTGTTATCCTGATAAACACACTCACTGGTGCCTGAGAAATTAGCATTTTGATGCAACAGTCATGTCAGGGCTCATTGGGACACTGAAAACGGGGCACATTGGGACGCACTTTATATGGCAAACTGTAAGTTGCCAAGTTAACGGAATGACCTAGGACAGCACACAGGTACACAGGCCACAGTGAATTATGGCATAGTGGACTACAATCCTTTGTGAATAAATTTATAGCAATGCACTGTAAGTTACTTACATTGATGACTGCACCCAGGACAGTTTTGTCAAATGTTTGAACTGCTTAATGTTAATAAATATTGGCACTACGAGGTATTTTAGCATGGTATATAATCTGACACACTTCTAATATTTAATATCTACTGCACATAGAGTGCTTAAGTTGTTTTCGTACTGATGTCTTAATTTGCCCCGGGATCGGGCACATTGGGGCAGTTATGATGACGTCGCATTTTCTTTCCAATGTCACCAATAAACTTATTTCTTTCACAAGGTGTCAAACTTGAGGTTTTATTACCCAGACAAAAATAGTTGTCGCAATAGTCACTACTGGCTTTGGTAATTTGGCTATGGCGTAATATCTCATGGTTGACCCAGACCAATAAGCATTGTTTTACAGCAAGAATTATGTCTACCTGTCTCGAGTCATTAGGGGCTCCTTGTTTGGACAGACTTCGTGCTTTATTATACCTTGGCCATTATCTATGAGGGTCGTGAGTTATGGCCCTAATAACTGGTAGCCTAACGTAAACTTATGGCCTCAGCAGTTTATGGACGAAATGCAAGGGATTGCTGAAACAGCCAAGGTTATTAATGGCAATAATGAAAGAACCATACAGGCATGCACACAATGACGTAAGTTGGCTGGGTTTGTGATTGCACAGTCCTCAAGGGATCCCAATTAAACCAGCAAAGCCCAATATATCACCCATGGACATATCTCTGCCAATGCTGTTCTGCATAACCTTCAAATCAAGTCACTGAGTCAACTTGTCTAGATAACTTCTGGCCATAAATTTATTTATCTGTCCCTTCTGATCATTCTTCTGTATACTTACTTGATAATGACTTGTATATAAAGATATATATGTACAAGAATCTGTAATGTAAACACAGGATATTTGTTGCATACAATCTCTGTGTTCAATATGTATTGAAATATCAATAATCTGACAATCTAGCATTGTATTCATGTTACTTGTATTGCAGACACATGCACTTGACACTTTTCATTTGTTTACCAAATTCTGTACACAGTATTACACTATCCATATCGGTTTACTTTGTTCCCAATGTCTCAGATGGGACCAACCTCTTTTTGTGACACCACGTTCATGATGGCATCCAAGTTATATCCTCTCAATCTTCAGAATCTTAAGCTCTGTGCAATATGACAAAAAAGTGAAATATATTGTCAGGTATTCTTAGATGTAGAAGAGAATCCTCTGAGTACAATACACCATTGAGTAGAGAAAAGGAGATCATCAAAAATAGTAAAATACAAAAACCATGAATACATGTGCGTACACAAACAAGGAGGTAGCAGTGACTGGTTGCACTCTTCCAGACTTCACAAGCCCAAGAGATGCTTTCCATTGCATAATGACAAGACGAATTTGGATAATTAATCAGTGAATTATAACACAAGGCGTGACAAGTTGTTGCTTGAACATAAAGTCCAAAACTAAATCTACTGTTTAGTAAAGTTATTTGACAACTGCCAACATACTTTGAGCCACTTCAATTTCTTCAGTCCCTCTGCCACAGTGAGTTGCATTGGAAAACAGGGGGCTTACTAAGTCTGGAGGTGGCAATATGAGAAACAAAACAGAACAATAACAAATTTAGATAATTAATCACCAATGTTTATGAATAGTTATAATTAGTTATAATGAGCCAATGTCATATTCTTTGGAAAATCCTATTTCAGGAGTTAAGTCCCTGACCCTCTGACACCGACAAAAACTACTATAGACGGACTCTCAACAGTAGAGATTTATCAGCCCTGGACGAATTCTTCAAGAAAATACTCAGACAAATACAGAATCTTCCACAGTCGACTGCTTTGGAGGCCATATACTTGCTTTCTGGAGAAATGCCTATTAAATTTCACTACCACCTCAGGGTATTAACCCTCTTCGGAAGTATTTGTAGATTACCCCAAGACCACCAGCTTCGCGCATTAGCAAGAAGACAACTCGCTATGAAGGACTCCAAGAGCTCCAGCTGGTTCTCCATGGTGTCACTCATCGCAGAAATTTACCAGGTGAACATCCACAAACAGTGTCTATTCCCGTGGCCGAAATCCGCTTGGAAGAAGCATGTCCGTCTCAGCGTACGAGAGAAGTGCCTAACAGAGCTCTGGGAACAAGCATCAAAGAAGTCGTCCTTGAGATGGATGCTCATGCCAGAAGTGGAAGGACTACATCCAGTTTGGAGATACTGCAGCGCCAACACTCAGATGCTCACCGCAGCTCACACCAGGGTGAAGATGCTGGTTGGCAGGTATCAGACGCAGCAGCTCCTCTCAAAGTTTCATAAAAATACACCAGCAACCTGCCAGCTTTGCCACTCCGAAGAAGAAGACATCCTGCACTTACTTGCCACATGTACTACCTCGGAAGCTATCCGAAAGGAATTCCAGGAGAAGCTAGGAGATATCTATGGCGAAGAAAGTCTTCCAAAGCCTTCAACTGCTGAACAGTTCTGCTCTGCAACCCTAAATGGAGGATCCTATCTGAGGAATGGTGGTGTCATTGCGCTTAGAAACCTTGCCACAAGAGCAAATCAATTATCAAATATGTACTGCAGCAAAATAGATAATTTCAGATTAAGCCAAATAGCAACTCAATAATCAATGAACATTATTTTATGTCCTATAACTCCTTCAGGAGGTTTGCCTACTAAGAGGCAGGATTTAACAAAGAAGAAGAAGAAGAAGAAGGACTCTGGACAATGACTGTATCTATTCAGCCAATTATTTCGGTCCATGTTCTCAGCATGGTCCATGTTCTCAGCTCTAATTATGTTCTCATAGCAATGACAGAAATCCCAGAAATTAAAAAAGAAAGTATCCTTTTTAGTATTGATATTGTCAGTGCCTGATTAATTGAGTAATTTATATAGCTTTTTTCTAATTCCTTGAATTTTTTTCATGGAAAATGAGTGCATGGACCACAATAATGCAGACAAATCCAGTGTGATTTTATATGTTATAATCTTTTTATTTTTCACTTAGAAAAATGAAGGGTCAGCCCTTGCACATTGAGCATGGTCATGATTGTGATTCTTCAAAAGTTAAAAAAAACAGAAAGATTATCAATGTTTACTCGTGCATTTTAGAAAAATTAAAAGAAAAGAGAACCCTTTTGAATTCCAGAACATCTTGACTAGGCCTACTTATCACATGAAAGAAATGAGAGCAGGAGACCCACCTGTTATCTGCGGAGGTTTAATCACATCTGATTTCATCTGATCGATCTTTGTCTTGCAAATTCTTTCCTCTCGGTGACACAAAAGTTGAGTGTTTACATTGGATAAGGCCGTGTGATAAACAATAAATCAGGTCATTTATGTCCTGCAGGTCCTGCTTCCCAAGAGATGACAAAAGCAATCAAGTCCTCAAGCCAAATCCAGGCGATAACCATTTTCGGTCATAACATAATGCTTTGATCTAATTAATTAGTCTGATTAAATAATCGACTAACTGCCAGTGTCCTGTGGTATGCATACCTTTTTTAATTTTCTTTGAAAATACCAGGCCTACCTATAAATTAACTCGCCAAAAGCATAGAGGTGTCATTTAGACCTTTTATTATCGTTTTCATAGCTACATGTTTTTCAAGTTTGCAATTTGCTTCATTCCAAAACTGTGATGTCAGAGATTAAGTTGAATGATTTCGTTTATTACAAGCACAGATTTCAGCAAACTGACAAAGTGCAGTGACACATGGATGATGTATGTTTCACTATGCACTGTAACTGAACCAAACAGACTATTTAGCCTCAAAGGAGAGTTGCAGTTATTGACAAAAAATGTTGTTTGAATTTGTGATGACTGGTAACCTGTGAAAAACAGTAATACATTTTTGTTTGGACATGCGTTGTTTGTTGTGGTTGTACACAAATAGTAACATTGCCTGACAGTTTTAAATTCCTTTGTCATTAACTGTGATGTCAAACTCTGAACTGATATGTCACAGATTTAAGATTAGACCAATCACATTGACA
The DNA here is from genome assembly GCA_026936325.1 of Platynereis dumerilii. Lineage (NCBI taxonomy): Eukaryota > Metazoa > Annelida > Polychaeta > Phyllodocida > Nereididae > Platynereis > Platynereis dumerilii. Next base: position 190,358,825 of record JAPTHN010000001.1, on the reverse strand, counting down.
GATACCCACTGATGTCACGGATTAACTGCAAAACGAAGTTTTCAAAAAAACACATAGCTATGAAAACGATAATAACTCTATGGAAATACAATGACTGAATATGAAAGGAAGTAGATCAAACTCCTCATAAGATTTCTTATTTACTCATCAGAAATATGAAATATCTTCTAAGATTTGCATTATAGTGACCTCTTTGACACAGGATTCACCAATGATTAATAAATGTTTTGTGATTGTGACAATCATTGTGCAAACAACTTGCAAGTATTTATAACAAGGGGCTCCCACACAACATCCTCTTCAGAAGGCCACCAGATTAATAACTCAAACAATTTTGACTTTGATTTTTTCCTTTGTCCTTCTCTATATTTAGGTTCATCAATATATATAAGCTTTAAAGAATAATATACCATTATACTGTCATTATCAATTGTTGACTAAAAGTTTGAAATTCCAATGGTTAGCATTGGAGGAGAATGATTTTTTCCATCTTGAAATTTGGCCCCAAAAATTTTTTTTGTTATCATAGCCTGCCGCTCCTTATAAACATAGGCTGCGCAGCAGCAAACCTTCAGCGAATAACACCTTTAGAAGATTACAATAATATCATAAAATTGGTGTGTTTACGAAATTGCTTATAGGTATGCAATAGCGGTCGAGTAGTGGCCTTCAATTATCTCTATTTGCCCGCTGCCCTGCCATCTTCCCATCTGCTTGCCAGGATTTGTAAAATCAGGAAAAGGCCCTATTAGACTAATTTACGCATGTTATGGTATAGTTTCATGCATGTACAAAGTATAGCTTATGAGGTGTCGGTTGAAAACCAAAAAATATAACTCTGTTGTAATTTTCTGAAGTTTTTCTAATGATTCATAAAGTGTTATACGCATCAAAAAGCACTGCTACATTGTATACGAGTAGGTGACTTGTTTAGAAAATTGCATTACTGTATATGCAATTGTGGGCAAGTTTTGGCTCTGATATAAAAAAAATTATTTTAAATATTTTTTCTCAATATTACACTACAGAATAGCCATCTGTCAGACCATGAAAAGGCACAAATAGACCATATAAGCCACATGTGTACCAAACTTCATCCATATATATGGAATAGTGACCGGATGTTGGGCCAGAAACAAAAAATAAATTTTTATTATTTTTTCAATATTTCAAAAAGTATATAATATTTTCCATCAGATCTTTCAAAAGGCACAACTGGACCATAATATGTGTACCAAACTTTATTCATGTACATGCAATAGTGACCGAGTCTTAGCCCAAATAACAAAAAAACATGTTTTTATATTTTTTCTCATTTTTTCAAAAAGTATAGAATATCTGTCAATGAGACCATCAAAAGGCACAACTAGACCATATAGGCCACATGTGTACCAAATTTCATCCATGCACATGCAATAATGACCGAGCCTTGGCCCGGAAACGAAAAAAAATAATTTTTATATTTTGTTAATTATTTCAAAAAGTATTTAAGATCTATTCATCAGACCATGAAAAGGCACAACTAGACCATACAGGCTAGATGTGTACCAAATTTCATCCACGTACATTCAATAGAGGCTGAGTGCTGGCCCGGAAACGATCTATCCGCCCGCCGCCCGCCCGCCCACCCGGCGGACGGACAGCATTTTTACCCAAGTGATTACAATACCTTCTTCGAACTTCGTTCGCTGAAGGTAAAAAATACATTATGGTATTTGTTGAGAATGGCCATATCCTAGACCAATCAAAACCAAGTTAGTTGGCGAGTATGGTAATTAGAGAACATAAGGGGCTCTATGAGACTGTGTCTGCTCAATTGTTTTATCTCAGCCAAAGTGTTCTAACCCCTCTCGTGTGAATGCTTCAAAAGTGAATGATTACAGGCCGTCCAAGCAAAATTTTAAAAATGGATTATGCTGTTGTTCTCTTTACATTTCTGCTTGAGTCTATTCCCCTCAGTGGCTTCACCATGATGTTGCGCGCAATGAGAATTGAAAAAATATAATATATATAAACAAGCTACAGTCCTGGACAAAAGTTCTGTCGCTAGCACATGTCACAGATACAATTGCCAATTATTTGACTTGTACTGAACAGATTTTAATGAGACATGGCTCAAATGAAAGCCAAGTCCTTCTACGACATGCTTATATTGTGAAAATAAAGTTTTGTCTCAATCTGAATATCGTAGAAATTAATATTGACAGTTTGTCCAAAATGTGCCTGGACAAAAGTCCTGTCGCATGCAAGAAGTTATGCTAAAAAATTGTCTAAATTAATATCTGAAACTGTTAAAATGATGAAAAATTATCGGAGCATTTAGTCATGATACAGGAGAATAAAAAAAAGTCACTTTGGTCAACTCAATGATCTTATACATGGGGTTTCATGAGGACTCATGTGAATTATCGACTCAGTAACAATAATAATCATCAAAAGTGATAGATAATACAGACCAATGCTTTCTTTGATTCATAAATATTCTTTGGAATTGTCTTCCCTGCCTTCCAACTTATTTTAGAGGACATGGGATCACAGAAATTGAGATTATTGCATTCCCGGTGGCAGAGCAGGTATATGGAATATGCCACGTTGACAAGAAAAATTAAAGTGAGGGCTGCACTTATACAAACTATGCCGTTTGGCTTCAAAGTCTCACCATGGCAGTGGTTTACAATAACTGAGGATTAAAATTTGCTCTTGTCCATAGCTATTGTTTATTATATGGTCCCCTTGCAATCTCGATCAATTTCTTACTCCGAGACCATATTTTTGTTTTTCATTGTCATGGTCAATTTCAGTCAAGTCTTGATAAATTGCATTCATGTAAGCTTTAACAGAACATGTGCATTATTGGTGCAACTTTTGTGCAGTCATAATGTCATTTTTGATTAAAAAATTGAAAAATTAATTACTGTGCGGCTCGGCCTGTGTCACCAAGAGGTACAACCCATGTGCAAAAAGTACAAAAACCTGATTCATCCCTAAGTAAGGGCATATGAATGTTCCTTATCACAAGCATCATCAAATAAATGCCCAAAATAATGATCATTGGAATACATGAGTGCAAATTTGGTCCTTACATTAATTTTTTGACAAATTATGAAGCTCCCTTTGCATCTGCTCCGTCACCTGAAATGATATACCCTCATCAAATACCCACCAAAATGGGACAGGAGGTAGGGAAGATCATCTTGAAGGATAATGAGGAACTTTTGATGATATTTTTCTCCATTATCTGATATCCTTGATGATTTTTACTCTTGAAATGTTGATATTTTACCCAAAACCCCTGGATATTGTCTTCAAAGATCAGGGATTCATGCAAAGTGATATTTTTTCATCCAGTTACACCATGACTAAGATCTCCAACATTTTTGCATCATTTTTGCAATTTCTCTAATCATTAAAACAAATTTTCAGCATTAAGTTCATGCATGCGACAAGACTTTTGCCCAAGCACATTTGTGACAGACTCTTATTATTAATTTCTAGAATATTCAGACTGACATGAAACTTTATTTTTGCAATATAAGCAAGTTGTAGAAGGCATTGGCTTTCATTTAAGCTGTTTCTTGTCAAAATCAGTCAACCACAAGCCAAGTTATTAACCGTTCGGTCAATAACATTTGGATGCGACAGAACTTATGTCCAGGACTGTACAACGTGGGTCCAAATTGGTTTTACTGTTGACTGCCAACGTTTTGTTACATTTGAAAATAAAAAAAGTGTCTCACTGTGCCCCGCTCTCCCCTAGGCCTACAACATCGAATATCTGGTCTGTCAAACCGAACAAATCTAACAGAAATCAGAACTAAACAAAATTGATTAAATAGGCCTAATGTAGAAAGTGCTGTTACAGTCTGTCTCATTTCTAGAATGGGTGGTCGTCGTCAAAAATCTGACAAAAACGGCACCAAAACATCACAAAAATTGGGTGAAAAAATTACAAAATAGCTCGTCTATCCATGAGAATGTCTTTCTACTGTGCGACCTTTAGATGCTGAGCAGTCAGGCCAAACATCAGTTCGCATGTTGTGAGACAAACTTTAGTATGGACTCACATAAATGTTTTTCTACAAAAAAAAAAAAAAAAAAAAAAAATTTTTTAAATTTTTTTTTTTTGAGGGGTGGGGGGGCGGTCGCCCCTTTCGCCCCCCCCTGGAACCGCCCCTGAATGCTCTGAGAGCACTATGTTTTATTCAGGGGCTACAATTATCTGTCTCAGAGTGAAAAACTATTCTCTGGGAGTTAATTCACGATTTCTGATGGTTTGCCAACATACTTTTGCCAAAAAGCCTTGGCTGTGTGAATGGGACTTATTATTGTCTACGACTGTATACCTGATGTTCACTGTTCAGCTGTCACTTGTGTGGTTAAAGTTCTGAGCATAGGCCTACAGTACTGATTAATATATTTTTTCAATATTTTGCATGTAGACGAATTTGTAAACCTGCAAAAACGAATATATATATATATAAATTTGGCATTCGTGTGTCACGAATTTGTACAGGTGTAATTATGAACATTCTAACCCTGAACTTGCCTTAAACTAACTCTAAACCTAATTCTGACCCCAAAAGGATCAACAAAAGCTATGCTACTCTCGTAGCAGAGCTAATTCTGACCCCAAAAAGAGTGAAATCTATAACACTTCCACGAATGAATTTTAAAGTAATAAAGTTATTACATCATGTGCATGAGCACTTAATGTTCGTTTTTTTATGTCCTTCTTCTTCTTCCTGTAAATCCAGACATGCTAATTTTTGTAAATCCACAAATTCGTGTACATGCCAAATAATGAAAAATATATACATGCCTATGGCCTGATACTGCCTGGGAGAATTATGTCTGTCACCAAATAAAATGGTCCAGCCTGTGGACCTCCAAGAATTTTTTAATGGAGGTGTGTTTACACATCTCCATTTATGCAGTCACTTTGACAAAATGGGAAGTTTTGGCGGGAAATTTGAAATTTGAACATTTTCAGAATGTCTTTTGGACCCTGACTTGGCCATTTTGTTTGGAGAAGTTTCGAGTCAAGAATGCACCTTAGCTTGATCATAGAGCAAGCATCTGGAATAGGAATGAATAGCCGGCATGTTGTTATTTGGACGTGACTTCGTTTTTATCTTGCTTGAATCCGCTATGGGCGGCATCACACATCGTGTATTGGCCACTGGGCCTAAACTATTGCGCTTGTATATATGATATTTGGCACATGAATGGATCTTGTAGAATATGTGTCTTTTGGTGTTCGTATTTAAGCAATCAGCACTGTTTTTGTAAAATATTGGAAATTGAAAATAATATATTTTTTCCTTTCCGGAGCAGAACTGCGAAACAGTTGTACCTATGAGCATGATAATCTGCCATATTGTGCGTTAAATACTCTAATTGTGCCTTTAGGCGGTCTTAGTGCTCTTTCAGAAATTAGTAAGAGCAAATTCAGCAAAAATGTGAAAAATGTTATTTTTTCAATGCTCCATGATTCCGTCAAATTTGGAGTTAGGCCTCTGGAATTTTGCATTTAGGTGTCTAAATTATACCTCTTTAAATTACTAAACTGGAGGGCCAATCCTTTGAAGTTTTCATACAAACCAAAAAACTGGGAAATTATTAGGATTACTGATATTTTTCGTAAATTTTGGTTTCTCAAAAATTAATGGCAATGAATGAATTGGTAAACTTCAAAAAATATTTAGTTAAACATATTAGTAACTTTTATAGTCATATATACTTTAGTTCAATGTAAATTTTGTGTTGGAACTCAGTTTTGTCTGAGCCCGGTGTCGGAGCGCATGGAATTTTAATGGGTTTAGGTAACAGTTATATCCAGTGTTCCATACTGAGACAATTAATTCTATTAGTTGATAGAGTATGTCTTCCTCTAAGATTCCCAGTCTTCTCATTGTTTATCATATGATATTCGCCAAAATGAATGTGCAGCTCCTTCCACAAAAAGGAGGTTGAGCTACCTGGCAGATCACACACATTTCCATGCATCATTTTGAAGCTCTTTCCAAGTTCTTTTATGAAATGTATTCTTTTTTCCATATCGCATCTGCCACATAGTCATTTTGTGGCTTGAAAATGGATTATTTGTAAAATTCTGAATTTAGCTCACAATATATTAACAACACCTGGTACTGGGCACTCAGGGAAATAATCTTTTCAGGGGATATGAACTTCAACTTAGGACACTACACCACCTCCATTTTGAACCCCTGGGTTCTTGTCTAAAATTTGTGGAGCATATTCATACATGCACTCGTTTATCATGAGAATGAGACAGTGAGCTCTGGCTCAAGGAGTCAGGCCGCGAAAAATGCACGAACCTTGCTAATAAAAGAACATATTTTTCCACTGTACAATGAAAAACAACACTTGGGTGTGAAGTTTTTCACTAAAGGTTTTGTGCCATACAGGGGCGGACTGGCCTATGTGGCAGAGTGGCAGCTGCCAAGGGCCCATATATTCAGGGGGGCCCATGCAAGATGCCAAAAAATAAAATTTCAAGAAAAGAGCAAAATTTTACACCGCCTCAACAATTTGGCTAACATGCCTGTAATATTTTCCTTTTCCATTTTAAATATCTCCGATTTTAGGGGCCCATTGACATATTTTGCCACAGGGCCCGAAATGCCGCAAGTCCGCCCTTAGATAGGAAAATCCACAAACTATGTGTGAAAAGGGTTATAGGTTAATGTGGACAACAGCCTTGTCAATAGTTTTTGGAATCAATTACATTTAAATTGCTTTGCAACTTTCATTTTGGAACATCTTTGTTTTTTGTTGAAGTTGTAAAAGTCTGATAGCTAAATCTAAAAGAGCTGCATGTTGTTGAGACTTGCTCAACAGAATGTTGCTCAGATTCGGAATCATTGTCCTCTAAAATCCTTGCATAGTTTGCCTCCTAAAATAGGCCTACTATCTAAGTGATGGGTGGCCCCCCAATTTTCTAGAGTACGTAATTTCATGTGAGCACTCACAAAAAAAACTTGGGTTGCATGGCACCAGGGGGTAAAATAGACAAGAAATCACATTTGATGTTATGATAAAAAGGGTATTTAGTCAATATTTTTAGGGCTCACTTGTTTGACCATAATATTTTCCTTGCCTCTGCCGAGTGACTTTTTGTTAGACTTTTATTAGTACCCCTAATCCCTGAACAATGGAAAAAAAACTGCATGCATATGTAGACTGCATTCCCTGCTTTGATAAAACGCTATTTATTTATCTATCTTCTTTCTGTAGGCTCCAACAAGGCAGTTTTATTGCTTAACTCTCCAAATTTACCGTCTCCTTCAATCATTTGCTTGGCGCATTTACCGTCTCCCTCTGATGAATTTACCGTCTCTCGCTTCAGAACTTCTCCCCCTCCATTCATACAATCAAGACGTTATGGTATTGAAACGGAGGTAGCTACCTTAGCAGTGAAACTGAATCTTTCATTTTCATGCAAAATCCATTGTCTCAAAGGTTTTATTAACCATTTCTCAGCAAAATTAAATCTTGGCTTCAGACAGAAAATTTAGAGGTCGCCATTTTCGGAGACGGTAAATTTAAATACCGTACTCAGTGGTCCCAGAGTGTCTGTGCACATCCCTCCTCCGCCAGCAAACGAACCCCGTCCAACTCGCTCAAAGAAGCTGCCTGACAAATTCAAGGATTATGTGGTGACATTGAAGTGAAGAGCCTCTGCGCTGTCCCAATACCGCCAAGGAGCACTTTCCCCCGTCGATTCCACTTCATGTCACCAATCCCCAAATTTCCCACAATCTACATTTATTCTATCAATAGACAATTTAACCATTTTATTTCGATTTCAATCACGGACGTTTTATTTCGATTTCAATCAAAGTCAATTTTCAATTTCAAGGACTCTGATCTATGCTTATTTTTAAATGTTCACATATATTGCAATTTTCAATTTCAAAGACTCTGATCAAAGCTTATTTTCAAATGTTCACATATATTGCATTTTCACTGTATAACTTGTGTGAATTTCAAATTTGTTTTATGTCATGTCAACATTGACTAATGTGACTTTCAACTTGTTATAATTTTATATAGGACAGATTCCTGTATTATGTTTCCTTAAAATTAAGATTATGACGTTCAATGTTTAAGACGTTATTATCACAGTTGCAGATTGTCAAAGTATATGACAGGTTTTCACACTGCTTGCTAAATTTTCGTGTTCAGTATTTCAATGACTTTGTTAATGTTGGAACTCTTAAAGACGTTTATAGTTGTAAGCTTTGTTAAAGGGAGAGGTCAGATAGTAAACTGTTAAGTAAAATTTTCAGTAAGTTAACTAATGTCTTGTACTGTTAACTTGATTTTGTGGGAGATGTCATGTATTAGCCTGTAATGGTAGTCAACTGACTCGTGTCGACCTCTGGTGTTATTTAGTATATTTACGTTTGTGGAACTCTTCTATGTTGATGGCTAATAAAACTACTTCCGCCCAGGCCAGACCTCGTGTCTGTAATAAATATGATGTGACACGGTAAAGACAAGGCTGGCCATGGTAAAGACATCTGAGTAAATTTGCTTTGATTTCATTGTGCACGGTAAAGACAATTTTTCCAAATAATTGAAAATGTCAAATATTCACCCAAATTAGTTATCCTGTTACATGCAGCATGGTAGTACCACATATTACATTATTATGTAAACAGAAAAAAATAGTAATTGAGTATTGTTGGCTCAGCTTCCTGACATAAAGAAATTGGTTATGTCTTTACCGTTACTGCGCGTTTTCGTGAAAATGACCCATTTACAGAACTGCAAATAAATCTGAAGAAATTATGTAGGTACAGAGTTCCTACAAAAGTGCAGGATTCTTGCAGGACTTTTTTTTTTTTTCAAAATCCTCAGAAGTTTGTAGAAATTTGTGCAGATTTCTGAAGAATATTTAAGAATTCCACAGATTTTTTGCAGTAAAAATAAAATATGTAGGCCTACTTCTGTATGAATTATGCAGCTCAGGAAGTTTTATGAATTTCTGTAGGAAGCTGAAGAATTCTGCAGGTCTGCAGGAACTTCCTGTCGGAATTTTTCAAATTCTGCTTTTGTGGGAATTCTGCAGCTCTGCGGCAGACGTTTTATGTACTTCTGCAGGGACGTTATTATCACAGTTGCAGATTGTCAAAGTATATGACAGGTTTTCACACTGCTTGCTAAATTTTCGTGTTCAGTATTTCAATGACTTTGTTAATGTTGGAACTCTTAAAGACGTTTATAGTTGTAAGCTTTGTTAAAGGGAGAGGTCAGATAGTAAACTGTTAAGTAAAATTTTCAGTAAGTTAACTAATGTCTTGTACTGTTAACTTGATTTTGTTAAAGGGAGATGTCATGTATTAGCCTGTAATGGTAGTCAACTGACTCGTGTCGACCTCTGGTGTTATTTAGTATATTTACGTTTGTGGAACTCTTCTATGTTGATGGCTAATAAAACTACTTCCGCCCAAGCCAGACCTCGTGTCTGTAATAAATATGATGTGACACGGTAAAGACAAGGCTGGCCATGGTAAAGACATCTGAGTAAATTTGCTTTGATTTCATTGTGCACGGTAAAGACAATTTTTCCAAATAATTGAAAATGTCAAATATTCACCCAAATTAGTTATCCTGTTACATGCAGCATGGTAGTACCACATATTACATTATTATGTAAACAGAAAAAAATAGTAATTGAGTATTGTTGGCTCAGCTTCCTGACATAAAGAAATTGGTTATGTCTTTACCGTTACTGCGCGTTTTCGTGAAAATGACCCATTTACAGAACTGCAAATAAATCTGAAGAAATTATGTAGGTACAGAGTTCCTACAAAAGTGCAGGATTCTTGCAGGACTTTTTTTTTTTTTCAAAATCCTCAGAAGTTTGTAGAAATTTGTGCAGATTTCTGAAGAATATTTAAGAATTCCACAGATTTTTTGCAGTAAAAATAAAATATGTAGGCCTACTTCTGTATGAATTATGCAGCTCAGGAAGTTTTATGAATTTCTGTAGGAAGCTGAAGAATTCTGCAGGTCTGCAGGAACTTCCTGCCGGAATTTTTCAAATTCTGCTTTTGTGGGAATTCTGCAGCTCTGCGGCAGACGTTTTATGTACTTCTGCAGGGAGCCGCGGTTCCGCATTTTCCTACAGAATTCTGCAGCTCTGAGATCTTCAGCAGCATTTCTGCAACACTGTAATTCCTGTAGCTTTCTGTGTTCTATCCACAAAGTTCAGACCTCTTTTACCAAGGTCTTGCAGCTACCCAGGAGACATAAGTTGGGAGTTGGGTGAGGGGGTTGGGGTTTTGGTGGTTATCTGTCACTGCAGTTTCTGAAAAGTTTCTGCAGCCAAACCTACACTATATAGTGTATAGCTACTTAATTATGCAGCTCTGGAGGTGTCATATGGATGCACTTCTGCAGGAACTCTATAAATACTCCAAAGCGTGTCCATCGAAACTCCCAAAACCCTCAACCGAGTACCAGAACTCACTCCCAAACCAATGTTTCCTTGGTACCCGCAAGACTTTGGGCAAAGAAGTCTGAACTTCGCAGCTGAATCAGGGAGATCAGCAGGAAATAACACAGGTGCAGAAATCTGCGGAACTTTGCAGAACTTCTTGAATTCTGGGGTGCATGCAGAAAATTTAAATGTAGGCCTACTAAACTTTTTGCAGGGCTAAAACTAAAAGTCGCTACTAAACTTTTTGGCTAAAACTAAAAGGCATCTTCATTTGGGGTGTGGATAATGCAGCATGTTTTATTAAGGGGTCAACCAGACGACTGTTGGTGTGGGGGGCTGTAGATTAAACCCCCGGGACGAACTTTTTTTTTCGCATATGAACGCGCGACATGCTTTTTACCTTCAGCGAACGAAGTTCGAAGAAGGTATTGTAATCACTTGGGTAAAAATGCTGTCCGTCCGCCGGGCGGGCGGGCGGGCGGGCGGGCGGGCGGGCGGGCGGGCGGTCGGGCGGCGGGCGGATAGATCGTTTCCGGCCCGGCACTCGGCCTCTATTGAATGTATGGGGATGAAATTTGGTACACATCTAGCCTGTATGGTCTAGTTGTGCCTTTTGATGGTCTGATGAATAGATCTTAAATACTTTTTGAAATAATTAACAAAATATAAAACTGATATTTTTTTCGTTTCCGGGCCAAGGCTCGGTCGCTATTGCATGTGCATGGATGAAATTTGGTACACACGTGGCCTATATGGTCTAGTTGTGCCTTTTGATGGTCTCATTGACAGATATTCTATACTTTCTGAAAAAATGAGAAAAGATATAAAAACATATATATTTTTTTTTTTGGGCTAAGACTCGCTCACTATTCCATGTACATGGATAAACTTTGGTACACATATGGTCAATATGGTCTAGTTGTGCCTTTTGAAAGGTCTGATGGAAAATATTATATACTTTTTCAAATATTGAAAAAAAACATAAAAATTATTATTTTTGTTTCTGGCCCAACATCCGGTCACTATTCCATATATATGGATGAAGTTTGGTACACAATGGCTTGTATGGTCTAAGTTGTGCCTTTTCATGGTCTGACAGATGGCTATTCTATAGTTTTTGTAATATTGAGAAAAAATATTTAAAAGAATTTTTTTGTATCGAAGCCAAAACTTCCCCAATATTGCATATACAGTAATGCATTTTTCTAAACAAATCACTTATGCAATTAATTTAGCAGTGCTTTTTGATGCATATAACACTTTATGAATCATTGGAAAAATAGAGATAATGGAAGGCCACCACTCGACCGCTATTGCATACCTATAAGCAATTTCGTAAACGCACCAATTTTATGATATTTTTGTAATCTTCTAAAGGTGTCATTCGCTGAAGGTTTGCTGCTGCGCAGCCTATGTTTTAATGCAATTTTAACGAAATTTTAACATTACAGTACCCTTGTAACAGGCAGAAACAAACTTCTTTTTTTTCACGTTGCTGAACAAACTTTTTTTTCAGTTTCAATAGGAAACAAACTTTTCTTTTCAGAAAGTATATTTTGCAAAATCTTTTAGATTAAAAATATATACATGTGCCTTTCAGTTACGTCTACCTTTCAGTCTGAAGGTCTGAGTTGATTTGTTCAAGTATGCACTGCTTCAGCCTGCATGAGCGTCCTTGTCCTTTTCTGCAAGTGGCGACATCTTGTGATTAATTTTATGTCGATAGCAGACGACGTGATGGTTTTGGTCCAACAAGTTATAGAGGGATGTTGTCCTTGACAATTAAGGAGGTAATTGATGGTGGTAACCAGCACAGTAAAAACTAAGATCATCTGAACATCTTGGAGTGTTTGTAGGAACTTTCAAATTCATGAAAATCCCTGTAATTATAAGGTTATAGGCCTAACTTTATGTTGGGCATGTGTTTTGTTTCTTGATTGAATATCGCCCAATATTAATATTGCAATATTAAGGTCTTGACAGACCAATGAAAATTTAAACATAACGTGCTCAAGGCACTTTAAAGCAGACCGTGTGGCATCCTTGGCATGCAGTGAGAATTTACCATTAAATCATAAATATGTGACAATAGTGAGAAACTTATTTATATGTTCCCCCATGGACCAAAATGTAAATTGGAAATGTATACGGGATTTTTTTGTTGTAATATGTTGATTGCTTTTTGCTAGAGATTCCCTTTTCTCTGTACAATTGCATTTGAAAATGTTTTCTTTATTTTGTAATGAATTGCTCAATCCAAATAACAATGTGTCAGCCAATTAAAAGTCACACCTTTGCAGAACAATGATATAGCAGTTATGTATTTAGTGCTAGAGAACGTTTTCTGCACATTGAGGTTTATTCACGATTGACCATATGGTCAAGACACAGATTCACAGCTTCAGGTGTTATCAACTGCCAGTTCACTTCACAGCTTCAATTCTTCTTTTGTATTTGACCACTTCTGGCTCAGTTTTGTTTCAGTCACAGAACAATGACAAACAACAAATTTCTTACAATGGGATGGTGGACATTGATTGGAATTGAGCTGAACATTCAGATTTTCAGGGGGGGGAGGGCCTTGGAATTTTTCCTCAATGGGAAATTATATTTTATTTTGTGGTAACAGCGACATTAATTATTTATTTTTCAAGCATCCCATATCCCAAAATTTTCATTTCTAAATCAAGCAACACCCCGTTAATAAAAACCCCACCAGAAATATTTATTTTAAGAATGACCAGAAAGAGTTTATTCATTTTTTATTTAAAAAACAAAATCCAAACCAGAGCTTGTCACAAATTAAAAAAAAAATTCATATGAACTGACTCTCTCTTCATAATCACAGATCATAATATATTTTCATTCAGTAGCAACCTGCATGAATGCTGGGTAGGGTGCATCGTCTGCCCCTTAAAAATGAAAAAATTGACATATTCATTTGCACTTTTGCCATATTGTTTCTTTGCCCATAGAAACATATTCTGCAAAATTTCAATAAGATCGGATGTGGCCATAGGGTGGCACTTTTGTGTCAAAGTTTAGTCCAAAATTGTCAAAAAATGATGCTTTTAAAAGTCGCGGTTAGAAATATCTAACTTACGGTTGGTTGTATGATTTCAATTCCTATACCATTGTTCTTAGAAGAAAATTTTCTTTAATTTGAATGTTAGAAAGCTATATTTCTGAAAGAAATACAACAGTTCATTGAGACACCGCTCTGCCTCTGTCTTTCTTCTGACTACACCATAGGGCAATCAAGGTTTTATCAAATGATGTAGTAGACCATATCCTCACTTTGTAGACTTCTTTGAGTTCCCAAAGTCATATTAACATCCTGTTTTTGATTTATCACATTTTACCCGATGAAAAAGAAAATATCTCGGCACAATTGCGACTTCTATTCAATGGAAACCATTGATGTTGGTATTCAAAATTTAATTAAAGCTCTCTTTCTAAGGAATCTAACTTTGCCATCCAGAAATCATTTCAATAAAAATTGACAATATTATTTTTAACCGCGAATCTCTAATATATGACATAATTCTGAAATTTCAAGGCTGTTGTGCCACCCTTTGGCATTGGAATATTTTCCTAAAATTTTGCAGGTCTTCTTTTATTATAAAAAGGAATAATCATGCAAAAGTGCATGATGTTTTGAAGATATAGGGGCAAACGATGGACCCTAATGATGGGACTTGCCAAAAATTACTCATAGTTCATGTGAGGCAAAATGAGCAATTTTTAAAATTAAATTTTCTCATATTATGCCCTGTATGTTAGAAACAATTAAGAGACCTCATAATAGGATAGGCCTACACTGCCACACACTCACCAATCCACAAATTCCCTAACCTAAACCCCTCTTATCCTCACGTAGCCTCAAATTCCCTCATCTTACCTTAAATTCCATCACCTGGCCTCAAATACCATCAACTAGTCCCTCACTCAACTAAACTCAGCTCAACTCAACTACCCCCAGCTTTACCCTCTGTATCCCTCAACGACCGTTGGTTACCCAATCATCACAGTGGTTACCCTGTTATGCCCAATGCACACTAGAATCGCATGCGATCCCATCGGATGCGATGCTGTTGCAACCCAGGATCGTAAGTTGGTGCACACTGTATTACCTGCCTACCAACTTGTGGCAACCCCTAATTAAAAATGGGGTAAAATCAAGCCCTCCTGGTTGTTTCAACCCCTTTTTGGTCTGCCACAGTATCGCAAGTCAATGCACACTCAGAAAACCCCAGAAAAGTAGTAAAAAGTCCATTAAAACCTGCGACGGCAAGTCAATTAAATAGCATCACAAGTTGGTGCACACTGAGGTAGTTGGGGTTGCAACAGCCTAGCACATGATGCCATCGCAGAAATAATAGCAGTGTGCATTGGGCATTAGACTATGTCGGCACAAGGGTGAATCCTGCCAGGAGGGCTGTTGAGAGGGGTTGGGGTAGGATGGATGATAGACTGATAGGCCTTGACATCCAGCACTACTTGATTTTATTGGAACAGCAGTAGTAAGATGTTATGTACCACTCTTTGGTTGTCCACACAGGACACGAAAACTGAACAGAAATTATTTTTAAAAAAACAACTCCCAAGCCCCCCCCCCACCCTTGATATGAAATGTGCTCCCTGAATGTTGAATAAAAGCAAGGTTCTAATCCTTGAGGTTTGGCAATCACACAAATCTGGGCTGTTATTCACGCTGTCTCTTGGTTTTATCTTTAAAGTAACCAGGCATGAATGTTCACCAAACTGCTAGTGGTCAAAAATAAAAGAGAGTTTTCAAACAGTGGTCAAATACAATAAAATTGCAATAACTGTGACACAACTCAAAAAGGTGTCTGGCCATATGGTCAATCGTGAATAAACCTCACTGTTCATACCTGCAAAGCTTGCTTTATTATAATCAGATCATTCATCCTTGTCAATGTCATTGTAATTCACAAATAAGAAAGTCATAACACAGAAATATGAAGTGTTTGGTCCCTAATTGGTAAACAATCGGCAGCAATGCACAGGTCACAGTTGACTGCACACTTTGCTCAGACCAATGCCTTGTTTGGGAAACCCCCTTGGAGATCGGGGGGGGGGGGGGGGGTGCATATGACGTCATTCATTGCTACAGCATTGGGCTGAATGGATTTCCCTTGCCAGAGAGTTTATTATGGGATTAAACTGTGACATGTAGGCCTACCAAAAGTTGATCACTTCACGTGGAGACCCATCACATGATACATGGTAAATGGCAGTATGATTGAAGAAGGTAGGCAGCAGAAACTTGACCCACAAGATATGGCAGAATTTCAATCTCATAGGCAGCTCCTCTACGAGGTCTGCCAAAAATGGAATTTTGGGTGACACAGTGATACTACATGCTAATAATATGATGATACATAAACACTCTATGCAGGGTTTGTCAAAATTTTACTCTCAACAGACCACTTGACAAGACTTGTAAAATCTTGGTGTGCTGGATAAAAACTATTTAAAATTAAATTTAAAGTCTAAACTAAAGAGACCTTTTGTTTGTCTTTTCAGGTCATTCACCGCGTTCAAAGAAAAGAAACCAGCGTTAAAGAAATATGTGATCTGTGCTTCCGACGAATCAGAAAATTGCAGAAGTTGAATGCGTTCACAAAGGACACCAGTTCTTCCATTACAGAGAGTGAAATAAATAATGCGCAATTGAAATATGATCAAAGTAAATTTTCCTTTTATTGCTGCAAATGTGCAATGCCATTTCTTGCAATTTGATCTGTTAAGTGGATAGAATTTTACAACTGTTACATGACATACACATTCATTTGTGCACAGATGGTCCCCTGGGTGCCCTGGAAGGACTTCCTGTTGCGGTGAAGGACAACTTCAGTACGACTGGGGTGCAAACGTCATGTGCATCTCAAATGTTGGTTGGTTATGAGCCCCCATACACAGCCACAGTAGTGCGGAGACTTCAGGAAAATGGAGGCTTTGTTGTTGGGAAGGCAAATATGGATGAGTTTGCCATGGGGTGAGTTATTGTGGTTTAACAAATAATGATGATTTTAAAATGCATTTGGCAGCTGAAAAGTTATGCCAACACAGCTGTAAAGTGTCATAGCTTGGATTTGAACCAACTAACAAGAACCCAGGGGTTCAAAATGGAGGTGGCGGAATTTGTTACGAATAGACAATTTCTGGACCAATCAGAGCCAAGTAGGTTGGTGGCCTGTAGGGTAATTAGAGAAATGCAGGGGAAGGACAATCATCTACTAATATTTTGCACTCAGCCAATAATTCTTTAGTCTTTGTATGAAAGTAACTCCCTATATTGCTAAGACCTGCTTAGTTCCCTACTATCATGTCAATAAAGATCTTCCATAATAATATGCTGCTCTATACACCTGTCAATCGACATATTATACCACAACCAGCTAACTAGTCACTTGTATATTTCCAGTTGATAAAATTTGACGAAGAGTGGTATAAAAGAGTAACATTCAGACATGTTTGTGGAAAATTAGATACACCAGGCCACTGATGTATGATTATCTGAAAATCCACGATATTCATTTAGTTTTTCCAATATTAACCTGTGATTTGAATAAGAAAATTAATATTGCTCAAAATTAGCATGGTCCTGATGTGATACACTGTCATGTTTATTTTGCCAAATATTCCAAAGCCTGGTATTAAGCATAAATGAAAATCGGGAGGAAATAAGACATTTTTAACCTTCTTTTTTTTTGCATTTTAAATCTTAAATTTGCAATAACTCATGCAGCGGCCTTCATTATTCCTTCATAGTATGTTTAACTATGATATGCTTTAATTCTAACAACTTAACCATTATTATTTTGGCATTTCACACAGAAATGTCAGAAAATTGGCAAAAATCTTTTTTTTTTTTAATTATAGTTATTTGATTTTCGTAAAAAAATAATGTAGGGTTAACATTCCAACTAGAGATGTTAAAAGAAAGCTAACTAGAAATTTTCATAGATGTAACTGCAAGATTGACTGAATCACATAGTTAAAAAAAACAAAAAACATCAGTCCCTGTTTCTCAGAACATTTAGACCGTCAAAAGGCACATCTCGGGTATTTAATACATACTATATATTGAAATTTCAATGACATAAGCACAGCAGCTTTTGAGTTTAGTTCCAGAAAAAAAGAAAAAATATTTTTTCACATTTTTCTATAATTTTGAGAAAAGAAATAATTTCATGTGGACTGGACCCCAAAAAGGCATAACTAGGGTAAGAGATACAATAATGTGCCAAAAATATAAAACATACAAGTAATAGTTCTGGCATTACTGCCCAATACACAAACAGGACACACATTATATATGCGTTCTAGCTAAAGTCACGTCAAAATTACAACATGCCTGCTCTTCATTCCTATACCAGAAGCAACCTCTATAATCAAGTTAGATAGCTCGCTTGACCCAAAACAATTCCAAACAAAATGGCCAAGTTATGGCCAAAAGACATCCTGAAAATGCTCAAATTTTGAATTTCCCGCCAAAACTTCAATTCTCTCAACTGCATAAATGGAGGTGTGTTCTCACCTCCATTAATAAATTGATATACAAAGTTGAATCCATGTGATCCACCAAAAAGATTAACATAGTATAGAATGGAATTCAATCCAAATAAAGAAGTTCTCAACTTCTCATATTTATATTTCGTCACTTTACTCGGATTGACTTTCATTCCATTCAAAGTTAATGACTGGGAAAAATAATAGGTGTACTAACTTTTAGAATTATCTCTTTGCTGTGAAGTGTATTTTATATATTAACTTTTTTTTTTTGCAGTTGTGGATCGACAGATGGCTGTTTTGGACCTGTGCGGAATCCCTGGAAGTACCCATGGGATAAGAATAATCCACATTCCCCTGCTGACTTCGCCAAGGACTTTCACATAGCAGGAGGGAGCTCTGGAGGGAGTGCAGTGGCTGTGGCTACAGGGATGGCTTACTGGTATGTGCACATCGCGCAGTGTGTTAACTTTTGGGCTTTGCAAATTCTGAATTTATTTTGGACAAGAAATGGCACATTTTTATCTTTGGATATGTTTGTCTTGAAAAAAAATTGAATTGGGAAGTTCTGGTAAAGCCATCTATCTACTTGTAAACTTGTATATATAGCATTATAAATCTCCAGTATGTGCACATTAATTCTGTTAATTTAAATATTGGGTTATTAAAGTTAGTTTAAACCTTTAAAAGCACCACAAGTCAAATTTTGAACCAGAAGAACAATGCAAAGGAACGGGCACACACATTTTCTTAGGATGATAAATGAGTCAAATTATATTTCAGTTCGCTTGGCTCTGATACAGGAGGTTCAACCAGAAACCCAGCCAGTTTCTGTGGAGTAGTTGGCTTGAAACCAACTTATGGCCGTCTATCTCGACATGGTTTAATTCCCTTGGTTAACTCCTTAGATGTTCCTGGAATAGTCACCAGGAGTGTGGATGATGCAGCCCATGTACTCAGTAAGCTTCGCTCTTTATCTGTTTTTTTTTCTCGACTTTATGCTTTTATGAAGCTTTGTAAATAAGGGGAAAATCTTAAGAGACCTACAATTTAACCGAAATATATATGTAAATATTTTCCAGATATTTTATCTGGACATGATCCTCTGGATTCTACAACAGTTACAGACAAACACGACCCTGTCATTCTGTCGGAGGGAAAAGTGTCTCTGAAAGGTCTTCATATTGGAATTCCAAAGGTAAGTTGAAGGTTTTAAGTGATGGAGCGGTTCTAAATTGAGTATCTGTTGCAATAAATTGTAGGTGGATGAGGTGAGTGATAGGGCTTTCCATCCTGTATTTATGCACTTATTGGGCCTAATAGGTCAGACAAGGACCACAGAAATGGATGAGGTGCATTCTAGCAGAAAATCAAACATCAGATTCTGTCTAATATGGGACTGGGAATCCCACTATTATACATGTATCTAAGAATGGAGGTATATTTTGAATTAAGTATTACAATAATAATTAATTATGCCTTTTGCTTGTCTATTTGTCAATGCTTATAAATCTGCTTCAATACAAAAAGACTATGTCCAAGTTTTTGAAAATAAGTAAAAATCTAGTATGACTTTCTTTGATTTACTTTTCAGGAGTACCATGCACCAGGTTTATCAAAGGACAACACAGCTATTTGGGAACAAGCCACAAGTCTATTAGAAGCAGCAGGAGCCAAGGTTTCATCCGTGTCTCTTCCCCACACCCAGTATTCCATTGCTTGCTACTCTGTCCTCTGTGCTTGTGAAGTTGCTTCCAACATGGCTCGATATGATGGCATTGAGTTTGGTGAGTGGGAATTTTGAAGCAATTCAAGCAAATGTGATTGGATTGTACCACTTTTATATTCCGACCTGATAGTGTGCATGCACACCAGGGTTTGTGGGACCTTTCCAAATTCTCCAAGGTATTCAACTTGTGCCCAATGCATGCTGGCTCAGAGATTGCTCCTTTTATAGTGTCAATGTTTATCTTATGAATTTGCCATTCTGTATACCAAATAGATTTGTTTTATAGATGCTGGAATCCTCTATAAATTTAAAAGTTTTGTCTTTGTGTTTCAGGACTTCGTGCAGGAGATGAATCATCCACCGAAAATCTGTATGCCAAAAGCAGACATGAGGGCTTCAATGATGTGGTCAGGGGGAGAATTTTAGCTGGGAATTACTTTCTACTGAAAAGGTTGGTTCGAAATATTTTGATGTGAATTGTTTTTTATCAGCAAGTCTGAAGAATGGTGGTTAATGTGAGATTGAGAATAGCCTCTCATGCCACACAAGCAGCTATAATATATATCTTTAGGGTGTTCTCTGTTGAAAATGTTGCTTTATTTGAAATGGTAATTTTACTCTCACCAACATTGACCTGGGACTTCCTTGCCTTAGCTTATTGCCTGTTAAGCCTGAAGTCAGTGAAAAAAATACATCATGTAACGCCGTCACTCACCCACCTATGTGCTAAACTGCTAACCACTATGCCATGGAGCCACACATCTACATACTAACATTCAGATTACATTTGATTCCTGTGATCTTTGAGACTTGCTCATATGTAATATCTGGGACTATTTTTTTCTAATTTCAGAAATTATGACAAATACTTCTTGCAAGCCCAGCGACTGAGGAGGCTCATAGCAGATGATTTTACCAAAGTATTCCAGAGTGGAGTAGATGCTCTTTTGACTCCAACGGTATTAGGAGACGCCCCCCTGTATTCTGAGTTTTCACAAGCTGACAACAGGACTCGAACACAGGAGCAGGACGTCCTCACCCAGCCCACAAATTTAGCAGGTAGGGCGATTTCTGATTCTGAAGTGTGGCCATTTTGACACATGCAATAGGCCTAACATTGGTCAATATGTTATTGTCCTCCCAATGCACGCTACAAGCAGCATGCTATTTTTGCTATGGTGGGAACCATTTCTCAAAGTTAATTTATATTGAAAAGTCTGCCCTCCTATTGCTCTTTGAAATGGATAAAATATATATGGGGCAGTTTTGTGCTCATGGCTGTGAACGCCACAAAGCTAAATTGTTGTCCAATTGGGCCCAGCCCAGTACATATTATACACTACAGGCTTGTAAGTCTGCCATTATGCAGGACGTGCTACTTGTGAAAAACCCTGTTGATTGGGCAAATTGTATTATACTCCTTCTTATCGATCAACCCTTATCTGCATCTAGCAAAATTTTGACTTTTGAAGCTGGCATTATGGTAATTTAACATACTTATAGAAACTGCGAAGTTTTCATAAAGCTTAAATCTTATTAGTGCGTAACATTTTCTCCCCAGGTATTCCTGCAATCACAATCCCGTCTAGTCTCTCAAGCAATGGTCTTCCCATCGGACTGCAAGTCATGACGTCACACTTCGAAGAACAAAAGCTACTGACGGTGGCCAAATGCCTTGAGCAACAATTTAACTTTCCATATTTAAATTTGGACTGGCTCGATTCTTGACAGAATATTGAAATAGACCTTATTTACAATAAAAGAAAATAGAATATAATTTTGTGGTTGGTACTCTATTGTCGCTCATGGCCCACAGACTTATTGTCATTCGTCTGTGGGCCATGAGCTCATAGAGATAGGTCCTATCCCGATAGGGGAGGACCCAAACTTTCTTTACATGCTTTGGACCTTCCTCCAATTTTCTGCAACCTCCTGTCACATGACTTGACTGTGAGCAGTCATGTGACAAACTGAGAACAACAGATAGCTGAAGAAGCCCATGAGAGATGGGCGAAAGCTCTGGTGAGTGGAAAAAATACAGACCTTTGTGACATGATTTTTATTTCACTATGCTTTAAAAGTGGCAAATGAGCCTTGATTCTGCCTGCGTGTATCACTGCAGTCACAAATGGAAACATAAGTCTCCTGTGCCACTATTTTGGCCATGGGTCTGGTTGGGAATTTATTTTATACCTATATTATGAGAATTGACTGAAAATTCCTGTTCCTGAAATTTCTCCGTTCAAAACTACGTACTAATATCATAACTAATCTCAGAGTATCTTGTGACACCTCCAGTATAGCCAAGCATTGCAATCACCACATAGGCCCAGAAATATGCAAAAAAAAAGCCCACAGAGCGTTCCTCTTGCAATTAAAAACCCAACTCAGAAATTCATGATACAACTAAATTTATTTTTCATACTTGGAAAACATTTGGCAATTGTAAGGCTGATGTATTCTAAATTCCTTTCTTAAGAATTACATGACCTCACTTTCATAATTGGATAATCTGAATTAATTAGTCTGGCCTTGGAATAGTATGGGTATCATACTGTTATTATGCTACAAAATATTTACACGTAAAAACAATATAACTCACTACTTCCGTTAAAATAGCGACCAGGATAGAATTAACGTAATATCACCAATATGAATATTTGTCCATGGGAAATTCTTCTAGGACAATGAACAATGAGCACCATGATACATTATATTAATAGTAATTATATTACAGAAATATATTACTAATTTACAAAAACGGACAAATGCAACAAGGAATAACAAATATATCTGGACACGCTTTGTGCAGATAAGTCATAATAATACATAAATATAATAGCAATGTATTTTGATATAATTTATAGCACCAAATGATAAATTACTGAAATGACAAGAATTGCTGTGCTCCTGGTATTAAAACATAATGACACTAAAGTCACTAATTGCAAATAAAATTGATTTGCTTATCAACGTGCAGGGACTCTACATGCTTGAAGCTTTTGATTTGATATTTGCCATCCTACATAATGTAAGGCACGCTACAGTAGCCAGATACTGCAGGACATGAAAACTTGCTTCGGATGAAGAAATTTATGTAGTTAACAAAGAATTAAAGTGCCTCACAATACATAAGAGTGGCATGAGTATAATTAGGTAACGATTGCCTATCATAACTTGTTCCTAAATCTATTGACTGACCGTCACTATCGATACAATAAAAATATACAAGACATTTTACTTATGAGTCCAATATAACATGTTTAACACGGAACAGCATTAAGGTATAAAAAATAGTTCTCTGTCTCTCCTAATAAACCGCTAAATGCAAAACAATCATACTCAGTCTAGCTCTCTCTTGGCCTCCAACAACACAGAACATGGAACACAAGATGTGAGAGATTAAAACAATGCTCAGAAAATGGCGTGATTGAAGCATGATTGAGTCTCACAAAAGAATTATAAAAGTCACATTAAAAGTCACTACTAGACAGGATAATGATACCAAAATCTAATGGTAAAAGAAGTTGATTATGATAAAATACTGGTATGAAATTTTAAAGCATCGAAGTAGACGCTAAAACACATCGCACAACCAATGCTGCAGTCCATGCAATTATAATCTTCTCAACATTGAAAATGATGAATAATGAATGAATGAAATTCCTTGGTATACTTGCTTTTAATATTAACATTGAACATGTAACAGTAGCACCAAGGAGAAGTGAATTTCATTCTAAGACACCTGTAAAGATAACTAGGACATCTAGATCCACACTGTAACCTCCATCCACTGTATGTGTCCGTATGTGTCTGACATTGTGTCACAGGACGTATAGGTCATCACACCTATAGATACATAAATCATCTTAGCCTATTCAGGCGCTGAATGAGGCGCCAATTCAGAGGCCACCTAGAAGACTCGAGTCTACGTTCAGTGATCAAGTAGCGATGACTGGCGATCAAGTAAAGACAATTGGCCGACGCGACTCCCCCTGAGAGTCTTTGGATGAGTAAGGGGGAGGGTCGGTCCCGTTGGGTCATTGGGGTAAGCCGGAGTAATGTTGCTGGAGATGAAGATGATGGTGGTGCTGGTACATCGGTGGCATGTCGTCGTCACTGCCGCTTCCTTCCTCGTCTGTCATGACGGTTACTAGAGTGCCAACGGCTCGGCCGATCTGCCCTGCCATGCTAAACAGGTTGCCAACACTGTTGCTTGCTGCAAAATATAATTCAGCAAATTAGGACAAATATTTCAATATCATTCTTGCATCAATTGCTGAAACACAATTCAATGTAGGCCAGACACAGTAGCAAATAATTTCCCAGTTACAAACAATAACAGAAGGTCTTTACAAGGTGATTTGGACTCTTTAACAAGCTATTCTTCCATCATTTGATTAAGATTTTTCAAGAATCCGGTTAGGGTAATGTTCTTTGAGTCGGACACTTAGAGGGTGTTACCATGAGTCTGACACTTTTTGTTGGGCTGTACTGGCCAACTGAGAGCTCCTATACCTATGTATTTAGTACCAATCTTTAGCTTATGACTTCCTTTATCTGTTCAGAAAGTATCAGCATGATACTAACAAATAAAGTGGGGTTTTCATGGCCCTATAAATGGGGTAAAAAACCCGTTTTTCTCTCAATTTTGTGTTAGAAATTTGTGAATTTTAGTAGAATTAGACTAGCAGGGCTAGTCTTTAGGGATACTAGGTGTCGTCCAGTTCCGAGTCTACCATCTCCATGGCAACCACAGTAGTAGTACTGTCTATTTACACAAGGTGGCTACACTTTCTTCTTCTTATTGGGAGTTCTCTCCTGTGTTTTGGAGCTCCCCTATTGATAGTTATGATATGGTCAATGATGTCAATCAATGTTAGTCAGTGATGTCAGCCGGGATATCAACCAGTGATATCAACCAGTGATGTCAGCCACTGATGTCAGACGGTGATGTCAGCCACTGATGTCAGCCGGTGGTGTCAACCAGTGATGTCAGCCACAGATGTCAGTCGGTGATGTCAGCAACTGATGTCAGCAACTGATGTCAGCCAGTGATGTCAGCCGGTGATGTCAACCAGTGATGTCAGCCGGTGATGTCAGCCACTGATGTCAGCTGGTGATGTCAGCCGGTGATGTCAGCCGGTGATGTAACCCAGTTATGTCAGCCACTGATGTCAGCCACTGATGTCAGCCACTGATGTCAGCCGGTGATGTCAGCCACTGATGTCAGCCGGTGATGTCAGCCAGTGATGTCAGCCGGTGATGTCAGCCGGTGATGTCAGCCGGTGATGTCAGCCACTGATGTCAGCCACTGATGTCAGCCACTGATGTCAGCTGATGAAGTCAGCCAATGATGTCAGCTGGTGTGTCAGCCACTGATGTCAGCTGGTGATGTCAGCCAATGATGTCAGCTGGTGATGTCAGCCACTGATGTCAGCCGGTGATGTCAGCCACTGATGTCAGCTGGTGATGTCAGCCACTGATGTCAGCCGGTGATGTCAGCCGCTGATGTCAGCCACTGATGTCAGCCACTGATGTCAGTCGGTGATGTCAGCCACTGATGTCAACCGGTGATGTCAGCCACTGATGTCAGCCACTGATGGTCAGCCATTGATGTCAGCCATTGATGTCAGCCGGTGATGTCAGCCGGTGATGTCAGCTGATGAAGTCAGCCAATGATGTCAGCCGGTGATGTCAGCCGATGATGTCAGCCAGTAATGTCAGTCAGTGATGAGGTGAACAAACTGCTGATCGACCCCCTGCTAGTCTTGCATATGGAAATATGCTCCCGTCTAGTTTTGTCTGGTTTCAGGCATCTTTTGCTGACCTATGGTATTGATTTGACTTCAGTTTCTTTTTCATTCAGTTAGGAGTAAGCTTAACCTCTTCTGTGCTCTAATGTGGGCTTTTTGAATTGAAAGGAAAACTCTGAAGCACTAGTATCTTTGATGTCATATTTTTAGAACACAGGTGTCCGACTCAAAGATGCCCTATGTCATTTTTTATTTCAGAAATTTAACCCTAATTTAGTTCTTCTGTTGTGCAAGTTCTCAATTTTCTGTTAGATTTAGTAAAAACGTTTAATTTGAGGCCTTGGTTGACAATAAATAACTCATAGTCCAAGCAAGATATCACTTTTTTTAAATGTACAGAATATAAGTGTCCGACTCAAGGAACTTTACCCTACATCATAAAATCATTTTTCCTAGTTAACTTCCAACAATGTAGTTTGAGGCAAGTTACTTACATCTAGTATTGGGCTCTGGGAAGGAGTTGTGGATTTCTTTCATGACATCATCGAGGTCATGGTCATCAAGTCTGCTCCTTGACCCTGATTCGCTGTGTCGTCTTCGCTCTGTGAAATAATAACTATCAATTAATTGTACGCAACACATTAGATGTATCCAATATTGTTTAAGATGAAAGTGCTCTTAATTTACCAAGCAAGTGTACCTTATGCTATCAATTTTAATTACTTATCAGTACTAAAGAATTCTTATGAAACTTTTTAGGAATATTTGCCTTTTTGTTTAGAGAGAAAATGCATTACAGAATCATATAAAAAGTCAGAAAGTAAATCTCACATCCTGATAGATTACAATAATAGTGATCAGTAATTTTAATAGAGCATAGAAATTGAGAAATGGAGTATATATATATATATAGATGTTATTGAATCAATTTTAATCAAGAATAAATATGTAAGTAATATTGATTGAGTTGTCCCTGACCACTGCATTGGAGCTGAGGCGGAGAGTTTTTGTAAAATAATGGAATATTTGGAGTTGCAAATCCCAGAGCCAGAGATTCTAGATATGTCTGGAGATTCTAGGCACATCTATGGAATCCACATACATCTAGAGATTCTAGACACATCTAGAGATCACAGACACATCTGGAAAATCCAAACACATCTGGAAAATCCAGACACATCCAGAGACTCCGGACACATCTTGGGAATCCAGACACATCTGGAGATTCCAGACATTTAGGAGAATCCAGAGAATCTGGACACATCTGGAGTGGAGAATCCAGACAAATCTGGAGAATCCAGACAAATCTGGAGATTCCAGACACATCTAGAGAATCCAAACAAATCCACCAGTTCTAGAGGTTCTAGACACATCCAAAGATATCAGACAAGCCTAGAGATTCCAGACTTGACAGAGACTCTATAAGTCTCCACATGTGTGTGGAGAATCCAGACACATCTAGAAATCTAGACTCTAGTCCTATGTGGAGAGCTGCAGCTGTTGACCAGCAGAGGAGGGTACCTTTGGAGTTTCCCAGGCCAGTGAGTTGAGATTGAGAGGAAGACTGGGAGTGGAAGCGAGGACGGGACGAGGAGGAGATGAGGGCTGCAGCCGGCAGGGACTGGTGGGACACGGAGGGAGACATCGAGGGGCTTCCACCGTCCAAGCTGCTCATTTGGCTCAGCGTCATACTCTTACTTGTGTCCCCAGGCTGTAAAAAAACAAGCCAAGCACACAATGCCCAAGTCCAGAAACCATCATGCCCAATTAACACACCTTGAAAGACTTCCTATCTCTGATTGTGTACCGTTTCAAACAACCTCCAATGGTCATTCAAATATGATTTGGAATAAACAGATTTTCATGTTATGTTGGTACCGGTAGATGATGTGAATAGTCACGGACTCACAGTGATACTTGAGTTGGATTTTCACCATATGTTTTTGAAGAGTGTTGTTATCAAGATAAATTAATTGAATATGTTCCCAGGCCTCGTGTGTGACCAAAATGACTGGCATCAATCACACAATGGACTTGACCCATGGGCCCTAAAATAATTTAGTTGAACAAATATTTTGGTCTATCAATACATTTCAGTTCTGTGAGAGATAAATGTCAAACAAATGCAACTATTCTTATAGAAATATGCTGTACACAATCAAGAGATACTATTCTTACAAGAATTAAAATGTAACAAGCATTGAATAGAGTGAACAGGCTGTCATTCAAACGTAATTATAGTGTGAGGTTGATTATTGTATTTGAGTTGATATGGAGAAATCGAGAATAAGACTGTTCATTGCAAAAAAGACAACTCATGGGATAGGTAAAGAATTGAAAAGTAAAAGAACAATTAAAATCCCACCACTCCATAATTAACGTAACCAAGCAAGCATTAATAATTAACAGAGCAGACTTAACCTGTGTTTGTTGGTCAAACTGTATGTACATGGATTATCAATTTGATTTGGTTACTTGTACAAGGAAGATAATGTTTTTAACAGAACATGTTATTGAAAGTTATGACCATTAATATGTCATTAAATGAGAATAATTAGGTTATATTAGATGCAAATGTATAATATTAGAATGCATTATAAAAGAACAAACAATACAAGGGTCTTGGTTTCACAGTTGTAGTTAGTACGAACAGTTGAAGATGATGCAAGACCACTCAATTGCTGGTTCATAATGCATAACGTCAAATAACGTCAAATATCTCAACGGAGATGAATTTGAAAATCGAGACCAACCTGTTCTAGGAGTTGCCTCAACCGATGAAGCTGGGCCTCCAGCTGCCTATTGTGGTCCTCTAAGATGCCCATGCGGGCCTCCAGTCTTCCTTTGTGTTGCCTCAACAACTTTGCTTCAGCGATCATCTCAGCATCTCTGCCTCCATCATCACTGTCATCGAGGATGCTGGAGTTGGGCGTTTTCACGTCGTGTTGCACAATCTTCAGTCTCTCGTACTCTTGTTGCAGGTTTCTGATTACAAAAGATAAAAGAGTCACATTCTCTGTACATTCATAACAAACAGCAAGTTTACTTCCGCATGAAAACTGTTACGGAAATTTATTCTCCTTCAGCTGTCTGATCACAGTTTCTGACTTACGAATGTTCCATGTCACCAAGTGCACATTGAACTACATTCATACTGAAACATATGAAGGCTTCGCACATGATAATTCACACTAAAGATTCATATACTTTTCAATGTTCATTTCTATAATAACAACAGATTGACCTTTTAAGTAAGCATTTTAAATATATATCAACCTACAGTCTGACAAAGGTGAAAATATTGACATTCTGTTTACCATGTGAACTTAATAGGCACTGACAAAAATCTTTTTTAGGCCACACATAATTGATTCTTAGCTTCCCGAACCCACCGACACAATAGATTTCCTGCCGATGGGAAAAAAAAAAGTTTTTTTTTTGACATTATAAAAAAAAAATGTTCACCTTTTTTTTTTGTTCTACCGACAGACCCTAGAAAAAGTGCCTTG
This sequence comes from Platynereis dumerilii, assembly GCA_026936325.1. Taxonomy (NCBI): domain Eukaryota; kingdom Metazoa; phylum Annelida; class Polychaeta; order Phyllodocida; family Nereididae; genus Platynereis; species Platynereis dumerilii. The sequence continues at coordinate 190,329,821 of JAPTHN010000001.1, read as the reverse complement.
AGAGGCTCCGAGAAGCTAAAGATCAATTATGTGTGGCCTTATTGCTACAACTAAAACAGCTTTCAATGAAAAAAATGTTTTTCTGCTTAAAGTATAGTCTCACTTGTTTTCCTCCTCCAGATCATGTATCATGGTTTCCAATTCTGTCCGTTGGTCCGTGTCGATGGCCATGACAATCTGCATTGGACTTCTCAACTGAAACAACAGACAGGACATCAATTATGCATGTGAAGCTCAACTGCCTAAGGTATAATCAATAGCAAAAATGTAAATGGTTCGGTGTATTCAACTGACTCAATACAAGTCTACTGAAAGAGATGTAACAAATATGTATTGTGTGGAGTCCACTTACTTGGTGACTAGAAACCTGGCCATTGAGGTTCTGGCAGTACTGGGCTATCAAGTGGTGCTCGTCCTCACTGCAACCAGAGACAAAATCCCTGTGTACCCGAGTTAGAGGGTTCAGGGAAACACAGGCCTTAGTGACTACAGCTACACACACATGCCTCGACAAGCGAGGAGGTCAAAAACCTTGACAAGGTCAATCGAAAAGGTCAATCGAAGAAGTCAATCGAAAAATTCACTTGATAGAGTCAATTGATATAGTTAATTGATACAGTCAAACGACTAGATCAATCGAAATCAATCAACAAGGTCAATCGAAATCAACGATTCAACAAAAATCAATCGACAAGGTCAATTGACAATGTCAAGGAAGGTCAAACGGCAGCAAGACCTAAAGTCTTGAAACAGGAGGGATTGACAGGATCTATTGAAGACCACACATGTCAAACACACATTCTACAGCTGTGATCATGCCTAGACAGAGAACATCATGGCATCCATCCAGTTATCTAAGCGTCTATTGATATATACAGGAGTTTACAGGGTAAAGCAGGTGATATACCAGAGTTCACTTTGTCGTTGCCAATCAATATGTTACATATTATTTGTGCTCCAGTTACTTTCAATCACTTTTACAGATGTATGTGAACTTTACTGTTGAATGATTATGTTATGTTATGATATGATAGACACATGCTGTAGGAATACTGGAATTGGTTAATAAGTATCTGAAGAACTCACGAGTCTGGAGTTGAGGTGTTCTGTCTCTGTTCGACCTCTGCTAATCTGGAAAAGACAGATGTATAATTGTAAATTGGACAGCGGAATTTACAACCAAGCATGTTAGACAAACAAAACAGCAGCTAAATCCATTTTTAAGTATCAATATTATTGACTGAACTTACCTGTTTGCATAGAGTTCAAGGCGAGAATGCATTTCCTGAGAAGCTATGTGCTGTGTAGAAGGAGTAGGACTGGAATGATAAGATTGGCAGCTACTGAAAGGTATTGAATGAATGAGCGGTGAGCAGTCACCCGTGATATATCGCAGCTGAGCGCTAACTGAGCGCAGTCTGAATAATTGCTCAGTGCAGAGCTATAGCAGGAAGCCGAGCAGCTCCGTATGCTGCATTAGTGATAGTCATAAAACAAATGAAATGCACATCTAAAAGCAACAGCGAGTAGAAATGATATTTACCTTTCCAAAGGATCCCCTTCTAATACTGTCTGTACAGGTAAGTAGCCAAGACGAGGGTGTTTCTTGAAATATCTCTTCGACCGAAACTTGTTTTTGAACATCTTTGTGAAGTCGCGAACATCTTCTCCTGAAGTGGTCTAAATGACGAAACAAACACAAACTGCATTAATAATGAATGGCGAAATGGCAGGATGCCAGCCGGCCCATGAAGCCATCATTAATTCAGCCCCCAATCTCCAATCATGCTGCTCGGGCAGACTGTCTGTGGCCTCCCCTATTGATTTCCCAATCCCCTCAACAATTAAGGTTAGCATAATACAACATAATCCATCAATCTGGTTTGAAGTACTTTAAACTAGTTTCTCTCCTATCCTACTATAAATTCATGGACCCCTTCATCTTAACCAGCCAAAGTATTGGGTGCCCATCCACAAAAACTTGCATGCAACCTTTTCTCACCCACAAGAAGGACATAGGCTGGGTTTTATGTTCAAAATTAATATTTAATATTTTGCCCTTCTCCCACCCCCATTTCACGGGTATTATGCTATACTTAAGAATAGAGGAATAGTATCATATAATGAAAGTACTGGCACTTACCGCTGTACAGTATTCTTGCATAGGATGAGTGAGCTTGTGGCTCTTGGCCTTACGCCCAGAGAAGAAACAGTTTTGACACATGTCAAAATTAAAACAGCGCAGACATCGATATCTGAAAACATAAAGACACAATGGTTTATGAAATATCAATAACAACAGGTGTAACTGGTATTGATTGAAATCTGTGCAGCACACTGATGCAAACCTCCTGTTCCAGAACACGAAGGGAAGCTGCTGGGAGAGAAGCTGACCCATAATGTTCATGAGAGAGCAGGCGGAGTGAAACTGAGGAGGGGCTTACCTGAAGCCTACTATAGGATACTCCTTGCAGATGTTGCACTTGGCCTGATGCTTGGCAGTCTCCGCAGCCGCCAGGCGATGCATGACTGGCATCCACACCATTGACTGTGGCTCCATCTTCATCCAGTCCAGGAAATGAGCCGCTTCTATCTCAGACCTATTCTTTCCCGCCTGGAAATTAATCCATAACTCAGGTCACATTTAGTCTCAGGGTGACTCTTCATGCCACTCCATTATTGTAAGAACTCAGCCCTATGGGTTACGTACACTAAAGCAGTCACTTACTGAGGCAGTCCATCTCGCATTACTGTGACTGTATGTACATTGTAATTTCCTCTCTCTTTCTAGACCTTTTTTTGTATCAATTTAGGCACCATTACACTCTCGGCCACCTGAGATGATCTGGGCACGTCTTGACTGAGCCACATTCATGCAAACTGCCAATGCTGCTAGATTGCTCGCAGCATATCATCTAGAGACCAAGTTACTGCAGAATATTGAACAAGCAGAAAGCTTTGTCACTCTGGATTACGTTAACCTCAAGAGCAGGATGGGCACATCAACAACAAATCAACTTGCTGCGCAATCAAGCCTATTCATGGGAGACTTGCCAGACTGAAAGTTTGCCTGCAGGGAGTCGGGAGCCATCATTAGATTTACATGACCTGATAGCAAGTCTGATGCATCTCTTGTGCCTCCAGACTCCCTCCACCTTCACCTTCTTTGTATTCCACAGGAATGGTCTCACGGGACCATTCAGTCGTCCCAAAACTACTAAATATTCAAAAGTTGTTGATTACCCTTCTGCTGAGTGATTCTGTTCCACAAGTTAACTGAAAACATACACATTTGCCGCTAGTCACATTCATTCAACTGTGGGTCATCTGCAGTCCTTGCAGTTGCAGGCAAGAAGCTACAATGCTATTTTCTACTCTACAAATGACAACAATCCCATTGGAAATCAAATATGGAGTACAGAATATGTACTTACTTTTTCAAAGCAACTGCGTACACTGGGTTCAATATTGCTTCCGCCAAATGAGGCAATTTCTCCGAGTTGTTTGGGAATGAGCAAAGCATCGTGTAATAAGAGACCTAACTTTCGCTGATCGGCAAATCCATTCGTATCGGCGATTAATCGAAATAGGTCTGGAGACAAAGAGAAATCCATTTTATGAGTCAATAAACAATCGAACATCTCATTAGACGCAACAAAGGACAGACAGATAGTGTTGAGATTGCAGAAATCTTTTTGTACTTACATCTGTATTTATCTTCTAGATGAGCTTTGCACATAACAATTAAACCTACTTTGAAAGACAACACTCGTATTCTCCCACTTCTTGCACTGAAACAGAAAGCATCGCAGTGTGAAATTCTAGTCCAAAATTTATTGAATCATGTAGACAGTGAGCTCAACGTTGATAAATCAATGAATGTCTTGATATCAAAATTGAAAACAGGATTGTTACTGGTTCTCAAAGGGAATAGCAAAAATCAACATTTTCTGGAATGAAGTACTAAGTTTGGAATAAAAGAGAAGTCCAATCAATTTATTGGATTCAGTGAATGAACATATTGTTTGCATGTTAAGACATGTTAAAATTTTATCACTGATATGATTATGTGTGTGTATCGCAGTGACTGTTACAATAGCTCAATATTCAATGACAGGTGTATTGTCAATGACATGTCTATTTATAGTGAAATAAAGTCAACAAGTTTTCATAAAGACAATGAGCAAAGGAGAAAGAGAAATAGATACTAACCTGTCATACACATTTAATATCCAATTGAGCACTAGATCGACACATAAAGGTACATTAACAAGGTCGTGGTGGTCTTCAGCAATGCCCTCGAACATTGTCATAAGGCAATTGAGGACGTCTGACACATCTATGACCCTGTCATTCTCCCCTCTTAGCTGATGCTGGTCTAAGGCATCTATTGCGTTGTTCATATTCAGAAGATCCACTGCAATCAACAGCCAATAACTCTTCCTTTAGGTTATTACAAGGTTTTATTCCAACCTTTTTTAGTAATAATTACAAGAGAAATTGCTTGTGGCTTTCGCACAACTTTGGCAGCAATTATGCATTCCAGCATCAATTACTTTTACTGCAATTATACTTTTTGCAGGTGTAATAAAGCGAAAGTTTTTAGAATGCTTAACTACGTCTCCAAAATAACTTACGAAACAATGACAGAACTCAGTTTATCCAAAATATATAAGGCAGTTAAAATAATTTTCCAAAACACAACTGATAGGTATGCAATAAATTATGCAAAAACTTCACATAAAAACATTAAACATTAAGGGACCATTAATTTTTACTTACAGCATAATTTCTTCTGCACCGTTCGAAGTTTCAAAGCAGTTCGGTAGGCTGAAAATCTAACTTCATTGAGGTCAGCTGCAAATAAATAAAATTGTTTAATTAAAAATACCGTGCAAGCACGTAAACAACTCGGTTGCAAAGTGCGACAGACAATATCATGGCATGGCAAGGAGTGCAATACACATGAAGTAAAGACATCACCAAAAGTCCCAGAATGCACTTTAATTTGTGCGATTGACCCTGAAACCATTATAAAATGTGCTGGCAGTTGTTGTTCATGACGGCCAAGAATTTTGTTCACTTGGGACCATGAATGGAGTGGAGAAAGTATGAAGGTTTTGTAGACTTGTTAAAATTGACCAGGATGCGTTGTGTCTTGTGACAACTCATTGAATGATTCATTTGGTACATAGGTCCATGGATGGAGAATTGCACATCTATGCATCACCTGTGCTCTGTTACTTCAAAGGAGGCTGAATACTTCCCATTTGAACTGTTTAAAGTGTTTTTGCAAACAATAATAATGCACTGCTCTTTTTTATTGTCTGTGATAATTCTTTTTCCTGACTTGTTTTAAACAATGGGGCCTTCAACAAAACACACTGCACCATGCACCCTCTTATCTCAGTGTTGACAGGTCATGCATTAACAGGATTTGATGGGTATTTTTACCCAACTCTCCAACACATGTGGCATGTCACTGGCACCTCAAATTGACAATTTATTGGTTTGTTTTCCCACATCATGACACATGACAGTTAAGCACGTGCACTGTGAAGGATTTGCTGTAAAAACTTACTTCTTGTTTACTGTGACAGTTCACATTGCCTAAGGTGGAGATCCACACGTGCGTCCGTGTGTCCGTCCGTCCGTGTGTGTCCGTCCGTCCGTGTGTCCGTCCGTCCGTGTGTCCGTCCGTGTGTCCGTCCGTCCGTGTGGCCGTCCGGCCGTCCGTGTGTCTGTCTGGCCGTCCGTGTGTCCGTATGTCTGTGTGTCCGTACGTCCGTGTGTCCGTCCGTGCGTCCGTCCGTCCATCCTTCTGTCCGTGTGTCCGTGTGTCCGTGCATCCGTGTGGCCGTCCGGCCGTCCGTGTGTCTGTCTGGCCGTCCGTATGTCTGTGTGTCTGTACGTCCGTGTGTCCGTCCGTCCGTGCGTCCATCCTTCTGGCGGTGCGTCCGTGTCGGTGCGTCCGTGTCGGTGCGTCCGTGTCAGTGCGTCCGTGTCGGTGCGTCCGTGTCGGTGCGTCCGTGTCGGTGCGTCCGTGTCGGTGCATCCGTCCGTGTGTCGGCCGTGTGTCCGTCCGTCCGTGTGTAAGTGTGTCCGTCCGTCCGTACGTCCGTGTGTCCGTCCGTCCGTGTGTCCGTCCGTGTCGGTGCGTCAGTGTCGGTGCGTCCGTGTCGGTGCGTCCGTCCGTGTGTCGGCCGTGTGTCCGTCCGTCCGTGTGTAAGTGTGTCCGTCCGTCCGTGTGTCCGTCCGTCCGTGTGTAAGTGTGTCCGTCCGTCCGTGTGTCTGTCCGTCCGTGTGTCCGTCCGTCCGTCCGTGTGTCCGTCCGTGTGTCCGTGTGTCCGTCCGTCCGTGTGTCCGTCTTCTTCAGATTCTGACAGGTCTGAAGATTTCATCACTATTTTGGAGTATGTTCCAGTAATTTTTGACAGTGTACATGATATTCTTGGTAGCAATAACTTGGAGAACACATGTTAAAAGCATTTATTTCAAAGCATCGTTTTGTGTGGATTTCAGAAATGCACATGACTGAACTTCTGTCATTCCCGAAGTTAGGCAGAAATAAAGCAACATGTGTAGTTTGACAGCAGCAGGTGCGACATGCGATGAGTTGTGCTAGGACAAAGAGTGTATGCAGCCGTGTGGGCAAATGCAAGTTTGGCCCATGCGCCAATGCAATACAGCGAGTTCCTCGTTGTAAAAAGCATCAATATCAATATAAGAGAGGTATAATTATGATTCGACCTATCGGGAGAATCATCTTGTTTTCTTTGATTTTATTATTATTATTATTATTATTTTTTTCTTGGCCAGTAGGTTTTTGTGCTAGAGACTTGAAACTTGGTACATATATAGTCCATGGTTAGTACTTCATTTTGGGAGAAGATGGTTGACCTTGACCTTGAACTCAAGGTCACAGGTCATCTCAAAGTCGAAAATTGGAAAACTTAAAAGTGGAATAACTTTTTTAATATTACAAGAATCAATTTGAAACTTTGGAATATATATATAAACATGTATCCCAACATTTGTAACCCATAATTGTTTTTGTGCAATGAGGGTAAGGGGGTAATTACCCCAATTTGACTAAAACAGGTTTGCACAGGTTTCCAGAAAAACTAAGCAAGCTAGAAACTCAGTTCTTTCACTGATAGGTAGCCTGACTAACCATTCAAGGTAAGTGATATTTTATATTTTGATTATGTGAAGGGGTAACTATGTAATGGGGTGTTGAAAATAGGGTGTTTTGCCCCAAGAGTGAAAACATTGTAAAACTTTGGTTTTAATGAAAGGATTTCAATGATAGTCTGGTAATATATTAATGGTTTCTGTATTATGTAATCCTTGTTGCCCGAAGCTTGGTAATTACCCCCCAAAAAGGGGTAAATGTCTATAACTTGTGATTGACCTGGACGATTTTCTTCAAATTTTGCACACGTTTGGGAATTTGACTCAGGCACATATTAAACGAATAAATTTAACAGTATTGCCAACATAGGGTATTTACCCTCGTAATCAATGCCAAAAGGGGTGAATATATATTTTGAGGAGTTATGTTGTTCAAAATGGAATATCAGCTGTATGTTTGGTCTACGGGTATCCGGTTGGATTTTACTGGATGAAAAGTTTCTGTTTTGGGTAATTACCCCCAAAAGGGGTAAATGTCTATAACTTGTGATTGACATGGACGATTTACTTCAAATTTTGCACACGTTTGGGATATTGACTCAGGCACATATTAAACAAATAATTTTAACAGTATTGCCAACATAGGGTATTTACCCTCGTAATCAATACCAAAAGGGGTGAATATATATTTTGAGGAGTTATGTTGTTCAAAATGGAATATCAGCTGTATGTTTGGTCTACTGCTATCCGGTTGGATTTTACTGGATGAAAACTTTCTGTTTTAGGTAATTACCCCCAAAAGGGGTTAATGACTATAACTTGTGATTGACATGGACGATTTACTTCAAATTTTGCACACGTTTGTGACATTGACTCAGACACATGCTAAAAGGAAAAAATTCACAGAATAGGGTGATTTACCCTCGTAATCAAGTTCTAAGGGGGTAAATACATATTTTGAAGAACTTGGTTGTTTAAAATGGAATATTAGTTGCACGTTTGGTCTAGGTTATTCGTATGGATGTTACGGGATGAAAAGTTTCGGTTTTTAATAATTACCCCCAAAAGGGGTAAATGACTATAACTTGTGACTGACATGGACGATTTACTTCAAATTTTGCACACGTATGGGATATTGACTCAGGCACATGTTGAAAGAGAAAATGTTACAATATAGGATAATTTACCCTCGTAATCAAGGTCAAAGGGGGGTAAATACGTATTTTGAGGAATTTGGTTGTTTAAAATGGAATGTCAAGTTTATGTTGGATCTAGGTTTGTACTTAATGGATGTTATTGGATGAACAGTTTCGGTTTTAGGTAGTAACCCCCAAAAGGGGTAAATGGCTATATCTTGTGATTGACATGGACAATTTTCTTCAAATTTTGCATGGGCTAAGTGTGTCTACTTTACGACATAATATAAGTAGAAACTTCAGCTTACAGGGTCTCTACCATAATAGTCCGACATAGTCTCATATAATTTGTTTTACTCATATATTTGAGGTCGAATCATTGCCTAACCTTTTTAAAGGTTGAATACTAGTTTTAAGGTTATTAATTTTAAATTGAAAATTTACCTATTGAGTGAAGCATCTGTGCCATGTGAGGATGATCCCAATGAGTTGTTTCAGTGTTGTGACTGCAAAGAATCAAGGATATTTTTAAATGAATGGTGCTTCTTTCATAAAGTAGACAACAAAAATTTGGAAAGAGAGATGCATAAGTTCTATAGTCTTTGTGAGGACCCTGGTCTTGATTATCACTTAATTTTATTGTTTTCTGTAAATGTGCGATGTGTTTAAGGCCAATAGTTAATTCGGATTCTAAATTCTGAATCCCCATAAGTATCAAATGAATGGCTACTTCAAAGGAAGCTTAAGTATTATACGAAAAGCCATCTGGCAGAAAGCAAGAATTGAAGGCGATAACTTATTCAGGTACATGTTTTTGATATGAGCACATGGACAAAATGGGCAAATCAGAACAAATTGTTCTATCCAGCCACTCAGAGCAAGGGTTTTCTTACTTGTCATAAAATATACAACAATAATGCATATTATATTTATAAGATGACACACTTACTTGATGTAATAAGGCACCTTGTTGCCAGCCACGGCCCGTTCCCATGGGTGGTCTACTGATGCTGCAATAACCAAATTTATTTCTGAAATAAAGGTTCACATGACTTATACTAAAATGCACCACCACCACTGTCTTAAACAGAATCTGGATTTGAGATCACCTGGATATAAATACATTCAGTAAATATTATGTACAATAGAAAATGTATCTACTATAATTCTAAATGACAGAATAAACATATATATATATATATACAAGCATTCCTTGGCAAAAAAAAAAGATTATATCTAAATGAAATGCTATGAATGGCAAATCGCTAAAAAAACTCAGAACAAATTAACTTCTTGTACATACTTTCGATATGACGTTCAAGTACTAACATGTTTATCTTATGAGAATACTTAACTACTAAATATTAACCAAGCTAGTAGCAAAACGAATGGTTGGAAGTTAATTGCCAATGGGCTTTTGTGATTAAAACAACACTGAAACTAGTTATGAGGGTTTCGGTAAATGATTTATAAAATGCATTGGCATTTAGGAAAATCCAAATAATTTCTGAATGTTAATTAAAATGAGAAAACTGCAATGAAGCTGGAAACTAAAATGATGTGTCTCGGTTCTAAGGCATGACATAAAACAGCAGCAGGGGATGAAATTTAATTCAAACTCAAAATTTTTGTTAAATGGTGTACCTTCGAAGTGGCTGTGGAATTTGTTGTTGGAGTCAACGGGGGAGATCACAGCCGGTCCTTTAAACATTGGATGAATACTTAAGAATTTGCAATGTGCTTGGAATGCATTGATCATCAACAGACAACTGCTTCCAAATTAATGCTATTCAATTAACACAGAATACCATTAACTTGAAGCTTCACAATCATCTAGAACAACAATATATATATACAAAGAGACATAAATTCAAAATTCAGCCCACTCACCAGCAAGGAGGTGTTGTGAATTGGGGCCAAAGTCTCGTAAGGCATCTTGCAATTGTCTAAGTCTTTCTTCGCAGCTGGCTAATAATGACTTTTGTCTGAAACAAATAAATTACAATACCACTGAGATGATAATAACAGTATGGAAATCCCAACTGTGTAAGACTTAAAATGAGCTCTCATAATAAGTGAAAATCTTCGGACTACTGTAATGACGTTATCCTCATGCGGAGAATTAAATAGACCCTCACCTGGAGTTGAGGTCCTCTAGTCGATTGACGTTAAAATGTGAAAGAACGATGTTGGCATCTTGGAAGTTATTGGCCATGGAGTTGAGTCTTGAGATCAGCATTTGCATTGGTGTAAGGCGTGCCTGGTAGTTCTGAAAGAAGAAATCACAAGTAAGAACTGCTTCATACCTTTTAATCAAAGCAAACTCAACCCGTTTGAGTACCTCCATTACTTCAATGAAACTCAGTCAGACCCGAGGCCAATGACACGTGAGAAATTCACAGCTATTATGGCGATTTAAAATAACAAGGACTCTGCCATTGAAAAAAAAACTTTTAAAGCAAAACGCCTGTAGTTAAGCATCTTTTGCATCGCTAACTCGTCCTCACATGCAAGAGAACCAAGCAGCACAGGAAGAGTTTTACGAGAAACAGTCATGAGAAGATGGTATGAACCTTGGTGGCTGTGATCTCATCCTGCAGCGATTCCAACATGACATCTTCTACCGGGGTCCACCTGGTCCTCTCCTGCTCAACCTCGGCAAGGGAGTGCTGGCAGTCGTCCATGGATTCTTGAAATAACACCATCCTCTGCAAGAGACACGGCCACATCAGACCAGCCATTTATACCATTCATACCATTTATACCATAGCAGGGACAGCGAGCACCACTGAGTGTGGGCAAGCGGCCAATACTCTCATTTACTTAATACAAAGCACGACATGAACTAACACAGAACATCTCCCAGGTGGTCCAATACGGAATCATTCAGACAAAAAATCATCCATGTTGGCCAATGCAGAGACGCTTATCAATACTCACCGACATTGTGTCATCCAATTGATGCTGCCACTCATGTATGCGTTGATTAAGCTCCGCCCACTTTCTGTTCAGCAGTCGCACGTATTTACGAATCTTTCTCATTAACTGTTTGGTTTCTTGTTCTGGTGTCACCTGGTCTACTGCACTGCCTTCTGACTCTGCCAGATAAACAGTAAAACATGCCATGTATTGATTCCGCCAGTAATAACTTAATGTATGCAGTCCAACGAGTGAAAAAGAGGAACTAATCAATAAAGCATCCATGCATGGAGTGATGATTATCTAACTAAGGAGATAAATGACAATAGCCTGGGGAATAAAGGGCATTTAAGTATTTACCTTCTCCACTGTCCATAGACACTCTCTTCTCCTCGAGGCTGTCTTCCCTCATGTAGGATCGGCCTGTGTCTAGGTTGGCCTCCACCAGAGGTCTCTTATCCTCCACCTCCCTCTTGAGGACCTGCAAGGAATCAAATATGAGACCAATCACAATCAATCTCCCAAGTGTTTATTACATAGTCTACACCGAACGACTGGCATAGCAGCACACCAGACCTCTGGGCAATAACTTGCAAAGATTGAGGTATAAGACAAAGCACATCTCCTGCAAAGCCCAGCAATGGCAAATGCAAGCAGATTCCTACCAGGATCTAATTAGAATTTCAGATCTTCATCGGGATAAACATTTATAGTTATCGCAGCTTGCCCAGTGAAATAAAACTCCACAAGCTTCCACAAGTAGAAACAGCAACACAACCTGCAAGAATGACTGCAGCACAAACCACACTGGTCTGCAGTGTAAGTGAATCCCCAGTATTCCATGTAACATCTCACATGAAGGCTAGTAAAATTAGGTGAAAGGACAATTTGGTACCACTCCTCGAAGTGTAGCTGCTTGCCGTGAGGACAGACCTGTCCAGGATTTAAATGGACATAGAACTATATGAGATTAGGACATAGACATTTAGGATAACAGAAACGTTTGTGCCATGTAACGTACAGAATATCTATTCTATCTGAAAGTAGCACAATCAACTTATCACCAAACAAAGTGATGCAGAAAACATATCTAAATTTAAGCATGACAGATAGCTCATCTAAACATAATACTAGAGATTGGTATTTGTGCCAAAACCAAATCAATAAGAAGTGAATTATATGGATTTACACCGAAATGATCCAAGACAACCACATTGATGACATTCCGTCTAAAGCAGAAATGTTGGCAATGGGCTGAATGGCAGTGAGTGAAGAACGCTCAATTTAATGAAGATGTCTTAATGAAACACACACTGCAGATACAGAGGAGAGACAGAAGAGAGAGAGGAGAGAGGGTGTATTGGTTGTGCACACACTGTCTCAGAGCAGAGGCAGTTTCAGAGCAATGTGTTGAAAAGCAGCAGCATCAGCCCCAGTTGCCTCAGCAGCCAGGCATCCTCATCCCCAGCATCATCACCTCATCCTCCTGCAGCGACCGTCTCACCGATGGTCTCACCAACGGCTTGGGCAAACACTCTTCCATTACCTTAATTTCCTCTAACCACTGCCTTGCTTCCTTTGTGGCATCTAGTTACATAGTCACGTCTGAGAGACCTGCAGACAATTCATGGCAGGCCACATACATCCACTGCCAGTGTCCGTCATCCCGTCCATTGTGGTCAAATCAGAGAATTTCAAGTTGAATCAACAATTCCGGAACCAAACCAGACATAGACATGAGGCAGCAAACCAAATTATGCAGGACACACTTTCCATCTTACGACAAAAAACAGGAAGGGAAGGAAAAGATGCGAAGAAAAAGACACCAAAAATACTCCACATTTTGTAATACACATAAATCTGTCTCAAATTACCCATATTATATCTCGAGGCAGGAGAACCGAGCAGCATTTAAAGAACATCATGTGGGCGATGTGGCAGAATCACCATTTAGTTTACAAAAGCCCCAGAGCAAAAGCCAAGAATATGAAAATACCTGGAAATACAGACTAAATCTGACACTAGCATCGAAACAGGCACTGGAGGATATACCCTATTCCATAAAGTACATTTAACGCTCTTACATGAAATGCATGAAGATGGAGAAGAGAGGGAATAAGTGGAAATTGCTGCTATTCATATGCAATATTAATACGATAGGTGGGAGTGGGGAAGGCACTTTACCCATTTATTAAGTACTGCAGTCCTGACATCTATGGACTGTATCACATAGCAATCCAACATCATCAGGACTCTGTAAGAGCATCTTTAGCCTAATGCCATGCTAATGGTAGCAATATTCTGATATCGAAGTTCAGGTATGCCGCCACATGTTGTAAACGCAAGCCTCCAAGGTTGTAAACAGCCGTGTGCTGTGACAATCAAAAGTGCACAAGGCCTCAACAGAAAGCTCTGCCACACCACACATGCAATAAAGCTAATGCTTTGTGAGATGTAGCTACAGCTGCGGCCGTAAAGGCAATTTGTGCAATTGAAATATATGGCATTTGGAATTACCTCGTGCTGTTGCTTCTGAACACCTACGGAATTGACATCTCCTCCAATCGGCTGCTGTTTCTGCAGCTCATCCTCCTTCCTCGTGATCCAGTCCACGAGGTCTTGGAGGCAACGTAGAAGGTCCGCCCACTGAGGAGGGGGCATCAGGAGTTGGGTTCTGAAACACAATACAGAAGCACATCAAGAAACTATATCTGCATATACAAAGTACATCAAGAAACAATACACAAAAGACAAAGGTATCAAAATCACATCATATCAGATCTTTCAAATTCTTTCTTTGAAATAAGGAAATTAATCCACATGTAATACAGGCACGTGCCCATAAAAGTATTTATATCAGTTCTTTTTTTTAACATTTGAAATACTTGAAGATTATCAGAACAGAAAATTCAATGGAAAGGTACCTTATCTGACTGCAAAAAATAACAAGATATGCCTCTCCTTTTTTTTCTTCAGAAAACTCCATTAATATGTAACGTACCAATGGCAATCACGACAAAAGAAAAGAATGAAGAGATCAGAAAACTACATGAGGCTATAACTCAACGTTAAAAAACAAATGGCCTTTGGGCGCATGGAATAACATGTCTAGAACATAATTATCTCTCTGAAGAATGCTCAATTTAGATGAGGACAAAAATTGAAAAGCTGCCGTCATTCATCTCAAGAGAGGAATTGTGCCATTCCACTTGCAACTAAATTCAATCATCAAGACACAATACCTAATGCTTGCGGTGGCACTTGTCTTAAGACGGGCGATATTGACGTTCATTTTTACTGTTAATGAAATGTTGAAGTGCCTTATCACATTCGCCAAGCTTTCTTTGTCCACAACACACACCAACAGTTTGCCTTTGGAATAACTGGCAGCTAATCTCTTTATATTTCTTGTGCTTTCAGGCCAAGCAAAGATTTATAGGATCCTCGTGGCTCTGGATGGCATCGGCCCGACATGGGAGGACAATAAAACTCAGTCGAGAGGAAAGAACATTCCTCTTGGACAAACAACCAGTCCAGAATGGAACAGGCTGTAATACTCTCTCAGATGTATTACAGCTCTCTCGTCAGCAAAATACCTTGCGACAAAGCAGCTGTTTTCTGCTCCAATACATCATGCAATTTGCTCACAGCTCTCAGCATGCCCAGCAACTTGCAATGTTGAACTTCCATAAAAGTGCAATATGGCCACTTAATGCCGCCTGCCATCTGATCCATATACAGGCATGCAAGTGAAGGAACAGCCTGCGTTAGGAGCGGATACTAGCTCAAGGGGTTTGAGAAGGAATGGACCTAAAATGCAATAGTATGCAAAATAAATCAATACACAAATCATTGATATGGGGAAGACATACGGAGCGTGACATCAGACATTCTGCCGGTATACAAAATTGACTCTTCAAATTCAATCAACGGTGAAGGAGCCTCATATGAGGTACTGGAGATGCTTCATCATCCCCCAAGCCATTTGTTATCAGTGCGACCACCGCATACAGAATGTAATTTTGTAGCACATACCGGTATATTTATGAGGCTATAAGACTATTTTAAATTGGAATTTTATTTCCTCTATCTCACGGAAACTCTCATTCTTATGAGTGTATATAGAACCAAAACATGAATGATTAAATTGACAGTTTTCTCCTGTACCTAAGTGAAATTCGTAGATTGGGAGAAGGCAAGCAACAAGTGTCTGGTGAAGGATGTTTCATGCAGCAGATCCAGAATCACCTGTGTAAGCTGAGCCAGACAATTACACCATCATTTGACAATTAGAAATCGTACACCACCATTTATCTCTAAGAGGCTGGCGCCAAACATGTGCTCTGCAGATCTATATAAATATAGATTTCTTGGAACACAATTTATATCGTAGCAGAATACTGAATATGTTCTCCACATGCAAAATCGAGAATACTTGAAATGCTTTAAAATTCTCCCATAAATATGAAGACTTGAGGAGATGCACAAAATCTTGAGTGGTGTCAATATATTTTATGTTGGGTGGAATAATCTCAGACCCAGACAACCTTGCAGTGATATAAACCACCTTCATGTACCCTGTCTTTTTTTAATATATACACAGACGACCGTATGGATCGATGCATACATAAAAGTACTGAGGTCTGACAGCAGCTGAGCCCATCCACTGCACTGCATACAGGGAGTATGAGGCAAAGGTTTCTCAAAGGCTTCTTAGCGATGTGGGTCAGTGTCACCAGCAGCAAGAGGGGCCACCACAACATTGAACAATCAATCAGCGCAGACAACACAATGTCAGACTATCTCTCTCACACCGACCATTACAGATGGCATTAAGACTGGCATTACCACGGGCATTATCACTGGCATTAGCTTACCTGATTTCTGCAGACTTGGTCATCAGCTGGCCCCAGCGCTCATTGATTTCCTCCAAGCGTTGCTCTAATTTGGTGCCTTGGCTTGGCTCCGAAGTCATGGCAATCTGCTGGCCGGCTGATCGCAGTGTTTCAAACATCGGTTGATGAGCTGTTATGTCGGTCTGCAATTCCTGCAAAAACAAAAGCAAACATATTTAAGTAAACCTATCCGTCCACCGGGAGGAGATTTGTTGTACTCTTCAAACTCCCATAAAGTAATTTTTCACCACAGAATATTTATGCCAGACAAATGCAGCCGGCAATCCTGCACTCGGCAGTGTTCAGCAGGACGGACCAAGAGTCAATCCATTACAGATATTGCTCTGACATCCAGAAACCAGAAATGCAGATTCGGTACATCAGGTGACATAGATAGGGATAGGCGTGATACCGAAGGATACCTCCTCGCAACAGTTTCTAAATATAGACACTTTATTAGACAGACCACATACCTTTAATATTACCATAACAACCTCATGGACTGCATTATCTATTCCAGGACAAAAACTGATAGCAAAGACCCATCAGCAAGTCATTACCTATTAAATCACTGACAACATGGAGCTATCTGAAGCCATCACATGCTATGAAACCTTTTGATGAAACCAGTTCCTTTCAAATAATCCAATCATTACAATCACATCCTCCTTTTTTGGTCATGGCATGTATTCATCTGAGGTCTATTGAACCACACAGAAGTATTGACAGAGAATAAGAAGATTGAAAGGGGAACACAATGTACAGTTTGAATACACTTCCCTGTTGCCAGGCATACTCTACTACTGCCTTGAAAAGGCTGATTATTCCCAAGGTGACGCGGGACTTATTCTTCAGCAAGACATGTATATTGATGGAGATGCAAGCACAACAAGTTGCAGCAGCTATCAGTCTTGTTTATGGCAATTGAGATTCCCTCAGGCATTAAAGTAAAGAACAGAGCTACTTTTCAAAGTCTGCGAGGAAGCGTGTGCCTTTTGTACTGCTGTCATGACACCGAACCTTTCTTAGGAGAGCGAACAAAAACGTGAAGGCTTCTTCATCGTCTTGGAGCTTGATAAAAACTTGACGCAACCATATTGGCAGAATAGCCGTGCGTGTGAGACAGAACCAAGATGGAAAGTGAGCAATTATCTTGGGTCGTTAGTTGTCAGGGAGACAGGCTGGGTGTGATAAACAGAGGGATAGGTGCGTGACAGGTGCATCATGTTAAGTGTACAGCCAGCCATGCTTGTGTATAAGGACCAAGGCCAGCGATGGGTTCATTTTCCTGAAAACAACTCATCACCTGTGCGCGGAATCATGACAAATCACCTTTGCTGCCTTAATGTTATCAATCATGCGCATGCGGTTAATGGCTGTATGACATGGAAAGGGACGTTTGACACACTTCCATTGCAGGTGGCCTCCTGCATCTAATTCACCACATGGATTTTTGCTTCTGAGCCAGACTTTCATGCAATGTCACCGCAGCTGCCTCTTTCGGCATCCCCGCTCCCATCTAGGTTTGATTTTAGACTTGTCAATAAATGGAGCGCTTTATTGTGCGGCAGCATATTTTCAGAATGGCCCTTGTTGCCTGTTTTTTGGCTTCGGTGTTATTTCTGGCTCAAAGCAAGCAGGATTTTCCCATAGAATGCAGCATCACTGTTGGCCTTGCCTCTAAGACAATCTTTCATACATCTCTTAAGGAGGTTGGGAGTGGCCTGAGGAGCAACATCTGCTGCTTCATTACCTGCAATTCCCAGGTGACAAACTTCCAGACAGAAGACAACACTTCTGCCACCGCGTCTGCCATCTCTTTGCGGCATTCCACATCTCGGAACATCTCAGAACATCCAGGCCAGTGCAACTTCTGAAGGGTTCAAGACATTCTTGGTTGCCATGCCCCGGGCCAGGAAATGAGGAAGAAGGACCTGAGATTAGCCCCAGGCAGACTCGTGTGGCGGAGAATCAGCTCTAGTCTTGCTGCTTCCAACCCATCATCATTACATACACACAACTCCCTGCCAAGTTCACGCCAGGGTGCTATTCAGCCTCCATATAAACCTGTTTCTTAATGTCCCCGACAGAGAGACTCCCTGCTTTTATGTATATACGTAGACCAACTTCCGCACAAATAGTCCGTAAATCTTAATTGCGGCATTCTAAGGTGTTCAACCACACATAGACAACAACAGACTTGGGTTGTCTAAATGCATGACACATTTAAATACACATAGAACAACTGGGGAGCTAGGAAAATAATCCTTTAAGCATGGCATTAGTATTAGCAGCATGATGCTGTGTGCAGTTGTCATCAAGCTGGCATTAGCAGACCATGGCTCCACTTGCTTCCACTTTCTGCAGGTTGTTCAAGCCACAAAACACAGGCTTTGAAATGCAATTCCTGAATACTAATGGACCTCCACAAAAAAGGGCCGCCGTTCTCAAGGTCCCGTCTTGACGAAGGGAGAGGTTCTCCTTTGTTGCCAGTTGCGATGAATGCATGCGCCTGGAACCAACACCAATCTCATGCGTCTGATGAATGCCACATTGCCACATGCACTTCCGCAAGATAAACACACTTGAGGATGCAATGCATTGAAGGCAATGAATTGAGAGCATTGCCAGCCATGCATGAGAGGACAGGCAATGTCAGCCATTGCCAATGCAATTATATCATGGTCACATTGAGAGTCTCACTATTTGCATCATGCTACAGAGTAATTGCATCACTGTTATGGGAAACAATTATGGAGAGAGCTTTATTACTACAGTTATATTATGGCTATGCCACAGCGATGATGGTACTGTTACACTGTGTCCACAAATGACTCCACATTATGTCCAACAGCCACATCTATAGCACAGAGAAAACAACAGGTGACATGTCTGTAACAGTATTACTACAGAAAAACAGAATATCACTGAATACCCTTAAGCCAAGTTATGGAAAAAGAATACATGGCAAGAGTAGAATGTGACAGAAGTGTGGCAAACTAAAAGGAGGCATCGGTGCCATTGAGTGGGCACATTGTACATCTGGTCTCAGGTGCATGAACTTCACCGCAGCATGCAATCAGTGCGACTTCCATGGGCAGTCAAAACAAGAAGTCGATACGAGTGACAGCCGAAGGATAGGTCAGCCATTGCAGGAAGACATAGAGGAAGCCGTTGGATGGCAAACAATGTGACTGGCTGGCTGTAATGGCAGTGCTGGTTTGCAGGGCCTGGGGGTAGTGTTATCTACGGCTATTGATCTCATGGTGCTGAGCAGGCTGACCAACCCAGGGGTCCATCTAGTCTAATTAAATATGCATGGTAAAAATGCACTCACAATAACAGATCTATTGGAAGAGTGGCAAGAGTCAAACATCACCAGGATCTACACTTAGCACTCATACTCCCCAGGCCATTGGGGCCATTGAGACCATTCAGTCAGCATGCCATTGGTACAGGAGGGATGAATTGAAAACAATGGAGATTTGAAAACTAGAAAAATAACATACAGCAATGACATGCTGCTTGCCCAGCAATAAAAGAATGCAGTGCAAGCATATAGACGACATGCTGACTATTGTTTCTGCCGCAAGCCCCGCAATTGTTTGTCGACCTTCAGATTGTCATCAGGAGCGGAGGCATCGATCCCTCGGCGTTGGCTCAATGCAAAGACAGATCATGAAAGAAGGCCAGACGGTAATTCACGACGAGTTCATTCAGTGAAAACACATAAAGAGATGAATGCTTCCATTACAATCAATCGAATTCTCTCACTGCAACATCAAAGGCCTCACACAAGGGATACAATAAGTGGATGAAGACAAAGACAAACAATTCTATAGATACAATAAATAGCTGTGGCTAACCCGCAGTATTCCAAACTTCCATACACTGTGTAACACAGCTAGGATACAAGAACCAAGGCAGAAGATTGCACAAGCAAACCAACTTAGAGGAGACATCTGAGAAGCCAATCTACCTGAGCAATTATCTGGCCATAGCCTTATCCACCTTGTCTGTTCTACTCTACTCTGCAATTCTGCCTGCTTGCAAAAAGGCACCGAAGACAGTCCTGCTGGGGATGATTCTGCTGAGTGATTCCCCTGCACAGTCCACAGTAACTCTGCACTGCTGTTGTTGATGTAAACTGCTGCTCTCACCCCTCACTGGCAGCCTTGCAAGCAATCAATGGTGATCACCTCAAGTTGCAGTGAGACAAACAATCTTGAGCGTGTGACAAACTAGAACACCAGACACACCCCGGGGCTATGGGAGGGCTGTAGGCAGGCTATAAGCAAGGCAAGAATGACTGGGAGATGGTCTATCTTCATCAGAAGGCACTGAGCAGGGCAGAGGGCCCTCGAGATGGCCAAATGCGTTTAGCATGGATGGGGGAGACTGCTCCAATGAATAGGGCTCTTATCAGGCTCAGGGGAATGCTCCTGGAATGTACAGGGTGCATTATTGGCTCCAGGGCCATGGGTAGCAAAGGGCAAAAGACCTTGAAATGCTGTCCATATCTACTGCAGGATATAACTGTGTGAATTGTATTTCAAATAGATGCACTAATGGCCATTACACAATGTGGGTCTGATACACACATTTACACAGCATTTGTATCATTGACACTCATTGCCCCAAAACATGCAGATGAAATGCCAAGCTAAAGGTCTTTTTCAGTTGTATCATACTATGTGTGATTTTCACACTATCTGATCACCCCAACTTCCATTCAGCAGATAGCTAGTTCTGTACCACCCCACTCCTCCTGGACACTAAACAGAAATATATGTTTATATAGGCTAAGAGTTTTTGCATCTGAACCATTCAGATATTGCCCATGAAAATGTTCTTCACAACTCCTAAATCAACAGAGACAGACTCAAAAGCAAGCAATCAAACAAAGAAAACACTCAAAATTATCAGGTTTCCATACAAATCACTACCCAACACAGGAAAATGGTCACGGTGAAGATTAAAGAGTTGTGACAATAAACTGTTCAAAGTCAACCAGAAGATTTTGCCTAGTCTCCTCTGGAAATATGATATATTCTCAACCTCCCTTGCCTTCATACAGAGAGAGACTCGAGACATAAATCATAAAGAAGAGGTCTTATTAGGGAATACCTCAGAGACTATACAATGACCAAAAACACAGAAAATCAGAGCAAATTGTCTAGGACAGTTACAATATTTGCTGGTGGTCACACAGAGCCCCTCTCCTCAGAGCAAACCTATATCAGCCCAGGGTGCCAGTGAACTCCTCAAGGGGCCATTGGAACATATAACATTACAACAACATAAACAGAACGTGCACAAGGATTCCACAAGAGGAGCCAAGTAAAATCCAGCTTCTGAAGTGTCTGAGCTCTAGGGAGGAAAACTCCAGAAGGATTCTCAAGTTTTTTTAGTGGTTACAGAGATAACAGAATGTATGAATAGAATATTGAACACTGTTGAATCGTGTAACAGGATTGTGAACAAAATGTGAACAACCCACAACATACATGTGGTGTAGTGAAAAGCCAAATGTTTGTTGTTTTTAAACAGCACACAGGCAGCCACAGCACATGGTAGCAATAGGATGGTGGCATGCTGTTGGGTATCCCCTCTTCAATGTTTGATTAGATTAGATGGTGCTGCATGACACTGGCATGGCCTGCATCTCTGGACACATTGTATCACTGTAACAGTTCCAGCAACAGTGCCAACAGCAGCAACACAAGCAGACTGGGCAGAATACCAGAAGAGCATCACCTGTTGGCTCATTAGCACTGCATTCAATCCATTGATTGCTCTAACTCATGCTGACCATTTGGCAATGGAGGCATTAGGGGTGTTGAGAGTTGATGACTTGCAAGTGACAGGGTTCAAGGGTCTACCAGTAACAACAAACTGCAGCACAGCTCAGTACCTCCTGCATCACGAATCTAGTCTCTACATCAGATATAAATCATTGCCAAAGTTGTGCCCACCCATGCCATGTCTCCATAAGCTTACCTCAGCAACCAGTAGAAGGCTGTCAGTGGTCCTGTGACAATGCACACATCTCCATCATACATCTTCATCCCTGTGGCTCATCCTGTTCACTGATCCCTTCATCTTCCACAATGGACTCGCCCACCCCAAGACGCCCCCCAGCGGGCCCTCAGTGAAGCCATGGAGCTATTAGGAAGGAGGGATCGCTTTGGTACTTCAAAGGTACAATGTGTGTAGCTCTGGTACCCTAATTACCCCGAAATTTCCATTCAGTCTTTGCTTCTTAATTACCCCTTTCTTTAACCTTTTCTTAAAAATGTGTGACTATTTCTTTGAATTTTACATTTTGAAGCACTGCATGACTCAATGCAAGTTGGTTTTATGGTTTATCAAGATATACAACTGAAGAGCACTAAGCAGATATCAAACTTTCCATTCTGTATGGCTTATTTGCGAAAAAGTAAATTTTTTTAAAACTGTTAATAACCATAGTGGCCGCTCCTGGCCGCCCATAAGTTTGATATCATTGGAAAGAGAAAATTCAGGGCTACAAGATGGTTATTGTGTCATTTTTAGGAAATAAACGGCTTTTGTTGTACATTGATCTAAAGATAAAAGAAAAAAGGTATATAACTCATCAACAAGGAGTCAGAAAGCAGCCAGAAGCATTGCATTGTATTTGGAGTATTTTATCAAACACTCATGAGAAATGAGATTGTTTTGTAACATCACACTAAACCAATATTAAGATTTAAACTTTAAAATCACCAGAAAATATTTTGAAGAAATATTGGGGGTTTTTGGTCTAAAGCGCTACACACATTGTACATCAAAGGCATACAGCTCTATGGGGGGTAATTAAGGATTTTGGGCCAATTTTGCCTAGAATTCTTTGATTCAATTAATGTATATTACGACTTATTGCCCTTCTCAAATTACAGTTATTCCTCCTTCCTAATAGCTCCATGGTGAAGCAGAGCAGCTGGCCACCATCTGAGTGGAGCAGGGTGTCACTCCTGGTGTAAACCCCTTTGTATCTAGCACAGCTCATGCAAAGCTAAACCTATAGCTCATTAGCCTGCTCTAGATAGCAGCGTGCAGCAGACTGCAGTGCTTCCAGATGATGATGGGATCTTGAGTGATGCTGCAGCAGCAGCAGCACTAGCAACAGCATCCCACTGTGACCTGCATGCCCATCACCAGACAATGCAGGATGGCCCACCTCAACAGCATTCCTGGGGAAGTCCCCCCTGATTGCCAGCCTGGGGCACCTATGCATCATCTTTATCGAATTGCACTGCCATTAGCAGCCTTATGAGATCTCCCCTCACTACCACCACCAAGAGACTACCAAGAGACTTGACAGGGTGGTCAAGGCACTCTGAAGGGAGGGAGACCTTGAATGGAGTGATGACCAGTCAGTCCTGCACATCTGACCTCCCCATCAGGAAACCCCTTTCCTTTTCTTCTCTAGCTGAACTCTCTTAGACTCACTCTGAGTCTCACTCTGCCAATGGAGCCAGCCTCCCAGCTCCTCCGCTCTTCATCCTCTGAGCCTCAGCATCTCACATTGCGGGCGCCAAAGACACGTCCCTCTCCTCGCGTCGACAGCAATTTACGTTTAACGTGACGGTCTCAGGACACATAACGACGTTGTTACGTCAACCCGCCCTTCATTACCAAGACTCACAAAGCCTCTCTCGGGGTCTCTTACAGGTCTCTCACGGAGTCACCAAGAAGTCAGTCACAGAGTCGGAGCGAGAGAGCTTCGGAAGAGCTTTAGAGCAGTCTGCCAGCCAGTCCCCACCTCTCAAGTGCTTTGTTCATTGAGCCAGTGGTTGCCAGTCACACAGGAAGAAGGCACTGCAAGGCAGAGGTCATGGTGAGCCAGACTCAAGAGGAAAGCTACACTGCTTAACTGCAAATTACTGTCTCTTAATCCCATATTCCCATCACCCAGTTGGCACAACTCCCCTCAAGGACATCAATGGCTCTGTCAATGGCACTCTCCATGTGGCTTGTATATCTAATAGTTCTGTGTAATAGTTTCCAACAGAGCATGCCAACATCTGCATTATAACACACTGCGGCAACAGAGCAGTGGATTATAATTTCAAATTCACTTCCAGTCGGTTTGTACTTGACAGAATACCCTTTGAATTGCTTCCTTAATTAACACATTCCCATTACTGAGTGCACCCACAGGGAATCAGGAGAGCTTCGAAATTAAGCAACCAATCATTGGAAATGTGCAATAAGGGGCCACAAGAGTTAGGAGGCTGTGGACTTATGGCATAATATGACTGGGCTCATAGACCAACCTATGACCTTCGCGAATGACCTTGCCAGCTCCCTTGGAACTGCCCTTGGAACTGCCCTTGGACTCGGAACTGCCCTTGTCTGCGGTAAGCCATCCGGGCTGAAGGGCTGCAAGGAGAGCTGCATGGAGAGTGGGTCTCTGTGAACAAATTCGATTGCAAGGTTAGGAAAGCCCAATTCGAGGCAATGAATTCAAATGAAGATTGGCAAGAGGGTGTTTGGGGTCGGGGGCCTGAGAGCCACTCCACAAGTAATAATGGTCAGCCAGTATTGGCTCAGGGACTTGCAAGTTGCCTGGAGTCCACAAGCACCCCAGCTCCCTTCCTTTCACTGACCACAATTACTGGATGTAGATTGCCAGTAACAATGTGCTGAGTGACCAGGCTGCCTCATCATTGCTTTGGTCAAGGCCTTGGTCAGTGGTCACTCACTGGTGGCCTCAGTTGACCAAAGGGTCAAAGGCTTTTTGTCAGTTCTTTGTCAAGGTCTCTATCAGGCAATGGAGACGAAGTAGTTCGACCTTCGGTGCTTATGGTATACGCTTCTGAATAGCGGATATACATATCCCAGCGTTATTTTCCACCATAAAGAGCTTTTGCAATGACACAAAGAATCCGAAGTCTAGAGAATATATTATTCTCCCAAAGGCAGACACTCTTTTGATTATCTCATTCTCTTCCTTCAATCAGCGGTATCAAACCTGTCCCACATTCATCTGCCTCAGAGGATCTCGGAGGATCTGTTTTGTGTAAGACAAACAAAGTGAGATTTACTTTCCGCAGCACTAATGACATGGAGCAATTTAGCTGCCACAGACCAGGGACAATCAGCGACTGATTAAGGAATGTAATATCATCGTCATAGAAGTCTTCATAGAAGTCTGCTTAGAGCAGGGGAGTTGTTAGTCCTCTTTAGTCTCGGCTAACCAGTCTTTATTGATCATGAGAGGAGACATTGGTTCTTCCAGGTCCTCCTCTGATCTCCATCAATCCCAGGCCATCAATGCCCTCACACTGCTCACAAGGAGGCTGAAGGAGCAGGCCTATAACTACAGCAGGTTGGCTGGCTGCAGACCAGTGCAGAGCAATGCAAGACCACTCTTTATGGCCTCACAATAAATGGCTCCCACACCATAAAAGCATTGCAGGTAACTAAGGCTGCCCCCAAACAAATCATTTATGCTAAGTACAGCTTCCAATAAAACCAATAGGAGCTAAAAAGTTTCTCTTTGGCAACCCAGATTCCAATGTCATCACCAACCAATGACTAATGCCCTGTCCTCCATCCTCCTCAATTGTATTTGGCCAGATGCAACAAAACGTCCATTAGGCATTCAGTATTCAACACGGAACTCACTGGTTTAATTTATTAACTGTTGTTGAATCGGAAGCATTAATATAAATTGATGAACCATTGGGAGTAGGGTGATAGGGAGTCCTTAATAATTCATGTGGCCTGGGACCACTGAGCACCATTATAGCACCGGGTTCTGTAACAAGCGAATCTCATCCATGTGTATGTCCAACACTTCCAACATGTAGCATAACACCTTGCCACCTATTACATGGAATTGAAAGATATTGATCTGGTAATCAATAACTAATCAATGTACAATCACAAACCACAGGCAATTGTTTAACTGAAGGTAATTCGCCTTTATATTGTGATTGAGACTGATAACCTCATTACCAAGAGATGGTTAACTCATTTCCAATATACAGCAGACAGGCATGACCATGAATCCTGCAGAAGTTAGACGGCATTCCCCACCATCCGATATTAGGAGTCACCTTGCTGAAGGCAGACAGAACACGACCAAATAGGGAAGAAGAGCGGAGAAAGCTCCTCCATCTAACGGAGCGACTAATTACAGTTAATTACGCGCGAAATAAAGACGTAAAAATTGCAGCAAAATGCACAATAATTACCTCCTCCCAGAGGAGTCAGGGAGAACACACTCAACAATGCTAATTTAGCAAAATCCCAGATTGAGGCAGAAACTAATTTGCAACTGGTGTGGCGAAATTGGAAAAGTGTTCGCGTTATGACTCGCGTTACAACTCAATTTGCGAAGAGCAAAAAAATAATAACACAGGTAAGAAGACAATTAGAGGGTAAATATGAGATATATATATACATAATAAATGCTCAATATGAAATGAATACGACAAAAATTTCTATATCCGCAGTACTAATTGCCATCCATCGAATTGCAAGAATGACTGAAATAGCTAATTGAAAATGAAACTGCACCCAATTACAGACATTTCAAAATTATGTTTCCAAGCAGAGAACATACTGCCAACTAATGGATCAGATATTACATTTTTGCTGCATCCACCCCCATAATAATGAAAATATAACACATGATTGCCTGGTGAAAATTCTACATTTCGAAGCGCACTTAACAGCTTTAATATCACGTAATTCAAAACTGCATGAGCTCAATAAATGTACTGAATAACATCGAAATTGGAATATATATCTCCATATAGATCTTTATGCATGGCATCAGTGCAACCTCCTAATCTAATGTTTTTCCTCCCTGTGCGCCTCTACATGTTTCCTTTTTCTGCTCACATTGTAACATTTTACAAGCTTTGGTGAGCAAGGCTCTGGGCCTGAGGGATCAGGATCCAACAATATCAATGCAGGTCATCAGGTGCATGTTCATGAAGGGGACTTCCGAGTCACTTATTTATAAGATCATTTAGACAACACACATGATGCCTCCTCATTGAGTCCTCAAAGGGCCACATCACTTGTATTGACACGCATTCTGAGGACACTCATTCTGAGGACACATTTTAGGAGAGCAGAAAAAGATAGATATTCATCTGGGAATGACATTCAGCAATAAAAATGTTCAATGTTCAACCTGAATATCTCCTCGGCCTGGTTGTCCTTGCATGTTTATGGAGTGTTCAAGGTAGAACGTAAATGACTGATCATGAAGATTCATGGCATCAATATGAATTTAAAGGAGCACCATGTTTTGAAAAATTGAATGCATTTTTCATCTGAATGGGGAAATCCAATCAGCAATGTACAATTGCACATCCACCAAAATATCAAATTCAATCTATTGACCTTTTCAGAAGATCAAATACAAGAGTACGGAGAACCCATAATTATATAAATCAGATATTTCATAGAATACTTACATTGAATTGTGATGGATTACTTTCTCGGTATATAAGTATCTGCTCTGCCAAGTTGGGTATTACTCATTTGTGAAACAAATTGTAGCAAAGACCATATCTCTGTCTTGGAGGAGACAAATAAACACAGAACAACTCCAACAACATTATTGGACCATTGATTTACACACAATAGTCGTCCATACATTAGTTATTACATATCTTTGGTATCTATTCATGCATTAGTGCCATTGTATGTTTATGACTGAATATCCCACCTGTAGTTTCTTGATGAGTTTTTCCTGCTGATCTTTGGCATTGGGCATACTGCCAGGGCCTGCCCCTCCTCCCGAGTTGTGGTGGCTGGCAGTTTTCTGGTACTCCATTAAATTGTTCTCCGTTTTGTTGAGCCACTCCACAAACTCGTCTTGCGTTTTGTCGAACTCGTCGACCGTCTTTTGGGCCACGAACAGATTCTGTTTCCGTTCGTCAAGTCTGAAATAATTTAAGAAAATAACCTTTCAGTCACATTAAGTCGCTTTCAGTCACATTCAGTCTCTTCAAGTCACATCTATTACTCAATATAAGACCGACTCTCAATAGAATCCTCCCTGGATGTCCTCAGTCGCGAAACAAACATCAGCAGAGTGTGGCTAGCACTAAAGCCAAGAGACAAACACTGGACTCTGCCAATGCATATCACAATCAAAGCAACAAGAAACACTTTATATACCATCCAGTGTCTAATACACACAGCCCATATGATATCATAAACATTGGTTGAATCATAAATGAACCACTCCACTGACTGTATTGCTGAGTGTAAATAAAATCGCAGTATAATGGAGTGTTAGGTATTATACCTCAAGATCTATAAATACATTACACAAGCATTATCATAGCCCATACAATGCAGCCTTTATCATACAGACTCCATTGAGGCCTTTCCTGCATACAAAAACCTCCCTCTGCTGGTGTATGTTTTACATGACCAAACAAGAGCATATCACATTTCATTCAACTCTGCACTTCCAAGCAATAAAATAGCTTTTCAACAACAGACAACAATCAATTTGGTGGCTGAGATAATGAGCCCCCACATGAAATACAACAACGGGAGACCCCCACATTGATTTGGGAGCAGCACCAGAAACTGCATGTGCTGTTTAGGCATGACCTCCCTGGCACAAGATACAACCAGCCGTTCAATTTATGGCAGTGCTTCCTGAGCCCTGCATTCTCTCATTTCTCTGGTGTCTTGTAACATTGCCAGCAACAAACGCTTTTAAAATTCACACATGACTTATTAAAATGGTCAACAAAGGCATCTAGGGTCCAAAATAAACTTGCATGGCCTGCAGCATGGAGATCCAATAGTTTTCTCTTATGCCATTGTGAAAATGAACAATCAGATTGGACCAGGTATGCAAAACGTCTCTTGCTTGGTTTCAAATTGCTTTATATGAATAACATAAACCTTTAGAAGGCATTGACCAACTGCAAGAAAAGCATAATCAGCTTTAAGTCTCCCATCCTTGCATTTTCTTATTCTTTCGTGTTTCAGCACATCTAATAGGAAACAGTTATTATATGGCTCCCTTGAGCTGTGAAATATGTTTTGGAACATAAAGAACTTGGTTAGTCAGCGTTACTCTCTGTTCGTCCATGCATAGACATGATAGACTCTATGCAACAGAGCCATAATGAAGCATTAACATGAGGTACACGGTGGCTTAAAATCAGTCAAATCACATTTAGTCAGATCAAATCAGATATAATCAGATCAAATGAGATCAGACAATGGGCAAAGAGACTACCATCCACAGAGTAATAACCAGAGTGACCCCTGGAGCAGGACGGAGTAGGACAGAGCAGGACAGAGCTGCTTGAGGGATGAAAGGCCAACCAGCTCCATCCAGCTCCATCCAGCTCCAGCTAGGAGGATGGGCAAGATGAGAATGCTGCAGAATCCCAATGCTGGGAGGGAAATCTCATAAGCAGATGGAGGACATGATACATCAAACAGGCAAGGGCAGTATGCCATGAGTGAGGTGGACCACAGGCCCCAGTATAGCTCCTTGTTGCCCTCGGACCCAGTCGGACCCAGCCGGACCCAGTCAGAGGCCGTGATTTGTATGCAGGTAACACACCAGTGGCCAGTCTGAGTGCACATACATGTCATCAGCTGCACCAGCTCTTCTTCACAAATGCCTTTCCTTCTCAAGATGCCTTAGGATGGCCCTTGTCCACTAATATCACCCAGGGCTGCTCCTTTCACACAGCACACAGTGCTATACACACAACCACGCCAAGAACAACAGTTCAGTATAAGCATATGGCCAACCACAATCTCGATTTACTTGGTATATTTAGAAATTGAAAAAAAAAATCGCATCAAATATCTTTCACGAAATATACACCATGGTTAATAGGAACATGAGAAATCTCTTTTAACCAAGAGCAGAATCACCTGCAGCTCAAGCATGCTAATTACCTGATCTATGTGACACCTGCAGCTACTGGAAAAAAATTCCATCCAAAAGTGAAATGCTTACTAAATACACACATTGAAGCATTACTTTCTTTAAAGCATTACTCTTATTCCAGGTCTCCCCGTTTCTAAATCTCCCCCAGAGATGAAAAATGTTAAAAGCAAAACAGTTTTCAAGCATCACTATGCTTAGGCATTGATTAATTGGCCTCCTGTTTTTGTCAGTTTTTTTTCCTTCTAGGTTTTTTGGTCTTTTTCTCGTTTGACGTGAATGATCAGCGAACGGGGAGCAGCCGCGAGACGCTCAACCTGTTGCATTAATCCGAGGAATGAAAGCCGATAGTTCCCTCATTAATCTGCAACAACTCATATTTAACTTTTTTCTTCATCTCCTTGTTTAGGGCTCAGTCCAGGCAACTTCAGCATATTTCAAAGCTCTAAAATCCAAAGCTCTTGAAATGTGACTGCCATTTCAATGATCTAATGTTAGTGGTTTAAGGCTCCTTGTCATTCATCAAAAAGAGCATTAACCTCACTTCTTGCTTCTTGCTCTTTCTGATTGGGACACTCAATGACACAGCCAGGCTGCTATTGGGTATAGAGTGGCTAAATCGATGGTGAAATGGCATCAATAACAAATGGAGGCAACTACACAAGCATACAATGTATGTTGAGCTATGTACTGATGATGGAAGCACAATAGGTGATCCCCAGACTGCTCTAACAGATGCCATGAGCCAGGTCGGACATCAAAAGGGGCTGGCCGAGCCTCTCATGCCACCAACCAATTCATCAGGGCGGAGGGCAGGAGGCTAGGAACACATGTCAAGATCAATAAGAGCAGAAAATGCTCATCAATGGCCACACAGGACTGGGCCAGTCAATAGTCTCTTAAACGCAGGGAAATCAAACCTAACGGAATTGCCACAAGATGTTCCCAAGACTCAATGTTGTTACGGCAGACAATGGTAATTTTTCAAAGGTTGCAATGGCCTCTACTAGCCTGCAGACAGAAAAGAATATTCAGTGTCATTCCAATGACCAATCCAATACACCACACAGACAGAATATCAACCAAGAGTTATACACAAGAACAGGAATCAAGAATAATGGAGTGTCACCGTTAAAAAAAAAGAAGATTGAACTGGCAAGACTACCAACAGAAACACCAGACCAATTAGCCCTCGATTAGTTTCTTCGACCAGTAAAATGACCCTAAAGAAGACCAACAACACTTGAGTCGAAAAGCCACAGATATGGAACTAAAACAATTGAACATTTCAGACCTTAATGAGGTGAAAGAATTATAAGCCAGAAATAGAGACACCTGGACTACTGGAGGGAAGTGATTAAAGAATTGGAGAGTGCGGGTCCTCATCGACGCGAAAACAACAAAGAAGAGAAGAAGAAGAAGAATACAACCAAATCACAATGCACAATGTCTGTTTGCATCATGAATAATTAATACACATATACACCATATATCACCCTAAGTAAATGGTTTTAAAGTCAATTATTTTTCAAAAGACTGGTTGCCCCATCAGTACACACAGAAGCAAATGATCAGGAAATGAAGACTCGGTACGATGCATTTACAAATAAACACAGCGAAGAAGTTTTCGCAATACACCATTAAAATCAATTGCATTGCAATCGACAGGTATTGTGTGTCATATAAACAGAAGCGAAAAACCAGGTGCATTTCCCACTACAAGTAAAAAGCATTCAGGTAGGAAATTACTCAAACACATTTTTCAAACAAAGTCGGAAACGTCAATATTTCTCTTCAGCCGAACCATACCTCGTGCTTTTTATCTTGCACTTTTTATCAGAGCTATTTAATTTAGCGGGCAAAAAAGGCTTCCCTGGTGAGAATTTATTGATGATTACCTGAATTTGAGCTGCTTCCAGGAGTCGTTAATATCCTCGATGGTGGTGCTCACGTTACTACAGTCATCCTTCGTGTACTCCTCTTTCAGCTTGGAAGCAAAATCGTTCAAGTTCTGTACTTTGTTTTCCCACTGGTGTACTTCCTTTTCAAGTCTCTGCAATAAAACAAATAGACTGCGTTAGAGGAAGACTGAATTAAGAGGACCACAATTTGGTAGAATGAAAACACTCAAAACATCAGGCAATAATCTAATCATTTGTGTAACAAATCCATCTAAGTTTGGCCGATAACAAAGTCCGCAGTGCTTTCTACGAAGCAGAGATGAAAACATCTCCGAACAATGTAATGTAATATCTACAACGCCATTAATTATGCAGGACTATTGAATCTGATAGACATGTGGTAAATTTTAAGGAGAAAAACATCAAGGACATTTCCCATCATCTTTTCTGAAAAAAAAATTGCATGATAACAAGTCCCCATTCATTGATGACAGCGAGTGAATGACAAAATAATAACATGGGAACAACGAGCCGTCTAATAATGGAAGAAAAAGCAACTAAAACGGAGTCTACACGAGTCGAAATATGCAATTTTATAATTACTTCCGTTATAGAAATGTCCTCAGGGCAACGCCACATATTGCGCCGAGACAGAACAGACCGAAGATAAGAGAAATCTGATCGATGGAATAAAGGCAAGTACAAGTTCCAACAGCTTTGTGGGCCTCTATTCTGCTCAAGAGAAAGACCAATTAAAACGGGTTTTCACTCGCACCATTGATCATTTCGTAGGAAGCCTGGACTAAGAAATTCCCAGTTTACATAAAGCAGTGAGCAAACACTCTGAAACACAACTCAAACAGCATCCATGTTAGAACCAAGGGAGAGATGGTGAAACGAATTATGCTCTGGCTCAGCCGGTGTTTCATCACAGCCAGTTTTAATTGGTCTGTCAAACTCTAGCTGCCATAATCCGGCCCGGAATAAAGTATCGGCGGAGAAAATTGCTTCAAAATGGTTGAGAACGCGTACATTCATGGTTGGGTGCGCTGCCAACTGGCGAAGCATTCTGACAAGAAAAACACCTTGACTCATTGACAGATGGCAGAGTGAGATTCCAAGTTTCCAAATCTTCAGAGAAGACAATCAACTAAAGAGAGATTTACAATGAGAACCACAAATGTCCCCAGGGAAATTGAAACTGGAATCTGAAAATCCCTGTCACTTCTTCCAACAGACCATTAATTACTAGCAGCCTGATTAGCTCAATTTCTTTGAGGAGTACAACAAACAGCAATTTCTATCATTGGCTTATGGGATCTAAGTCTGGGGTGGATTCCACGTGGAATTGTCCTCATTTCTCACTGCCTTTGAGGCTGGTTTTTCACACCGATTCTTCTCTTTCTCAGGCGGCTACAATAGGTTAGTTATGCCGGTGGGAATGTGGGCGAACGTCTCATAATTCAAGGCACAGCATGTGTCAGTCAGTACTGCAAGACACAACCCTTGATCCCAGATGAAAGGTATTTCTTGCTCTTCCAGGGAATCGACTCAAGAGATCTGGCTGCCTCAGTCTACAGCTATTGCAAGCTATTGCAAGCTACTGCCAGCCAACGTGTACTTGGCGTTGCCACATAATGTAGGCTCTTACAGCAGCACAGCAACACTGGGCCAGCAACACTAGTCAGCCATAATAGGCAATAATTCAGGTCTGTTACAAGGTGACGCTGTGACACCAGACACCCCATAACTCTCATGTTGCTGCTGCTGCTGCTGCTGCTGATGGGGCTAGCTGATGCCACTGCTGCTGCCAGAGCAACCCTGCACCAGCAAAGCACCACAAATCTGAAATCAATCAAAGCACATTCGACCCGAATCATGCGGACCTTCAGAGCAGCCCATCTTCAATCTATTCCAATCGTCAGTTCTATTAGGAGCAGATGAATCAAGGTGAAATGTTCTCCTGTCATTGGACTTCATTACTCACCAACCAAGAGATCCACTGCTCCCCCTACTCCCTCTGACTCTGTCCAGACAATCTCCTGATCAAACATTCACAGAACATCCACAGACTATCAGACACAGCTTGTTCTACTCATCTCAACCTAATGACTTTCGGGATCTGATTACAAAAGGTCTCCAAAAAGGTAACTGCCAATTAAGGTACTTCATTAAGAGGATCTAGAATTAATAGCACAGGAGTCGATCAATCCCACAGCGGCCTCCACATATCCTGCCTTTCGATCTCATGAAATAAGAAGATCAAGGGAGTCTTAGGACCTCCGCTTGTTACAAGAGAAGCTCACGTGCCATCAGTCGAGCCCCGATCTGCTCCGAGCACAAATCAAAGAAACTGTTTTTGCTCTTTTGTGGACAAGTTAGCGACATCGATAATAGGCGAACGGCATATACTCAGTGAGAGTAATGATGCATACATCTTCTACGCCAGTGAGCTTATCCATCCGGGGAGAATATCCAAATAAGCCATTTACCATCATTTTTGCCATTTTTGGATAATTAAGAGCTGCAGTCGTCTCTTATTAACTTACATAGCATCACACACTGCTCTTCAAAGCCTTCCCTTTGCATCTCCCAAGTGCAATTATGTGCACAGCAACTGGTTGAGGGAAATTACCAGGGACTCTTGGCTGGGAACATGGAGCAGTACAGCATTTTTGAAAGGAGTCTCTCGTGTGGCAATTGTGCAGGCAATGGCTGGCTATGGCTACCATACCAAGAGAGCAGTGTTGTAGATGAAAGAAGCTGACAGTAGACAGAAGACAAGAGGGGAATTGTGCAGTTAGAGGGAATGTTACTCGCACATAGCTCATCTCAGCTGATGGGGAATGATTCTCTCAGAAATGTTGCAAATTATGACCGATTCGAGGTTCGCATGACAACGGCTACCGACCACATCTCAGCTTGCCTTTCTTTCTGCTAAAATGTGCGTGACTCCGCAGTCTGCTAGGCCAGGCTTTTATCTCTAAACAATTCCACAGAGTTGATAATGTAAATAAAGGAGATTTAGAGATCTGCAAGAATTTTGTCCTCAGGAAATTTATCATCACGCAAAGTGGCAACGCTGTGAATTCTTGTTGATCAAAGCCGCCTGCTGTTGTAGCATGGGGAGAGGTTTTTGGTGATCAACTTGTCGAAAAAGCTTGGTTGCAATTAGTTTCCTTTGTCAGATCTATTTGGTCGTGAAACAGTGTTCTACAGGGACATCCGCAGTATTCACCAAGGAACATGGGTTCAACGCCATTCCGATGCAACACGAAGATTGAAATATTATGTCTGTCTTCTCTAATACAGTTGCAACACTGTCAAACCTCACTCTATAAAACAGTTTGTTTGAAAATCTCAAACTTTTGTTTGAACTGACATTGTTTGGTTCACATATGTCGATATAATAGTATAAACCATAAAACAACATAAGAATCTCAAGAAAAATTTATCAGGTAACTATCCCAACAAATTTTTCGTGCAAAACAAACAGAGACTCCCCTCCCTCCAGGTGACCCCTTGGCCGCTGATGACCAAACACAATCTCAAATCTAGATTCTAGAAGCTGCACGAAGGCTCAAGCTAAACCTCCCTTGACCACGAACACAGTCACAAGGACCAAGAGAGACCAAGAACGAGTCACTGTGAATGAGGAGAGTCTGACATTTTCACACACAACTATTTTAGAGAAAATTAATATGTGTGCATATGTCACACATGAAAGTGATTCTCCATTTCCATATTCCAAAATGCATCCCATCAGAAACAGGACCACTGCTTCGCTAGATCAGTATCTTAGTCCATATCAGACAGAAAACTACTTCACAGGCCTTACTGCTGCACAATCCTTCCAAATGCACATTTCAGAACTTTTCTATCACTTTTGTATGAGACCTAAGTCCAAGGTAAAGCTGGCCTGGATCTGGAGGACCAGCTGGAAGGTATGCATTATGAAGCAGGAGGCATCACAAATGCAGCTAATTTATCCCAAGCAGAGCAACCACAGACCTCACCAGGATGGCTGGGGGAGTCTGGGATGACTTCTTCTGTTGGTAAGTCCCACTGCAAACAACTTCTCCTCACATTGTTAAATTCTGCCAGGAACAGCGGTCTCAGGCAACAGACTTACACGAGCCAAATTCTGTTTTTGTCAGAAGATAAAAGAAACACAAAGAAATGTAACTAAGAAAGGATGATTTCTTTTGACGTCGCAAAGACCAATGTCACCAGAGTAACAAAACACCTAGCATTCGCTTTCTTTAACACGGAAAGCAGATCATGTTCGAGATAGAAGCATTCATTCGATAATTGCCAGTCGCCACTCCCTCAGTGCAGGGTTCCTATCAAATCAGTTGATTGAGTCCAATGTCAATGGCGATATCAAAGGCTGGTGTCAGAAGGGCGACATTCACACAGCCCTCGGTCTGAGGGGCCCACGTTTTGTAAGAAGACAACAAAAGAACAGGAAGAGGGGGGACTAGTCTGGTGGCCAGCTGGTGCCAAAGGGCCAAACATGTCATCCACATGGAAGCAGCCCTATCAAAGCTGCACTTGTGTGTGGAGAAGCCGAGCAACAGCTTGGAAACAAGAAGAGAGCTGACACTTGATAAAGCCTATTGATTTTCTCACTTAAAGGAGTTGCAAGTTGCAATGGCAGACATCAAACAGCACTTAGGAGGCACTGGCTCCCTGAATACTTCCAATAACTCCTCGGCAAAGCGCCATTGACAAAATAAGACATGAGGCATGTGCCCACCACAATACCAGGAGTCCGGATTAAGCCGAAGCCAATGCACAGACAGGCAGTCTGAGGCAGAGTTGGTAGTGGGAGGGTGATGTGGGAGTATAGGGGAGGGAGTAGCACAAGGACCATCTGTAAGCCCTCTTCTATTGTGTGCCTGGATTTAGAGCAATGCTGCTGACTGCTTGTCAATCTCCCTTGCTCCTTGAGACCCCAGCTTGAGACTCTCTCATTCCCAGTGACTCCACCTTGGTCTCTCTTGGTCTCTCTTGGTCCTTGTGACCGTGTTCGTGATCAAGGGAGGTTTAGCACAAGCCTTCGTGCAGCTTCTAGATTTGGGATTGACTCCTCATCCAGCGCTCCTGTTTGGTCAGCGGGGGCCAAGGGGTCACCTGGAGAGAGGGGGGTCACCTGGTGGTCACTCACTGGTCATCGACTGGTCACCTGGTGGTCAGACTCTCTTCACTTGCGTCCAATCAATAGCTGTAATCACAGCCTGGCCATAGCTGGCCATGAGCATTATGACAGAATAGACCTGTCTGCCAGAACAAGGACGCAATCAGAACTTCATTAGGACACCAGGTGCCTCCATATCAATCCACAGCCATAAAACGTGAAGAAACAGGAGCCGCCATGCACACAATCCAATCTTGAAAGTGATACAAATCACTATTAGCAGAGTACAAAAGATGCATTTGGCATAGACGAGTACATAATGCAAAGAGAGAGCAAGGTGCAACAGCATGAGATCATCTTGAACTGGGTGAACCCGAATGCAAAGAGGCCAGACACGCAACTCAGCCTGCAGCCGCAAAGCATTGGGACAGCATTGGAATATAGCACTGGAATATAGCATTGGAATGAGCGCAAGATAATGGCCTCCTGGAGCGCAGGTGCACAGGCACAGGTGACTCCATCTGCTATGTCAGAATGTCACATCATTC
Source organism: Platynereis dumerilii (assembly GCA_026936325.1). Lineage (NCBI taxonomy): Eukaryota > Metazoa > Annelida > Polychaeta > Phyllodocida > Nereididae > Platynereis > Platynereis dumerilii. Next base: position 190,292,227 of record JAPTHN010000001.1, on the reverse strand, counting down.
ACTTCTCCCGGTGACTTCTGTAACTCCCTCTGAATCCCGGGACTCATGGTCAGCTCAAGCAAAGGTCAGTGGATCCCAGAAGGTCCACGGTGCTCTGCTCAACAGCCCATGCCTCTGATCCAACCCAGCCAAGTACAACACTGAGGGATGCTGCATTCCCATCAGAGAAATCTCCTGCTTCAAACAACTGCAAGAATAGTCAACACAGCTATTAGCCAGGTCATCCTACCTGCCTCAACATCCGAATCACTGCAGTGTATCCCTTTACTTGCTTCCTCCTCCCTTTTATTTCCTTCTTGCATGCCAACCCCCAGTGCTGCCCCAGCCTTTCCACGGGAGTGCCAATTACTTCCATGATCAAGTTAATGTACTTGGATGGAATTTCACATGGTGCTGATAGCATGTGCCCTGATCTATATCTCACTTAGGGCAAAATCATTGCACAATAATTTGGTCATCTGGGCAGCCATTGATTTATCTGACAGTTATGACGAACTATGCAATATCTAATGTCTCAAATGGAAGCTGCAGCTACATATGCATGGCCACATTTGCAAATGGAGATGGCCAAAATGTGAATTGCTTTGAGTAATTGGAGCCCATTTTGTGGAAAGTGGATCAGCGCACCTGGCAGCAGAGGATGGCAATGCATCCCAGTTGGTTTTGCTGAAGCCAAGAGGAAACCAACGCCTCTCCAACCCACAGCAAAAGCTTTGCAAGAGCTAGAAACCTAGAGCAGGTCAATAGGGCGTGTAGGTGGTGCCGTGAGACCCACTAGACCCTGGAGGTCCTTGTGGGAGGCTGCTACAGAAGCCCTAGTGGGTGGAAGGGCGTTTCAAGTCTCCACAGGAAGCAGAGCAGGCGTTTTCAAAAGGAAAGCAAGCGATGGCAAGCATATTCCAATTCACATCGAAAGGTGTTGGGCGTGAAGGAGACACCTAACAATAGCAAGATGCTTTGAAAGAACAGGATGCCACAAATCCCATTCGAATGAACTTATCACTTCTCTTCCATCTCTATTCCAGGCAAACCTACATGACAGAAACATTTGCTGAAACAATGTTCTTAGAAGTTGAACACCTGCATGTTTGCAAGCAGCAGATTTTACCAATCATATAACTTAATTCTCAGTAACATCCTAAGAATGCTCTCCAGACCACAACTGAAAGGATGCGTGGAATTAAAGAGAAGAGTAACTATAACTGCAAAGTGTTTAACTGGCTGAGCAAATAAGGAGAAACCACATAAAAGGCTGAAACAAAACATTGGAGACAGCAAATGAATTGGAAGCTGTCTTCAAGCAACTCAATTATTTCTAAAGGAAGACCAAAAAGAGGAAGACCAAATAGACCACTATACTAGATGCAGTCACTGATCTCTACAACCAACATCCATGGGTTCTACTTCTATTTCTTGTCACCTCTTCTTAAACAAAACTAATCTTTTTAAACCATATGGTTGCCACTTCCACAAATGAAATGTTCAGTTTCGTAGGCTTGCAGTGCCAGTTCGAAAATGGCAATTGCCTCAAATCACTTTGCTAATGGGCTACCTGAACTTCCTGAACTTCCTGGATTCTTGGGTGAAGGGAATTTGGGAAATTGGAAAGATGAGGACACCTGCTTAACATCTTCATGCTTTCATCCCAGAGAGAAATGTTGTCATCTTGCAACAAGCCAGTCGTAACATCATCTGGCTTGTCAACTTCAATGTCAAGTCGTGTTCTCTTTGACTCTTTCACCTCAGATAGCCTCTGCTTATTTGCCAGTCCCATTAGTAGCATTGCAGGGCACGTGCAGCCCACTTCCTTTCATCTATTCTCGCCTCCTTTACATGAGATCATATGACATCCGGGGACTTTTGACTTGATCCCCTGACTTCAATCCTTTTATGTTGGCTTTGCTTCAGCACACAGCAAGGATTATTCAAGCAAGTCTCTTGACCCCCTCCCCCGTCCATTCCCCCTTTCTGCTATTTGCCTTTTTCAGTCGGACACCTCCATCACCCACAAGCAGTACAGACTACAGATGAAGAAAGATTTAACTTTTTTTTAGCTATCGATTCTTTGTCTTTGTCCTGAGGACGGTGCCACATAGCACTTACATCTTCACACTACTAATAGCACATTATCGGGTTGAACGAACCTGTCTTCAGTGCCCTAACGACTGTCACACTTATCACAGACCAACAGTTTATCACACCTAGAAAGCCACCTTGTCTTTAATGCAATCAAATGGATTTCCTGTTAATGGAAGGCTTGCAAAAACCATAACACAATTACTATAATTTCAAGCACAGATTTTCTTCCCATTCACATGTAACTGTTTAATAATTCAGCAAGTATAACTTGAAGCAACTTGGCTGTCAGCTACATTTACAGGGATAAAACTGTAATGCCTTGTCACAGGATTAGCTAACTGAATTTACACGCCAGTGGTTCATATTAAATGAAAATGAAAGAAAAAGAAGTAATGGAAAAAGATTCCGTTTCCACAGAACCTCACTTCCGGGCTCCTATTGAATCATTGGGCGCGCACCTGGAGATCGAGACTTGAGCGAGACCTGAGTGAGACTGGTTGAGAGACTTGGTTGAGAGACTTCATTGCCACCACTTGATCAATTGTTCTCTGCGACTGGCTGCCACAAAGGAATTATGTCGTGGCAGATGTTGGTGACTGTAAAGGCTTGCGTCGAGGGAGAACAATACAAAGCAAAGAGCTCGCAAAGGTCTCCGCCAGCACGAAGTAGCAGGAGAGGCAGCGACAGGAAATTGAGCAGATGAAACATTAACGAAGGCAACTGGATTTCGTTGGCGGTCATTTGTGCTGAGGAGGTCTATTCGTCCTCATTCGGCAACATGTAACATGCACTTCTTCCAAATACAGAGTATTACAGACAGCCTTCTGCAGAGTCGTATTGGCAAAACTGCACTTGCAAGCCAACTGCAGTTTACACATGTATTATTCAAGTGCGGATGACCTAGAGGGTCAGATAATGGCTGACAGAGAGACTGCAACCTGTGGCTGCCACTACACAGGTCCCCAGAGATGGCTCAGCATTGTGCTTCCGTGTGTCATGTCTGTAATACTGCTGATGTTGTTGAGGCTGTGGCTGCCATTCTTGGGCTACCATTCTGGGGCTACTCTAGCATCTCCTGTTGCGGCTGCTCTAGGTGTCTCCTCCTGCCTGACCACAACAACCAGTCAGTGTTCAGTGGGGTCAGTCTGCAGGGACAGGTAGGAGCTAAGTGCAGGAGCTTGTAGGCAGGCAGAGAGCAGGTGCAGACGACTGTTCAGCCCCTGCTTCACTATCTCCTCCTCCCTTGCTCCTCCCTTGCTCCTCCCTGGGTCTTCCCACCTCCCTTTCTCAGCTCCAGGAGCTCCTATTCCCAACATGCAATGGCCACCAGCTTATCTCCCTCGTAACTCAGCATTAAGCCACCAAGATGCTGACCCTGGTCCCTTCGGTCTGCCACTTAATGCATGGTTCCACTGCCCACTGAAAGGTCACAGGCAAGATATCATTGCATATGCCTATCATTAGACTTCTACTAATTAGAGGCTGCGGGTGATATACTGATCAGCTCCTTGATCTTGTCGCCTCCTGATGGCAGAGTGCACGCCTGCCATCACCACATCTTCATTTATTGATAGAAGAACAGCACCCCGCTGGACATCACCTCCATTACTCTGTCATCAAAGAGCGCTCTATGCGCTCCGCTCAACGGAATGTCCTTCTCATCCAATAATGCATGATATAAATATACAGTGTATACAGAATATACTGCGATTAGCTGTCATAGTATTAAAGCGAGATACCAATATTAAGCCTATTTCATGGTGACAAGAGCAGACAACAGAGCCAGACACAAGACAGCCATGTCTGCAATCCCTTGACATGCAACAGGCACTGATTACAATTAGGATGACACATTTCACATTGCACATTGCACATGGCACACCTACCTTGTGTTGATGAAGTTGTTTTTCAATGATGTCTGGGGTGCGACCGACAGCGGTCTGTGCCTGACACTCTTCCTGTATTTGCGTAATCCAACGTTGGAACTCAGCGCGCATTTCCTCAAACTGCCGACTCTCCAATAGCATGTCCTCAAGGCTGTCCGTTCGCTTGGCCACCTCCTCCTTGGCACTATCCCAGTCCTGTGCCGTAGGAGGAGGAGGTGGGAGAGGAGGAGAGGAAGAGGTGGCAGGGGCTGAGGAACTGCTCGATTGTGCTGCAGGTGGTGCAGGAGGAGGTGATGTGACTACCTGCAGAACCGAGGGTGGCGATGTCTCTGATCCGGACTCGTGGTCCGGGCTGCTACCAACCGATGACGAAGATGACGCCTTGTCTCCCCGTTCGGCTGCAGGTGAGTCGCTGTCTGTGGCTCTGTGCGCTTCCGCTTCCTCTGTGGCACCTGGTTCTTCTGGAACAGGAAAACAAACGTCAAATGAGCCAGCCGCGCTAATATATGGCTGTCAGTGGATTATCATCAACGAGATTACGGAGGCATGCTAATCCCGGGCACAGATAGCAATGGTCCATGTATCATGCAACAGATCACAGCATAAATCAACTAGTCCATGATAATAAGAAGGAGGCTTCAACCTGGCAATCACACGTGCTCAATATACACACAGGATTCAGATGGCAGGGACTGATGGTTGCAGCTGGCCTCTGCTATTGACAGTCTCTAGACTGGCAGCCACTGATGCTAGAGCAGCTACTGCTGCTGTTGGTGGTGGTGGATGGCAGCGCTAGAAGCTACACGGCTGGCCCCTGGTGCTATGTGCTGTAGCTAAAGAAGGGTATCGATCGCCGGTTGGCCGGCCTAGCACCAGCGACATCATCATCCCAGCATAGAGCCAGGCTCGGGCCAGGCTCAGCCAGCAGCAACAGCAGCAATAGCACCAGCACCAGCAGAGCCAGCACCAACAGAGGCAGCCGCAGCAGCAGCAGGATGGGGAAGCAGTAGATATGGATGCTGATGGCCCCAGTGTTAAGCTGCATGCATGAGCGCTGCCATTGAAGCCCTGCATGCATCTGCGCTCCCTAACACCTGACTCAGGAGCCCTTAGAAGGCACTGGGCTATGAGGCAGTGACACTCTGACCACAGCTATTGCATTAATGTCATCAAATGCACCTGTAACACCATTATCATCATCCCCTTTATATGCTATACCGGTACTATGGCTGGCATTCACCACTTTTATAAAAAGACCTGGCTCCCACTGACTAGTATGGTGTCATATTCATGGGTATAAAACCCAGTGCATATTCCAGAATACTTTACTTTTTCTAGTTTCAAGTTACACCAATCTAAGCAATCGTGTCTTTTACTGTAGCAAAACATCCCCATAAATCACGTTTAGCACCAATAATATTCTCCAGCACAGACACTGTGCAGCATCCCAGCGATATGGGAGTACATAAACAGACATAGTGCATGGTGTATGTGCATGTAGATATTTATCTCAATGCAAAAACAGCTTCTGCTAGACAGTATATGATGTGATATGTGCAAGAAGGCCACCTATGTGAGCACACCAAGCACTGCACACACTGCCACACAGCCAACCAAGGCTATACAGTGTAATACAGAGCATGAGCTATAATATAAGAGGAAGGCAAACAGGGCCTGTTGTGAGAGTTATTTTCTTTCAGCAAGAGGTAAATCGCATGGAAAATGGCTGATGAAGCAAGATCAGACCCTCCACAGTGTCGCCAGATACACCGACTCTGGCAATAGACCAAAAAGGGAGCAAATATCTTGATAAGGATGATGTCCATACATAGAAAACTGTGGAGTCAGGCTTGGCCTTTCTGCTATACAACAATAGCATCTGGGTAATAGGAGTGGCAATAAGCTCAATCTTGCTCTGGCACAGCAACAGCAGTACTGTAGTGTATTGGAAGTTTTAATTAAAGTGACTCAGAGACTTGATTTCGCCCAGATTGTATACGAGCACAAAAGGCTAACAATGCATTAGTTTGAAGAAAGAAAGGATGAGTGTTTGGAGACATTGAGATAGATGGCAAGCCATGGCAAGCTATGGCAAGCTATGGCAGCAGGGAGTGGAGGAATGTGACAGGGAGATAATGAGAGAGAGGTAGAGGGGGGCAGAGGGTGGCCCTTCACCCTGTTTGTAACACAACTCATGATTCAATTATGCGCCATCCACACGTAATGAACTGTAGCATCAAAAGCCACGTGGGTTGAGCCAGCTAAGCCGCTCACATTCACTGTCATCCGCAGTCTAATCACCAGCAAGCTCAGCACGAATTTCTGTAGACATCCAGACCTACAATGCCATACATCCATATATATGGAACTTAGTCATACATTGCAGCTATAGAATTGGAAAGGTCTTCTCATATTGGAATCCATGTGTCATACTTGTGATACAACAGACAAATGTATTGGCACCAGCACCTACAGAAATACGGACTGTATACTTTGTAATACGAAGTATCATTTGCTTGCTTTGGTAGGGACAAATCTGAATCGATAAATGTAGGTTAATCTATAGCTATTATACAATAGAGGACTCATAAGAAGCAGAACTGGGAGACTATTTGTTGTTGCAGACATTTGCAGAAGCTCCGCAGCTCCCTCGAGGGCCCTGGGAACTGGCCCTGGTCGCGATATCAAAGGGAAGCCAAAGGGAAGCCAAAGACAGCAGCAGCGGCCCAAGATCAGCCAGGCCCAGAGGTCAGCCCAGTGCCAGTCTCTGATTCATCGCCAATCAACTCACTGGGACCAATTTGTCCGGATAAACCGATCAGAGTATGGCCAACCTTAACCTCATCCAGAACAGAGCAGCAGGAAATGATAATTTGACTAACAAGTTCAGTGTCCTGTGGCCATCTCACAGGGCCTGCTCGGCATACGCTATGTGCACAAACCTCCGCTCTGGGACGATTCATCATTGGGTGACGCCACGTCACCTCCAGCGTCACCCCCAAATGACGTGCAAACGAGTGGAACGACGTTGTCTGCTGAGTGCAATACTCAAGTCCAACATTGACCAACCAACAGGAGCTAACAGGGCAGCATAGCTCTGGTCCCATACTGCTGCCTTGGTCCATGTGAAGCACAAGAACGGGAGGTGGCGCCAAAGCAAAGAAGGAGCAGAGGAAGGAGCAGAGGCGGCCATCGTGGAAACCATTGGCTCCAACTATTGGCTGCCTGGCCCTGCCTGCTCCCCCAAGACAAATCCACTCAATACAATCCCAAATGCATACACGTGGTCAATAAGACTGGGCTGCGCCATATCAAGTCTTGAGCAGCTCCACATCTGCTGCCTGCACTGCCCTGCACTGCCTCCAGTCACTTGAGACTGTGTCTATTTCCCTGCACTTGCCCTTCCCTCCCTCCTCTCCCATTCCAGGCCAATTCTTATTATGACTTGCAGGGCCAGGTGACCAGAGCAGCGCCATAAAGATAGCAGAACGTGCCGGGCTCTATGACCAAGCCCATACATGGAAATGAGCCATGCTGTTCCTGGCATCACTTGCTCCTTGCCTGCTCCCTGGCTTGTCTTGGCCTCTACATGTTGAGCCATGCTGTGAATGTTCACTTTGGGACAAGACAACACCCACCAACAAACATGGCAATAAAGTGGCCAAAGGAAATGCATGAGATGGACAGGAGATCATGAAGACATGCGATTGGTGGACATGTCTGTGTAATAACACTCGCATCATATCGGCTGGCTAATGAGAAACAAATGGGTTACATGCAAATAGTGAGAGTGTGGCTCATTTGACTCTGTCTCCCTGTGGGTTATATTTCGTTATGGAGATTATTTCCAAGACATTACTCCCTTGGAATAATTATATGACAGTATATTGGTAGATGGTAACATACAGGCCTGCGTTTGCAACACAATGAGCTGAAATAGTATACCAAGTATAGAATATAACAGCAATGTTCAAGCATAACTACAGCATAGATTCAGCAGCCTTTTCTATAGCTGAGGATCGAACATAGTGGAATACATTGGAGTGTGCAGCTGGATGGTAGGCAGCTCCTGTTACAGTGTAACCGGTGCGGCTGCTGTTGTGGGTGGTGCTGTGGTACACTGCTATGGTTGGAGTATGGGTGGAAATGTCAGATGAGCAAAGGTCTACAGCCTACTACAGGCATTCCCTGGTGACTAGCATGTTGACGTGTTGTGTGGAGTCACATCCTAGCACTCTGCCTCCCGAGCCCTCCTCTTCCACCCTGCTTGGCAGTGCCCAGTTATAGCAATGCCTCACCAAGCCACCAGGCCTGACTCAGCCTGGCCTCGTCTCTCGGTGTCACATGCCAAGGAGAACATTGCATGCCTCCCCAGCACATCCTGTGGCCAGGAGGAGAGTATGCACAGCAACACAGCACAGGGAAACAATGTATGACAAGGGTTTAAAGTGGGAATCAAAAGCAGGACAGGGAAATGCATGACATGGAAACTTTAATCCGAAGTGGAAGGACAATATGATAGTGCTTTACCAGAGAAAAGAAAACGAATAAGTCAGAGCAAAATAGCAGGACAGAAAAACAACTGATGTAAAGGGATATTTTATTGGGCCAAAAAATAAACTGTGAAAAATAAACAGAAACAAAGAGCTGAATTTATATATGTGACAAGAAAGAAGGTAGAGAAAAAGAGCAAAGAGAAACAGATGAGGGAAAAAAGCAGGAAATCAGAATAAAGTAGGACTGGAAACAAAGAAGAGTGGAAACAAAGGATGGAAATAAAGTAGGAAAAGTAAATGGATATTTATAACAGGACAGGAAACAACAGTATTTTTCTGGCAAAGGTTTAAACTCTGTAAGAGTCTGATTGCAATTGCCAGACTTATGCAGGACTGGGATACAAAATAAGTCACCAAACAGAGGATGATCTTTCAATCAGGATATATGGAGCAAGAAAACGTAGCATATAAAAAATTAGCAGGACTGAGTTGCAGAGAAGGACAGGGAAAAGGTATGACGTCACAGCAGGAACAATATAGCAGGAGAGGAAACATGGCAGGATGGGACCCATTGGTTGGTAATATTGAGGCAACCAGGTACTGACTGCATGGCTGCAAAAGAGGAGGCCACATGCAGCAGGACAGAGACAGGACACAGTTGGTCAGCATCCATCATATCCACAGGAAACTAAGTGAGGAGGAGGAGGTTGGGGAGCATCCCCGTTGCAATGTTATTACATACACAGCAGTGCAAAGATGATGGATAGCCCTCTGAATAATGCACAAGATATGGACGACTAAATTCAGTCAGAGAATTGTACCAAATCCATCTGGACTGACACCTTGACAAATGGGCCAAGAGGGGGGGAGCTCATAAAATACTGTTGCAGATGGATTCACCTGTATAAGGCTGCATTGCCCTCAAATTGCTGTAATCCTACTGAGGTCACTTTCCATATGAATTGTGCAGTCCCATCATCACTCCCGCGACATAGGCCTGTGTCTATCACATAAATACTTGCACAGTTACACTTGCAAATAATATATGGGCTTCATTTGCATTTCTATAGAAGCAATTGCTTCATGATAGATCTTATAAAGTGTATAACAACTGGTAGTTACATGGAATACTATAGGAATACAGATCGCATTTCAAGGTAGCCTAGCATGACTATTGTAGTCCTCCTTAATTGCCTTCTGGTTTTGGAAGTTTCTGATTTAGCTCCAGCTGGGTTATAATCAAACTCCATGAGAGTAAAGAGCTTCGATTATAGCCCTTCCTTCTTTGTGGTAGCCTCTGGTTCAGAACTTAAAGTAATGAACGGCTAAAGTTAACTAAGTGGCCCCAATGCACGGAGGCTGGCACCAGCGGAGATGAATGGGCTCATTTCGTTGCAAGAGACCGGGCACTGGAAGGCAGCAGCAGGGGCCATTAACACCAGAGAACAAGCCACCGGCACGTTTAGCATCATCTATATCCAATGGCATGTTTAACGTGAACCCCAAACAATTAAACCATGCATAAAAAGTAAGCAATGTTGGGAGGGACAAAGGTGCTCCTGTTCAAATTACCCAGTGTAGCAACACACAGTCAATGATCGGACGGAATTGCCAGGCATTGAGTGAGTTGGCAAAAAAGAGCGGGATCAATGAAATCGTTCAAAGGATTGATCTTCACAGTTGGTCGCCCACAGTCAACTGATGAGGTAAGAGTTTTTCGCCCACAATGGGGCCAGGATGTGATAAAGGCAGGAACATGTAAGCCCACTTGAGGAGTTGCCAGATCGATGGGCAGCATGGAATGGGCTAAATGCAGAACTGCTGCTCTCAGAACTTGCAAGGAGATGTCGAAGTATGAAGTGGCACACGTCTGGTTCACAACTGGATCATACTATGAATCATACTGTGATTCACGCAGCTTCAAAGCAGACGAGCACACCACCATTTACAAGTCCTGCTGAACAAGCTTAAAGGACAGACCCATGAGAGGAAGCAGAATCATTGACTTGAGGTCGACGACAAGACTTAGGCCTGGAGGAACAGCACTGGAACAGCACTGGAGGGAATGATGACAACTTGATCCCAGATGGCAATGGAGGCCACTTGGCAAGCTTCAGACAGGAAACTCAATTGCAGAGGAAAATAAGTTGCTAGTCTGGCCTCTTTCTGCAGTTGAGGCAATTGTCCAGCGACCTAGACAAGTTGCAAAAACTCAGCTGCCAACACCACTTAGGATGGTAGTGGAGAGACGAGGAGGCCAGAACATGGACACTAGTCCTCCACTAGATAGGGAGGCAGGTCCTGTTATTCCGGTGCTGAAACTAAGTTAGGGGATCAAACAGGGTCCTAATTGTTGAGGACATAAACGTCACTTGTATGGGCATGGTTATTCAACAACGCTGCTACAGTGCACCCTTGGTTGCCTATAGGGTGCCCACAGAGTGCAGCGGTGGCATTGCTCTTTAAGCAAATGAAAGTGGCAGTAACCGAGGAAAGAGGCAGTCAGCAAAGGGCCCTGCAGGGCACAGGGCGGCACTGAGCAGGTCATTACCAGACAGAGCAGATCATGGCCCAGTCGATCTACTTGCCGGGGGAATGGCAGGAGCTGGCAAGGAAGAACAAGCAGCCCACAGCTCAAGCTCAGCTCCTGCTTGGCTCACCAGGGATTGGCCAATGCAATGCAATGCAGTGTGTGGTGCTAGGGCTAGATCTGGGGCCTTCCTGCAGATGCACCCTATACCCTCAGCGTTACTCTGATGAGCATAACACTGAACAATGGCCATAGAGCAAGTCCATCATTTGCGCCTGCACCCATGTCCGATCATAAGACTCATGCAAAATTCACCCAATCGCGAGTGATTGCCATGTGCAGGGGCTATAGGCAATGCATGGTCCAAAGGATAGGGTTATGGGAAGGCAAGTTAACTGGGGTAATAAGACAAGGCCCTACAACGAGCCCTTCCCCCAAGGGAGCATACACTTCCCATTCAGTCCAATGGGCAGAAAATGCATGAGGCAAATGCATGAGACAGGGGTGTCAGGAAAAATCCCAACTCAGCCTCTTATACCACAATAGGCATTTATATACAAGCTGCAGGGATTTATAAATGCTAGCCTCTGGCATGGTATAATCTACAGAGCAGAGATTGGCAACAAACAACCAGAAGCAGCTTGGGCAATGTTTTATCCAGGCCTGTTATTTCCAGAAGCCAGAGGAAGAGGCACATTGTTCCGTTTTTAAGAAGGAGCAAGCCTCAGCAAGGAAGCGACTGTCTGGTGAGTCTGCCTCCCAGGCGACCAGCAGGGCTTGTCCGTTTAGCCTCTAATATAATTGGTGGCGGTTGCCCATTTACAGCAGGAAGGAGTGCCCGCGGTGGAGGCAAAAGCCAAGAAAAGCCCAGGGAAGCCAAGAGAAGCCAGGCCACCGCCTGCCACCCTCCGACCTCCACCAGCCCTCAATTACCCCGTTTGTTTCCAGGGAACACGTCCGTCAGTGAGCGATAATAAAGCAGCCAACGAGGTCCAAGTCATAGTCAACACAGCTCAGCTTTGCACGACCAGCGGTGACTGAGTGGTCAGTGGTCAGCATGGCTTAACTCTCAGAGGCAGGTGCATCCAGGAACAAGTGCACTCTCTGGCAACCATCTGTGCCTTGCTGTTGCAGTCCAAGAATGACAAGTACTTACATTCAGCTGTTTGTGGCCTTCAATGGCCTCAAAAAATCCCTATTCATTGGATTGAAATGAACAGTTAATTTATCATTGACTAACTAGTGAATTGATACTCAGTTGGCGACTTGTTTTGATAGCATTGAAAGTATACAAGACGACCTCACAGATTGCTTATGAGTCAAGAGAATAACATGGCATGGATAGCCATATGACCTCACAAGGAACATTTCAGTCCAATTCTGTAAGCACTTGGCAATCATTGACTGTAATGTGGTCAACAAGACCATCTTATATTTGCAAGAAATGCACTGCAGTGTACAACGATGTACATATTGCCCTCCTCTTCTGCCACATTACCTGCATTCACCTATGGAAAAAACAATTTGCCAAATTGCCCTCACCGCAGCATGCATGCCCTTACAGTCCACTTTTGCTCTACCAGTCTGAATCTCACGCAATTGCCTCAGCCCAAACCACCAATCTAGATTGATTATGTCTCCCTTGGCCACTACAATAGAAACCTCTTGGTCACCAGGTATATACTTTCCTGGTGTTCTCTGAGCTACGATCAAATGACAGTAACTCATTTTTCTTATTGATTTCTAGTGGCTTCTGGTGGTCCTGGACAAACATACCATCAGTGCTTGCTCACATATAAGCCAGGTCAGGTTCATCCCATTAAATGTGACACAAGATAAGTCCCATCTCCGACTGCAGCTCATCCCGAGTCAGCTCTTTCTCTCTGGAGTAATCAGGTAATTGGATTCAGTGCAAATCACTGGAAGGGAATACCTTATCGCACTTCCCCTTCAGAGTGGTGGCCAATCTTGGTGACTTTATAGGATCAGAGGCTTCTTAAGGACAGTAGCCGTTTGGAGCAGAAATAGTCTACAATTCAGGAGGACATTCTCAGGGCAACTACTGCAAGAGTTTGTTGGTGCACAATTAGCAACCCCAACAAACTCAATGGGAGAGCATTTTTAACAATTCCACGTTCAGATCATGGTGCAGATGGTGGAACAGGCTGCTCATTTACTGGTAGACATTATCTCCATGAAATCTCTGGGCAATTCCGTCATATTTGCATTCGTGCAACATTTGGTTTCAGATTTAGCCCAGCCAAACAAAGCCCATTCTTCAATATTGCATGGCATTTGCTGGTGTTTGACCAACCCCAGAATAGTACACGGACTCACGCTTGCCTAACTCCCAGAGCTCTCTGAAAGCATATCCAAACAACACTGCAGTTCCAGCTATAGCTACATATAAACACCAAGCATGGGCCATTAAAATCCGTTGCACCTGTATCCTGAAAACATTACACCCTGAATAGAACACCACATTCCCTCTCAGTCTCTTCTGCTGCCGAGTCATGTTCTGTGGGCTGAATATTCAGCATTGGAGAAGCCATGGGGCCCAGGACAGAATACAGATTAGTCTTTCAGCAGCTCTCCGCATTCAGGTAATTCACAACAAGAAGCGAAACACAGAACCACACTTAGCAGCAAGCCTATCAGCTACCATCAAGCAATCTATATTCAATGTCTCCAAGTCCCACTGTGAATTGCAGTAACATTTAAGAGACCTTTCAGGGGCGCCCGGGGAAATGTTATTAACTCTTTGAGCGGTCTAGTCACGACTTGGAAATCATCGGTTCCTTCCCCGCGACTTCCTTCTGTCAGAGCAGATGTAAATTGCAATTGAAAAGCAGGCTGGTGTGATCTTACTTTACAGCCCTGGTCACCCCATTGCTACATCTCATGCAATCAAAGTATCATTTAGGCTGAAAGACAGCTGTCAGAAAGGCAAATTGCAAGCGATGCTGCTTGAGAAAAGAGCCCGCGGCAAGATTGATGCCCTTGTGGTACACCCGCAAATCAGAGAATATAATGCATATTGTTCTCACAACGAGGCTCAATTACATGTGGATGAACCTGGCTGTTTATGGAGTGGCCAAGGCCAGCCTGGGGCTTAGTGTCCATCAATGACGGCTATAATGACCTACGCCAGTCGGTCCGTCCGGTGTGCGGACCAGGAAGGGATTTGTCAAGCGGGCTCCATAGATCAGCCGCCATGTTCAATGCATCTAATGCAGATGCTAAGTGGCCTCGCTCACATTAGCTCCTCTCCAAAAAGCTTTGTAGCTGAGTTATACATGACTTCAAAGCAAGACCTGTAATGATATTCTGCTTACTGTCTAATGTCTGTGCTGTGTCATCTTCCAATAAGATTGAGCCATCCCATTTTGTAAACAGCATTAGCAAGGGATGATTGGCTCCGGCAAAACATACAGTGTAATATTAGTCTAGCCGGTTGATACCAGCAGAGGGAAGTCTGTGACTGCCAATTTCATTAACTGAATCTTTTAAAGTGTTGTCCACAAGACCTAAGTCTGCAGTAAGTAGCATCTACTGAGAGTGACTTATCCTTTCATTGCAAGTAAAACACAAGTCTCACAGTGATGATACACATATTTCACTGTATATTCCAGCTGCTGTTTCCCATAAATGGCTAAATGCATCAAATGAAAGAGACTCACAGACCGTCCCCAGAAGACCCTTGCGGTGACTGCCATCGCTAACAAAATCTACATGACTGCGACCCATCCGTCATAGGTTCTAAGCCCACGAGGTAGATTTTGAGGCCGCTGTGTCCTTTTGTCTTGAGATAAGAAGGCGACCTTCAATCTGAGAAAGTGAGACTCCGGGCCCAAGATGACGAATTACAAGTGGAATCAGCTTCGCCCGGGTTCAAGAGTGTAATAAGTCATTCGTCAAGTTGAACCAGAAATTCACTAGAAGCCTCGTTAATTCGCAGCCCGGTCGTCTCCCTGAAATTTGATGAGTTCTCTCTGCCATGTTTATCAAAGATTGTTTGGCGAACGGCAATAAGTCATAATTAGTTAGAGGCTCTTGATCAGTATTGAATGCAATCATGGTTCTAACCATGGCTGAATGATGGAACTATTAAGGGAAGGAGGAATAATATTGCAACCTTGCCAAGTATCAATGGCATTACTGGCATCATTGGTATGGCAGCCTATGGCTTGCTAGCAGTGGCTTGAGCCAGGAGCACTGCTTGGGCCAGGAGGCAGAGTGTGAGTCCAATAGCTCAACATTATGCTGACAGACACAGGTTGTCACCCTGCGAGAAAAAAACATAGGCTTGGAGCTAATCTATAATTCACAACTGCTTCCTCATTTGTCGCTGCAATCCAGACAGAGAGCAAAGGCGAAACGTCTCAATTACAAGCCGACCAAACAGTGTATTCTGGCAATGCCGGCTATGCTTTTTTTTTGCTCTACCATTAATTCGGCCTGGCAGACCATTAGAGTGTAAGCAGATCACATGTCATTAGCAATATGCATGGAGGATTCAGCTGTTCGTGCCTGCTCATCCTCTCCCCCCAAAAATGTCCTGGCAGTGTTGTTGGCAAACAGCTCACAGGAGTACCTCAGGGCTCAGCAAAAAGTACAATATGGATGAAGCCAAGTAGAAAGACAGGAGGCCAGCTGCACACGACTACACCAGCCTTATCGGCCCTGTTCAGTGCACCGACATTTTAATCATCCACTAACTGGCAACAAATGACCTTCCACAGGACACGTATCTTCACTGCTCCACAAGGAAGACTATACGGCCTACTAACAAAAAGGCTGAAAAAGCCCATCCCTTCTATCTACATTGACAACGACAACAAGAAACCGAACACCAATCCAGTGAATCTGCCCACTCTGTCACCACAGAAATCCCAGGGACCCACTCGTGCGCAGGTGTATTGTATTGCATTGAATTTTTCGACTGTGTCGTCTTCATGAAACTAAATGTCAGCGACAGACATAGCTCGAAAACAATACACAAAATATCACCCATGCTGCACTCTCTATTCTGCAGCTCAACCTGGGAATGAGGTCAAGAGCATTTACCAATGCACATTAAAAATGGCCGCCCTCCGAGGAGGACCTCCGATCATCACTGAACGGCTCCTCCAACCTCACTGGTCCTTTTTTGTTCAATATGCTCCTATAATCCGAAGAGAAAAGCTAAAGGGATGAGCATAGCACATCTTTCATGCCATATAGCTGCATTTCAGAGTTTTCGAGCAAAAGTTTGTCTGAGAGTTCAACTTTTAGGGTTGAAGAATGATGCGTACTTACATTCAGCTATTTGTGGCCATCAATGACCTCACAAGAGGTCTATAGCACATTGAAATGAACTGTCAATTTGTCATTGGGTAACTTATTACCTCAGTGAAGAGTGATGCGACTCAGTAGGTGACTTGTTTTGATAGCGTTGAAAGTATAGGATATGACCTCACAGATTGCTTGTAAGTCATAGAGAATAACATGGCATGTGTATCGAGATATGAGTAATACAAGAAAGATGTCAGTGCAATTCTGTAAGCACCTGTCCTTTTCGGCTGTAACATCTACTGGAGTAGAAGATTAGTGATAACCATTATAGCATTCACCATTTACTAATAATACAACTATTCTTTTTTTGAAGTTGGATCTTTGGCTTTAAGTGTGGAACTACAAGTGCTGACTAGTAAAAAGATCAGACTTGAATGCATGAGGGAAAAGTCACAGTTTGGCAAAGTTCTATTCATAGCTCTTTTCCCCGAAGGCTTCTACCACCAGGCTGGAACCAGGCTTCTAGGGCAGAGTTTCCTGCAGTTCCTGCAGCAGAAGACTAGACAGTGTAGACCGGTCTAGACAGGGCTTGGGCTGTAAAATTGCCTTTTCACTGCATAGTGACTATAATATTTTCGGAAGCTGCACCGCACAGCAACAGTCCCAGATGCAGAAATACTTCGGTAGCCAATATATGGGAAATCATGGCATGATGAAGTAATTGCAGTCAGACATTGCACAGCACACACAAGGCTGAAGTGGGGGACAAGTCAATTAACTCGCAAATGTTTTAGGAGCCCCTGAGCGTATTCCCATTGGCAGGAGAACTATGTACACTGTAGGCATACTACAGACAAGGCCTCTATCCAGGTACTCTTTAGTGGCAGGCAATCATTGTGAAGGAGAGTCTTGCTGATGCTCTGTCCTCCATTGTCACGTTCCTGTTCAGCTGCCCGTTCAGCCGCCATGTGGGCGGAGCATCCTCATCTGTGTTCATATGTCAGTGTCTTGTGATATTAGCTGTCCAGGACCCTGACTACAAGGTGCTTCACTGGCCAATAAGCACCATCAAGACTGCTGAAAGAGTATGGGGACGTCAGCTCACCACCAGCTCACCGCACGCCCAAGTCATCCTCAACTGTTCTCCAAGCACCTGGAGCAGCGCCTGGAACAAGCGGCAAGACGCCTCCACATCACAGGTGCCCTGGTGTTAGCTGTTGAGCTTCAAGTAATAATGCTAAAGCAATTGCATAAGAAGCCCTAACAACAACAGCAATGGAGGTAATGAAGGACCTTTTTGATGGCGAAACCATCAGAATTGTTCAGCCACAGACGGTAATTGGGCGATGAAGCGCACCTCTGCTCATTACAAGCAAATAAATCATTAGGTTTTGCTTGGCTGGATTACCTGCTCACAGAATCCCAACAAGTGGGCTGGAGAGCACTGGGGGGTGCAGTAAATGCAGTATCCCAGCACCCACCCACATTATTGGATGCCCTAGGAATGTGTTTACAGGCCACAAGGACCAGAGTATCTGGGTGGAGGCTAGTTTTGGATATGGGGGACATTGAGCTGGATTATGAAAGCACAGCTGAAGTGGAGACTGGAGAGTGGATGGTTATTCAAAGGAAGCAGGTTAGCCCTGGCCAAACAGCAAAGGGACAGCAGAGGACAGCAAAGGGGACAGCAAAGAGACAGCAAAGGGATGTTGGTCGTTTGCCTCTGTCAGGAAAAACCCCGAGCAATCCATCAGGGAGGCAGAGCATGGCAAGCAGAGCAACGTGTCTGATGCTGGTAGCTAAAGGTAAACTTGTCCTCCAAGAAAACAAAATCAGAGATCCAGCAGGCCACATGTGGGCCACCAGCAACAGATGACTGCGATCAATAGTCTCAGGACTCAATAGGAAGCCCTCTTCATCAAATATTTGACCTCCATCAGAGATTCTGTGGTTGAGGCAGATAACTGACTGAAATCAACTCCATTTCAGAATGCAAGACCCAAGTCTCAAGCAATTGCTCCCTTCAAACCAAGAAACTCTTGCACAACATCTGCATCCACTGCCATCCATTGCCATCAATTGCCATCCTTGCCACCCAGAGCAGCCTCAGCAGCCTTAACACCAGCCAAGGGCATTTAAAAACTGAATCTGTTAAAATAAGCAGAAATTGGAGATTGGAGATGCTATCATGCATCATATTCATGCCTGTCTGTGTCCCAGTAAGCAATCCCAGAAAACACACCGCTTTGATTGCATATTGGGGAACAAAGCCGGCCTGGCTTCATGCTCTGCAATCTTCACAGCATCTGTGAGACATAGCGTGCAATGAATAAATTGAGTTGCAGACAGAAGGGAGAACTGAATAAAGGCAAAATACCGGTGAACTACAATCTCTCTTCTATGTACCATCAACACAGATGCTCTTGATTAAAAGTAGCCAAACACACAATCTGATTACAACATGTTTGCTCTGTGGCTCCTATTGCTACAGCTTTAATTCAAGACATACAGTTTATGAAAATAATGGATTACAATAGAAATGCTAGCCGCGTTGTTGTGTAACTCAATTTCATGACAATCATGGCATCCGATTTCTATGGCACCTTAGGCGAATTACATTTGCTTTGGAGGACAACAACTTGGCTGCTACATTCTTAACATCAATATAAAGCAACAACACTCTTGGTAGTATCTCAAGAAACTTGAAACATGACACATCTGACCCACATTTAGTGCTGCAGAGGACAAGCCAAAAGGGCTTTATTTTGGGAGTAGGTGCAACCCGAACATACACAAAACATAATGGGTATGGAAATGTTCCTAAAGTTCTCTAGTTTAAGAATCTGCTGGTAGCAAAACTCAAATGTGGGTGCGAACTGAGTTATTTGGCTTCAAATGAGAGAAGGTTTAGGAACTTAAAAGTGACACTTATACTGGCGTCGACGTTACAAACAGTTCTTGATTACTCAATACTCCCTTATATTTTACTCTATAGCATCATGTTGCATACCAAATTGATGCCAAAGAGTTTCTCTTTCTATTGGTGGTCAGATTATGCTTCTATCTGTCTCCTAACCAATTTTTTGATGACCAACCTGAACCCATATTCATTTACTAAAAATAATTTCTAAAAATGTCATTTCTTAAATGTTAAAAATCTTTTATAACACACCATATAGTTCCAAAGTTACAAAATGTCCCACCAATTGGTAGTCCATGCTGTTCTGGGTCATTCTGCACCTTGATGAGGATGTTAATTTCAAATTCCTGTCCTACAAAAAATAATTTACACATCGTTGTCCGGGCTCGCAAATTGCCTTGCGAGTAAATGCAGCATGAAATAAACCACAAATTTCACTTTTCTTAATGAATAAAGATCAAATATACAGCAACTAAATGGATGTAAGCAAATTTTTAATTTACCTGCCTTTATTTTCATTTGATTTGTATGTTTAGTTTGTCAATTACCCCTTCAATACTAAGGCAATATCGAGACAGAGTCTGAAATACACCAGAATTCATTGACCTGAAAGTGCTGTTGGAATGAAATTTCAAGTAACCAAGACAAATAAAAGGCCTTTTAAATGACCTTAAGTTAGCCATAAGACATGACAGGGCTATATGAGCAGCATATACAATATTTGTTTTATTGGCACCTTAGTTGTAGACCTGATAAGTTCTCACTAAAAGGTGATTTTATGTTATGTGAATGAGAAGGATGAGAACCTGCTTTATGAATTACAATAAACTGGGAGAGGATGGATGGATGATTGGGGCTTTACATCCTGTATTTATGCACTTGGTAGGCTAATTAGGACAGGAGGAGGACACAGCAATGAGGTGAAGGATGATTGAAACAGCCGTCCAACATAGGCCCGGTGACCCAGCAGGAGCTGGATTCGAACCCTAGACCCAGCGATTGGCAGTCCAGTATGCTACCACTTGACCAACCTTCCCAACAAAACTGGGAAAGGAACATTTGTACTAGTCCAGAAATAGGCCTTGAACCATTCTTCAACTACAACCTTCATACAGCCAGCTAGCCAATATCATCAGCATTTTAAGTTGGTTCCATGTTTTATAGTCCGGTAAACATACAATTTTACATAACCTTTGTTTTGTAGGCGGACTATTTGGCCAAAAATTTAGTTGGGCAGATCAGAAGTTCCCTCGGCACCCATGTGAATAGTTAATTGGACCAAGCGTTTTGGGTATCCTAATAATAGCTTGGTAGGAATGAGTTATCCAGTGATCAGGAAAAGTGGAATTGAAAAGACATGGGAGAATTTTGTGTTTCCGAGGAGATTTTAGACACAAGCAGCAACATTTATTCAGCTTTTTGAGGGTTGACAGTTGCAGCAACCAGGAAACTAAGGTGCTAAATGAAAGCATACATCAAGGGCTATCCATCCACATTTGTTTTGGTTGGTTAAGAATGAGTTATATGGTGATTAGGACAGGTGGAATTTAAAATTCATGGGAGAATTTTGTGTTTCTGACGAGATTTTGAACACTGACAGCAACATTTCTTCAGCTTTTGGAGGGTTGACAGTTACAGTAACAAGGAAACTAAGGTGCCAAATGAAAGCCTCCATCACGGGCAATCCATTCACAACCATTTTGATGGGTTAGGAATGAGTTATATGGTGATTAGGACAGGTGGAATTGAAAATTCATTGGAGAATTTTGTGTTTCCAACGAGATTTTGAACACTAACAGCAAAATTTATTCAGCTTTTTGAGTTTTTGAGGGTTGACAGTTGCAGTAACAAGGAGACTAAGGTGCCATTAGAAAGCCTACATCAAGGGCTATCCATCGACATCCATTTTGATACGATACCATACGATAATAATTGGGTTAGGAATGAGTTATATGGTGACTAGGACAGGTGGAATTGAAAATATATGGGAGAATTTTGTGTTTCCGAGGAGAGTTTTGACACTGACAACAACATTTATTTAGTTTTTAGAAGGTTGACAGTTGTAGTAACAAGGAAAACAATTTGCAAAAGGAAAGCCTATATCAAGGGCTATCCATCCACATCCATTTTGATGGGTTAGGAATGAGTTATATGGTGATTGTCAAGATTTGCAGGATGAGAAAAAATTGATTGTCCCATTTTCTCAATGTAATATTAATGTGCTGGTATCACAATGTTTTATGGTTATAAATGGGTAATTGTAAAATTAGATATCCAAATCAGAGTACCAATTAAAGCTGAAAAATTAGGAATTTATTAATATCCATTTAGTTGCTGTATAGCTTCATAGTAATGCATAAGGAAGAGTGACTATCATTGCTGACCTGATACTCATTTTACACATGAAACAATTTGCGATCTCAGACAACTGTTTGTAAATCATTTTTATAAATAGAATCTTAAATTAATATGCACATCAAGATGTAAAATGAGAAAGAACAATATGGACTTTCAATTGATTAGACATTTTGTAAGTATGGCACCAGATGGTATCTTATAAAACATTATTAACATTTTAAAAGTGTCATTCCGAGAACTGACTTTTGACAATTAAATTCAGGTTTATTTTGGCCATCATAAAAGCTGATAGAAGGCAAATTGACGCATGGTATTACTATCACAAGAATGGGGTACTCTTTGGCATCAATTTGGTATGTCATACTTTGCCACAGAGTAAATTATAAGGGAGCAATGACCACTTTTGACCTGGAATAGACATCGACGCCAATGATTTTCGAGCAAAAAACGTCGATTGACATACCTAACTTTGATGGCATATGGCCACTTTCGCACCCAAAATCCAGTTTTGCTACCGGTGGTTCCATGACCACTGGGTCTTTGGGAGTGCATTCAGGTAGGCAGCCTTTTGTGTATATTCGGGTTTAGGTGGACAGCCTCATTGGTGCTTCCCTCTGCAGCACTATTCTGGCATTTGAAAATGACAGAGTGACACTTGGTAGATCTGCAGTGACACTATGTCAGACTCGGATAGCTGCATATGTATAGTAATGACCTCCGCAACATCATGAGGTGGAATAAATTCCAAAGGCTGCAATGTTTTCTGGTGCCACAAGTTCACAGCCAGTGCAAGGTGCAGCTTGAGTGTCTCTTTCCAGACTAAAATTCCAAGCACATTAAGAATGACACACCATATAGAAAATGCTAGCTGGCATCAACATACATCACCGCATACAATGCAATACAATGCACAGCAAATGCAGCCTATTCTCTGCGGAGTCATCCCAAGACCATTATGATATACATAAGATTGCTGCAAGCTTAAGGGCGAGCAAACACAGCATTAGACAACAAGGCACGTAAAATGGAGATCATGAATTAAATAACATATTGTTTCCTGCAACGTACTTCTTCCAGTTGTTTACGAGACAAACAAAAGAGTGGACCTAAACGAAACACTCCATGACTAGGCATACATTTGATGAGGGTGAGGCTCCAGTGTTCTTTCGGGCCAATACAAGCCGCCAATACAAGCCAATACTATTGTCTCTTGTTTTGCCGCTGTGATCTATTGTATCAATCTGTGACTCATTCCAGTTGTGCACAAAGCTTACCACAAACCTGTGACAATACACACAGTAAGCCAGATGAAAATATATATGAATGGGAGATGTCTTGATTATCATATCAGCAGACCCGCCAGCACTGGGAAGGAGCCGAGGCAATAAGACAGTGAACAGAGGGTCTCATTAAGTGAGAATGATATTAGCTCTGGGACCGAGGAACCCTGGGCTGTGGCAGCAACTGAAAGCAAGAGGAATACTTCACACTAGACTGGGCCCAATGTCCCTGCTCATTCCACATAAGGTCTCTATTCAGCTTCTGTTGGTCTCCAGTCTCTCAGGTTGCAGTTAGAAGTTGTCACAGAATGACTGTTTAATTGGTTATAGAAACTTTTTGGCCTTCAGCATGTTCAGAATACTATCCCAAGACTGCTCTTCTCGCACGACTCTCTTTCTGTTACACACTGCCCGTTTCATAGCTCCTACTTTATGTCTCCTTTCTATGACTATGTAACTAAGCAGGGCTTTTGTCGGCATTGATGGTAATGTAGTTGACTGGTCATCTTTGTGCAAGATTGAAGATAACCTGGTGAAGGAGTTTGAGACTGACTCATCATGCATCTTTCTATGACAAATGTTGCTGCCAGCAAGATATATACAAATGGGCATAGTACATGAAATTGTGTGATAAGTACTGATCCAATGATCTATAGGTGATTGTGTATGATTCATGAGCCCCATGTGAGGCACACCCAGAGCACATCAACTGACGTCAACTGACAATGCTGCAATGTTTGTGTGGTGTGTCACAAGGATGTCCCATGTCCCTGGCTGTCTAATAGGAAGGCTATGTTTGCTCAGCACCCATGGCCACCAAAGCCATGTCGATAAATCAGGCAAGGGGGCTGCAGCTACATGCTCTCCTCATTTGGGCAGACTAGCGGTCGCCTGTCATGCATCTTCTGTCCTGCTATTCCTTATTACCAACCAGCACAGAATCAAATTACATCAATACTGATGAGCAAATGTGGCCAGGCAATCCCAATACATAAACATCTCCAATCTTGCACAAAGATGACCAGTCAACAACATTACCATCAATGCCTGCAAAAGCCCTGCTTAGTTACATAGTCATAGAACGGAGACATAAAGTAGGAGCAATAAAAGGGGGGCACGTAGCAGAAAGGGAGTCATGCCAGAAGAGCAGACAGTCTTGGGACAGAAAGATATTTGACAGAAGAGTTCTCCAACACCAGCTGCCTCCCCCCTGTGTAATCTACCCTCCCAGCACAACTAATCAATGAGAATGCCACCAAAGCTCCAAGAAGCTCTCTTTAGAATATACACCATACACACAGCAAACCAACGTACATTCTCTTGTGCTGAACACTAAAACTACAACTCTCGCTCGCCACTCAGCCATCCATTCCACATGCCATGTGCACTTGCCAACTAAATATACTAATAGAAAGTGCCTAATGAAGACATGCACAGCGTGGGACCTACCCGGTTTACTATTGATGTCCACATTGTTCAGAACAATACTGCGTGCATTTTTAAGAAATCCGGACACTCTATCCACGTAGAATTGCATAGTGACTAATTGGTGCAGAACTGTCGTGTGGCAACTAAAGAAGCATGATCAGATGGCGAGCGGTGCCAGTGGTGCGTGAAGCTGTGGTGCAGGAGGTACCGTGAAAGCCAGAAGCAGCGACCAGAAACAGCGACCAGAAGCAGCAGCAGCAGCAGCGGAGGGGCCGTGGTGGTGGTGGTGCTGGCAGTGGTAAAGCTGACTATTTGCTGTCTGCTTGCAGGCAAGTTGCAGCCAGCACAGGATCCAGCAGCATCAGAGGCAGCAGCAGCAGCAGCAGCAGGAGGGCGGGACAGCCAGGGGAGGAGGACACCGATGTGAAGGATCACTGCGGGTCCAGCGTCTCCTCACACCAAGTGGCCAAGTGGTAGCATGGGCAGCATCGGCCAGCACTGTGCTGGTGCAGGAGGTGATCCAGAGGCTGCTGTCATCTTAACCCAAGCACAAGAAGTTGAGTTGCAGCTGCAGAGCATCGGGCATGGCAAGGAGCCTGGTGGTCACTCAGTCAGAGGCACAGTTGCAGCAGCTAGCACTTAATCCCTTCACCCTGTGATATCTGCTCCAATACTGGAAAGCTGGATGGAGCAGCTGTGTGTGAACTAGTGGCAGAAACAAGACCAGCATTGGATATTCAAATGCAGCACACACAGCACACACAGCACAACGGTTCGATACGTATGTGATTAGGCTGAGCTGATCGCCTCGTGTCCTCCGGCCAGTCAAGAAATTGCCACTTGACAAGACGAAGGCCAATTCATCTGTCCCCGGACTGACCACTTGTGTGCCGGAAATGTTGTTGCCCACTCACCGGAGACCTTCTCCTAACTAACTCCCTGCATCCCTCCCCGCAGCCACTGTCACTTATGTTGACAAATCACGAACAGAATGGCCTTAATGCTCAAAATATTTATACACAATCCTCCAATCCCCATAAAATGCCACTCCCGGAGATCTCGAATCCTCTCCATATTGTATTAGATTGCGTATTCATAACATGCACCTGATCTATCCCTGCTGCCAATCAAAGAGGTTTATTTCGACATCTTACATGACCTAAGGTGCTCTTTCCATCTGCTAAGACCTTTCAGACACGCAGCCAAGCACACATAGTTTAATGACACAAAACTCCAGTTGCGAAACAGTATTTTACCAAATTCTCTCACAAATGAAATTTCCTAGACAAAAAAACACACAGTGTGATGAATCACTCTCACCTTTGCCCTTCACAAGCTCAGGATGCTTCTCTATCAGTTCCAAGTAAGCCTTCTTCTTCCCATCCAGTTCATACAAAGCAGTCTGAAACAATAAAGAAAGAATGTGAAGAAATCACTAGACACTAGACTTGATTTATTGCTGCTTTAATATGGGACAATTGCTTTTATTGATGATGCTACCCATATTGAACACAAGGTAGGTAGCCTTTGTTGGGAATTCACTACAGTGGATACTGGATATTCAAAAATACCGTGCAAGCACGTAAACCCTCGGCTATATATGCAGACAAATGACTTTGTTACGAAAATGGTTGCTTTACAAAAGAAAGTCCACAAGACGGAATGGTTCAAGTGACCAATTATGTGTGAAGAAAAATAAGGTATGTCATTAAGTAGAATGGACTTGAATTGCCATGAATTGTATTTATGTACCTTTGTAATCAGCTGAGAAAGTCTTGGAGGCATAGTTCAGTTTGTTCATATATAAAGAAAGTATAATAAGCGCTCGGAGATTGCATACCTGTGCCTGAGGTACTGATGATATCCATTATCAATAATGAAGTAATATAGGTATAAATAAAGGTATATGTGCAGTGTGCAGGGTAGACATGCCACACAGACTAAGTTGTGCTAGGACAAAGGAATCTGATCCAGCCATGGTAAACATGCCAATTACCCTCCAGCAGCCTACATACCACTTCCCTGATATTGCCCCCCCCCCCTCCCTTTGCACTCTCCAGATAAGAAAGTACATAAAAGTAAAAAAGAACAGGATTTGATGATAAATTCCAGAGGTAGGTCTACATCAAGAAGGACCAATTCTCAAAATTTATGTCTGGTGACACATGATGACAGCTTGGGTCACACTTAAAACACCCCTTTTAGTAGAAAACATATGGCCTACTTATAGCTCAGATCAAAACATGTTGGAGAGGAGGAGGTTAGCATTATTTTTCCAGGTGACGAAAAGCATCGTTTCAAGTGGATTTAAGAAATGCACATGACTGAACTTCTGTCATTCCCGAATTTAGGCAGAAATAAAGCAACATGTGTAATTTGACAGCAGCAGGTCCGACATGCGATGAGTTGTGCTAAGACAAAGATTGTATGCAGCCGTGTGGGCAAATGCAAGTTTTGGCCATGTAGGTCATGCACTTCGACAATACCCTGAGGCAGTACTGCCTCGGGTAAAAATGCCCTCCTCAACAAAGTGGTTTGGCTCTTATAATATTATCAACACCATAATGATGAGAATTCAAGGAGACGCAATGTGACCAACACGTATTTAGATAAGAAATGTCTGGATTTGCTTTCATTCATTCCTCAATTTAACTTGCTTGCTTTCCATGATTTCTCTTTTCATTAAATTGTGTTAATTAACTTCTCCCTTGTTTTCACACATTTCTTCTATTATTTAATTAATATCTTTCACTTCTTCATTCTACTTATCCCAGTTTGCATTACTTATTTCTCCCTTTCCTTGCCTGCTTTCACTTATTTCTCCAACTTATTGTTTGCTTCCACTTATTTCAACTTTACTTGATTGCTGTCACTTATTTGCCCTTCACTTGCTTGCTTTCACTTATTTCTCCTTTACTTGTTTGCTTTCACTTATTTCTCCTTTACTTGCCTGCTTTCACTTATTTCTCCTTTACTTGCTTGCTTTCAAGTATTTCTCCTTTACTTCCTTGATCAATTTTCCTTTTACTTGCCTGCTTCCAGTTATTTTCCATCTAATTGCTTGCTTTCACTTATTTCTCCTTAACTTGCTTGCTTTCATCTATGTCTCCTTCACTTGCTTTCACTTATTTCTCCTTTACTTGCTTGCTTCCACTTACTTCTACTTAAATTGCTAGTCTCATCTATTTCCCTTTTACTTGCTTGCTTCGACTTATTTCTCCCTTACTTGCTTACTTTCACTTATTTTTCCTTTGCTTGCTTGATTTTTTACATGTATTGCTAAAAATTTACTTATTTCACATTTACTTGGCATGCTTCCCTTTCACTTATTTTTCATTTACCAGCTACCTTTTACTTATATCTCCATTATTTGCTTTTCCCCTTTTATTATGGGAGTACTAACATAACAGTTTTGTACTACATCCAATTCAGTAATCATCAGCATTAACATTGGTAATCCCCATTTAACTTGAGGTAACAATTGGAAGGTGATTTTTAGACAGCAAATGACACTAAACCTACACAGGTTATATTGGGAATTCTATTGGAAATAAACAGGAAACATAATCCCTCTTATTTGCTTTCTTTGTTACACCAGCTTTGTTTAAAAGTCACGTGTTATCCAAATGAGTCAGTGAGAGGACACAATAATGAAGTGGCTTGCAATCAGATACACGACCAAGGTGGATATGACATTCTCACCTTCAAAAGAAAACAATAACAGCAAGAAAGGCTAAAATTGTCAAAATTCCAGATTAATGAAACCGGAGTACACAGCATATTTAGGCATTAGGTAGTAAGTACTATTTGCTTCATTAGAGCGTAAGTGCTGTCAGAGACTCAGTACCTATAGCATATGCAATGCAACAGATAAATACATCTTAGGCCACTGCAACCATTTGAAACAGGAAATAACATAGTTTTCACACAGCAGATAAAGCTATTTCAGAGGCATTCCAGCTTCTAACAGCCCACGTTAAGAAGATTCAGGAAGAGAAAAAAGTGTTTGAAAAGCTAAAATCTAATGCGACAGGCACCGGAAAAAGGACTGGAAGGAGAACTGGGTATTAGTGAGTAAAGGATTGGAAAAAGAGCACAGTGGCAGTACAGGTAGGAGGCATTGATTCGCTTAGGGCACAGGGAGGCACTCATTCTGAGTTCATCATAACCAACAAGGGACGAAAAAAAGATGAATGAGACGCCTGACCGACCTCTAATGAAGTCAGGGGAATAGTTTGGTCAGTGGAACGTCCCTGAAGGGATATCCCCTAATATGCATTGTATAGGGAAGAACACATCCCATTATTGCCAGCTGAGCGCTTTTCAATGGAGCAAGCCTCTCCATCATGGTGAATTACGCCCGGCTATCTCCACTCTACAAAATGTGCTTCCTGCTTTTTTATGCTGCATCGGCTTTCGCTCCAGGTGATCCCTGAAACAATGCTATGAGAGGACTGAAGCAAAGCAAATGAGCCAGACCAATGGCTGGACTACTTTAACAATATCATAGCTTACATTGCAGCCTTTCATAGATACTTTCCAGTGCTTTTCAGTAATTCAGGATTCCCAGACTCAATTGCCTTAAGGTCTGAAGATCACAATCACGTAGTCCATAAATGAGAACAAGCATTTTTGCCTTTCTTATCTTTTAATTGAACATATATTTCAGTTTCATCTCAATGTATACCATCTAAAACAAACTTTTGATTGAATTATTGATTCAGCGAGACCCCAATGAACCAAGTAATTTAACATGGAATATGAGCACATTTTGAAAATGAAGTAGACTGACTAAGAAATGGGATTTGGCATTTTTAGCAAAGAGAAACAAGACAATACCATGTCGATATGCTGTTTTAACACAGAGGATTTTAAAAACGAGATTTAAAATGAGCTGGCATCCAAATGATTTGTAAGACAAAAGCTGCAGCTCGCAGCGAAATATCATAGGAGGGAAAATCTGTGGTGAATCTTGAAAGTGGCGTAAGCAGCGTAAAGCAGCATAAAGCAGTGCAGAGCAAGTCTTTGTTGTAGTGATGTAAAGAAACCAGGAGAGTAAGTGGAAAGCATTAGCCCAAATGGCAGTGTGCATGTGGCATAGGACTCATTTCTCTAGCTGCCTTAATTGCTCAATTGTCATTCTGAGGTTAGTGGCGTCTCCCATTTGTCACCATGAAGTCATTCACGAGCCGCACTCAAGACACCGACTCACTGGCTCCATAAGAAATTACTCGAGTTTGGCCATTTTCTTAATCACCCTCCACATAACAGCTTCAGGCTCATTACACAGAACAATGCCACAGATATCTCATCAACTCCACAGCTTGTTACCATGCGGCAGAAACAGACGGAAGAAACAGACACATAGACAGCAGACAATGCTAAGGCTTCACATGGAGATGTCATTACACAATTCTTTTGATAAGAAAATATTTGCTCTTTAATTGTCATTGTCATGAAAAAACACCATCAGAATTAACTTCCAATTATCCACATAATCTGTCCCCTAATTCCTCCTAATTAGTTCTTAATTTGACACATTTAATCTATTTCCACATTTCTTATCCTAACTCCCAACTTTTTGTAGACTAATCAGGCTGCAGTTATTGTAAGCTATTGAAGACAGAGAGGATTTTAAGGAGGCAACATGAAGCAACAAGTGAAAATGAGGAATAAACTGTTTGGCATAAAATGGTTTGAGAGCCAGCTAGTATAACAATTTCAAGTGAACAGTGTGGACAACTGAAAGGTGAAGGCACAAACACTTGCTATGTGTGACAAACAAGAGAGTTGATTTATCACACCTCCATGCAGCAGCTAAAACCATATTTCCATATTCCCATGGACAGTTGCATTCAGCCAGACAACTCAGATACAGGCTGTATAGCTCTTTTATAACATGATTCAAAGAATATATATATATATACAGAATAGATACAGATGCTAATTGCTCTTACTAATTACAAATTACGATGTGGCAATGACAGTCAAGTGCTAACACTAACAGACAATAAATTATTTCAAGTTTGACAAGTAATTCATGGCATACCAAGGCATTATATTCAAATTATATACAGCCAATATTCATTTAAAGAGTAAATGTTAGTAAATGGAAATTTAATAGTTCCAGCTTTTATGCCTTAGGCATTTATAGAATGTCATAATTATTTTTGCAGCTCTGGAGGAAGCATCAAGTGCAGACCCAAATCCTCTCCCACTAATCCATCTATTGTAACTTACTTAACTTACCAAAATAAATTTGCAACAGAAAGAATAGCCAATTGAGATATATACTGACCTTGTACTTGGCGATGGTGTGCTCGATGTGAGGGATATTAGCCACGAGGACCTTCTTGGACCTGACCAGCGTGAGGAGGTCTCTGAGCCACTGGGTCAGCTGCAGGTAGAGGCGCTGCTCCTCGCTCTTCGGCTGCTCTTCTCCTCTCACAGGGGGCGCTGCAGGTGGGGCCGCACTTCCGACTGGAGCCGTCCTCTCGCACACTGATCAAAGCAACAGGGCAATAATGGAAAATGAATAAGTCAGGACACAGATGAAAAGTCAGGAGACATCCAATGAAATGTAAGGACATCAATGAAAGTGCCCACCCCCCTTTGCTGAAAGCATTTCATTATAACTATGCCCTCCCCAGCCACTTTTCAAGCAGCTTATCAGATATCACTCAGATAATATATAAAGGCTTATATATCAAGGATAACAAGAACATCATTAATCGAGACTACATCTTTTCAATGCAATATTTCGTGATATTAGTTCCCAGACTTCCTCTACAGTGTGGTCTTTGATGGCTATATATAACATAGTCTGTCATAAGGCTATTTCCCTATGCTATAAGTTGGCTGGTGGATGGCAAGCGCTCTCTTATAGTGAAGATGGGATTTTGCAGTCCTGAGCTGGTTTGTCGCAAGGATAGTGCGATTCATCATAATGCAATTCATCATGAAACACTGCACATGAAATGATTATGAGCCCCAATCATTAGCAACCTTCATAGGCATAAAACACAAGGTCATATTCTCAGTGCATAAATGGTCTCACGCAAATAGCCAATGAGGAATGGGGATTTAATTTTAGTTTGCAACTGAATATTATGCAAAAGTTAATTCAGTAAAATTTTTGCAAGGGTTTCCAATTTCCATCCCAATAATCGGACAAAACTTGAAGCTTTTTCAATGATTGAATAAATGATTGCTCTCACTTGGGCCCGGCATTAAGTAGATTAACTGCAATTAAGCTGATTAAACCTCTAATGAGACCTCGATCTGTCTTATTTGCAGGATCGGCATTGTTAATCATGAACAGACTTTAAGCCACGGCAAGCTTCTTATATTTGGTGACTTATCATAATGCAAACATTGCCAGCATACCAATGCAAAATATATTGCCTTGCGACATTTAAGAAGAACCATCTTAAAACTATTCCAAAATTTAGGATTCTAAGAATCATAAAGTACAAATATGAGCCATCGCATTTCATAATTTAAGTTCTGGGTTTGTTATATGCATAGGCAGGGTCTATTGGGCCTACAATATTACTCTCTTATATATGTTGTTTCAAGTTACTCTTCTATATGTTTCATACACTTTCCCCATATGGAAGACATACACTGTTGAATCTGTTCCCTAATACATTCGGGTGCCATTAACTCCACCCTTATCACCAATTAAGTCATTTTCTCTTCTTAAAGACATATGACAACTTGACAAGATGTCTGGGGAACCACGAGAATAGCTAAGAATATTGTTAGTTGATTGATAGATGGGCAGGTAGGTTGGATGAGTTACGGAAGGAGCGGGTGGCAATGAGCCAAGGTGAGAAGTAGTAAATGTCTGGAAGGTCATGGGGTAGCAGGGCCATGGATGCTGACTGCTGAAGCGGAAAGCCATGAAGGCAATATTGATGGAGTGCAACCACTTAGCCAGCCCTGCAAGCCCTGCTAGCCCTACTTTATTCTGGCCAGCGATAGTGCATCCATCATCACCCCACACTGAGGCCCACAGGCCAATGCTACACTTGTATCTCCCCGAGTGCTTCTTTGAAATTAGGGTCAAAAGGCATTGGGGGCGTGAAAAGATGAAAAAGAAAAGTGAATGCTCATCCTGTAAGAAATATGAGATCCCTAATATTTATTGCCTTTAATATCTCAGTCCCTTTCACAAATCGTCATTACTCTTGTCTGCAGATGACGAAACTTTTCAGTTCTGCAGTGTGAAGTTATGCGACTATCCTCATCACCTAAGTACAAGTGGCACGTGTGGCAAGTTACGGCAAGTTATGACAAGTTGCACAATACCAAATGTGATAATACATAAACATTGTATGCAATAGTTCTTCCTGCCTGACATTAGGCCACGGCTAACGCTACTAGACAGGAGACCGTTTTCACGGACAACACTCCACAACAATCGCCGTCCGCAATTACATTGTTGGGAGGCAAGTAGCATTCTGGACATATCTGTCCAGTGACAAATGGTGCATACTAAAATGCTAGGGGGAGATTACAGGAGCAGTCTATTTCCTGTAATGCTTCAACTGACCTTCCAGAGAGGGCTCCTCTTGTGAGTCGGGAGAGGCTTTCAGGTCGAGTGCCATGACCTTAATCTTGTGCCAGTCGTCCCTGAGTTGGATGACCTTGACCTCCAGGTCCTTGGGAGGGGAAGTGAGGGCCCTGTTGGCCGACGTCACCAGTCTCTCGTAATCCCCGCTGATTGCAGACATGTCCTTTTCCCTGGCAGTCACAGCCGCTTGTATTGTCTGAGAAACAATAATTCACGGGGTGAGAAATTTGCTGAGGCATGCCCTACTGATTGGGAGCACAGGGTTGGAGGGGAACTAGCACAAGATGCTACTCAAGCTGCATAAACCCACACCATGCAAGATCATTATTATAACGCTTACAATTTATCACATTTTTATTCATGTCCAGTATGTTTGATATGAGAACTTTCAAAATTGTAAAAAAGAAATCTTGTGTATTTAAACGTCAAGTTATTAATGAGCAAGCGAGTGTAATTATTGGTGTCATTCATGAAACTGAGTTGAGTTATTCATTAATTGTCCTTAAGCTGAAGGCAGCAATTTAAAATTCATGGTCAATCACGATAAAGGGGGAATTATGGGTTGGTTGTTAATAAAACAAAACAAATGGAACTGAAACAATTTGGAATGGAATGTGTGTTTGGAATGTGGAGATATTTTATCTGTTGTACTTGAGAAGGATGAAAAATGTTGAGTCCGTTTTCTTCAAGGTATGGTTGATATGTTTTTTGGTTTATATTGTGTCAGAAACGAAACACTAAGCATTTATTAGTTTAGACATTATTGTTGATCATCAGGGAGTTAAGGGTTTAAACAACCATTGTACAAGCTTTTGTTAGCTCAATTCAAAGGGGATCTTCGAAGTGTCATATCTCCTGTTCATAACGAAGGTGTGTTAAAAAAAGACTGCTAGTTAATAACCTTTTTTAACCAACAGGAGAGAGACATATGGAAGAACTCCTCATATAATGCAATAATTCGCAATAAGAAATATTGGTATCGAAGCTAGGGAATTTTTAATGGCAGCTTGGGAACTTCACAAAACTTTTCGAGGATGACTTGCAATGCACTGGAGCATCCAAGTCCTCTGCCATGCAATCACTATTACCTTCAACAGGTTCTCACTAAAGTTGACTTTTCGCAATCTCTTGTCAGACGAAGGATTAAACTGTCATGGTGTCAGATAACAAGAGGTCATGAGGGACACGACACATTAACATCTACACAGAAATTCAACATCTACACAACAGTAACGAGGGAATCCTACAGTAGTGCCATCATACTACAACACACTCGCAACAACAGTGAAGCTGTGAGTGCCTATCGTACTCATGCAAACTTGTTACAAAATGTAACAGTCAGCTAATTAATGGCTACTGGATAGAGATATCACACAAACAATGAAATGTTTATCTCTTAAATAGGGCCAGACTAAAAGACAATGTCATTGGTGCATTCGATGGTTTGTCAATTCAGAATCACAAAAAATAGACACGTGCAACCTTAATAGACTTGCGCAACCTTAAACTATAGTCATTACCAATGCAGTTACACATCATTAAAACTTATTTCATCAAAGGTTATACTGTTGAAATTGATGGAAATTGCAAAGATATAGATGCAGGAAGTAAAGAAAGATTCAACCGACCTTAGCATCATCAGTGGCTTGTTGCTGCAGCAGAGCATTCTTGGTTGATGTCACCCACCAAGTTAACTGGTCAACCTTCTCTTGTAAAGTATCAACATCTTTCAGGACGGATTCCACTTGATCTTGGCGTTCCTCAACTCCCTGGCTCACCTGTGTAAATATATATGATACTGGTCTATCACAAAATATTCGATGGCATCTCATTGCACATACACTGTCACATATATTTGCATGACATTTCAAATGTCACAAGAACATATTTGTGAGCAACAATGTAAATAGGACAGTAATAAATAATTCAATAAATTACCAATTCATCATCAACATCAATGAACTGCATATATATCTTCAGGATAATCTCATTTCGAAACATAGCTTTCATCCTCTCCTTAGCCTTACTATTAATCCTTTGTACAAGCCTATATGTTGACTAACTTACTAGTTCCCCCAATAGGAAATGCTACACCAAGCAAACTTGAAAGAGGGCAAAAACAAACCAACTGACTCACAAGTTGAAAAGATACACCTGTTCCTTCAAGGTCATGTATCAAGAATTCCACAAAGTTTTCTTTTCAAAACTGTTCTTTTCAAGAGGTCTTTTTTAAAAGGATTACATAACAAGGCAGTTTGTCACTGCATTTTATAACTTTTTGTCAAAACTTAATCAGGACAAGTTATTTGACACTGTTAAGGTAATAAATCAAAACAATTAAAACTTTTAAAAAGTCCAATCATTCTAGTAAGCAAGCATAACACAAATTGTTGAAATACCAACCTGACTCCAGTTTTGATTCACGGTGTTCAAATGGTCATGCAACATAGCACGGTCTTCATGAGCCACATCAGGGGTTAAGCACAACTGTTGGCCTTGCTTTTTGAGTTTCAGCCATATTTCCTGATACTGATCATGTTCTGATACATATTGCTGAAGAAAATAGAATTTTTTTTACTAGTTTACTTCATAAATCAGAATCATAACAGGGAATGACAATGCCACAGCGATTCTTCATTGCTAAGTCTCTGGTTACATAGATCACTCGGCTAAAAAAAAAAAAGAAGTGATTTAATTATTCAGTTTGGTCATTAAACTTTACAGGAGCACTAAACTTTATTTAGGGGAGAAAATATTAAATGCATGATCACGATCAATGAAGCAATGTAAATGAACAATTAGTTTGACTCTATGACCATTCGCAGGCTTGGCAGCACTGCGCCGTATGAGAGCCGAGAAGATCTGACTCATGGTGAGGACACCAGGGGTCTCCAACTACAGTACGACTGAGTACGATTGAGCCTACTGCCACCTAGTGGCAACGGGTTACCTGAATCTGTTCCAGATGGGTCTTCAGTTGCTTCGTATTGCCTGGAGATATAGGAGTGCTGATAAGAGCCCAAGCTTTTTCTAACCAAGTGCACAAAGTGTCAAGAGACAGAGCATACTCTTTGTCAACTCCAGCCATGTCGTGGATGGTCCTGTAAAGAATCAGAAACATTTAATGGCAAATTCTCAATAAACTTTTTAAGGATTGCAAAAATTACTCAGATCACCGGACTTACTTGTTTTTGGAATTATAAAGCTTGAGAACTTCTTCCCAGTCTTGACTGACTTGTGTCCATTCCTTATCGATTTGCATCTTGGTGTCTTCATCCATGGTATTTTCCATGACTTGATCTTGGGCACTTTCTGCTTGGTTCATGGACCTCTGAACACTTTCTACAGACTCCACCAGCTCCTGTAATTGAAAATCATTACAGTTAGCTCTCCGATGTTTTCTTTTTGTTGTTTCAGTATGCTTGTAATTATTGTGTTGACTTTTCAGTGTAATTACATCATTCATTCTTTACAACAGAGTTCCAATCATAGAACAGCAGACTATCAGCTCAGTGACATCTTATTTACATTCACCATAAGAGGGTATAAGTGCACACGCAAGGTGTATGATAGACTCAACACCTCTTTTCTGGAGCAATAATTATAATCAAACTGAATAGTGAATTTAAATAAAACAATCACTCACTCTCGCCAGTGGTGACTTGGTTCCAGGAGCCTGGAGTATGTCGTAAATCTGGGCGATATGTTGAGACAGGTTTTCCAGATGTTCTCTGTATTCGTCAGGGGCAGTTGGACAGAGATCAGCCTCTGTTACACGCAAGTACAAGTCATCCCATCTGTCATTCAACCTCTGTAGACTTTCCTCAATAACATCTTCAGCTCCCGTTTCACGCAACTCTTCCCCACAGATGACAACCTCATCCAGCGTCACCTTGTGGCTGGAAAACGCTTCTTCTAGCCCCTGTCAACATCAATTTTTTAAATGATGTATCTCTTAACTGTACATTAGGACAGGCAGAAAAGCACTCTAACTTTTTATTTTCAAAAATTTGTTACCCCAATAACTTCTCCATTTTGTTACATCACCACGAAAAAAGTCTCAAAAGGTCATTTTTTCAAGATACAAAATCACTAAAATTTCCTGTAGGATTCCTGATTCCCCAGAACATAATGCACAGCAAGTTATCAAATTCCCATTGACCATTCATGTCTTACAACTTTCTTTAATTTATCGAGTTCAAGGGGGCACTGTTGACATTTTACAGAACTTTTTTCTTAATTTTTGATGATAACTTATTAAACATATTCGTATCAAAACACAAACCTGTGGGTCGTATGAGTCTTGATCAAGGGACTCTTCTACTGTATCCAACCAAGTATTCACATTGTTGTACAGTTGCTCATATTTGCTCCACAGTGGCAGGATTTGCACGAGAAGTCTTTGGTGTCTTGTTATTGTCTCTCTCACTCCTTTCCACTTGTCCTGAGAAATAATAAAGAATAGATTGAAAATCAGACAGACAGAATTGAACCTTGGACCAACATTAGCAAACTGACTTCCAACAGAGCAAGCTCCTGGTCCAACCCTCAACATTTAAGAGAACAGAAAATCAATATCTGAATCAATTTATAGCATCCATCTATCTACAACCATGTGGTTAAACTTATTTTTCTTTTAATGAACTCTCACAATTTAATTTTTGCAGTAATTTCAGACAGGTGGCACAACTAACTTGAACTAACCTGGAGACTTAGTCGAGCTTCCTGCACATTAGGGTCTTCATTGGATTCTTCGTTTTTCAAGGCCCTGTCAACATTCTTCTTCAATTCTGTCATCTCACTGCTGATACTCTGAATATTCAACAATCTCTTATGATTACATAATACAATTAACAATAATTCAGTCCTTACTCCAGGTGACAATTGTATCATCCACTTCTACACTTAGACTTTGTGATTGTAATGACTAAATGTACAACCAATGCAGTATTGATCCACCCTTTAAAGCACTAGTTGTCATTGCAATTTGCAGAATGATCTCAAATCAAATCATTTACAGAAGAATACAAACATTCAAAGGTGTACAATACATCAAAACTTGTTTCACATGGGACATAGAGTCTTTTTTACTCAACTTGGATAACCTAATATCCGAAA
Organism: Platynereis dumerilii; assembly: GCA_026936325.1. NCBI lineage: Eukaryota > Metazoa > Annelida > Polychaeta > Phyllodocida > Nereididae > Platynereis > Platynereis dumerilii. The sequence goes on along the minus strand of JAPTHN010000001.1, from coordinate 190,254,280 downwards.
AATTTGACCAAGAAATTGTCTCTTCTTTGGCTGTTAAACATACTGAAGGGTTACATAGGTAAATAACATTAAAGGCGTTATATCGATGTTGCCAACTTTTTAATTCATCAGCGCAAGAAGTTGTATCTTGGTCGTGATAATTTCATATGTACATCTGAAAATAATCGAAAAGCAATCCTCACCCTCAACTGAACCTTGACATCCTCCACAGGTGGCTTGCTGCTGATTGAGGGGTCTCCCAGATTGCTACGAAACACGTCCAGCTGTTGTTTGACCACCTCTAGGTCTGCCAGGACGCTCTGCTCTCCCCCTGACACTTCCATGTCCTCCTCATCTCGCTGAGAGGCCGCCGCCTCCGTCTCCGTCACTTTTGTCACATCAACTACCATCTCTGTTCGTCCTACGCCTCCGTGTTCCTGCACAGACAGACAAATATATCATCAGATAATGACAGATATATAAACATATCATTGGCTGTCCAGCTTGGCACTCCTCTCTTTGCAATCATTATCTGCAGAAAAGAAGCACAGAAGAAAACTCTCATTCCACAAGGCTGTGAAGATGGTCTTACCACACCAGCTTGCAAAATAAAGGGAATACTGTATAAAGTGTACACATCAACAAAACTTCATACACTACACTGTTTTTCAAGTGTCCCTGTTTTTCAAGTGTCCCAAGTTCTGCGTGAGCTGATGCACTGAGATCTGACAGAGTCCTGTCTGGTTGCCATATAGTTATCTATGGAAGAGACTAAATCACCATGCTAACAGGGTGACTCAAGCATCAAAGCAGAACTAAGTGCCACCATAGACGCACTTAAGCAAATGAAGTGCTAATCAAAGGAAGAAAAACACAAACTTGTCAGCCAAATAGCCAGCAGAAAATCAATGTAGACTTGGATGTGAAGCAGACATGGATACGCTATAGAGATCTGACTTTCCCAGTGCAAAAACAGCGTAAAACATAGAAAAAAAAAAGAACTTTCAACAAATAGCCATCAATTCATTACGCCAATTTAAAATGCACTCAGCAACTTAGGCGTCAATTGAGTGTCAGAACAAATTCAATCAAGTGTGACTTACATTTTAACACCAGTCAGACATGAAAGTAGATCAGTGGCAGAAAAGCTGCTTCATTCAGTGTTGTTTCAGCCGGTTTCAAGCAGTGAAGTCGAGGAATGTTATGACATGAATGCAGGGAAAGTACAGAGCGGAGTTGTGTCTCATGAATAAATCATAGCTCCACCTGGATAAGGCGAATCTCCATAGCAATGGTCACCCCCTGGCCTCGTGCAGAGCCCCATATCCGTACCAGACTCACAAATGCCCCAGGCATGCAAATTCCAGGTAGGAGCAACCATGGTCGTCAATTAAAACATCAATAGGTTAATTAATGCAGCACAGCTGGTCAGACATTGACTGGGAAAGCTGAATCAAGTCCCAAGATTCATTCGCTCCCATCCATCACAAGTGTTACAAAGCCACTGCTCGGATTTGCGGAGAATTTTAAGCGAGTGGGTGCTCTTCCTAACAGCAAAATCAGCCACATTTCCCAGCCTGAAGCCATTAGCATGGATAACAAAACCACAACGGAGCAAGCACATCAAACATTACGAGAAAAAGCCATCAACACATGCTAATGAAAGTTCATCAATACTAGGGTGGGCTGAAAAAAACTTTTTTTGGAATTTCAATATGCCAGTGGTATAGAAAGTTGGCTATGGCCAAAAAATTATAATTGGTGCAAAAAAAATTTTGTGGCATGCGACTTGTGCCGGGCCACTCCGGCTTTTATGAAATTGCATATTTTCAGCCATTTCGCATGCTTTTTTAGACCATTTTTTGGCCTGAGTCAGCTTCCTTGGTTTCAGAAGACTCAATGGCATACTTAAATCTTCTATGAAGGCCATTTTGGATATGAAACACCATAAACAGGTCGCTTATATTCAAGATATAGCCATTTCTAGGTAAATGTTGGGATTCAGAATTTGGCTTTTTTTGCTAAAAATTGCCCGAAAAATGTGAAAATGTCGGAATTGACCCTACAAAAAATGCTTCCAAGGGAATTGTAATTATCCCGAGTCCTCACCAATGCCTCCAAAAAAACATTTCCAGTGTATTATCTGCATCAATTTGTTGTTTTAGTTCCCAGAATAGGGGCAATTCCGTAAAGTCAGATTTACAGATTTGACACTTTAGCAGCTTGTGTAGCCCTACCACTACACCTCAGTTATTCCATTGTTACATGGGGATGAGACCAGGTAATAGGGGTATCAGACAAGCTATCAACCAAAGCTCCAAGTGCAATAGGAGCTGAGCTACAAGGCGAAATGTCATCTTGTCGGACGTACTCACTCGCGGTACATTCAATATGATGTTCGACAAGGTGACATTTCGTCTTGTAGCTCAGCTCCTGTTGCACTTGGAGCTTTGGTTGATGGCTTGTCTGATACCCCTATTACTTGGCCTCATCCCCATGTAACAATGAAATAACTGAGGTGTAATGGTAGGGCTACACAAGCTGCTAAAGTGTCAAATCTGTAAATCTAACTTCACCGAATTGCCCCTATACCGGAAACTGAAACAACAAATTGATGCAGGTAATATGCTGGAAGTGTTTTTTAGGGTGCTAGGGAGGACTCTTGGTAATTACAATTGCCTTGGAAGAACTTTTTGTTGGGTCAATTTCGATTTTTTTGGGCAATTTTTAGCAAAAAAAATCCATATTCTGATTCCCAACGTTTACCCAGAAATGGCTATATCTTAAATATAAGCAACCTGATTATGGTGTTTCAAATCCAAAATGACCTTCATAGAAGATTTAAGTATGCCATTGAGCCTTCTGAAACAAAGGAAGCTGACTCAGGCCAAAACATGGTCAAAAAAAGCTTGCGAAATGACTGAAAATATGCATTTTCATAAAAGCCGGAGTGGCCCGGCACAAGTCGCATGCCACAAAATTTTTTTTGCACCAAATATCATTTTTTGGCCATAGCCAACTTTCTATACCACTGGCATATTGAAATTCCAAAAAAAGTTTTTTTCAGCCCACCCTAATCAATATACGACAATCACTGTTTCACCGGAGATTCAAAAGCCTACAAACTGTAGGTTCTCTGGCCTTGGTTTGTGGACCATGTGTGATGTGCAGTAACTTAAGATGGAGAGGAGAATTTCACAAAATCTGGAAATCATTCTCCTTCTATTAAACCAGTTTTTCCATTGATCAAACATACAGTTGGTACCCAGATCGCAACAGCAGTAACTTGAAAGAGATAATAGCAACTTTTACTGAACACATCAGAAGTTTGCACAATTGCATTTGAGGACCATAATATCACCAGAGACTCTTAGCATACATGTATAAGAACATTTTACAACAATCAGACAATAGCCACTTCTGAACAAAAGAATCTCTTTCTGCAACATTTTTCACAGAAGCCTAATATGCTGGATCAATATTTCCAAATGTCATAGCAACATTAAGAACTAAACATAAGCAGAAAGAGTATAAAATGTAGGATATTCAAGATATGAGAGAAAATGAAAGGAATAAAAGATGTTTTACCCTGAGGCGCTCAAGCAACTCCTGCCAGCGTTCGTTCAGCTGAGCCAGTTTAGGTTCTACGAGGATCTGGTATTCTGTTGTCTTGCCCATGATCTCAACAGCACTGTCTCTCAAGTTGGACACCTGGCTGCCTATCTCCCCTTGTTCTTGTTGTATTTCCTGGAAATGGAGATTGTACTTGAAAGTTATATTAGGTGCTTAAAATTACGAAAAGAAATATACACTCTAAAGCACTGAAATGGGATTTCCTCTAACCCATTTTGATATTTCCTCTATATGTATAGTATTATATCTTTATAAATTCAAATAAACACCAATGACTCACCTTGATGACATCTTGTTTCTGCTGCGGGGTGATATTATTATCCTTCTCCATCTTATCAAGTTCAGCTGAAGTTTTATCCAGCCAAGCCATGACTGGCTTTTCTTGAACTTTGTATACTTCAAACATGTTGCCACCCTGGATTTCAGTTTCCTAAGAAAAGATGTCATACACACATGAACATCATACATACAACATATATATACATAAAGCAACATGCCATTGTTACAGCTATCACATGTTGTACACAAAATTCTCTTGTTTCTTCTTCTGAAACTGAACACTTTGGAATAATCCGAGACACACAATACCACAGACTCCCACAATCGGAGTCTGCAGTAAGAATGCAGACAAATCATATAAAAGAGACATATTCCAGAAGGTGCCATTTACTCAGTTGAGTTTTCAATACTTCTTACATAAACATCAGCTTCAAAGATTCTACCATTTTACAAACAGTCATTTTGCAATCTGCACTTGCAAGAATAAGCTCCTGAAGAAAAGCTCCTTTTACAACTTTTTTATAAGAGCATAACATAAGGATTATGCTTTTAAGTAACGCGACACTCTCCAAGATTTTGCCACAAGAGAGTAACATCAGGGATTACTGCAAACATAAAAGCTGTCTCATTTACAATTCAAAATGTCATTCCTCTTTACATATATATGAACAAGGATAAGCGATTAGTCAATTACCTTTAATTCCGTCCTCCATTCTTGCAGATTGTCGCTCAACTCTGTTACTTGATGGTTGAGTTGTTTGATGTTGTTTTCTGCCTCCCCTATGCTGCCCTCTTCTGCCATGTCACTCAGTTGAGCCACTATGTCCCTCACTGCTGACAGGATTGGCTGCCTCTTGCCAATCTCGCCTTGGATGCTCTGCAATTAGGACAGCCGACCCAATAAGAATTGATTCTTGTGAGAGAGGTAACCTCGACATAGGTCTAGAAATACTCAAGGGCCATATCCATACAACAATCCAGGATGGCATCAATACACAACTACATTAGTTCATCACTGCAATCACTGCAGCGTATCAAATGACGCTCTCTGATAATAAGAGGGCTTACGGATAACTAACACATTTATTAGGCTTTGCAGCCTCAATAGCTTCTGAGCGATACAAATGAATCTTATTAACTTGTCTGCAAAAAGCCCTTCAACACAGTATATCCTCTTTGCCCAGTCAATTTTCCTTATTCATTTACTAGTTCTCCTGGTTCAATGATGACCCTAATTTCGTCAAGGCCCTGGAGGTTCAAGTACAACCATTTCAGTTGTTCCCAGACACATAATGGGGCAAAATATGCGCAAAAACCAAGCATAAAATACAGAAGTAACATATTTCCTCGTTTAGAAGCCTGGTCTCAATTAGAAGCCTGTCTCGTTTATGTTACTTGATTGCTATCTTGTTTAAAACAATACACAAAATAGACGCCTGTCTCTTATAAACGCTAGGGTAATGATCCCCTGTAAAACAATGAACGCCCAGGCTTCTAAATGAGGAAATACGGTAGTCAAAAGGTCCACCCGAAGTTCATAATGGAGCCAAATTATTGTCTAAGGTACAATGTCAGAGAGCAAAAAAAACACACCTTTATCCAAGCATACTCCTCCTGGCACTCATACGGAGGTTTGGACGTTCTTCTTTGACGAAATTCTCGATTTGTCACCAACAAGAAATCTCTCAATACTGAAACTTCCTTTTTCAACTTTCTTGATAATTTCAGAGCTTTCTCAAGAGTATTCTTGCCTCCAGTGACCTGGAAATTACCAATGCAGACAATCAAAATCAACTCGCGATCATTTTGAAATAATCTGTAAATCATAAACTTGTTCTTCGTGAGTGAAGAATCCTGAGGCATCTCAGGCATCAGCAGCGGTCAGGAACACACATAAAAAGTACATTTTGCAAAACTCTATAGCTAAATCTAACACCAAAAATCCAAAAGCAAATGTCAATATCACATTGTAGCACACAGAAATGTTTAACTAAAATTGATTCTAGACATCACCATTTTGCAGTGATTGAGCGACAGCTTCAAAAATCAATAGAAATGAAAAAGTGCAAATTTGTCAAAACTAAATTTGGAAAACAATAGCATGTGAGACTGACATTGATTTACCTTGTTATTGTTGATGGCATTCCGCTCCTGAATGGCGCATTTTATCAAAATTTTATCAAATATTGTATCAACTCATTAGGTATAATAAATAAAACTCTGTGAAAGCCATGGTCCATGGTAAAATACTAATGTTGGTTGGTTCCCCATTCAAGCAGAAGCAAAGCATTAGATGTTTAATGTAAATGCACTATCTCTTTAAAATGATATATCTGAGGGGTTCTATAGTTTCAAACCTACAAATGGCTAGAGTGAACCTAAATGCATGAACTATTATGCCATGTTAAAAATATTACCACACTAAAAAGTATTCAAAATTCAGCTATACTCCTACAATATCCTACAATTAAAGTGGGGCTATTCTTTGACTCCCCATGTAGTCATGCAACTTCCCAGGTGACAGAATCCAACAGGAAAATCTGAATATGAATGATAACAGATAATGAATTACCTGAGAGCCCAGTTCATTATACTGTTGTTTGATTTGATCCAGCTGACTTGTGAGCTTGTCTGGGAAATCCACCTGCTTCTTTTCCACAACAGAGCGGCCCGTTTTAATCACATATTCAACTTCAGGTTTCACTTCGCTCATGTTCTTGTAGAATTTCTGGAGTGAGAAAAATGAAGACTTAGCTGCCAGTCTGCAAACACTTGAGACTGAGCGCACCTCATAGCATCATGGCAGTAGCAAGATCAAAGGGAGGGCTGTTTCGCCAATAGTTCTGATGCTGTCTGACACTGCCTCAGTCCCTCAGACAGCCTCACATCACTGAGACACATCATTGACACATCACGTGACATGAAGACGGCAACACATGACAGAATCGCACTGCTCTATATGACACTCCTGTCACCCACAGCCCAGGAATCAAACAAAAGAATCCAGGAGCTTGGCACAGAGTCCTACCATGCTCAATCGCTCGGAAAATATCACTACAACAGACTGCCAAGAAACTCACTCTGTAGAATCCTAGAAATAACCAGGTACAATACCTTGTTTCAATGTTCATGCTGCAAATCTCAAAACGGAGCTACAAACTACGAGAATACATACTCCAGGGTGATTTGTAAAGAACCACACCCAAGGAGACAGAAAGGAAATTGCAAAGACTTAGGGTTTATAAGAGACGATTTATCATAACTGGAAAGCAAATAACTGTTATTTTTAATTAAATTGCAATTAGAACCAATTGAATACTACTAGGGAAAGAACAGGTCATAATGAAGTAACACAGTGACCAAAAGGCTACACGAAGAACAGTTTAAAGGCCATCACAGGTTACCAATTGCTCTATTGGAGTTGGAAAAGACTGAAACACATAGTAAAACTAAAACACATAGTACAACCTGAGACAAATAAACACTTTATTTGTCTCAGGCATGGGCGGTCAGACGAAAAAGGGCAAATCATATTCGCGCCAATTTCGCGTGACAAAATTTGAATAGAGAGTCAATAATAATTTTAAATATACTTATTAATTTGTGCCTAAAATGAGTAAAATAAGGCCTAATAATTTGTTTTTTCTTTAAGATCTAAAGGGCACCCTTGCCCCCCCTGCCACCCTTGGACAAGGGCAGGAGGGGCAGTTGCCCCCCTGCCCCCCTGTTCCGGCACCCCTGGACTCTCAGGTACAACTAAGACAGCATGAAAGAAAGAGTTCACTCACCATGCATTGGTCAAGCTGGTTCTGGATAACCTCCGGTTCAACACTTCTTATTTCTATAAGAAGAATTCTTTCTTCAATTTCGTCCAGCATGCGCTTCACATGTGTCAGTTTAGGCTCGAAATCTACTGGACGTTGGAATTTGACAAACTTGGTGCACACCTCGGCATAATGTTTCTGAAATAGAGAAGTAGAACTTAGTAGACCTCTTACTTACGAAGTGAGAGACATCATTTGCGGAAAGCAAGATGGATGTCTGTTGATTTATTGATCAAAAAGGTCACTTGCATGCCACGAATGGCCCACCTTCTCTTTGGTAAGGAACTGATTCGAAAAGCAAACACTCACCCTCAGAAGTAACACTTGCGCCTGTAATCTTGTAGCAGCCTCTATCTTTCCCTGGTTGCGATATTCTGTCATCAGACCTTCCAGTTCTTGCAGGAGGGCTTCGTGTTGATCAAATTCACCCTTGAGAGTCTGTTTGAAGGCGAAGATATAATCAAAGATTCAAGGTCAACAGATGCCTATCTCTAATTACAATCATTGATTTTTAACACTGAAAAACCCAACATCAGTCAGTCGTTGCTTGACAATAAAAAATCAGCCATTAATCAGTGATAATCACCGCACTGAGACGTCAGCAAGTAGCTTCAAAGCCTCTCACCTGAAATTCATTTGGCACATCTCCAGCGAGGATATCGGCCTCCAGACGGGACTGCAGCATGCTGTTGACCTCTGTGACCCACTGGGACATCTCCAGCATATTGCTCTCTCTCCGCTGGGCATGCTGGATGGCATCTTCAAGTTGTTTCAAACGCTGTTGCCGCTGCAAAGATAGATAGATAGATAGAGTAATGATCAGTAGTTCACTTCAGCTTCATATAATTTTATTGTGTCTTTAAAGAAAAAGGGTAGAGCATATATATACAGCATAGAAATATCCTTATCCGAGACATTTCCAAAGTTCGTAAGAAGGAGACTACATCCAAAATGATCAATCTTACATCGCTTATTGCTTTAAAAACACATTTAACATAGCAGCACTGCAACAACAGAATTATTTCACGAATTACCTACACTTAAGTAAATATAGGGAAAACGAGATATATAATGACATAAATAGCTTCCTTTCATTATCAGCTTTACCAAGTTGGCCTAATGACAGACACACCCTAACACTAAGTATCAAATAAAGCAAAAGAAATAGAACGTCACTTACTCTTATTGTTAATGATTCATGTTGCTCTTGGTACTGATGTAACGTGGCAGTGACATCTGCTACTAATGTATGGCTGTTAAGAACTGTCTGTGCCAAATTTTCCACTTCTTCTCGTTTGCAGTTATGATCCCTAATGAAAGCTTCGAGCTCCTGAAAATTAAGTGGAACTCACATTTCAATGATTTGGATGTGTTGATACGCATATAGCCAGAGATGCCCAAAATCTTAATATTCAAGTTAACACAATAACAGAAAGTCAAGATAAGATAAGACAAAATAAAGATTTAATCTATTTTACACTTCAGGTTTCACTTTGATTATTTGCTGACAGAATTTCCTGCCCAAATACTTCACAGATTTGCTTATGATTGGGGCTTTACGTACAATATTTTTCCACTTGGTAGGCAAATTTGGACAGGAGGAGGACACGGCAATGAGATGAAGGATGACTGAAACAGCCGCCCAACATAAGACCAGGTGACCCGGCAAGAGTCGGATTCGAACCCTGGACCCAGCGATTGGCAGCCCGTCATGCTACCACCTGACCAACCCTCCCCCCCTAAAAAGACCATCACATTTAAGTGACTTTCTTGTTATGAAATATTGCTTGCATAACAATGCTTACATCCAGCTCCTCTGATATCTCCTCAGCATCTCCACATGACTTGATTGGCTCTTCAAGCTTCTTATCCAGTTCATCAAACCATTTGTTCTCTGACTTAAGCAGTTCTGAAATTAAGTATAAATAGCTCACTAGTCTTACATTTTTCATTGTGCATCAGTGATGCAGCATACATATTGTACTTGTGCAGGTGCTGCCCTGTTTCTTACACACTATATACAAAAATTCAAAATGCACAACCAACAAATCTTTCTAGATAGTAGATACTGCGACATATAGTAATAACAATAAGTTAAGACTAACCTTGGAAGCTCTGGTAGTTGTTGTTAGTCAAAGTAAATTTGTGGTATAACGTTGAAATGCTATCTTTGGCATCAGATAGACTTGACTGTAACTGCGAAACCTGTCTTGCCATGGTGGCTCGTGAGGAGGGATTAGCTGCTTGGATGGTGGCTTCATTTTTCCTGGCAAATTCATCTACTTCCCAGCGTTTACCATCTATTTCCACTTCAAGGCTCTGAAATAAGTTCAAAGAAACTCTCATTTTCACAATGCAGAAAAAGATAGGGATGCTCCAAAGACAACTCCCACAAATACTACAGCAATTGTCATTTGCAGCATTTTCATGAACGACAATATTGAAGAAAACTACAACATACCTCAAATTTACCAAGAGTCTGAGTGAGTTGGGATAAACTGTGAATGGTGTATTCTCTAGCTAGATGTTCCTTGTTGACGTTATCAACCCATTCTTGGAACTGTCTGACAGTTTCCTGGAAGTTTTTGGTGTTCGTTTCTCCTTGAGAAAGTCTTGAACTCTGTTGGTTAGCAAGGTCTTTCACTTCATTCCAGCGCTTATTGAGGTCTCCAATACGAGTCTCCAGCCATTTCTTGAACTTATCTTCACTCTGCCCTATTAGATCTTTACTTAAGTCATTCAGACTGTCCACTGTGGTTTGTAAGGTCTTCACGTCATCCTCGACACCCTGGCAAAAAACACAACCAAGTTACTTACAACACCTGAACAATTTGCAATATTGCCAATTTGCAATATTGCAATTGAAAAGTGAAATGATTTATATTCTTGCATCCATGCCCACCGAACCTGTGTGACTAGCATTGAGGTATGAAATTAACCCTCCAGTTGATTTCTCACCAAAAAAAAAGTAAAATCTAGACTAACACAGAATCACAGTGATTATATGTACATGAGCCCAATCTTCCGAGAAGGACAACACAACAATATCCCTTTTAAAGTTTCACAACAATACCTAAGAACATATGATATACAATAATTCTTAGAAGTATGCTAATTACAACAGGTTAAGGCGGGGTAGGGAAAAAGTAGATAGTTTCTCAAATTCACAATATATACAATTACCTGCATCTCTTGCTGCTGTGCTTGTATAGCATGGATGTCTCCCACTGCCGGGTGTTCTGTCTTCAAGAACACACTGACCTCATCCATCCATTTGAATAATTCGTCAAGCTCATTCTACAAAACCACAGCACTCGTTCAAACACATTTGACTAAGAGCCATTCCATTTAATATATGCACTGTACAAGAGACTTAAATGGAACAGCTCACATCTATGACTTAGTAGAAGTTATGAAGTTAAATTGACCATCAAGATAAAGTCACTAATACCAAATTAAATAAGCAAATAGGTATAAATGATTTCATTTTGAGATCAATTGCCACTGCTACATATTATCAACGGCAATTCTGATTACATTACAAAGCCTGACATAAACTTCATTTGATGTCCTAGCTCCACTCTTAGCATAAGCTCAGATTAGTGTTAAGCCACGGAAGCTTCCAAGGCAGTGACACCTGCTGCCACCTTGTGTAAACTGACTTGCAGGTCGTCTGCTGCCGCACTGATCTCTTCTCCGCCCTACTTACAATTTTCAAACAAAAAACACTCACAGAAGTTCCTGTACATTAAGTCTAGTGTTTGTTATCTCAGTGCTTACTTGGAAATGTTTACTCTGTTGGATTCCTTGGTGGATCTTTGTTATTCTGGTGTGTAGACCGTCAGAGATTGCTGCCCATCGATTGTTTAGGTCTTGAAGATCAGACTGTAGCTTCTCTGCTCTTTCCTTTGAATCTGCTTTATTTACAAGATCTTTTCCAGTTTGTTGAATGTATTCTAAGTTACTGACATGGTCTGCAAGATCTTCCTCTAATTCCTGAAATAAACAGTTCAGAAATATATTTCTCAACTGATTTACTCCCTCATCATGAGAAATCTTACAAAGCGAAAAACATTCAATTTCGAATTAAGTAAATCTCTCTATTGAAAAATTATTATGGCCATATAAAGACCCAATGAAGCAACAGCTAATTGTAAGAAACTTTGTAAATGTCATCACAACACACCTTAAACTGCGCAAGTGACTCCTGCATGCCAGCAAGCTGTGTGACTCGATAGGGCTCAGTTTCTAAAATATGTTCCACTCCTTCCACCCATCGTTTCAAGGCTTGCATGGCATCCAGGTAGGACTTCGGGGGAGCTCTTTCCATGGCTCTCATTAACTGTTCCTGTCGTTCACCTGAAATAGTAAATAATTATTTAATATATATGAAACAATCAATAACTATGAATCAATTATTTTATGTAATGTTATGCAGAAACAATGGTGAACACATACCATACCAGGTGCAACTTATTAATCTAATATTGCTGACCACATTACTATGCTAGCAATGTTTTATGCCTGACCAATGACCATAACACCAAACATAATGAAGAAAGCATTGTGGTGTAAAAAAAGACTTAGAGAAGTGTGTGAGACTTTAATACCAAGCAAACCATTGTGTGGCTTTATTGAGTACCTGACAAGAGAGCATTTAGGTCAAACAAATCTTAATATCTACTTCTTCATAACATCCCTTCACTTACCAAATGCTGTTATTAGTCACACTACACAAAAATCAAAGAGGGGTTGAATTAAGAACAGATTTGATAACAGGAGCACAACAACACATTATCAATACAAATTGTCAAATGCAACTCACTAATCTTGTTGAATGTGGATGTCCACCTATTAGTGAGGTGCTCCATGTCTCTTTCAAGTTCCTCTGGCTTGTCCAGATTATTCTGGATTTGTTTGGCGTTTTCATTCAGTTCATCAAGCCTGTCTTCATGGGCTTTCATCGCCTTCACTTTAATCTGCAATTCAATGATGCACTTGTGACAATCGGATGCAATGTTAATTTAGTTTTAAGCAAATGAGTATTGCAGAATGGATTCTGGATGGATTCTAAAGCATGTGATGGGTTATTCCTTTAATCTGTGATTCATTAGAGGCTGTCAATATAATGATGTGAAATGTATCACATTTGCCTCAAATGATTATCAGCTTAGAGGTACTAAATTTGTATCAAAAGGTGAGGAGAATGTGAAAGCATCACATTTGGGATTGGAAGATGAACAGTTGAGAAATACCAAAACGAATGTTAAAGACAAATTAAGAGGAAGACATACCCTGCACTGTTCTAATTGGGGACTGATGTCCAGGGCCATATCTGCTGCCACACTCTGAGTATTTTGTATCCAAGACTCGTACCCAGTCAGAGTCTCATTGAGTGATTCATATTCATCATACATTTTCTTAGTGTCCATGTCAAGCCGTACTTGTTCCTGAGTTTCCCCGACCAATGCCTTCATAGCTTTCCACCTCTTCTCCAGTTCACAGACTCCACTCACCATGCCCTCAATCGATTCACTGGCTGCAATTGCAATGCAAATATTGAACTTGAAGATCCACCCAATGAAACTGTCATTAAAACCGTGAAATTAAAAAGATAAATTGACAAGCTAATGGCTATCAGGTTATCAAGCTGGAATCCAATTAGCAGATTGAAAACTAAGTCCAGCTTGATTTTTTAATTAAAAGCCGATTTCACAAATTCAGTGCAAAATTCTCCGGGCCATTCAAACAATATCTCCATGGCAAATTGCACTGCAAATTTAAACATGACTGGATGCATTGTTTGTAGAGCAAATCAGTTAATTATTTACAAATAAAGGCAGTGTGTCAACAAAATCTGACAGCCATACAGGCGACCCAGAGGCACTCCACTTAGCTCTTGATTAATATGGATAGATTTGACAAACATTGTTCTGGGGGCTGCAAATAATGACTCATCAATAAATTGGACTGGTTCACTTTTTCGCTTACCATTCTGCACCTCCTCTTCGACCACTTTTGCCAGCTTTGCCAGCTCTCCCAGCTCTGGCTCATGTTTGTCCACATCCTTCCGCGTGTCCTGCCAATGACCAGAAATACACGATAACCCAACAGCCCTAAAATGTCAACGGCTCACTGGAGTCTCTTAACCTGCCTGTAATAAATCCCTAAAAGTTCTAACTTGGATCAGAGCAAGTAAAGGCTTCATAGTCAAAGGGAAATGGGGGAGTGATTGTAATTTAAGGTGAATTACTGCATGAAGAACTTCAAAATCCAATGCGTATACTTCACATTTATGCGATGTCTCTCGAATGTAAAAAATGCACCAAAAATTGTCCTACATAAAATCTAAAATAAGACAAATGTCAGAGCTTCAACTATTTGCTTTGCCAGTTTATTACCTGAATTAAAACAAGTTGCTCCTCGAGAGAAAGTTGATTGTTGGGATCAGCCTCCGATTGGTTGCTCAGGAGCTCCAGGTTGGCCTCCGTGGTGTCGAGCCAGTCTGTGAAGGAGGCCATCTGAGCGTCCAACTTGCGTCTGTTTGGAGTGTCCAGTCTGGAACGCTTAGCAGGAATAACATACTTCAAGGAATCGTCCTTCAATACTTGGTCGCCGTGAATGATTGTCATGGAATGAGTGGACCCAGGCCCTTCTTTCACTTTTATGTCCAGACCTATTTTGGCAATCTGCAATGAGCACCCAGCAATCAGCATCAGCCTTGTACATCATGCTTGCTATGTACATAAATGAATAGTACTGATACTTCTGTTCTTATCTGAGCAGTACTGTGCATTCCCTTGGTGCTACAGGTACCTCACAACATGCAGCACTGCTGTGCAAATACAGCCTTTATGCAAATAGAAGGACCCTGCTAGAATTGCAGGAGGCAATAAAACACAGCATACACCTCACTCATACAAACGGCAAATACGCACTTGTTTAGTGTGGTGGTCCATTTGGTGCACAAGGCTGTCCCAGCGCTCCTGCAGGTCAGTCAGTTGCTCTGTCAAATTATTGCGAGCCTCCTCCCCAACATAGAGCATCAAGTCCTGACCCAACTCTTGCAGCTCATCAAACTGACTCAGCTGGATATCCATCTCATGTTCAACACTCTGAAAATGTAATTATCTCCATCGTGAAATATATCTTTGCCCAATGCGGCAAAAAAAGAATGCAAACCTCCCTCGGTGCTTCAGACTAGTTTGAGTGCTTAGTAATAAATATCACCTGCCTAACATATTCCACAATAAATCATATTACAAGTATTTATGACATTGGCATTGTGTCTAATGTTTCCTTACTTTTTCATACTAATCATTGGTTGACTAACGACAAGAAAAAACTGAAGTGCGCAACACTTAATAAGACCTTGACAATTATTCACCTCATTAGTGCTATTACACAAATACACATAAATAGATTTCTCTTGATTGCACCTGACTGATCTAATTGAAGGCAGGACAAGAAAAATGCTCCTGTTAATGGACCAACGTTTATTTCTAGGAGCGATTTCCTGGACTAAATCAGTTGCCCTGTAAACTGGAGTTGCTCCAGTAAGCAATACTTCTGCAGCTGTCTGTGTAACAGCCTGGCCAGGGTGTTCGTAAGAATTTGTAGGGCTCAATGTAAACATAGAACAAGGGTAACGTTGGTAAACCAGCCCTGTTTACTAACACATCCAGAAGAATAGCAATAGAATAGGAATGACACAGGGGTTAACTTAACCATTACTTTAATCCAGGAATTCATTGTTTGCCTATTGCAGAAGCCAACATCATTAATGAGGAGGGCACAATGTGCAAAGAGGGAGAATGATCCTCTGAATCTACTGTTTGAAACTAAGACTACGTACATGTACATACTATGTAGAACAAGTTTGATGCCAGAACATGACACCATCGAAACTCGTCGCTATAATCCACAACTCAATGAAACTCATCAATGAAATCAACAACTTAAAGTGGAAAGTTTAGTCTGTTTACAATTCATTTAACAAATCAGGATGCAAGATAATCCAATTAAAACATTACATTTATATAAAGAACCAAGCTACATAAAGGTTTTCCCAGTGATGTTGAGCAGCCATTCACTTAACTTAATGGCTTGCCATGTTTTCCTTTGAGTGTGGGCATGGAAGCTTTTTATCACAACTGTCCATGTTTTGCCAAGCCAGCCACCCAATTTATCTAATGTACCAGCAATATGTTACCCAGAACTGCTTGGGTGATACCAAAGGCACCAATGGCTTTATCATGATTCATTTCCTCAGCCTGATTATGAATTAGTTACTTCGAACAAATCCCACCTTACACATTACCACCTCAGGTTATGGAATTGCATAATACAATGTCTGGCGTTTAACTACAAGTTCTGAAATTATAGTATTCCACATGGAAAGAAATGTCTTTTTATTTCATGCCCAGTTAGAAGGCCACTTTTCTATGTTTATGGCATCCTGATAAATGTCAAGAAGCGAGTAAGCCAAACACTCAAGGAAAAAAAGTTGAATTCTATCAATATTTATATTGTGACCTTCTTAAATGTTTCCAATGCTAAAACGGAGCAAAAATAGTTGGGTGCAAGACTTAAACAGGAAGAATTATTCTGCAATTCAAACTAACTGTTATGAATATTGGCCCTCTGAAATCAAATTCTGACCAGACATTTGCAACAAAAATTGAACTTATCTTGCTGCAGAAAGTTCTAATTTTAGCTAGTTACCACAAATAACTCATACTAACAAAGCGAAGGATTGACAACAGCATAATCTATTGAGCAGAACATAAAATCGAACAGTAGGCATAAAGCAGTAGGCATAAATCTTACTTTCAGATTCCATATCTGTCTCATGAGGTCGTCTCCGGGCGTAGATTTGTCCAGCTTAATGTTGGCCAGGAGCTTCTCGTTGTGCTGCAGACAGGTGGTGAAGTCGTAGAAGCGGTCGTTAAAGGCCGACCACTTGTGTCGTATATTTTGGGTCGTGGCACATCTCTCCTCCACCCAGTGACAGACGGAGGCCCATCGTTGGCCCAACTGCTCCAGCTGCTGCTCCAAGTCTTCATAACCTGCAGAAAACAAGAGAAACAGCAACAGCAATTAAAATCTTGTCTGAAGTCAAATGGAAAAGCCAGCAACAGGCTAAATACTTCATATCTCAGCTGTAGTTGTTCCTAAGTCAGTCGCGGACCCATTTCATTGGTGCCAGGTCAGCTTATAAGATAATTGGATGAAATGACAATATGATAGGCTGCAAGGCCACTCCAAAGATATTTGCTGGTCAACCGGCGGGTTCGACAGCCAAACTGGATCCAGGAAAGATTTCTTTCAACTATGACAGAAGGTCTAGACTGGAATTTGAACCCAAGACTCCAATAAAAAGAAAGAAGGCAAATCAGTTACAACAAATGCCTTATTTCTCAGAAGCAAACATTTTCTCTCGAAAAAGAAACCATCCAAGAAGAATAGGAATGAGTAAATGAGTCTGCTTCCTTTTTTGTGATAACATTAGCGAAGATACTTCATGAAAGGCACATGTGTGCCATAGACCCAATTTGATTGCTTTCAGTTAGTTAAGCAACTGCTACACATGCAAACGCCAAATACTTTCTATTAGACATCAAAGATTCACCAGGAAAGTACAAGACAAGACGACTACAGGGAAGTACTAGATTGCCACCAAACAGGTACGTGGGTAATAAAACTGTGGGTTTCATAAACATTATTGAAAGTAATTCTATTGTTTACACTATAATAGGACCATTCACTGGAGTCACAAGGCATGAGTTCATAATACACCAATTATAATTCTAAAGGTACATACTGAATATCAGAAAGTCAAATATGCCAGACAATAGCCCAGCACAGACCCTTTTGTTCTGACCTAATGGAAAGGTCATTGGAGATCTACCTGAATACACCTGAGGCTGGTCTTTTGACCTTGGCAAGGGGTCAAGAGGACCTCGGATTTCCCACTTACCATTCAACTTGTGTGGTACAAGTCTTTGGGTTATCTGCAGGGTTTTCTTAGCAGAACCAAAGACAAATATTCAATGAATAAAAGATATGCTCGCTTTACGCTACAATATACACTCCAACCCGAGATATTGTCAATACTGAGGGTAGCAGGGAGGGACCTAGTGGAGTGTTTATTGCATAAATATACAACCTCCAGATACATCAGAGCTCAGCACCTGTAGCTGCATATATACAACTGGTCATTTTGCCAGGAAGCATTCCAGGGCCTTGTTGCATGGACCTGAGTAATCGTGATGTGCATATTAGACAAAACCACCCACAAAACTTCCCATTGCAAAACTGTGCAATATTTAGTCAACCAGAGTAAACCAAGGCCTTACAACTTATTATAAACGTGCAAGGCTGCGCCCTTCAAATCAGTACTAGCTCACTTGCTCATATCAATTCATAGCTTTATCTTAACACCACACAACATTTTCTCACAGCAATGCAGAACAGTTACAATGCATACATTCCACACTAACTGGATAATCTATAAATAGTAGACATAGAACATATGTGATCATTATGCAATTTTGTGTATGTGAGAGATACTTGAGTCATAAGTTAAGTACATGAAAAATATGTGTGAAAACAGTTGTGGAAAATCAATTGAAGTAAATCAAATTATCACCGAATGCGATCACGAAAACAATGCATTAAATTATGTTATTACGTAGATTTATACTACTTTTCATTATTATTCAACAAATATAGTGTATAGTTGAAATGATGAGGACTTGGCTCCATGTCATATGCATTGTAACACGACGAACCTAACATTTCTGGAGTACATTCATTGGGACTATTATGTCTGACCATAGACCTCTGACAGCTCCCTGGTCTGACATTGACACCATTAAACAGTTGATTATCACACACCTGAGTGACCACAGTGTCACCACATTTCATACATTATACAGTCCTGCATTAAAGTCACTGACAGACCAAGTCACTGCAAGGTTAGAACTTTGTGTTGCAGGCATTCTTGTCAAACTTCCAACACAGCTGACCAAGTACAAGGGTAGCAATTTGTCATTCTCTCACTCAGTCCCCTCAGTCCAACATGTGTTTGACAGACCTAAGAATCACATGCTGGCTCATGGTGGGTGTATTAAATGTTTTTCACACAATACACAAAATAACAGCATAAGTAAACTGTCACGAAATGGCATACTGGAAGTATCAACCAGTTTATTTCTGTTGAATTGTGTCTACATACAGAATCAATATATATATACAAGTTAACACTTAGCAGGCCAACTGTAATGTTCTGCAATGCTTCATGAGGCAATGTAAAGTATGATGAATTATTATAAATAGAAATTGTTCATTCTTGCAGTATTCCGAACACGCAATCACTCATTCGACCTTCAAGGTTATTGAATATTGATCACAAAATTAGTCATAACCTCATAACCAACGACTGTTTCTTTATGACTGGCTGGATCAATCCTTGATCAATTCAACTATGCAAGAGGTCAGCAATAGAAAGATAACTTTGCGGCACCTATTGATAAGCCAGCTTTTCAAGAACACTTCAAAGGAGTGCATATCAATAGTTTATCTTTCAGCCATACAAGAAGTCAATGCTTAAAATGTAAACACAGCTACATGGAATACACATGTAATGCAATGAGCCTGCCAGGTTTGAATATAACACAATACAGTTTAATACACCAAAAGCCTCCGTTGTACATAAACCAGATCAGTAATCATACAATGCAGCCCCCAAAAATGATGCCATACATCAATACAATGCAATACAATGAATAATTGCATAAGCATATTTTCAAACCAAACTATGTAATGCAGTGTATCAGGGTTTCTCCAAATCCATCGTATTAAAATGGCAAACAACAATTATTATTGCAAAAGGTCACCTAAATTAAAGAATTGTATTACTAATACTATGAAAGGATTATCTTTGTTCCTTTGGGATTTTTCCAGAAAGCTTTGTGTGTAATATGTGCACGAGACACTACTACTGGTACGACACTCAGTTTTCCCATTCTATCTATACCACACAAGAGGCGAAATTTCGAAGGAGAGGGAGTTTCTCAGTTTGTTAGGAAATTGTGCATGTTGTGAGGAGGCATGACCTCTGACCTTTTGGAAGAACAATAACAATACCCAGCAACAAATTGCAGACAATCAGTCTTACCTTTCTCTCCATTAGCATCGTCCACCACGATGACCATGTTATGAAGGTTGTTCACATGTTCCTGCTTCTGTTCCAGCTGTTCCTCGAAGGTCTTCAGCTGGGCGATCTGGCCTCCCAGTTGATGCATGTTGTTGACCACTGGGCTCCACTCTCCGATCTTGCCCTCCATCTCCTGCAACCAACTGCTCAGAATGGTCAGCTGCTGCTGCTGTTGCTCCATCAGGGTCTGCTGCAGTCTGCAAAGTCACACAACAAAGTCACACAACACCTCATTCAATCATGGTCAAGCAATGAGCGAGTGACCAACGCAACAGTAAGTGAGGCTCCTCCATTATTGCATTAAGCCTTGTTCATTATATTCCTTTCGTAACACTCCCTAACTTTCCATCGCTTCAAAACACTGAAAACACCACATGATCCCATCGACGTTACTACACTGTTAGCACATGGCCAGTCATTCATTAACCCTAAAATGAAGAACCTTTTACACCGCTAAATGTCAGTCCGAGGGTTCTAAATGTCAGGACTTCTAAGGAGAACCGCTGAGAACTAAATCCAGGTTACAATTTGTTTTATCTTTTTTTTTGTCCCTTCACTTTTCTCATAGAGACTCATACCTGCAACTCATCAGTTGTGTACTTAACAAGATGATTGATCTCTTATGGAACATTTAAACAGTAGTCTTCTCAGGCATAGAGCACTCGGTTAAACCTTACTCTGAACTTTGGGTATTTTGGAGTTATGCTGTTTTTACACCTCTGCAGTACATTCAACCGGGGTCAGCCTCCATGTGGCAGGTAACATTTTAGCATCCTCTTTTTTTCCTCTTGTTGAGCGTCTTGAGCTAACTGAGAAGAAGGCCTCTCACATTCCATGGACAAGGGCCACATAACTCGCCAATGAGTTTGCCTCTAGTCATACAGATAACGCCAAGACAGGCTGAGTCAGAGTATACAAACATGCCAAGCAACTAATATCCCATCCTTATGATGTTGGGACAAAATACTAGTGGGTGGCAAAATTATGACAAAACAGCTGATCCATACAGTGAACATGGGCTTAAACATTGTTAAAAGGAAACACCAACAAAGTCAGGAAGTTGTTTGTCTCCCTGACTCTGTCAGACTCTCTCAACATTGTCCTTCAGACATATCCTCTATACTCCCCAATTAACTCTCCAAATTGACTGCATTTGACAGAATATGTCCACACACAGGGACATCATAAGTCTCTTGATACCCTTTGATGGTGCCAAAACAAAGACTAAAAGGACCAAATTGTCACAATTGGACTATGTCAGTGTTGTGTCTGTTGATATAACAATGCGAGCTATTACCAAAAAAAGACTAAATCTGGGCATTTACCAAGTCATTATTATGAATGGAGGTATTATGCGACTGCAACTTTTGGCAAAGGACCAACAATAATACAGTGCATATGGCCAAGGGGACAGAATCAGTTGAACTAACATCATGCAATCACTGCTGGCTACCATTGAATTATCACAGCCTGTGACAGCCAAATAAGAGGTATAGATAAACTGCCTATTATTGGTCAATGTATTTTCTACTTCTTAGAACACAAAATCTATTTCTGTCCAGCTAAACCAGATCCACAGTCAGTCAAGCATCTGTAAACTATTTAACAGACAGCAGTGTGCTGCTAGTGTAGGCTAGACGGCATAGTAGATGCCCTGAAATTCAACTCAGAATCTGAGATCCAAACAGTGGAGTAAGCTGGGCCACCAGTATGCTGCCCTGGGGTCACAGCTTGCATTGAATATTAGCCTCTGGTCAAACTGGAGGTCTCATGAGTGCATTAGCAGGGCACTTGATACTAGTTCCGTATACCGGACAGAATACACTGAGCATAGAGAGGAGCTTTTTAGAGGGAGGAGAATCAGGAGATACGATATGTTGAATTTGATCCTGCAACAAGTTGAAAGAACAGTGGCAAAGGTACACCTGACTTGGATTTTGTATACACATGGCATTGTTACAGTCCCAGTAACACCTTTATATCACAGGTGTTTGACACTGTTTGTGATTGTACAATGCATATAACACCTCTCACACCTGAAAGACCTCACTCTCACTTTTCCAAATACCAGATAAACACCTGATATCTAGGGCACATGTGAGGAGTTTAGACAAGCCAGAACTAAAGCTTCACCACCCCTCCCTTTCTCGTTGCCCCCAGGGCACAAAGGTACAGGTACTACAGCAGAAGGATCACCTTGGAATTAACCTTGACAGTCTGAATATATGGTGGAAGTTAATTATTGCAAAATGGTCAGGGGTATTAGTTCAATGCATTATCTGTTCTAGTATACTTCTAAACAGTGAAATATACATTATATATTTATGATATTTTTAAAATGTGGAAATCCCCTTCTCTGGGGCATTCTTTTTCTCTTTTGCTAAAAATCCCCTTTGCTGCTTGGACGCCAACAGTTCTATATGAATTTAATTCAATGAATGCATTGAAATCAGTGCGTTACTAAACTGCTGGGAACATCTACACCACATGTTGAAATTCATGTAGGCCGAAACCAAAGAACGTTAATGATTGCGAATAAATGCTAAACAGTAAATTGATCTTTCACAATGACATAACAGAATGGGAATACTGATAATGAGAGCACACCTGGCTGACACAGAGACAGTGGTTGCATAAGTGACATTAAGTGTACATGTTTATTTGCAAATTCATATGGCAAGTTGTCACTGTGTCAGTCCAATTATGAGATAACATGATGACAATCGGACGCCAACGCTCTCATATCATCATGATTAGGACTCCGAGCAAATACACTAACCACTAATTTACTAGTACAACACAAATGAGTGAAATGATCCAAGGAAGTGCCCAAGGATGTGCCGAAGGAAATGCATTGAGGTGATCATATTCCAGTCATGACCAGCTGATGAGGGGCATGTCAGCCTTTGATGCACTCCATGGAGTGAAATTACAAGTGATGGGGAGAATGAGGGATACCCTCTCACCCCTGCCCCTCTCATTATGCAGAAATATGTACTCTGATCCTGGCCTCACAGTGGCCCTCACTAGATCTAGGGTACTGACATGCATGTCAATGCAAATGTTAATGCAAATGTCAAGTCAATGCTACACCATGATGCACACAGTGCCACACACTCCTCTGACTGGCATAACACAGCCAAATCAGCTGAATCATGAAATGTGGACCTACCAGCTTATAAAGTGTGCTCTGTAATTGACTCCAGGCTGTCAAGAGTACAAATAACCCAAAATACACACCCACAACTGTCCACAGTAGTACAACTCTGAACACCAATCTGCCATTGACAATTTGACAACACTAGTTGTTGACTTAAAATCTGTTAGGGAAATGCCACTGACAAAAAAATTTTCAGCAACATTTTCGGGACACTTTTTCCTTCTGTTTTTTCGTCAGCCTATATTATCCTAATGTGATAAATGGATCAAAGATAAATTGATCACAGAACGCACCTGCATAATTTACCTTCTGAGCAAATAAAAAAGTCACATTTGGCGGCTTTCCAGACATCTCATTCGCTCTTTGCACCTCCAAGGTGAGAGCTATCACCTCGTTTTCTCAGGTCGTAAAACACCTCACCTGGCAACAGTTAAGTTCTGCCGATCAGGTGTCGGTGATTGTTATATTCTTTGACAGAATGACAAAGGTCCATCAGAGAGTTAACTTACAGCAACAAGAGCTACCTGACTTACCAGGAAACGAGTCAATGTCTACTGTGACAAAGTATAAGTATGATGAAGCACAGACTAGGCACATGGGTGGTTGGTTAAGCAAATATGCAGGTTTTTAGCTTGCTCTCAGGAATGAACAACATCTGCATCCAGTTTCCTATACTTGTCATGCTTTTTACTTCTGACATTTTTTCTCATTGTTTGCACAAGATCTGCTGACAAACTGGGACATAGTCTATGTCACACAGTCTATAGAATTTAATGTCATAAGTCTACAAATTCAATCCCTTCAACTCTTTCAATTTGAGGTTCAAAGGCAATTTTTTGACAACCATTTGAGCATTGTGGCTACCCCATGAACTAGTTCTGAATGGCATTTAAATGTTGTCACTCAAAGTTGGCATGCTGTAGCATCATCATGATCATCAAACAACGAACCTAACAAAGTCCTTCACATTAAATTGTTAGATATTCATGTATTCTCATGAAAATTCTATTCCTGTCTAAACACAATTCAAACAAAATGATCCCCCACAGATGTCGGACTGATCCCCCTGATCAGAGTCCAGCAGCGTCCCAGGGCTTACTTGGATTGGCGGTCCATGGCGTGGAGGCGAAGGTGTTCCCATCGTGTGTTCAGCAAGGTCATCTGTGCCGTGACTGTCTGCCTGTCCTCATCTCCCAACTCTGTGTCCTGGAGCATGGACTGACCTTCCTGGAGGACTGACCCCACACAGTTCTGTTGTTCGGTGAGTTCCAGCATAAACTCCTGCAAAAAAGACATCAGATATATAATTTGAAGCTAAATCAAATAAATTCAATCCAATTCAACCTCAGTGCCTATATACATCATTATATTGAACTGTGTTGCCTCAACACAACTTATTCAATGGCAGACTTGAGTTTGGTTTCCTCTATTAAATCAAGTATTTTTCAAGCAAAGGGCTCATCTGCATATGATATTTCAACGAGCCCCAGAGAGCCTCAATGCACATTTATATCAATCAACCAGCTAAACAAATCTTTCATGATCATTTAATGGCCTATAATTTAAAATGTAAGCTTAACAGTAAGGACTGACAACATCCATTACCACATTTCACAGTAAATAGACCTTAAATAGCATCATCAATCATCGGGTGACTGCAGTGCTGCCATTAAGACACTTAGACTGATCTAATTACAGCACAAGGCCTGATTTTTTCTGCCGTTCCATCAATGATCATATTTCATGTGTTTTTCTACAATATATAACACTCCTTTTTCCCAGAAGTCAGAGTTTAAGAAATTTTAATAAACGCTGCAATTTGTATGGGTATTACAACCAAGGTGTGTCCGCCACATCTATGAATTCAGTTATAAACTAGAATCTATGAGTTTCATGAAACCACTGCAGACACACGTACAAAATCAGCTACACTGTCTTTTTTTTTACTGTGACCAAAATATCTGATAATGTATTTGCTTCATAGAAAGGTTTTTTACTAAAAATTTTGTGTGTTTACATGGTATATAACGGGATAAAAAGAGGAGATAGACATAAAGTAACTCTGCCAGCAACATGGTCGGCTTTTGTAGATCATTTTAGCTTTTTAAATTGTTAGAATCCATTGATTTGTGGTTGAGTTGCAGCAATTTAAAATAATAAGGTCAGTGCCAAGGGTTAGCTGCAGCACATTTTCTGTGTGAAAATCTTCTGTGCTGGAGGCAGAAATGCTGGCAGCCAGGCTGGACGGATTTTTGAATGCCTTATTGGCGCGAAAATAATCCTCAGAATTCACATTCTGGATCCTGAGGGGGAACCAAGGTGGTAGAGCACTAAATTAAGAATGTTTCAAAATCATGGAGAATGGGTATATCTAAAACATGTGAAAAGGACAGGGCTAGATTTAGCTTGAAGATAAAAGCCTTGTGAAATAAAAATTTGAGACAAGTGTGTATGAAATTTCGTATGAAATGTAGAAACCACTGCAGCAGCAGAGCTGCAGTGGTTTAATGAGTATACAATGTTTTTTTTTCTAAATCTTTTATTTCAGTTGGCAATCTTCCAAGGATAAAGCGTGCAGCATCTGAACCACCACTGACAGCTTATAATTTCTCATCCGGCTCTATAATATCATAATTCTGAATGAAGTTGGGTGATAAATGAAGAAAGCACTGTCTTTAATGTTAAGCATGTTGTAATGCTCTGAATATGTTCAACAATGCTGATACGAAAAATTTCAGCAGAAACCTAGCTTTTTATAAGCTTCATGATAAAGCGACTACAGAAGAAACCTAAGACAATGCTTTGCTTATGCTTAGAGTTAAGACAAATCTCTAGAAGACAACATGTCAACATACATGTAGCTAGAGAGGAGCACACTGACCTCATGTTGATGGAACTGCTGCTTGAGAGAGGGAAGGTCATTTGCCAGGTCAGGTTGCTTGCTCAGAGTGTCTTCGGCCTGCAGCAGCCAGGTCAGGACGGACTCCACGCTGTCTTGGTACGTCGCCGAGGATGAGATGCTCACACATGATGTCGATGATGATATGTCGCCCTCCTGAAAATTAACAAACAATAAATATATAAGAGATTCAGTACAAATTAAAAATATAAATTGATAATGATCGATTATCTACTGCAATGGACCAAAGGAAGACCTAACAGTATGCAAGTAGTTACAGACCTATTTTAGACATGTAAAATGTGTGTATGTGAAAAACATGGAGCATGGAACATGAAGCATCAAAGATAATATCTCTATATATACATATGCCATCTCATGACTCGATTGCAATTGAATTAAAACATATATCTAACGGCTCACTTTCCTCGCAAACTACTTTGCAGTTTCTTTATTGTAGCATGTTTATCAACATAAGAGGTTCAATATTTTCGGTTTCACATATCATTTTCTGAAATAATCAGGTAGCTACTGCAGTGAGTGCATTCTTCATTTGCAAGGCAGATTGAAGAGACTAGCGTGTGCAAAGCAAAATACTGATATTACACATAGCATCCAAAAGATAAAGAAACAATAGACATGTATCAAAGCGAGTATCAAATCGTGAGTACGTAAAATAACAGAAGGTCACCCTGGTGAATTGCCATGCGAGACCCAGCATCAAATTACTTCAAAAGCTTTGGCTTTGCAACATGTCTAAAATTTTAAAAACACCAAAGAATGAATGAAATACCAGAATAAACCTACAGATATGAAGCTGTCAACAATACAACAGCCTCTCCCACTCAGTTTGTGCTTTTCCGAACAACATATTTCATTTCGAAGCAACATCACTGATCATTGTTATTTCTGAAGACAAGCTCTGTGGTTTTAACCAGGTATATTTCACAGTAATATTTGGCATTAAATAAACAATGCAGCAAAATCACAAAGTAACATGATATCATGATAAATCATCCTGTGTTTTCCTCTTCAAAATCAAACTATAAATGCTACTAAATCATTGAAATGAATACATTGAACAGTAACACACCCCCGAACACAGCTCATTAAGTCTTCTCTTTTCTTTGGAGAATGCATCAAATGTGCATTATGATATGCTGTCCGGTAGTGTCTACTAAAATTATGAATAATTGGGATTTTTTCTGAACAGAAAAACATCTTCTACAAAGCAATACAGAGAATGAAACAGTCAGAAACACACAATGCCAGAAACATAACTGTGCAGAAATATGATTTTCCTTTTTCAAAATAAGGGGCGTAAGCACAATATGTTTTTCTGCCAGTACCGGATTGTATCAACGCTTAACATGGGTTATCCTAATCGGGTTAACTCAAATAATTAATCTTTTAATAGGGTTATTTGAAAAATAATTCCATCATATTATAAAAGGTGCTTCGTCAGGGAAAACTAGATATATCTGACATTTGTTCAGCTTTGATATACTATCAGTAAAATTACTTAACCACTTTAGGATAAGTTACTAACTGGTGTGAAGCGTTGATACAATCTGGTACAGGCGATTTTTAAAAGTCCCAAAATGTCGACGAGCATTAATACCAAGCATTGAGCAGGTTGAGTGAATCAAATGTGTAAGACAATACATTCTTTACTCACTCCTGATACATTCCAGGTACCATTCTCAGTCAGAGTACACTGCAAACTAAGCTGCCCACAATCTACAGACAATGGCTATGCACTGCAACATAAACCTAGCTTCAGTGAAAAACTAAAGGGAGTTATGGGAGACGGGGCTATCAGCACATGCTTTAAGTTGCCTTATCAATGGAAGAGTGAGCACTGAGCAGCCTACAGCCATGAGGGAAGCTATCTGCCTGCCTCAACCACTTCGACCACAGCCCGAAGTACAGATTGTAAGACAGCCTAAATACTCCCCCAAGACACACAAAAAACACTAACAGCAGATTCATTGTCTTGCATCCTTTTTTGCAGTAAGTGATAGTTAAACTAGACCCTGATTTCAAGTGATTTGTTTTACAGCACTGCCACATCAGCGTTTCCTCAACACAGAGTCAATGAAGGAATGAACATAAATGTGGAGTGATGGGCATTTCGGTGACTTCATCCATTGGCTGTCACTAAACAAAAGACAAAAGCAACTTTAAAATCATTGACCACATGATGCAAATCCGTGTCATGAGTTTACGTTTTTGCAAGGACATATCAGGCCTGAAGTTCTCCTTGAGAGTTTTCTTTATCTTTTTCAAGCATCACCCTTTGGCTTTGGGTGAACTCTTCAAGAAATATTGACCTTCTTGTATAGCTTGTTATTAGTGAGTCTCTAACTTCCGAATGGTCCCTAAGGATCCATTCTGCTGGTTCAGCAATCAGAGACTTCCAAGTTCAAAGCTTTTGCCAATTTTTCAACAGTCAGTGAAACTCTAAGAAACCGAATACATCCCAGAGGCTCGTAACAGTGGGTTAACTTTTAAGAGGCCTTCTACAACAGAATTCTTCACTCTTTGTGTGTTCAGGTTTATTTTTGACCACCAACTTCACTCTTGCCTCCAGTCAGTGGTAGTCAGCTCTTGTGCAAGGAGTTCTAGGAGGGTTAACCTTTCAGATCCTAGCTCCAAGCCATCTCTGCTCCAGCCATGGAATCACCATATCTCACACTCAGGGTGTCTTGGAGCTTCTAGGTGACAACCACATAAAATTGATCATACCCAGCTATATGATACCCATCCATGGTTCATAACTTCATATAGCCAACACTATCAAAGGAGCTAGGGGAAGACTGTAACTATAGTACTAGCGTCCAAAGGGAAAACCTAGTAAGTCACATTTTGGGCCAAATTGAGTTAAGGTCAAAATAGGACTTTTGAGACATGTTTCTGTATATTTATTAAGTTAGATTTTCATGAAGTGGCCCGTTACCCCAGAATGACACTGGCGAATCCCAGTAAGGCCATCTCTTACTGCAAGGACTGGAACTTTAAAGTCAGTTTTCTCAGAAACTCCAAAATGTGACTTACTAGGGTTTCCCTTTGGACGCTAGAGTAGTTGCATTATCTTGAACTGGTATCTATAGTTATATGCAAACCGTATCACAACTTACCCGGTATTCACTCACAACGACATAATGTGCATGTATCTAAGAAGACTTTTGGGTTGTCCTCGACCTAGTCGAGTTGGAAGAGTTGAGCTAAAATTATGGATTGGTCTGGAGGTTTACAGGAACCTACCCAGAGTACATGCATCAGTGTTTCACTTTTAACCAACCAAAGGTCACTGTGCACAGTGTACAGTATCCACAACTAGTCTGGAAGGCATCTCTTCACTGCAACAGAGACCATTTTGATGCAAGTTGCATGATTGCACCACAGATTGCTTCCTCTTCTCCGTCTACCTTTCTTTTCTTTTCATTAGACTCCTGGTCGTTATCATTGATTATCATAAGCCCTGCATCCCTCTGCTTCCAAACAGCTTCAGCTCTTCTCACATTGCTGCCTTACAAACTGAGGCAACTCACACCATGTTGTGTGACTATTAGCTCCAATGAGCTCTGCCAGGGCTGATTGAGCAGTCCCAAGCATGAGTTTGCCACATCCACACACTGATCCAGGCATGTACAAAGCAGGCAGCTAGGCTTGGGCCAGGTGTTCTCAGCAACCGCCTGCTTATCACCACCACCAAATAGCTAATTACTGGATAGGAGCCTGCAAATAAATACAATGCAGCAGTGGACCCTACATCCAACACAACTGCTTCTGGATAAATCTGGAGCAATCAGGATAAATCCAGAAATTCTGACTGGAATGTGCACAAAAACCCAAGGAGACTTGTGATCACGATAACAAGCACATAATGAAATCGCAGATTGCTGTAAGTTTGTATATGAACCTTCATGGACCAATACAGAAAAGCAGAACAGACAGACAGACAGACAGACAAATTCTTTATTGACCTGTGTAAAAAAAATACACCCAGCCCTATATGGGCTTACAAGTCATCAAAATAATTCAAAAGTAACTTTAACAACAAATTTTCTGGAAACTACAATATTAAAACATTTACAATCACATATTTACAATATTAAAACATTTACAATCACATATTTACATTATTTAAACAACAAACTTCTTCTTCTATGGAAAGCTTTAAACAAATATTCTGCAGTAAATTTAACTAAATCCTTGGACATCAACAACTTAAATTTTTCTTGCAATGATAAAAAGTAAAAATCTACACAATAATCTAAAACACGAGTTAAAAGTAAATTACGTAAATCGTTATAAGTATTACAATGGAACAAAAAATGATTTTCATCTTCTAGAACATGATGGGAACAAAATTCACAAACTCTATATTCTAATGGTATATCATTGTAACGTCCTGTCTCTATTGCTAATGGTAAAACACCGAACCTAAATTGTGAAAGAACAGACAAATGACCTCTATCATAAATTTTATATACATAATCCTCAGTACCAAATGTAGTTTTAAATTCTCTGTAAGTTCTTAATTTTGGCATGTTAGTTACTTGATTTTTCCAGTTGGTTTTATAAATTTCCATCAGTTGACGTTGTGCATTTTCTAGGTTAATAGGTAAATTTTCTACAAAATTTTGAGTAAGATTCAATTTAGTGAATATTTGTAAAACCTCATTACTCCAATTTCTCTTGTTAATTTGTTTATCAACTTCAAACACTTGCTTTGTCAGTCTGTTTTCATCCATGTAAACAAGTCTATTCCAAAGACGCAGTATTTCAATATGACGTCTAGTTTTTGAATCAATCCATCCCATATCGCCTTTAAAAGCATGTTTCGGGGTAAAACTATTCACACCTAGAAAAAATCGTATTGCCCTATTTTGTATTGCTTCAGGTTTAGATTTCAATGAAGAACAGGGCAGAACAGTAACATACCAGACAATTAGCAACTTGACCTAAGAATAACAGGACCAGCTTCAACACTACAGCATTTCCAATTATGTCTTCAAAAGCCATAAGGTTGTAAGAGGGGATATTTCTTTCTTGTTCCAGTTAATGAGGCCTCGTTGGTGCCTTGGACCTTTGGTTGGAAGTCTGAGCTTTGATAAGCCAGAAATCATTGTCTCTGAGACTGAGACTACAACTGTGGCATAGACTGCCATAGAGTGCAAGCCCACATGCATGAGACAAACAACCTCTATACCATGATATGAGACTGTAAGGACTCTTGCATCTATAGAACAAAACGCTGCAGGGTAACTTGCTGCTGCTTGGAAGGCAACAAGAAGCCTGCATCAAATACATTTTTATGTCAATGAATCACTCATCAAGCACAACGCAACCAATGTTCAACAACCTCATTGTTTTCAACATTTCTCTTTTGCAACTTTTGTGTGTTGCAAACAACTCATTCTTTCCCACAGAATGTCATAATTGCCAGGCAGGAACAATGACACAAACTGAAATGCACAGACCCAAGAGGAGAACTTAGGCAGCGAGAGAGACACTCATCTACATGCCATCATTTGAAAGCATGCTGAGCAATCAACACTGGTCCTGAGGCAATAGCACACAATTAGTGCCCTGCATCCTCCAGCCACATTCGTATGCACCCACGCCACAGCACTGCAATGTACTGCAATGTACACCAACTGTGCTATAGACCTGGTCCTCTTCTTTTCACACTCCATACAAAAGAAAACATAAATACATGTATAGTTCTAACAGTTCCAAGAAAACCTAGTCCTAACAGTTCCAGTAAATCACTATTTAATAAAGCTAAGTGACGTCATTATGCACAACTCAATTTTATGGAATCTACACATATAGTGGACATTTATACAGCAGGTCTGCCACATGGTCCCCCAAGGAAATTAATCACAATCTGATCTTTCAGTCTATTATATATGGCAAATTTGGAGCGAAGGGTGATGATTAATTTCCTTCACAGAGGTGTCCCAATCAAAACTTCTGCAAAATTTGAAAACCTCATGGTAACTGTTAACCTAGTGCTGCATGACAATTGGAAATTGCCAAGTTTCTTCACAAAAGAAGCAGATTGAAAATTGGCAATACAGTGTGAAAATGACTCCATCGTGTTCAGTGACATGTGAAAACATCCAATAAAGACTCAGATGGCCAACAAACCCAGATCACAGCTGAAACATCTATTCACACCTTCAAAAGTGGCACTAGGCACTAATCTCCAGCTTTAATCATGGGTGAGATAAACAGTGTTTATAGGGTAAATGTGACAATAGATTAAATGCCACAAAAATAAAACATGAAAGTACCAACTGAAGCTAGGTTCAGAACCATGCATATATATCTGTAACAGAGTAAACTGACAAATATAATACTGATTTTACAATCAGCAGATCATTAAAAAAGAATTGATCCAGAAACTGTAATTAAATGCGATTAAATCAAATAGCAATATAACTAAAATAAATAAATAAAAATATATATAGGCCTACTAAAGAGTGTGTCAAACAAAATCAGCATAATAACACATCGGCTGGGAAATGGGTTCAAATGGGTAGGTGTACATAGAGCATATTACAACATGATATTCTAAGATTTGATATTTGGAAATGTTGGGATTTGCATCTGTATAGTGACAGTGCTGATGGTTATACATCGATACTACTGGTGGCCAATATAGTGAATACATTTAATAAACCATCAATCCTTCAACCTTGAACGGTGCTGTAACACAGATTGGGACAGATTACCAGCTAACACGAAGGTAGTTGTTCTTTTCATGTCTTGGATTAAGAGATTTCCTCTCTTAAAGCTGTACTCTGGTGTTAGAAATACAGTTCTCTAAAGCTGAATTCTTATAGGTATACCTCCACTTGCTTAATGCCCTTCCACCGGATTTCTAAATGCTGAATATGCCCTGAGAGGCCACAGCCAAAAACCCAACTCACACATCTACTTTGAATCCATTTGCCACCAAGAAAGAAACTGCTTTGAAGTCCAGAGAGAGTTGTTTGTCAGAGTTAGAAAGCTATAGACAGTCACTAATGACTCTCTTTCTACTCCGGGAACAAACTTCTGGAATTTAAAATGTCTACCTCAAGGGACTCCCAATGTAATTGTTCGTGTCAACTTGGCAGAGGTACATACATTTACATTTAAAGAATATTGATTGCTGCGGAGGCAATTGTCAGGCGGAAAGTGACACATCTGACAAACACTTCAAATAATTCCCTGTTCACTTGGCGAGGCAGTACATTTCTCGAATTCACTCTCACATAGTCTGACAGTATTGACTGGGTCTTTGACTCACACCAACTTCAATCCAAAACTGTCTTTAAATGTATTCCAGCAGAATGATTCCAATATAGACTGATTGCAAAAAAGAAATATGAACTTAACAGGAGTTGAATGGCTGAATCCACCCTGGCAGTCTGGCAGATATGAGCTCCATCAATTCTGCATTATTTGTAAGTCAAACCATAGAGGGCCATATCAGAGGCAGCTTCTGCAAACACCTCTCCATCAATTGAGGCAAAACAGCAAACAATGTGATATGACCAGCAGTCCAAGGGCCATCTGAATGCAAACACACGTCCACTTTATTGCCAAAGCAATTTTTAAATCAATAACTTTGATCTTCAGGTTTATCGTCAGGTGCTTTGTTGGTTCAGTGAGTTGCTTTGTGGTTAAAAAAAGCTGCTCCACTCCTCCAATAACCTAATAGGAAAAGCAGAAAAGGGTCCACTTCTCCAAGTCTCAGATTATACAATGGACGACAGGTATGAAGACAGTCAATCATATTTTTTGTAATGATGCACCTATACCAATTTCACCGATGCCATTCCGATACCGATACCATAAGCTATTACAGCCAGGAAATTTGAAAATGGCACTTTGAGACTTACGATAGCTGATGAAATGTCATCTTCTCCATTCACATGGGAAACATAGAGGCTGTCATGATCAAGAGAAAGCCACCCAGAGAATCTTTGCTGAAGTGGAGAAGGTCATTTGACTTGTCATAACCAATTTTCGAGTAAAAATCAGATGCATAATCCTTTCGTTTGCCTGTCACCAACAAGCAGGATTAACCTCCTTAAATCAAATTAACATTGAAAGTATTGGGTATGGTCATATGAAAAATCATCAGCATATGACACAGAGAGTGCCATTTTCACAGTTCAAGAGTCATCTCTTTTTGCATATCTAATTTCCAGGCTGTAATTTAGTTTCCGAGATCGACATCAAGTTTTTTCTTCAGCATTGGGACGGAGACTGTCGGACAATATACTAGGCACCACAGTTGTGAAAATATCAAATCTACTCCATAAATTGCTGATCCATACATACATGTGTGCATGATATGTACACACATTGTGCATTCTGTAAAGTGCAAGCAAGTGGTGGACCTGTGCATGGGGTTTTCTTCATTGGTATCTCAGAAGGCTTCCAATAACAGTGATTGGGGTCCTGGGTTCAAACATGATGTCTTGTTGTAACTGATGGTCTAGTAAGTACCCATACTGTAGTCACAGTATAGTGTAGTTGTTCCAATGCATAGTACAGATGTTCCAACGATCCATCGCCTCATTGATGTTGCCCCTAAGCCCCAGTCAGTCCTAATTACACTAATAGGTCCATAGATGGTCATGCGTCATGAACTGGTCCATTTTGCGTTACGGGTCAAAAATGTCCCATTTTTCAGTTTTGTGATATTTTATCACACAAACATAACACTACTCAGCGCTTCAAACAGAACTTCATTATCTTTTATACTTTCCGAGATATAGACACTTTTGTAGCGATCACTCCTATTGAATATATGAAGATTTTTGGTTTTTGAAAGGGCTTTTCTCGAAATTGAGACTTTTTACCAAAACACCTGTAACTTTCTTATTACTAAATCGATTACAATGAGGTTTGTTGCAAAATGTTCATAAGAAGTAGCTTTAAGCACGCATATCAACATATATTGCATAAATCATATTTGTCTACATGAAATCCTCACTGCAAAACTTCACTTTTTTCACTTAAAAAATTCTTGAATCTAACCTGCTACTTGTGTTTGTGAGTGAAAATCACCAAAAAAACATTAAGAAAAAATACATTCCCTTTACCCTGAACATGTTCTGGATATCCTAATATGAGTAGCTCATCACACATATGACAAATTGACATAAGTATTCTTCTGGAAGACAGCTATAGTCAGTGGATCAACTGATGACAGTATTGGGGATTGGTATTCATAAGATGGTTAGATAGATTCAGATGATAGATTTCATATGTGAAGCCCCTCTAAGGCCTGTTCTTGTCTCTCTACTCACACGGTTTTTTAGATGAGATAGGTGAGATGATGTGACTCTGCAACATGTTGCAAATCTACCTCCATGTGAGGGATCTTTTACTTGCCCAGCAAAGACTTTGATACAAGGAGCCTCAAATTTACACCTCATCTGATTAACCGCAGGCTGGGATTTTGCTCCTAACCAAGATTAAAATGGTTTAGTTTCATCAAACACATCATTTGCTATGTGCTCCGTCTAGATTAATGCTGGATTTGCGGGGACAATTTGCTTAATTTTATGTGGGAAGTGCACACAAATCCCCAAATAAGATATCCGAATGGTGCACATAAACTGAAATAGCTATCTGGCAAAATAAAATATGAGCAGGATAGTGCAGAGAGGCGGATTTCTTCATTTCATAATATCGCCAATCCGACTCCGCCAATCCGACTCCGGCTCCACCCCTGAAACTTCCTGACATGCTTCCACTTTGTCATGAATAACTTTTTAATGGGTAAAGTATTTTTGAAAACGACAGCGGTTTTGTAAACTAGAGAATATTTGCTTTCCGATAATATCAAATATATTAAAGATATCGTTTTAGACATAGTAGCAATGTTCTATTGAAAATTTTGTTTTTAAAATTCTTGTAACGGCTCCACCCTTTCAGTGGACCAGTTCATGACGCATGACCAGATATATGTTGTAGTGGTTATAGTCCAAAAGCCCATTTCTCATTTGGAAAATACACTGACACAAGAACTGTAGAACCACCTCTTCAGAGGTCCTGAAGTGGCGGGATGCGGTATCTCCTCACATCTGCTTTTCGCAAAAAATTGTTGTTATAATTCCACACGTTGCTTGAGGTAACTAGCACTAGAGAGGCAGCTCATTAACAGATCTATACATTTCTTTACAATTTTTCAATTTTTAAATAGCTGAAATTGGCATCACATATAACTTGCAGCTTCTGTGTAGTAGCAACCCAAGCATCTAATAAATCTTGCTTTTATGCATGGGGTATCAAAGGTGCAAGTCTATTCTTCTCCCATATTACCCATAAATACGTATTGTGTGGGGAAAGGGCATATGTATCTTTGATAAATGACTCAGTCTCATGGTGGTCGATAGTAGCCCTGGCCCTAACAACATACCTTCACCCAGCCAGGGCCAGCCTACTATTAATAATTCATCATAAGAGAAATAGCATGGACCCACCCCACTTGCAGCAGAGCAGTCAGGGCCAACAAGGATTTCCTCTCTCCCAAAACAACAGGGGGCAGACAGGAAAACATAAATTATGCACTTTCATATATTGGATGTAACTTGGTATTGTCAATAATGTCTTCAAAACAATGAATCTACAATCTTCGAGTAAATATCTCTATAAGGAGCTGAACAGATGATAGTTGGATTTCACCCCGAAGACATACTATTTTTTGTGAGTGAAAGAGTGACAGACTTTTTTCAGTGTCAAGTGGTAAGCCGCGGAGTCCCTAAGAGGACACAGAATTAATATATAAGATGTGTAATCAAAGTTATCATGTTCCCTGGCAATGATGATCAAGTGTTCTTGACATCTTTCACATTCCCTTGTGAAGATTACCGTGTTCCCTCGTGAAGATCATTGTGTTCTCTCACAATCATCGTGATACCTTGTTGTGTTTTGCACTCTTCCCTCGCAACCATCATGATACCTCGCGATAACCTTTGCAAGGGAACTCGATAATCTTCAAGAGAGAACAAGATAATTATCATGAGAGAATGTGATAATCTTCACAAGGAAACATGAAAGATCGTGAAAGAATGCGATAATCATCAAGAGGGAACGCAATATATATCTTTTAATACCATGCCCTCTTAGAGGCTCAGTAGCAAACAAACCATTTTTTTCACTGAAAAGTTCGTAGCCCCTCCTCCAAGTATCATCTGGTTGACCCTAATAATGTGCTAATGTCCACCCTGTCATCTGGGTAGACCCATAAACTACTCTGCCGACCTTAAAAGTTGACCATTGGCTGCCTAAAAACAAAGAAATATCTCCTACAGCAGTTTTCGAGCAGGCTTGGTCAGTTCACTGAGAAGACCCTACAGATTGTAAACTTCTATAGCCCAGACCTCCTATTAAAATCACATTAAAATATCAGTCAAGATACTGCAACTGGTTGACCTTGGAGAAATTTCTTTGTTTTTAGGTTGCAAATGGTCAACTTTTAAGGTCAGCAGAGTAGTTTATGGGTCTACCCAGGTGTCAGGGTGGGCATTAGCACACTTCCAGTCTCAGTGATATTTTCAGTAAACTGACCAAGCCTGCTCGATAACTGCTGTAGGTCAACCAGTTGCAGTATCTTGACTGATATCTTAATGTGATTTTAATAGCTGGTCAATTGCTTGATAGCTTTAGTCTGGGCTATCGAAGTTTATGATCTGTAGGGTCTTCTCAGTGAACTGACCAAGCCTGCTCGAAAACTGCTGTATATGCATTGCCTATTGTCTCTATGCTCTTAGTCCAAAGCTCCAAAAGAATGAAGCACAGACACAGAATATTAAAGGTCTTCAATCGACATGGAAATGGTGCTACAAACAATAAAGATCACGATAAACACTTGAGCGAAGAAATCTCAAAAATTGATACCCGGTAGATAGAATTTCATCAGCAGGCTCTCATTCTGAGCTCCTCTGTAAAACAGCAATCAATGAGACTCAATGAGGGCTATTGGAAAAACAAATTGATGTGTCTCATTGGCTACTGGATGGCTGAGACTAGTCTGCAGCATCACTTGAAATTTATGTACCAAGGGAAGCAATCAAGGGTTTTTAGTTGCAAATGTCACCGGTGTCAGCCAGACTCACTCGAAGCAATCGCTAAGAGAAGCAAGATTAATTGTGTGACAAAACCAAAATGCACTGGAAATGGCTGCGAGGCTCTTCTAAGTGAGACTAAAAGAACTGGAGAGAAGAAACAGGAGACTTGGCGTGATACCAAAAGTTCAATGAAATGTACTTTCGGTACTTAACCCCAGCACCCAGTAAATTCAATACACTCAAGTAAATTATCACAGTATCGACTTTTGGCGATTGAGGAAACAGCGAAAAAGTTTAAGTCTGAGAGAGATAAAGTATGTGTGATAAAATGCTGTGATAAACTAGTCTTAAATAATTTCACAATGTTAAGCGAAATACTGCTCAATGAGAAAAAGTAAGTCAGTTAAGTGTCCAATGATTAAAGTTTCAACTCGAAATTCAGAAACAAAAAGAGAAAAAGATGGAAGTCAAACCCCCTTGATACAATACTGTGGCTTTACCATGGTGTGTATCGAGTGTACACACGCCAATCGCCTATTTTCACCAGACTAACACAGCAAACTTTAAAATGGGAGGAGGCTTATTTTGTGAATGACTTTCTTTTAAGTCTCATTTTCTAACTTCCAGTCTTCACCATGTAGCCCTCAGCCATGAGGTAGCTGAGCAGGATCAGTCACCTATATCTCCTGTCCAAGATCTCCTGTCTCAAGCTGCAGGAAGAAATGGAAGACTTGCAACAAACCAGTCAACACGTACCTTGGTAGAGGGGTTGCCTTTCTCTTGTGGATCTGCCATTACACTGTAAACATCCCACCAGTCAGGTCCACAAGTAAATCCATAGAGATATAAGTTTCCAGTAAAATCCCAAATCTAATCCTTCACATAATCAAGGTGGACCTGCAAAGAAAGGAGAAAATCGTGATTATTTTGTGACATCTGAGGCAAAGCAAAAATGCATGGTTTTCATTGAACAGTTACTGAGCAGTGAGCACTACATGATCATTATCCCAGCAAGAGAACAGTCAAACTGTTCTCAAACATCATAATGTCTGCAACTTTATCTAAAGAGGGTAATCATAAAAGGATAAACGAGTCCAAGGTCTTAGTATTGACAGCAAGCAATGCAAGCTTCAATGTGAAGTCTTTCTTCACTCTTGCAGTGAGAGTTTATCACATACTGGATGTCAGACATTATTGCTTCATCAGTCATCATTTATTTGCTCAGCATCAATAACTTCCCAGAAGACTTTCTTAAAGACGACTCTACTATGGAAGAAGATATTTTTACAGTGATCTTTAGAAATGAATTTCCTGCTTGACAGATGCATGGAGATGTCAGGATTTTCAGATGTTAGTAGGCCTATCATCACACACACAATTCAGTGGACTGATGAAATTTCCCACACACAGTGTCTGACATACAAGTTCTTGGAGAATGTTGCATTTGAATTCTAGGCACAAAACAAACTCTTTTGGAAGTCAGAAGACAGCCATATAATTTCTAGAGGAATCCAAGAGTCAAAGATAGCAATGTCACTGTCTGATCAGGAACCACAGATTACTTCAGAAGTGCTGAACATGCTGAAGAGGGAGTGGATATTAAGTTGGTGAAATGAACTTGTACCCAATGTATTCAATGTATCACTTATCTAAGCCCTTCTAATCAAGTTGGATGACCCCATAGTGTGGTCTGGCTGCTAGGCTGAGCATAGTCTAGCCCCTGGTGATTAGATTGTAGTGGAATCTGACAGAGATCCTATACGCCAATGATGGATGCTCAGGTACACAGGTTGTGAGGAGATGTTCAAAGCAACCAGCCCGGAGTACACTGTAGCATGCCACTGTAGTTGGTTGGGATATAAAATGCTTGTATTAGTTTGTAATCTGTAGATTCAAGTTGTTGAGGAAGTGTAATGGCTGGCAACTTGCTGCAGATTCCATAACAACTCCAGAACCCAGATTCGAACCAGCGTTCCCTACCTGTGCCAGAGGCAGGAGCATCTACCATAACACCGAAGAGCCACTCTTTCGTCAGAGGGAAACACCCTGCCACCAACTGGCAACCACTACATTCTCCCCTCCTTAACTGTCTGACGCTTCACCCCAACTTGTCTCCAAGCTTCACTGTTGTTACACCAGCCTGCTCAAACTAGCCAGGCCAGATGGGATATGAGTCCACCAGTCACTACAACTAGATCCGGAACCACTGTAAGAACTCCAGGAGCAAAATTCAAACCTGGATCCCCACTGCTGGAGGCTAGAGCATTGTCCATACACTGAAGTTGAGTAAACCGAGGAGTCCCTCATCGGTTAAAGAAAAACAACCTGCCACCAGCCGAGAACCAATGCACTTCTCGGAGACTCCAATAAGTTAGTAACTTCCATAGCCAGTTCCCTTCAAATTGTTCGATATGCTGCAAACAGCGCTCCAAACAGCGCTCCAGCTTTTTGTTTATCACCTGATATTGTCCAATTGTTGTAATTTGTTTAACACATTACTATATTGTTCCAGACCATTGGCAGATGCTGTATGTTTTGCTGTAGATGACTGTAATAGTGTACAGTGTTGGGAGAGTTTACAGCCTGGGAGAGGTTGGGCAGGGATCACTGGTCTGGTGTATTATCGACCACTCTCTCCTCCAGTTATCACCCTGGGTATGAAGTTATATCAGTAGGTATATTGCTACTGGAGGCTCTCCAGTGGCACTCCACCTGCACTACTACCTAATACCCCTGCGCACCCCCTGCTCTACCCCCTGCACTACCCCCGCGCTACCCCTGCGCTACCCCTGCGCTACCCCTGTGCTACCCCCGCGCTCCTGCACTCTCCACCTTGTAGTAAGGCAGTAGAGCAGCTGGAGCGCTGATCAGCTGGGCCAATCAGATGTAGGCTCTCAAACAACCTGCTCTGTCTCCCCTTTGGTACCTCCTCCTGATTGCTAATCACCCCATCAATCGACTTGCCCCTTTTTAACCAGATAGCAGATAACCCTTTACTGGACAGTAAATATTGTACTTTGAATACTCAGGTCATGAGTGATACTGGAGGGTGAACATTTCTAAAGTTTATTTATTCTAAATTATAGAACTTTTTTTATATCACTGAGAAGGACTGGAAACCCAGATTTGTAACCAAACCAGCAGTTATTACACATGCATATATTTAATATTGGACCAAGTTTGCTCATAAAATTAGCTAATTTCAGTTGTACAACAATCACAAACTTACCACGGTTTCAGATTAGGAGACATTGTGAGTATAGTGAATATTTAGGCTTTTCTGACACCAGTTAAGAAAATTTGGAGTAAGAACTCGTTAGTCAGAACAACAAAATCCACTGATTAATTTAACATAGTAAATCATAAAGGTCAATCCGAACAGATTCATGAGTTATGCAATATTTCGGCGTTATTTAAATAGCAACCTTCAGGTACAAAATGACATGTTATATTATATAGGAAAAGGAGAGTTACATAAGAAACATAAGAAATCAGATCAGAACTCCTAAACATAAAGTTTTCATGTCATGGAATGGATATAGGTCATACAAATTCCACTGCTTATAAATTAATAAAATTATTCACTCCTGTGTAGGCTCAATCCCAGTTAAATGGGCAAATTCCAAAGATAAAGAATGTTCAAAGAGTATTGGCTGTCATTTCTAGTAGAATCATTTTACAATTTTGAAATTTGGCAATTATTTAGAATACATGTACTTATATAGAAATTTGGTCATATACAATATACATGTACTATGTGATAGGAACTGGGGTAAATTCCATGATGAATGGCCAAAAAACGGAAAAAATGCATGTCCAATGGCTCTTTGGTTTCACACAATATGACGCTGTGGCACTATTTTTGCTGGTATTGATGACTTGAGAAATGAATGGAAATGTGCCGAACAATAATGTCCTTTATACAAAAAATTCATGACTCATTTTGAAATCTATAAATACATTTTAAGGGTTATTTAAAAAAAGTCACATAATTCTTGTAAATTACGTTACCAAGATTCAGGGCCACTTTAATCATGTTAATATTTGCAAATTTTAGAACTTCATTGCCAAGTTTGAAAAGTCCAGTTTTTGGTGCAATTTTCCAAACGTATTGGTGCATAATGCATTAATCAAAAAACCTGTTAAATTTCACAGGATGATCCGTACATAATCCAAATGACTTCAGATTCAGCTGAAACAAACAGTCTCTATCTATCTATCTATCTATCTATCTATCTATCTATCTATCTATCTATCTATCTATGCTATCTATCTAGGCTATCTATCTAGGCTATCTATCTAGGCTCAGCGGCGGACTGGCCTGCAGCATTTTGGGCCCCGTGGCAAAATAAGTCGATGCCCCCCCCCCATTCCATTTTTGCCATAACTCCATTTATTGCCAAGTTGGGAAGGAAACTTTCCTAAACAGGGCCCTTTCACATGGGGACCCTAATGTAAAAGTTTGATTGTATCACAGTCGCAAATTAAGAAATGTTGGCTTTTTTCTTATTTTCAAAATTGTGTGGCATATCTTGCATGCCAATTGAGTGGTTGGGCCCGTGGCAGCTGCCACTCTGCCACATATAGGCCAGTCCACCACAGTCTAGGATATATCTCTATCTTTACTCTATCTATTCTATCTATCTGAAGCCTCTCATTTGTGTATTTGAGCAGTTCTGAAAATAAACTTTTAATAATAAAGTAGTTTATATTCAGTCTGTTCTCATTTAATTAAATTTGGGCTGCAATTCAGGCTTGAAATTGAATTTGTCTAAAAAAAAAAACAGGCTACACACCAGCATTTTCAGGTTATGTAATGGTAGGTTTACATTTTCTGCTCCTGCAGTACAGTTGTACAATCAACAATCAAGTCAACACCTTTCTAGCTTTTCTTTATAATGAGGCATAAATGTTCACGGAATGATTAGCTTAGCTTACACTGAACAATTTTATAATGATTCAAAGCACAAAATACATAACTTGCAGAGAAAGAAAAGGATCAACTGATAGGTGATAGAAAAGTAAAAAAAAAAATGTGATGGAAAGGTAAATAATGGATTATTCTTCTGATTACATTTTATTACTTGTTAGGTTCTGGACAAAACTGTTGTGAATTTAAGCACAACAATGACACTTTCACTATTTTTCATATCGGATTTATATGATTAATGGAATTTTAAAAACTTTTTTTTTCATGACCATATCGAATTTCAAACAGCAACATGATATTGAGCTGAAATCTTGTTGGACATCTGTTTTGACCGTTTGATCTCAATAATAAATTGATGACATCTTTACTCTACTCCCTTTTTCAATTTTGCAAATTTCAAATCTGACGTGATGTCACATAAGCATGTCTGGCTCTTAGCAATGCCTATGGATTATGTTCAAACGTATACAATATTTAGTTAAGAAGCTGATAAGCAAATTTGTCAAGTTACATAAAGATAGATTTATTGTTGCAAAAGTTATGATACTTTGAAAATGTGTGCGTTTTTAATGTTGCTGAGTTTACAATATAGGGCTAAGGCAACGGTGACGGGGCCAACTGGTAACATTTGATCTACAGTGATGGGGCCA
Organism: Platynereis dumerilii; assembly: GCA_026936325.1. Taxonomy (NCBI): domain Eukaryota; kingdom Metazoa; phylum Annelida; class Polychaeta; order Phyllodocida; family Nereididae; genus Platynereis; species Platynereis dumerilii. Next base: position 190,210,617 of record JAPTHN010000001.1, on the reverse strand, counting down.
AGTTGGCCTATCTGGCAGAGAGGGTATACGGTGACGGGGCCACCATGCTAGCCAGTGTAAGGTGAAGGGCCAAGTTTCTATTATATCACAGTCTAAGTTGACACCCTGACAGGGCCAAGTCTGTGGTTATGGGTCGAAGTCCATGGTCACAATAGTAACCAAACTCCCAGATACAGCTTTAGAAAATAACGTGCAAGCACTTTAACAGCTGCTTGTAGATAGAAAGTATCTATCTATGTATCTATCTATGTATCTATCTATCTATCTATCTATCTATCTATCTGTAAATATACTCCCTCCCTCCCCCTTTCTTTTTTCCTTCCTTTTTTCCTTCCCTTTTTCCTTCCTTCCTTCATTCTTTCTATTGAATCTGGTAACACTGGATCTGGCTACTGCTGTTGGTGGTGGTTTCGCTGCAGCTGATCATTTGAAACTCCCGCAAAAAACGAACATTTTAGTTTCGAAAATAAAACTTTAATGTCACAGAAGTTTACCAAAAGTTGATGGAATCAAGATAAAATTATATTGAGACTGTATGCTAAGTCTCAAGGTGATAGGTGAAATAGTGGAACTTCCTATATGGTCAGAGGCTTGCCGAAAATTCCACATGTAATACACAAGCAAGCAGCTGTAAAAATCAGATTTTCTCCAAAAAAGCGTTTTCAAATGAGATGGGCAGGCCAGGGCATGCAGCTATTGCATATAGAAGATCAACCAGCATGTCAAGATGCATGATTTAATGTTATAAAACCTGATGTGAAATTCATCTTCGGAATTTATTAAAAAATCGTATTTTCCCTAACAAACTTCTTGGTCGATGGAGCTGGGTATTTAAAATTATCAAGGGAATCCTGGACAGTAATGCACATAATTTTAAATGGTAATAATTTCTAAACCTTCAGATGTGCACAATGACCTTCTATGACCAATAAAAAAACACAGATTCAAGAAATTTATAATTTGATTCTTGGTAAAAAGTAGAGGAGACCGGGGCTAGTTGAAGCACTGGGTTAGTTGAAACTTGGCCTAAAATCAACTTTATTTTAAGATTTTTGGTCAAACTGGTACTTTTAAATACTGATTTCATCAATTATTGGCACATGTGTACGTTATCACACCCTTATCGATCAAAATATTGAACATGCTAATTCTGCAGGCAAAAAAATTTGTTTTCATTTAGGTGTTCAAGTAACTTGTTAGCTCAGTCTTCGGAGTTACTGCATAGTGATGATTTTATTCCAGGTGAACTAACCTTATTTCTAAATTACCAAACCTATATGCCTAATCCACACCAGAAGATTTTTGTTGTGTGACTTGGATAACAGAGAAAAATAAGACAATATATTGTGCTCCATGTGTGATGGGGGTTAGTTGAATCATGCACGGTGGAGTGGGCTGTATCAGATTTTTATGCAATTTATGATGATTGCAGATGTTAATTTTTTTCTTTGTGTATTCAGTGTGACTATTTTAATATTTTTCGTGTAACAGTGACCGAATGAGGTGCAAAGAAGCCTATTTAACACATATGCGATATCTTCAAGGACAGTAAATCTAAATTTTGGAGTGTTAAAAACTAATAGCTGGCCAAATTTGCAGTTTTTTTTTCAAAATGAATGGAAAGTCTAACTTTTTCTAGTTCAAAGTAGCAAAAATGTCACTGTTACAGGTCACGGTTACACATGATTTTTTCCTGCCATACTAGATTAATTGTGCATCAATGGTCATGAATCTTAGAAATATTACTCTTTTACTTTATTTTAGAGCAAATATAAATCACCTGTGCAGGAATTCATAAACATATACTCATTGTCACTGTTACTTTCTTTGTAACAGTGACAATGTCACTGTTACACGCTGGCCAGGATAGCCACAGCAGCATTATTTTAATGCCCAGAATGAAAAGTAACATTGGATTATTACAAAAGACACTTCGTTGAGTTTTAGGAACTATAGTTCCTGAATATAAGTTTTCTTGATAATATAAAAGTATATTTTGTTGGTCTGGCCACAATGTCTACATGATTCTAGGCTAAATAGCCTATCTCTTCATTTGCCTTTATTGTCTGATGCTGAGGCTCGCTGCCGTGCCGCCTATGTTTGGAATCTGTGGTTCACAGAAGGCCAATGTATACAATGTGGATGGCATAGATCTTAGAGGAATATGTGGAAAAATGGACAGATGGATCTACGAATATGCAGTAGTAAATCTATCTATCTATCTATCTATCTATCTATCTATCTATCTATCTATCTATCTATCTATCCATCTATCCATCTATCCATCTATCTATCTATCTATCTATCTATCTATCTATCTATCTATCTATCTATCTATCTATCTATCCATCTATCTATCCATCTATCTATCCATCTATCCATCTATCTATCCATCTGTCTATCCATCTGTCTATCCATCTGTCTATCCATCTGTCTATCTATCTATCTATCTATCTATCTATCTATCTATCTATCTATCTATCTATCTATCTATCTATCTATCTATCACTTCCTATCTATATATACCTAATATCTCTTTCTATCTATCTGTCTTTCTTTCTATCTATCGATAACTTCCTATCTATATATATTTCTATCTATCTTTCAGATAAGGTACTGTGCACAGGCATGAAAATCATTGCCATAAGCCAGAAAATACGCAGAACTCTCACACAGGATATTCAAACTTATTGACCTATTGAAAGGTCCTCTCATCCTTCTTTTTAATAAAAACATTTTCGGTTTCGCTTGTTGTGAGGAATTTAACTACGTAGTATTTAGAGTTCTATTGTGTTTATATCAAAACATTGGAATTATATATTCTAAAGGTGACAGGTGTTGGTTAAGTCAGTGAAACTCCTTGCTGAGTCCACATAGTATCAACTTAATATTTTAAAAGTGACCTCTTACTTCTCAGCTTGGTGCAGGTCAATGCACTGCTATATAGAGTGACCTTAATCAAACAGAGAGAGACATCTTATCTTCGCATAATTAGCCTTCAGATATTATCCTTCAATAATTACCCTGATGCCTTCTTGTGCAACAGGCTTTCTGATTGGTTAATGCCACATTGGAAGACACAAGTAGCACGGGTGGAGCGCACCTGGAGCGCTCCTGGAGCGCACCTGGAGCGCTCCTGGAGGTTCTCTGGAGCACCTCTGGTGGACCTCTGGAGGAGCACTGGAGGGCTCCAGGTGCGCTTCAGTGTGAGAATCAGCGAGGGGGGAGCGCCATTGGAGAGCCTCCAGTAGCAATATTCCTACTAATATAACGTCATACCTGGGTGCACCAGATACCGACACAGCCTGACAGATAGTCACTACACTGGATTGAATAACCATAGGAATGGCTAGTCCCAAATTGCCCACATGCCATAGATTAACTGACCATGAATATACAGTAAGTGCAGACATATTATGATGACTTCATGACACACATACCACAAACTTATCAACCAACAAATCCAAATATAGGCCCTACAGCCCCACATAATATATCAGGTTTGATCTGTACTGGTCAGCATTCTTTGGGCAAATGATTGATCAATCTTTACAAGACCAAAGATCATCTAATATGAAGTTACATTTAGTCTGTGGCAGCCATTTTCACAGCCATTTTGGATTTCTGCATATATACAGCTGAGAGAAGAAGCAATGAGCCGCTGCTCTGCAGGCCAGCACATCACGATTAACGAAAAGCCCACAATAATGTAGAAGGTCATAAAAAAATATAGCGGAGACTCTGCATGCGGTTAGATTGCATCTAGCCGTCTACGAAGGTCATTTTGGCAGCCATCTTGGATTTGTCCAAATACGCAATTGCACATGTTACGTTCCGACAAGCAATTCACTTAACCAAAATTAATTTCACAACAATGTCGACGACTCTGATGTTGATAGAAGTAGCTACAGACGAATGCATATATCTACTATTGCATTACCTTGGAAGTAAATCACACCAGTTATGAAGCAACACTGACCACTGACCAGCCTTCTTGAATTTTCTGGGAAAACCAATCACAGAATCCATTAATTATGTTAGCCTATAGGAAGAAACTTGGGCATGGATCTGACAACTTGCCAGTAATAATCACTACAAACAAGAATGTCACTGCCAGACACTCATCAGTTCTAATGAATCTAATCACAGCTGTACATTACAAGAAATCAGGCACAGAGAAAATTCAAACATATATAATTATGTTTATATATATAATATATTCACTTCCATATCTATATATAAATTCACTGTATAGTTCGAATACAGATTTGTATATTTCCTGCAGTGGTCTGAGGAGCCGTTGGTGATTTTCACCTTTTCAGTTTTCTTTGTAATATGAAACATGTCTTGCCAAGAGGCAATCTCTTGTGTAATGCATAATACAATGCAAGTGTATTGGAGAAAACTTGGCACAATCCAAAAATCATACATTCTAATATAAATGGCATAGTGGGAGGAACATACACAATGTATGAACTACATGTGCTGTGTTGCAATCCATACAGAGAGACAATCAAATAGAGACATACACAAGGTGTACTGTATGCTTGCATACTCTTTTAATTTATGTGCTGTGATATACAGTGCAGAAATTCACAAGACACCAATAATATGTTTGGGATTTGCTTGTTGTGGCAATAATATTGCACAGTGCACACTCCAAGTGCATAGTTCCCCTTCAGTTGATTCCAGATGGTAACAATACATGCAGTGAGTGCATTGACTGTACTTTTGATTTTTACATATTAAGATTGTTGATAAAAGATCGGGGAATCAAGATCTAGGTCCTTCTGGGGGTCAGGGAAACAGACATGGAGCAACAGAGCATGCAACAAGCACACAAGAAGCAATTCTGCCAAGTGTGACCTTCGTCATGTTTGTGATCAGATTTCCCAGAGAATTCACAAATGAGAACTACACAGAACTGTCTAACTTCCCTCTTAACACCCCTATTAACTCCATCCCCTCTCTCTCCCTGAAGATGGCTGTAGGAAAAGGAGCTCTGAAGTTAGGGTTCTGACTGCTGACTGAAAGAAATCCAGACGATTTGCTAATAGACTAACGTAGCAAAAATAACCTCCACATGTATAGAGCAAGATGTTGACAGTTCTTCTGCATTTATTACTCCGCATTGACATATACCTGCACAGCACTGAGGTTCTCAGTCCTCTCAGCCTCTGGCATTTTTCCAATGAACACCTTCCTAGTGTACACAAGTTCTACTATGGAGGGTGTAGAAAACTGTAGATACCAGGATAACGTCTTAGACAGAAGCACAATAGCTAACAATATGAACAGATAAACAGAGGCAACCACTCCCAATGTTTCTGGGGAAAACTTCACAATATTGACTTACTATTCTCAGACAACAGTGGATACATTTTGCCACATATGTGTGGTCCAGCTAACATTTTATCCAAAAGCAATAACAGACCAAATGCATGTGTGACACCAATGGTACACCATGCAAGAATCTGATTAATGACCAAATATTGGGTAAAAACAACCTTGAGGGAAGACTGAATTGTGAATTTGACAGAAGTTTAATGACGCCTAAATCTTTCAATTAGCTCATGAGACAACACAGCTTCTGGAGTGACCATCTACATAGACACAAAATGAGTTTTAAGCCAAGGCTGAGTCAGATTAGCAGACCCAGAAAATGGTTTAAACATTAAAATGCCCCCATAGATGAGTTAACAGTGGCAAGCTTGAAGTGGTTAGAAGTTAGAAGCATAGCTAAAACACACCTAGAGATGCTAATGGCCACCTATAGTGCTCAAACTGAGGACCAACTCCCTTGCATCTGCATATTGCAAATGCCTCCCACACCTGAGATGGGTGCAGGTAAACAGGCCAACCATGTGCATCTCTTATCCAGTAGGTCTGTATCAGCACCATCAGCATAGTTTTCCATAGTATTAAGGTACATGTAGTCTAGATATGATGTCGATGTGGCCACATTGTGGGGCTAGTAATTAATTCAAGTACAGTGTAGGAAAGAAAAGCAGGTGTATCACCATCTTTTGGGTTAATTTAGTAGTTTAGCTGGTAAGCATCAGGAAATAATCCCAAAGAAAGTATGAAATTTCAAGTTCTCCATCAATGATCATCACATCAATCAGTTGTCATCAAACAGCATGCAAGCAAAAGAGGATCGATGATTTGTATTGGTTATTCACCACGGGAGAGGGAATATGTGATTACCAACCAAGGGTTTTAGCGCGAGGTGTGATAAACACATATTCCTGATCTCATGGTGAATAACCGGCTTATACCATGAGAAAAACACTCAAACAGTAAGACATGAGACGATAAGTGGACAACAAATGATATGGAAAATATCACCGTGAAATACTGGCTTGTGATTGGCTAACAGAGATGTCGAATGGTATAAGACACTATGACTTGGTATATCACTGGATGATTACCTTATGATTATGACAATACTTTGGAGTACCAAACTGACTCTGCTTTAGTGGTACTATTCACTCGATGAATCCTCCATCGACCTCATTAACCTTTGAGAAACGTTTGTGAGGATCTTGCTCTGATGTTGACTGGACAGACCTCTCCATGTCAATCAAAATCAACAAGCTGCAACTCTCCACAAACACGAGCCCTGCCTCTTCCACTGATGTTCACATTTCTACTGAGCCACCACTTACAACCCTGCAGAGGTCAGGGTAGCCTAAAGAAACATCACATTCCACAATCTTTTTCTTTAATCCGATTGTCGTGCAGTAGCTGTTTCTTTTCCTCCTTCTTTTTCCTTTTTCTCTTGGTTCAATAACCCAATTCCACAAGGACTTTTTTTCAATTTGTCCGATTGTCAGCCTTTTGCTGCATTATTGCACCAATTTGCACTAACAGTACAATGCCAAGTGAATCAAATAATCATGTCAAAATGCATACATAACCATCAGCGAGAGTGTAGTGATTTCAAACTCCAGATGTCATTGGTCATTGACAAATACAAGAGCAGGATTCAAACCTGGCACCCCAGTGAGCATGGGAGCATGAGCGTTATCCCTCTTATTCCCTAAGGTTATCCGTCGCATCAAACTGACACAGAGTTACTCAATGGCGTGAGGGAAACACCCTGCCACCAACCGGCAACCACTACACTCTCCCCTCTTTAGAGTGAAGCTTAACTGAAGCTTTCTTGTTGTTACCCTAGCCAGAATGCTCTAACTAGCCAGGCCAGATGGGACATGAGTCCATCAGTCACTACATCAGGCACCAACGTAACAACTCCAGGAGCAAGATTCGAACTTGGGTCCCCTGCGCAGGAAGTAGGAGCATTAATTTCACCGAAGAATCATTTTTTTCAATGTTTGGTGTGACGGGAGCACTCTCCCTCCAACCAGCAACTGCAACACCTTTTCTCCCTCATCTACTCCCTCATCTTCTCATTCACTTTCTCCTTTCTGTATGGTGCCAGTTCGATAAGCAGATTTGCTTTTCTGGCCCAAAACTTTATAGTTTAATAAATTAATCAATCAATCAAGCTTTCTGAAAGTTTCTCGCATAAGAATCAAGAAATAAGCTCAACTTAATGTAATTATCAATCACCTTGCAGTTTTAACTAAACACAGGTGAAGTCGTATTTTGATAAATGGGCCAGTACCAAATAGTACCAAACTGGCTGATGAAAATAAATTAGGCAATGTCAGAGTCAATTAAAAGTTGCTTACTGCTCCACTCTGCAATGGGAAATTTGTTTTGCAAAGTTCTCACCATTTCTTATGTAGAGTTTAACTGATGGTGAGTGTTTCGTCACAAATTAATAAGTTCCAAGGCTGACAAAGCAACATAATATTACAGGGAGCACCCAATAGACCCATGATAAGAAACTTGCATGCATGTATGTGTGTTCACTCTGTATAGTGGAAGGTCCATGGGGCAGGAGCTGAAGTTTGCAAAACAAGTCTAATGGACTACCACATATCATGGCTTTAGGCAGAGAACTCTTCGGGCTGCTTTAGTTGGAGTCTTGAAATATTTCCATGTTACAGGGCAGCACAATTTGCTGTTCGAGGGACCCAGCCCACCTTTGTTTCTCACTTGTTGGTTTGGAAGGTGGAAAGCTGCAGCCAGGAAATAGGAGGCAGCCTATCAGCATCCAAGATTGGCACATGAGTTAAATCAAGGCAAAGGACGGTTTAATGAGATCTGGCTGTTGCTGGACCAAGTGAGAAAACCTGTGGGCTTTTGGTACCTGCCAAAACAGCAGCACCACCAGCAGTAGAAGGTGCAACTGAATATTTGAAGCACTTTGAAGCAGTAACAGTAGAAGAATCACTAACAGCACTATAAACAGCAAGAACAGTAGCAAAACAATATATAAAAGCTGATTGAGAGATCCCTGGAACAAGTAATGTGCAGTGGAATATTACATGGACCTACTGCGATACGGACCTCCTCATTCTAAACCATCATGGAGTTCCTAGACCTTGGAACAATAGGTCTATGATTGAGCTATGGTTCTGAGTGTGGCCTCCTTTACACAGAAGCTTTATTGCCCATGGCACCAATACAAGTTCTGCCAGTGGCAAAACCTGCTATGGTTTCTGATTACTCCCAAAAGCAGCTGCTCTAGCTGACCACAGCAATCCTTACAACATCTCTTCATTAACAGGCCAATTACATGAGAAAATTACAGCCAATGTCCATGATCCAATTATGAACATTTATTTTGTCCGAATTCAGACTCATGCAGGAATCATGAAAAACAAAAAATGTTCATAAGCCACAGAAATCAATGGGTTCTAAATTGAGCAACAGAGAATCAGAGATCCATTTAGTTAATGGCATCCAGGCAGAATTGAGCAAAGGCATAAGTTGCATGGAAAGTGACAGCGACTGCCTGTTCAGAGTTGCTAAAGTTTGTCTCACTTCATTTCTCAAGACACAGTTTATCGCATCAACCTAAATTACGCATTTCAATTCATACAATTTAAATTCATACGAGAAGCCAATATCCGCAAAATGAGCATTCGTACAACAACACAAAGTATATGACTGAATTTAGATTTATGGGGAAATATTGGCATTGTATTTCTGAAAGCCGCTCCCCAAATTTCTTAACCTCTTACACATTTATAGATGGTACTGTAAGATACATCATAGATGCTTTACACATTATACCACAAAGTGTTACATACAGCAAAACCAATCGACTTCCATGCAGACAAACATACAGACAACAGAGTGTTTTGTGGACATGACAGTGGTCATTCAATAGCCCTTGTCAGAAGTTGGGTCCCTTCAGCTCAGTTGATGCATGAGGCACCATGTCTGTCTTTTTGATGGCTTTAAAATCTTCCATCCGCCAGGCAAGTGGTGTTTTCCTGCAAGCCAACTCCAGAAATCAATCCACTAAAAGCTTTTCTCATAAGTTGAGAATCTCATGTCGTCTTGTCTGAAGTTGTCTCCAGGAATTTTGGGCCAGTATGAGAAGACCAGCCAAGGAGACTCCTTGCTTTGGTGCAATGGCTTCCCGATTAACCAATTGATGCTTTTTCAATGGACGTGCATGGACAAGAAAGAAAGGAACATCCATGCAACCCAGTTGAACCCACTGCTGGGCAGTCCAGAGTTAATGCAAACGACTTGAAAAGATTACTATACTTGCATATTTAAGTCATCTTCTGAGAAAACTGTCACATCAACTTTTAGGCAAATTATCGATCTTGTCATTCTTGACTGATCATGGTCATATAATTGAGATGCTATCACCATGGTCTGATTTAGTAACTACTAACTGGCACTAACAAAACAGGTTAAACAAGGAGTCTACTTCAGTCACTTACGAATGAAAATCCCATTATTTACATACAACACGAATTTGTACATGCAACAATTTCCAAGGTCAAAGTATGCAACTATATTGTGAGGCTGCAGCATGCAGCCATGCTAAGAAAATAAGAAATCTCAGGGGAGCAATAAGCATCCCATACTTTTTCCTTTAGATTTGATGTATCTTCAAACATTCAATCAGCAATCGGGGCATGGCATCATGTGGTAAGTTGCAAGCAATCGGGAATTAGCATCCTCATGGGTTAAAAGGGTTTGTGCAGTCATTTACCAAGGGCCAGAAGATCACTGTTGCTAAAACTTTCATACATAGCAGCTTACAGATTATTCATCTGCAGTTAGTGGTTGGTTGGGTCCAAGTTTCTTTCAGGCTGAAATCATTTCCTGGCAATAGAGTTGATTGGTGTTCAGCATTTCGAGGGTGGTTGGGTTCTTCAAATTACACCATTAAGAGGCAAAAACAACATCAAGACATCTTGAGGCATTCTAAGCCAGGATTCAAGCAGACATTTGCATGCATGGCTGAGGTGGTTCTTGGAAGAAATTGGATCATCTGGAAGCATGGGTTGTTTAATGTGGAAGTTTAAAGGAGGGCATATATAGAGGCCCACTTACAAATTTCTTCAAACATATAACTTTACACTGAAGTAAATGAGTAAGTCAGTAGTAAGCCTATCGTAGGGAGTGTACACTGAGGGCAGCAGAACATGTGTCAGTGAGAGGCATCAATGTACCTGCATTAGGTGGCAGGAGCAGACAAGCAACGGGCCCAGTAGGCAATGAAGCCATCTGCTTTGCATTAGCTGCTCTTCCTGGCAAGTTCTGCCCTACACTCACAAGTCCATGGGTCTAAAGAAAGTGCATACCTCCAGTCAGGAAACGGTCTCAGCAGAGCTGTCTGTTGTTGGTGTGTTGCAAACACTCCCACTCCTAATGCACTCCAACCTTGGAAGTTTGAACAACCCTAAATGCTAAATCATTTGAGCTCCCGACTCTGTTGATGCTGATAATTATGGTCCTGCAGCTCCTGCAGTCAAAAGTCTGCTTAGAAAATTGCGTTCTGTGGAGCGTGGCAGACGCACGTGACGTGACGTACTGACGTCCGCCCTTGTAGTTAAGATAAGCAGAGGCAAGATAAGACAAGGTGAGATAAGCAGGATCAGAAGAGTCTTCAAGGGAAGCAGGCCAACGGGGTCACTTGAACAACTATACAACAGCTTACAACCACGGATGCCTATTTACATTAGCAGGCTCAGGCCAGGCAGTAGAGAGCAACACAGTCCAGGAGATCCATGATGAGATCCCAAGAGGTAATCCAGGTTAAACGGCACTCCCGGGAAATAACTCACAACAAGCCTTTGAAGTGATGACTGCCAAACATCCTCTGACTTGTTCGACTTGCAAATAATGTGGAATCCAATGGAGCTCCCTGGATAGCAATGGCACTGCAGGGATGGCAAGATACTTAATCTAAATATTTGTGTGGGTCTACTGTTAGACACTACTGTTAGTCGCAGGTAGCATACACAGACTCAGGCTCTAGACTCAAAAGTCAGACTGAGTTTGGCAGAAAACTGGATTTATATGAATGGGGTAGGAGGGCCACCACTAACCTGACTGCGGCTGCTGCTGCTGGTCCCTGATGAGGTGATGGAAAGGCCACGGACACTGAGCAGGGAGATATGGCACCTTGCTGCAAGTTGGAGATGGCCCGGGTCCACTTAACAATAGAGATGTTCTAGGTGGATGCTGCTGAGCTGAGCTGAACTGGGCTGGGATGGAAGATGTAGGTGATGGGGTGGCCTGCTGTTGCTTGGGTCTCTGGCTGAGCTGCCAGCTAGGGCTCTATGTTGTGGCGCCTGCCAAGAGCTACAGGAGAGGAAAGCAGGAGAGGAGGGGAGGGGGCCAGTCCACGCATTAGCACACACAGGCCCAGCACAACTCAGGATAAGCTGCAGCACAGGGCCAGCCCAAGTCTTGCACAAGCACAGCTTCAGTAGTTGCTTTCAACAGTTCCAGCTTCCTGGCTCTCATTGTAGTAACATTAAACTGAACATGAGGGTAACCTCCCTGCCCTACCCCTCCACTGTGGGCCTCTGGCTGCTCACTTGGCGTCCTAGGCAACCTCATTAACCTTGCTTTGAGCCCTCCTGTTTTCTCCTTGCTCGACATACACAAATTGCTATCCCACCCTCTGTCAGATGCTCCCCCAGCCCCATACTGTCCAGACAACAACAATTATTTTTGTAGCATGAAAAAGTGACACTGATACCCTGATAGATCAACCAAAGTAAAATTGTAAACAGAAGTATTATTACAATTTTTAATGCACTGTCAAGCCAATGAGTGCAAACAGTGCTATACAAGTACATCACAGAGAGAGGGAATGTGGGGTTATGATGATCATTACATTGATTGGCTAAATAAGCACTTATGGGTGAGCCATCATTATTATCATACCATGGCCTATGCAGACGTTTGAGTGATATCCCAGATATGGCTGAGTGGAAGGTAAACAAAGCAGGCCATGATGGATCACTGAGGACAATGTTGTTGGATCCATCCTGTGCATTGCCTGACCCACATGTGGATAGCACAAGAGCAGCAAAGGAGAGCATCAAGGGAAAGCAGCTAACCCAGAAGAGCAGCCCTATAACCCAAGAGAGCATCCATGCACCTCAACATATACCTCCAAGGTATTAGGATCCCTAATAGAAGGCACATCGTGGCTAGCACCATCAGGATCAAAGCTGCTGGCCACCTGTCTACCTTTCAAAGCATCACAATGAAAACATACCCAGCATTGGGCCAGCAATCTACTTGAACTTAGTTGAATCTAGGCACCGACTCAGCATTTTTGCAGAACATTGCATTGTGGGCATATATCATATATTCCATCTGCGATTAATAAGCACCACATCACTGCCTCAGTTATACATGCACTGGTCAAACAAGTTATTCATCCCAATGTCATTAGCAGGTGCAGAAAAATAATTGAGAGAGTGCTGTGTTTACCAAGAGTGCTTCAGATCAAATTAATGACAGTTACACATATGTTATAACCATACTGTATTTGTGCAATATGCCAACTAATGAGGACCATAACAACACTATACAGGAGGAACGAGCAAGATGAGAGCTTCGCAAGGCTTTTCAAGAAACTGCAACTGCCAGATTAACTGCCATGCCATGAGAGCTGGATGCAAATCATCCAGTTAGCTGAATTTTAATTTAGCCAGTCAAAGTGTAACACTAACGAAGGAGACTGGAACATTAAGTGAAAAGAAAGCACCTTTCATAATTAGTGATTTAAAACGAAAGCGAAGAAAAAGTGAATGGATCTACCCAACACCCCCCCTTCCTCGTCGCAAAAACCAATCTAAGTTGTCTGGCACTAACCCTTTTTCTTGCAAGATATAACCCTTAGCTGCTTGTTGCATGGCATGAGATGTATGGGTGCCCAACAGATGTTCTATCTTCAAGCCAGATTCTCTGTGAAGTGCAGAAGCAGCTTTTTTGTCTCTCACAAAAGCACATTACAGAATTTGAGCCAGGTTCTTGTTCTCTTGTTATATGATATATATATATATATATGCATGTCTTCAAAAATTAAACAAGAAAAGGATTTTGAAAACAGTATATAAACATCTGTACATTGACAATTTGCTGTAAAAAATGCATTTATGACCCATGATAGCTAATGATAACTTGATAAGTCATCATCATGTACTATTAACATGAGAACCATAGAGACTGATTCACTGTGATTGGAGAGGCTCTTCATTTTGGCATAACCGATTTTATTTAAGCATCAGATGCATATCCTTTCATTTTTCAGTCACCAATAAACAGTATTAGTCTCCTTAAATCAAATTACCATTGAAAGCATTGTGATATACATGTATGTATCATCAGCATCCATCATGAATCAAAAAGAGCTATTTTCACAATAAAATAGTTACTGTCCTCTCATTCCTCATAACAAGTAGACTGGTTGCAATAAAGTATGGTGCTCATACAACATATAAATAATTGTGTTCTGAAAGCCACGGAAGGACACTATACATTCTGAACTGAAGCGTGCAGGATGAATATGTTTAGTAACAAGATTAGCAGGTCAAATCGACTCACACCAATCTCCAGTAAAAACCGAATGGTCCAACCACTAACACAGCATGCAAAAGCCAACTTCCTATTACTCCCGGAAGAGCCAGCTAACACAACGAAGTTTACAAGGGCATATCAAGCTACAACCTTTTCATCAACATCATAAAACCATATGGAGAATAACTAACATCAACACTATAGAGTGGATTCCATTAACTTCACAATCTGTTCCATTAGACTGTTTGCACTCTGCAACAAGAAGTCATTCAAACTACAAGGATGCAATATTTTAATTAACCCCAAACAACAACTGATGAATCTAGAAATCCCCAAGGTGAAGACAATACCCTGCCTCAATTACCATAATGCACAGGGTCTTCCTGGAGCACATCAATCATTAGCCGTCCTGGGCCAGATTTCACTTCCAGGCATCAGAAAACACTAAGTGGGAATGGAGGAACTTTTAAAACTTTACAAGAACTAACACAACAGCTCCACAGAGATCACAAGTCTGGAGTGTGACTTTTTGTCGCCAATAAATTCATACAAAGTTATAGACGAAATATGATGAGAGTGTGTCTCGATGGGGGGGGGGGGATTCCAGGTGGCGTATTCAGGGGGGGGGGGCATTGGGCCATGACCCCCTTCTTACTCTCAGGCCAAAACTTAACATGGAACAGATAGGAAAAACCTCGACGCGTCCCGTATTAACCCCATGTAATGTCCTCCCCCCCCCAGGCCAATTCTAGATACGCCCCTGGGCATCCCAGAGATGGAGTAAAAATAAGCAAGAGATATGCCGAAAAAGATTCTCAGTTTGCATCCTTAGAGTTAGACACACGGGTCCCAAGCTCAAGGCAAGTACAAGTTGGGCTTACAAGTCATTGTACAAAGATTTGCAAAATGATCAATGATTATTGCGATACTATTTAATTGAAGTTATTGATAGGCATAATGCATGATAATTGGAGAACAGAACTAGAACAATTCAGCTCAATTATCCCACACATAACAAGCGAATAGAGGGTCACTTGCTCAGTTGCTGGGCCACCTTGCATTGTCACGATCCACGACTCAAATGACATACCGCACTGATACTGGGGGCAGAGAGAAATTATTTCTGCACAATGCCATGCATGCAGGCAAAAAAGATATTTCTGAGAAATATTTTTTCATTCAACTATAGGCCACTGAAATGTTTGAGCACGGTGTTTGCTCATCAACTGACCGGTCTGACCCTGGGCAAGGGTGTGTATTACAATCAGCCGGAGTCCACCACGCCTCCCTCGAGCCATGGATCCAAACTTCAAGAAGCCCTCCCTGGCCCCGGTCCATAGTACAGGCCCTGGGTCAGGAAAAAATTGGCCAGGTGTACCCCGCCTGCCAGAAAAATTCCGATGCCACAATGCATTTCCCTGAACATCATATATAACCAATCTGGTGTCTGTAGTTGCCAAAAGTGGTGCAAATTTTTGCTACGGAAGGTTATATGAGGCACCCTCGGACAACGCGTTTTGTCCATTTTTTTGCATGAATGAGACCATAAAAGCATTTCTGAGCATCAGAAACTCACAAAATTTACCATACAGACTATATCTGGTATGCTGAATTCAATTATTGCATTTTCATTTAAGTCTTGGGATTGATGAATTTGTTATTCAAGATGGCGTCCAATATGGCCGCCGATAGCGGAAAATGTCACATTTTCACCTCAATGTGCAAGTAAAAAAGAGAAAACTCAGGTTTATGAGTCTGAAAACTTTAATCATCTTTATCTTAAACTCTGGAATATATGATCTACTCATTATGACCTCTTGGGGTTCAGAAAACTGGGCCTGTAGGCCTATGACATTGTATGTATTGTGTTATCTCAAGATGAAATAATGAATTGTCAACATAACCGCGTATTGGTAGGTTATACCCATCTTGGATAAAAGATCTTCTCAAGAAATGAAAAATTAGTAAAACAACAATTAATTTAGCTCATTCTTGTGAAACTTTGAATGCAGCTATTCAATGATATCAGCACACTCCAAATACAAACATGCTGTGAACCGGGACATGTACAATTCTACTTGGTTCTTGAATTGACCTCATTTGCATTTACAACAAGTATCATACAATGGTCAACAAACCTTCATACATTACAAGATATTTTCTTAACAAGTTATGCATCTTTAATAAGATTTATTTCATGAGAAACAAAAAATAACTGTTCACATAACTAGTTAACTACCTACATCTACGCATGTCAACGAAGTGATGTTCATACAATCTAAAAAGTAAATGCTAAACAACCTGAAATAACTAAATTTCCCCTTTTCCTGTTCTGTTTTATCAAATGTATAATTTATTTGAATATTAGGGGTATTATGATGACCAATCATAATTCACAACTTCCAAGCAAGATTATAACGCTTGGTCACATACCTAAAGACTGCAGGCAAGTGACAAAGTTTCCAAAAAAAGAACTGTTATTCTCTGTTGCTTCTGCAACCTGATTCCAACTGATGTTCATCAGCTCTGAGGATCACAACGACATGTGTCTGAGCATACACAATTATCCCTCCTGCAGAGACTGTGCCTTGTAGAGCAGTTAAGACTTGTGACGACACACTGAGAGTGCAAGGACAGCTGCCGGGAATGCCTCAGATGTCATCAGAACCGATATGAACTCGCCAGTGGCATTACATCCATTTCCAACAGGAAGACTTAAGAAGGAGTTGTGGGCATGGAGCCAAATGCAACTTTGATAATTCTTTTTTACATGTTGAGCAAGAGCTTCTATTGTTGGAGGAAGTCTTTCATTAGTTGGGCGCTTCCATGAGAAGAGGTCATACCTGAGCTCATAAAGTGAAGTGTATCTCTTCTTTGTATATACAAGAGAGATCAGCACAACCAGAGCTGTCATAGCCCTTCATGTAATTGATGCATTCATGATCACTTCCAGGTTCCTGGAGATCCTGCAAGATGTCTGCATTCTCCTTTAAGGCTTTCATCCATTTCTGCTTTCCGATGCCAAAGTATGCACTTGTTGAATCGCTTGCGGATAGCACATGCACTACTGGTTATATCAGTGACATCTCTGAACCAAGTGTGCAGCTACTTCATGCATAGGAATGTATCTTTCTCTCTTTAAATAAAATCTCTTCAATGCCAAGCAGATTGACATATCTGGGACATATAACAGCTGCGTCAGAGTCACAACTGCCCAGGACAACAAAGTTTGCTCCTGGACTCCTGGGTGCATAACGTACATGAAAAAACATCCTAGAGTCTGCCTACTCAAGGTCTAAGAACAGGTCACTGACATCCTCCAGTGAGCCACACTGAGCAGATACTACCCTTCTTTTGTCATCAAATCCTCCTGCCTAGAGATGCATCTCATCACCAGTGAGATGGTCTTGAGATGGCAGATAATGGTCCAGTCCAGCATCAATGATTTCATCAAGTTCGCCTTGTTGGCTGGGTTTACAGTATCTTACCAGGCTGTGTTGGAACAGCGGTGTTTCTTGTTTGATTCCTGATTTCTTACATCGGCATCATTTCTCTCCAGGCTCTCTTACTGCCTTTGATGTACTCGACTTTATGATGATCACCAACAACTGCATTAAACTTGTGTCCCGCTGACAGTATCATCCACAGAAGAACATTTGACAAATCTCCAAATGTTGTACAGTGTAACTTGTAAACCATGTGAATTATCATCATGAAGTCGACTACCAACATGGTGTCTCTGGCTGTAGATGTTCCATGGAAAGATGTTCTAGTCATCATCCACAAGGAGACTATGTTGAGAACTCTTTCAACTGCTTCCTTGTTTCTGTGCACTCTATATACTATATACTCTGACTAACTTCCCGGTTGTTTTCAGAAAATAGAACTTGCATTCCGCAAAAATCTTTCAAGACAGAAGTGCAGGCTGCCTTGAGATGTAAATTGTAATTGTACCTCTCCAGTGCTCTTTGTCTGGTGTACAAATGGTGGAACTTTCCGCAATCCTTATTTATACTTTGCTCAATCTCCATATCGTGCCAAAATTCACTGAGTGGTCTTTGCGTGTGAAGTACTGACCAGTTTCCATCAAAAGGCGCCCTGTATACTTCAGGATGTTCAACTGGTAGCTCTAAGCCTCCCTTCCACAACGTTGGTGGTTCCCCAACAGGCATAATTAACATGTCCGCACATGAAATTGAGTGGCAGCATTTCTGCGAAAATTTCCAGCTCAGCTTCATGATCTTCATTTCTCTTTGCTGCAACATAATAATATAACAAGAGCTGAGAATAGACAGAGAGGGACTTCTCCCAGAAAGCAAATGTTTCTGAGGAGTCTGTGCCATGGTTGCTGAATTTCATTGGCAATTGATGGACTGATTCCAGTGCTTCAACAAATTGAGTAATTCCTTCAGCAAACTAACCAGTACTAGTGGTGATGAGCAGTTCAACATGCATTTTCCTGCACATGATGAAACAGTTACTTTGACTTCCTCTGAGGGCAGATTGTTCGTTTCCAGGAGTCATTTTCCAGATGATGCCCATTTTAGATGATGCAGCGCCTCATAATGCCCTCATTCATAATTTTATGAATTCGTAGGCCCCTGTTGTAATCACAAGATCTTCAGATTGACCAAATAGCAGATATTGATATAACGCACAAGATATTAGCCTACATTTGTGGGCATCAGTAAAAATGCATACATGCCTATACATACATGTATGTAGGCCTATTATCTGCACACTTGACCTTTTATTTAGGTTTTCCTTTAATCTTTATTGTCTAAATTACTATAATAAATATGTACACACCTTCAAATAGTATCCATAACGCTACAGAACAAATTTGAATCAAATTATATCATAAATTAGCTTGTGTAATTGAAGAGAACAATGCATGACTTTTCTGTAAGAATTAGTTTGTTAAAACTTTTAAAAACAGGTAGAGAAAATTGATGTGGAGTTGGTCATATAGTCTGCATGATAAGAATAGCACCTCTTTGATTGTATGTAGTGGCTTGCAAGAAGTTCTTTTAAAAATTGGTGCAACAATCTCCTCATGATATTTATTCTACAAATTAATATTTTGTGGCATTTCAGACATCTTTATTCAACTACGCCCTTGACATTAAGACACATGGAAGCTAATCTCACAGTTGTTCTCAACATTGGCAGCCATATTGGATGCCATATTAAATAACAAATGTATCATTCACAAGACATGAATTAAATGCAATAGTTGAATTCAGCATACCAGAAATAGTCTGCATGGTAAATATGTTAAATTGATAGAGACATTCTTAATCCAAGAGAAATATAACTTAACAATTAGCGGTTATGTTGACAATTCATTATTTCATCTTGAGATAACACAATACATACACTGTCATACAGGCCCATGCAGTTTTCTGAACCCCAAGAGGTCATAATGAGTAGATTATGTATTCCAGGGTTTAAGATAAAGATGATTAAAGTTTTCAGACTCATAAACCTGAGTTTTCTCTTTTTTACTTGCACATTTAGGTGAAAATGTGACATTTTCCGCTATCGGCGGCCATATTGGACGCCATCTTGAATAACAAATTCATCAATCCCAAGACTTAAATGAAAATGCAATAATTGAATTCAGCATACCAGATATAGTCTGTATGGTAAATTTTTGTGAGTTTCTGATGCTCAGAAATGCTTTTATGGTCTCATTCATGCAAAAAATGGACAAAACGCGTTGTCCGAGGGTGCCTCATATAACCTTCCGTAGCAAAAATTTGCACCACTTTTGGCAACTACAGACACCAGATTTGTTATATATGATGTTCAGGGAAATGCATTGTGGCATTGGAATTTTTCTGGCAGACGGGGTACACCTGCACCCCTAAATAGGCCCCTTTTCCAGAACAGGGCCTGTACTACCAGCGCAAAGGCTCACAAGGAGCAACTTTTGTACCCACCCTAGAGTTGTTCCAATCACTCAAATTGACCCTAAAAGTAGTCGAAAAGCTGCAACTTACCTCAAAGGAAAAGAACTGCTTGGTTATCTTGACGGTAGAAGCTTGTCTCCAGTTTTTGCAGGGAAAATCCACAGCGACAAGCTCAGCCAAGAACCTCTCACAGGTAAATGTTTACACTCAACTCATCACGTGACAAGTAGTACTCACTCACTCCACAGATGACGCTCATGCATTTTCGTGCTCTGGTGGAAAGGTGATGTACTAGTCCTGTGCTGAAAAAACCAAAAGGAGCTGGCAAGGTCCATTGACTCCTATCCATTCAATCTGATGTGACAGGCCAAAAATTTCTTAAATTGAGTTGTATGCTTAGGTAAGTGGTTCAAGGACAGTGTCACAAAAAAAAAAACCCCAGTTCACTTTGAGCTCTCATTTAAGTCATTTTGGTAGGAGGACCAACACGACCTGCAGGTCCTATTCAGGCCTGGGCCCTTAAGGTTTAAAAATAACGTGCAAGCACTTTAAGCGGCGTCAAAGGTTCATGACTAGTGAGGCTGTGGATGGGGTTTTTTGTCCCCTCATCCCTTGGCCATACTTTTTAATTCCCTATCCCTCTGCCCTGGATGGGGTTTGATGTCCCCCATGTTCCTTAGCCATTAGGCCTACACTTTTGAATTGTGTCATTAAGATAAATGCACTAGTGACAAATAAAGGAAAGACTTATTAGGCTTGGGCCTGTGATCTGTGATGCATGTGTACCTATATACCTAATCTATTTATATTTGTCTGCCTATCTGTCTGCAACGCATGTGTACTACAGTGTAGTATTGGTGTGAACTGTCATAGAAATATGTAAAAATACAATTTTACTCTAGTCAGATTCCTTGGTGAGAATTGCTATAAAACGAAATGTAAACATATGAAACTAAAACCTGCACATGTGGCATTGCAGACAGTGTACAATTTTGCTTATTTAAAAGTCGTGATATTTTAACTGTAAATAATTAGTCATTGCCATTTTAGGCTTATTTTACCCTGTTATTGTTTTTTTAATGTTTACACTGATGGTTTTATGGATTTTTTGTTTGTGAAATATCTATACATGTATATTCTCTCCAATGGAGGCTAAATCAAATCAAATTAACCAAAATTGCACTCCCAAGATTTGAAGAGCAATCGAGGTTTTGAAATGATTGGTCTGTGTTGCCAATTACAAGGATTAAAGTTGATTGCAATAAAGAAGATTCAGCAATAGCTGTTTGTCTATGTACATAAACTGTGTTAACACCTCCGAGCTGTAAATTGATACAGCCACCATGACAATGTAATGTATCAATAGGCCCGGGCTATACATGCAGTATGGGCCCACTCAATACCATTGCTCACATGCCACGCCCCCCTCACGGAAATTCACGAAGCGAAGGAGATTCGGCTGACCAGCTGACCCTTGACCCTTGAATTTCAGTCCATTTAGTTTCGTAATTAATTTTTAGTTTGATACAGTTGAACACCAGAATCGACTGGGCTCAAGCAAATATTCCATTGAGACTGTATTTTAAGTTTCAATGAGATTGGTGAGAGAGGACGATCACCAGAGTGCTAACAAGACTTGGGCAAAATGCTTGGTGCAACAGCTGGCTGACGCCGCTAAAAAGCCTTTGCCTCACAGTCCAGACACTAAAAGTAACATTCTCAAACCATAGTGTATGCTGTTCATTACAAGAGGAGCTTGGCACTGGTAGACCTGTAAGCACGAGTTTAAATATCAATTGCCAGTGGCGTCACCAGGGGGAGCGGTGCCCCCCCCCTAATTTTGAGCTTAAACCCATTGTCCCATAGTCATTACACGCCCCCTAAAATAAATCCTGGTGACGCCACTGCCAATTGCTTGTCGAAAATTTTATTTCCAACTTCAGCTTGATGAATTGCAACTTCAACTGATTTATGCAGCCATTTGGTGAGAAAGGAGAGGAACAATACTGAACCAGACTCTTACCTGAGTCTGAGCTCTGCGGATCTAGGAAGCCATTCTATAATTGTTCAATAAATTAATGCTTCAAAGTTGCTAGAGACAGTAAACATACACCAGATAGTCAGAAGACCTCACTGGGCTCTGGCACCAACTGACCTTGGTCACCTGCAGTGGACTACATTGAAATGACTGGATAACCAATTCCAATCTATCAAAATTTTACAAGCGTTGAAATAGAGGCTCAACTCTCTCGATCTTCTCCTTTTCCAGCCTAATTTTCCATTTGCTTACCAATAATGTCACGTGTAAAGCTCACTAGTTACTACATGTCATATTTTCTTTGTACTTAAAAGTTAAAACATAGATTTACTGAATCAATTTCAATGTTTTATTTGGAATATATACAAAGCAACTTGACTTTCTTGGCGCCAAGATTATCATTAGATTGTACATTGCTATCACAGACAAGAGCACAAATAATATTCATTGCATGCAAAAATGAATTTGCTTCTTCAAAAAAAGCAATCTTTAACACAATAAGTTTTGCATTATATATAAATATATGAACAATGCCTATGCAGGTAAAAATAAAACTTCTGCTTTAAAAGCATGAACTCAAATCAATTAACTCAGATGTACTTAATACACAATTACCTCCTCCACAATTAATACATTATGGGACAGTACAAAAGAGTATGAGTAAATGGTAACAAGTGCCTAAATTGTATCATAATTGACCTAAGCAGAAGCTTAAACAGAACATGGTTTAAGAAATGTATTAGAATTCACAGACAAACTATACATCGAAATCCTGAGGCAAATGGATACAAGTACTCTTTCACACAAATTGCATTTAACCCTAATTGCTAATGCCATTACACCTGCGTAAAAGTAACTTTGTGAAGAGAAAATCAAGGTCAAAAACCCTGTGTTTAAATAATACATAACTATGTACATTGTACAATGCAATATCAAATACAAAGCAGTTGAAATTTAAAAAGTCTTAAATGTAACTTTCGTAACGTAAAATAAACTAACAGATGCCATGGAAACCAGCAACATAGCAACTGTGCAAGTTCTAAGATAATTCTATAACAAAAAGTTTATAGTGAGACATAACAGTTTTGATGCAAGGCCTTTAAAATTACAAGCCCACATGATTATGTGACAAATTTTATGGCCAAATAATTTGAACTCGGCAACACTCACAACCATATTTAACTCCATTTGTACAAACTTTGCACTCATTAGATGTATATATATATATGTGTACATATAAATAAGGGCACCTTGAGCAGAAGAAGGAAGAAGGTGGTAGCATATTAAAGATCCAGTAGTAATCTACACATTTGCAAGTTCTAATCTACCTTAAGTATTAAGCCGGGCCAGTTTGATTCTTCGATTTTTTCTGTGAGGATGAAATAACTGGAGGAGCTCATTGTTTCACCGTGATCTTCAGTTCACCTTGAATTTACGCAGCATATTCACAATAAAAAACAAACATTATATACAATATTCTACAATCAATAGCACCATAAAAAGCTAGAATTACAACTCAATATTTCAAATAGCTCTTCCCAAAGTCATTGTAATAAATAACATGTTAGCCCTTTTCCTTAATTCGCAAAACAATTTACACTTGACACTAGTTGACGGCATGCATTGAATCTAAACATTTGTCAGTCTTTATGATACCAATGTATCCTTGTATTAAAGCTAGTGTGAAACAGAAGTAGCGTTACTTGTAAATGTATGACTATAAGGCACAACACTACCAAATGATTCATGTTCTGACTAGCCAAGCTTCGCAAGTGCGTGGTTGAAATTGAAAGCGACGATGATGATCCCACAGAGTACTATTTCAAGGCGATCGGTGACAACTGTAAACCCTTGGAGGCCATCACGCGAGTTAGGTCATGGTCTGCTTCCCGTTCTCTGAAAATACCACACATCTCATCAGTAATGGTTTCTGAGTTTGGAGAATATTCAAGATAATATGAAGATAGAGAAGATTATGTTTAATGATAAAGTTCTTGTTTTACAGTATTTTACATTTTTGACAAATCATGTTCTTTCACAAAATATGTAATGGAATTGTAGATTATGTGACCAATGACTTATATGTTACTCCAAAAACTGACTGCTGGTGAGACAAAGGCGTCAGTTTCTTGAAAGAATTTTATTTCTTTGAAAGACCAAAAAGTTTATTTTATCTTCATTGCAAAAAGGTGATTGCTGTCAAAGACATTTTAGTATTTGACACCTTTAAAGAACAGTTTCTGTTAACATAAGCTTACATCCTCTTATTGATCCCTCAATACTTAACTACAGTATGGCCGTTCTCCTTTTAAGTTTATTGTAACTGAACTGATGCATCCTTAATTAGACCCACCGGAATTATGAATCACTAACATTTTAAATTAAAACTACAAAGCAATGTCTGTGTAAGTGTCAATATTATGTTGGCGTAGTATCATCTTACATTTATATTGCTGTAACGGTTACATTTACTATCTTTATGTATTAGCCAATATGCAAGCATTATATAGCAGATACATGTATATCAGACTAGGCAATGATGTTTGTACATGAAGTTACAAAAAGAGCATACATGGACTTTATATCTAAGCACAGAGAATAGTCCAAAAAGAGACTTTCAAGTCATTCAGGAATTGAGAAATATCTTAAAAGTCAAATTTTCAAATAGTCAAATCATTCAAATTATTGTAATGTATGGTGGAGTGCCACGACTGCCACATGTGTAGAAAAAGAGCGGCTTGAAATGAAGGAGTGTGGTTCAACGGAAGAATTTGACAAAAAAATTAGGGCCATGCAATTAGCAGCCAATAAAAATACCATGATAGAGAAACAGCCAAAAATACAACTTTCACAGGCAGTTCTGTACTGCAGCTTAGACTCAGACCTACAGAGTGCCAAAGACAGATGGAAAAGAAGTTGATAAGAATTAGAAAAAAATTTGACAAGAATTAGACAAAGTGAAAAAACAAAACTTTATTATTCTAGAGCTCTGTCTATCTCAGGCAGTTTCTCCAATGCCATCACGTCACACTTAACTACCAGTTCGTTTTTCACTCTTAATTAGTTAGTACACCCAAGACAGATTCCTAGCCAACAGAGAGATGTATACACAGATTAGTCACCATAGGGTTAACAGAAAAATTACAGGGAAAGAATTGGTGAGTCATGTTAGTGCCAGCAACGAGCATAACAAGGGCAACAACCGAGCATAATCAGCCTCATGTCCTGGTTTCAACTTGTCATAATTCTTGCAAGTTGGAGTCATGCAGTGTTAAGTCAAACTGACTGGTCAGTGGGAGTTAGTATTTTCACTAATTTGTAAATATTTTCATTCTTAAGTAATTGAGTCAATCTCTAGATCTCTTTTTCTTTCTCATTTCAGATCATAACAACTTTGACAAAAAACAGGAATGATAATCATCCAAAAACACAAAGGACAAATATACAAGTATGACAAAGAACTATGGCTTTGCAAGATACCATCAGACTTTTCAACTGATGATGGTTGCCACAACGTCTACACATACATGAATTTGGACACTGCATGGCACTTCACGTACAGAATCATGAACCGAGAAAAGCATGACTTAATATTAACAAAGCAAACCATCAGCAAGCAGCAGAACAAAGCAGTGGTAAGTATATATATAGATTTGTGAGAACTGACCCAGTTGCTGGGGTTAAGGGTCAAGAGTGTAACCTTGACCTCTATGCCCAAGGTCACTCATACACTGGTCCAGTTCTTCGTCATTCATAGCTCTGCGGTTTTGTGTAAAACAGTTTCATGAGAGTTTTTACAGCAAACTTAACCATATAAGCGAAGACAAATTGGTAGCATGTAATATTAATGGTCAACAGTTGCATATCAGATGTACAAAGGTCAACATAGCTGCACAATATTTCTAAAATATCAAGGAGGTGGTGTATTCAAGAGTTAGCAATACTGAAGCTCACATAATGCAAGTGTCAGCGGCACTACAATACAGCTTATTTTGTGGGATAAATAAACGAGGAAATTAAATCAAAGAAACTAAGTCTTAAATGATCTGTGATTTCCCTTCCCGCCTTAACTTATACTTCTGAGGTGTGGGGCTTGAGGATTTAATACTTAATATTACTATTAACATTACTAAAAGAAGTAAAATACCATAATAAATGCTGAAGAATGAAAAGTTTTCCAAACAAATCACAAATTTGAATTATAAGTTTAACAATTGTTAGTAAAATATATATTAATTCTTATTATAGCAGGTTGGATGCAAATATCTTCATCATGGCATCAGCCTATAAATTCATTATGGGATAATAACATGCATTATTAAAGAATTCGGCTTAAATGTAATAGGCAGTATTTGATGGATATTGGTTAGTCAATGTTCATTGCAATTAGGTAAATCACATGCAATTACACAAGTGTGATTCTGGCCAATACTCACTTCAAGCGATCTTCTTCAAGCAGGGCCACTAAGGCATTCCTTTGTTCCACTACTTCTAATAGTTCCTCTAATATGCGCTGCTCCTCCTCCTTCTGTTCAATGCTCTTGTTGCGTTCTGCAGAGAAAACACCAATTCTCATTCTTGGTATTCTAATTTAACCATTCTAATAGAAACATCCGTAGCACATTCATTTTCCTGGGATGCAGGCATTCCATATGATCGCAGTTGAGAATGGAATGGCCTTAATTTTGAATTTTATTTAATTGTACATCTTAACAATTCTAATTTTTTAACACAATGTTATTAAAACCTTTGTGAAAAAGCTTTACAAGTAATGTATTGCGTTTCATTGTTAGAATCGAAAAAACTAACATATAACATATATTATATTTAATTTGCTAAACTTTAATGTAATTTTGTCCCAAATCAATAAATAAATGATATAAAGTTTCTGATAATAATTACACACCTTCTATATTCATCAGGTCCCGGAGTTCGCTCTCGAGACGGCTGTGACGGTCCTGCAGTTCCAGCTCCCTTGCACTGTTCGAGGAAGGATCAATCAACAGACACAGGTCAGACATTGTTTTACTACTTTTGGAAATAAATCTATGATATAAATGTAATCAAATATCACATGTATTCAACTCAACTTAAATGAGAACCAACAACATCATTAGGTTTAAAATTCATAAGACTCAACAAGTCAACAATGTTTCAATTGTTACATTAATGAAATTACAAACTTTGCCAAACTTTAAAAGTTAATAGCAATTGTTTAAATTTTGGATTAGTATGGAAAGGACACAACTGATTAATTGGAGAGAGAAACCCCAGTGTTTTGGAATATACTATGGTTGACACTTTCCCAGCTTCCATCAAAAACATCTGTGAGACCTTGATCATGCATGTTAGGTGCGAAAAATTTAAATTTGGTTTTTGTTAATAAGTGCAAAATGTTGTGTAATTGTAACAGCGAATTAATTGTCAAAAACAAAACAGTTTGTTTTGCCAGTTATAATTTGAAGCTTCACATCAGGATCTGGAACATCATACATAAGTAACGGAATGAAATGAACAGAATTTTTCACGATTATTGATGGACATTTGGAGTGGAAAGCGCTCAGCACTTCTCAGATGTTTTTGATCATGAATGTGTCACTCTAAGAAATATTTACATTTAGTCTACTGATAGAGAATACTAAAGTATTCACATAGACAGATCAACCATAAATGACATGGAAATGATGTTGTTGAAATCTTTGCACTTGTTCAATGTTGAACCCATTTGTTGTTGACTAAGTAAAAACTTACTGGACTAAGAGTTCGGACTCATAGCGAACCAAGGCATTCTTCTCATGCACCACGTTAAACCATTCCTGCATCAATCTGGACTCGTTACTGGAGGCCTCTGCAACATCCCAGACACACCATGCAACTACGCCATTCTGAGGCCCATTATAAGGCTCAATAGGGAGGTGCTGCCACCTAGTCCACACCATGCCCTTGTTTATGTACTGGGTGACAGTGTCAGTCATGATCATTTTGAGAAGGGGTTTTTCACCATTTCACACTAATTTCTGCCAACGCATGGGTCTGAATCAGGTCTGTTCAAAGCATGGATCTGTGCGCATTGCAATACTTGCAGATGTTTGGTACTGTCAGTTTTATCAAAAATTCTAATTCAAACAAGTTTACTTCACAAGTACATCTCTGCCAATGTTCAGAAATAAATGATCATGACTGGCTCACAGTTTGTCTCACTAAAATATTTCAAGGAATCTATGAAAGTAGATCTAAATTCACCAAAAGATTTTTACAGTTTTTACAAGAATAATATACACATTGTAGACATTATTTTAGTGAGACAAGTAGGGAATAATGTAACAAGGTGGATTATAAATACTATTTTATACAGTGGACCCTTTCAGCCAAACACATACTTCTACACCATATTTTGTCAAAATATTTTTCTCAGAGGAAGTTTTGTTTCACCATTAAAACTGGTTGTGACAATTCAATAGAAATGTAACAGAGAAGTCTATGCCAAGATTGATAGATACAAGTATGTACAAGTATATGGATTAAAGAGGGTCCACTCTATTATATATATATATAGCAGCAGGTTAATGAAACAACACAAGTTAAGCTAATTGTCCCTTAAGTAACATACCCCTTCTGAACGAACACCTGCACATCCCAAGAATGCTAATATACCAGATGAATTGGAGGCCCCTCCACAAAGGAGGCCTGCTGAAGACGAGCCCCCACATAAGAGGGACTGGCTCTTTTTACCTGTATTACGAGAGTCACAGTAATACTCAACATTTACAATCAACAAGACACTGACCTAACAAACAGCTACAAGTTATTCATGAGTAATACCCACAAAGAAAGCTTCGCAAGTCTGAAAGCCAATGAATTAGTCATTTTAGACAAATCTATGATTTAATTTCATTATTTGTGTCTGCCTTGCAAAGCTCTCTCAAAAACACCAAAAGTTCTTACTAACATAGTAATCAAGAACCCCAAAACCAAACTTGAAGAACATGCCTTCTCCCAGCTAATAAAAGACTAGATAGATCGATGTTCCAAAGAACATGGAAGCTGTTGTTGAATATGTGCCGATATATACATGTGAAACCAAGAGAATGCATATATTTTATATTCTGAATGCACCAGCTTCATGACAATAATGGAATATCGATATAGCCTCCAACCAACATATATATTAATAGAAATAGCAACAAAACTACATGTTATGTTCAGTGGGTTACCTGGTCCTTCTCCTCGGAGAGCTCTTTCTATGGAAATGCCTCTCGACTCAACCTCTTTCTGTTTTATTTCAAGCTGAAAATAACAAAGTACAAATAAATGCAATGTTATTTTCAGAACCTGATTTGTTGGATATATCTCAGTACCTAAATAAGCAAAGTTCTACCTCATCCAGGTGACGTTGGATTTCATAAGCCATCCGCACACGTTTCATCTCCTCCTCTCTTTGCTTGCGAACTGCTATCTTCTCCTGTTTTTTCCTGTACCGTGCAAGTTCCTCATCATTCATGCCACCTATGGACTGGAAGCTGTGTATTGATATCCTGTCATCACCCATTTCACTCTCAGTGTCAAAATCTTCAACTGAAAAATAACCAAGGAAATCACACAACGGACATCCAGCAGAGTCTAGAAATCACAAATGACATCATAATCATATGTTTTTAGTTCACTGACCTTGAGCCTTTGGAGCAATCTTAGGTGTAGTCTTTGGTTGATTAGGTGCTACTTGTTCCAACCTGTTACGGAATGAACTTCGATTGGGGTCCAATTCTTCACCGCTGATGTCTTCGAAGAACGGCACAAATTCATCAAGTGCACTGGATGTTCTCTTCTCCTTCTCCTCAGCCTCCTTCTCTGCAGACTTTTGGGGCTTCAGCTTGACTCGTAGTTTCACTCCAAGCTTCTTGTCACCCCCAGCTTTGTCATCTTTTATCTTCGGACTCTTAGTCTCTTTGTCTTTGTCCTTCTTTTCCATAGACTTTGATGGCATGAATAATGCTAGTAATGACCTCCTTTTCTCCTTTTTCTCTGTTTTGTCTTTTTCCTCCACCTTCTTCTCTCTTCTGATGTCATCCCTTGCCTTTACTCTGTCAATTGATTTTGTTTTCTCCGGAGTCTTCAGTTTAAATCTCTTTGGCTTTGGATCAGATTTTAGTGGACCAGTCTTTATTTTCTCTTGAGAGCGATCTGATGCACTGGCACTTTCTGTTGATCCATAAGTGCACTCAGGGTCTGAAGACACCTGTCTATGGTAATACTCTGCGGTCTTGGTCCTTGTAAAATCATCAGATTTAGCCGAAGGCTCACTCAGTTGAGAATCCAGCTTGGAAGAATCTGACTTGTCAGGCTCCGACATGGCACTGTGCGACTCCGACACACTACATTCTGCATCCAGTTCATCACCTGAAGGAGTGTTCTTCAGGGATCCTTTTCTCACTGCTGGGATGCCTAGCTCTTCATCACTCAACAGCCGAGCTCTTTCTCTGGCTTGTTGCCTCAGTTTCTCCTGTTCAACCTCTCGGATCATTTTTATTTCATCGTAAGTAAGTACTTTGTTATTGAGATCCACCTTGGTCTTCTCAGCTGGTAATTCCGGAAGTATACGCTTCCGAGCTGACGGAGCAACTGGCTTCTTGAAAACGTCATCGTCATCAGCCTCCGGTTTACTCTTCATGGTAGATGCAGGAGTAGAGAAGACCTCATCAGAGGGAGAGGCAATGTCGGTTGGGCTACTAAGTAACTCATTATCAAAACTCTGCCAGTCTCTTTTCATTTCTACATCACCCAACTTGCCTTTTTCTGGAGTTGATATCCCTCTATCTACACTCTTCCACTCGCGTACCTTCTCCAAGTCGGCTTTCTTGCTATTGTCCGTGCCATTTTCAACAGGTTGGACATTTTCCTTCCCAGAACTTGGCATTTTCTTCGGACTTTCAACTATCTTCTTCACCTTCCCATCAGGAGTTTTCAACTCGGGGAAGAACTTCTTTGGATCTATTCGAACAGGCTGACTTTCGTCAAAGAAAAACTGTCTCTTGGCGTCACCCATGTTTCTGCGTGGTGACAGAATTGGTGATGACTTGTCTGAATGTAATGACTTGGATTCACTGTAATTCGAAGACCTGCTAGAATCACGAGCAATGTCAAGTGATAAGTCCATTGGTTCAACACCACTTGCGTTCGGGGTGAAATACTGACTATTTGAACTGTCATGCACAGAGTCATTTTCTACAACTGTTGGATCATGAATGCTCTCTGTAAGTTTTGTTTCACTTTTTGCCTTTCTGGCAACAGCATTGTCCTCATAAATATTTGATTCCAACAAACCTTCTAATGACACACTTGTTTCCCGGTCAGAAAGCAATAAGTCTATTGAGTCAACTTCATTCAAAGTGTCACCTAAAGAACGTCCCATTGAATCACCATCAGCGCTTGACACTGATTTAACAGAACTACCAGAGGACGGCGTTATGTTTGAGTCTGAATATCTTGAAGGAACGTGAGTCTTTACTTTCCTTCTGCCTCTGGTTGTGATGAATGTTTCGTCAACAACAAACTCCTTGTCACCTTCAATTTCAGCCGAGACCCTGACCTTGTGAGCTTCGCTTCTGGATGAGTCTTGATCAGGACTCAACCGCTGATCCTCTTGAGATTGAGGATCTCTTGAATCTGCTAGGCTGTCCAACAGATTGTCTATTCTCTTCATTGCATCCTCCTCTTTTCCTGTGTCAGGGTCACTTTCTACCTGAGGAGGTGGAGCCTCATGGCTTTTCACAGGAACTCGACTAAAAGCAGAACCAGCTGAGGGAACAAACGTTGTAGGCTTGGGTTTTTCAGTAAACAACATCCTGGATTTAGCCTGAGTTGCTGCACTAATAGTCTGAGATATGGGCGCCTGGACTAGTTTTGGGGGAGATGATATGAAAGTTGGAGGAGAGGTGACCACCACTGAGGGAGGAAGGTTTGGCATTCTCTGATACTTGCGGCGGTATTTGGAGTCATCTTGCTCGTGAAGTGACTGAGACTTGACTACAAGAGGCTTTTGAGTGCGTTTTACTCCAGGCTGCGAGTCAAACACAGGATTATGTAATGGTCCTGGATTCTGCAGCAACTTTAAAGCCTTGGCCTTAATGTCCGACTTGATGCTCGCTTTGACAATTAACTCCTTTTCCACTTCAGGTGTAAAAGATTCCTCTTTTTCTGGATGTTTTTGCTTAATATCAACTTTCAACTTGGGCTTGGATGTGCTTGACTTGTCCGTAACAGTTTTAACGCTCTCAGGAGATAAAACTGACTTGGTGTAGGAGGAAATTTTATCACTGGCCAAACTGGGTGGCAGCTCAGTCTCCGATGGCGATTTGAAGCTGATCGGTTCTGATGGAGGTTTGAAGCTGACCGGTTCTGACGGAGGTTTGAAGCTGACCGGATCTGATGGAGATTTGAAGCTGACCGGATCTGATGGAGATCTGAAGCTGACTGGAGACTGTGCACTGGATGAAGATTTGGCACTTGAAGGTGACTTGTGGCTTGGTGGAGATTGCACAATTGGAGACAATACATTGATGGGAGATTCTTTGGGCTCTTCCTTCTGTTTTGGCGATGAAAAGCCAAATTTAGGAGGTGGGGGTCGAGGGGGTGGAACACGAAATGCTCCTCTTTGAGCTTTTACTTCTTGGGTGATGGTGTCGTCTAACACCGACGTGGAGACTGCAGCATTATCATCCAATATTGAATCTAAATTATCAGATGTTTCGTCCCCAAGGATATCTGCTGTTACATCGCTTGTTCTGATGTCTGATATTGTGTCATTGACAACAGAAATATCTTCACTAGGTATTGCAGGCCGAGGTTGAGGCTTTTTGAAACTTGCTGTGTCGCTTGTGGAAATCAAGTCCTGAAGACCGTCATGCAGCTTCACGGGAGACTCTAGGGTGTCTGCAGGCACTGCTACTGGTTTTGTCGGGCTTTGCAAGAGATTGATCAAAGGCTGATTTGTTACACTACTCAAATCCAAGAGTTTCTCTTCCAAATCTTCAAGTGGTTGTGATGACATATCTGTCACAGCACGCACAGCTTCTGGCTTTTTCAAAGGAGATTTTGCATCAGCTTCCGGCATTTTCTCAGGTGGAGAGTCTCCAAAATCGATCAAAGGTACAGAGGGCGAGATAATATCCGCTGGTTCACTTGTGACTGGCGGCATGAAGTCTGCAATCGGTTGAAATCCAATTCCCATCTCGTTTGGTCTGGACACTGGGTCCACAGGTCGTGGTGGTTGCTGCGTATCAGTCTCCTGTGTAAGAATGCCCGCCATGTTTTCAGTCAAGGTACTGCTCTCCGGAATATAGCACTCGGCATCTTCTTCATCAACCTCCTCAATTCGTACTCGATTCAAGTCCTCAGGCATCATTGAGTTTACATCTTGCCTCATGGACTTCATTTTCTCGTCTATCTTTTCCAACTCATCTTGCAAATCAACATCTTCTACATCTTCCTCAGTGTCACCACCGCTGGAGTGTTCATCCTTTGGTACCTGGTTAAGCAAAGCATCAATCCTTTGCATTGCATCATGCTTGGCAGCCATTTTGACAGACTCAGCTTCAGATAGCTGTGAGTCAGCCCCAGTGACCTGTGACTCTGTTTCTGTTGTTTCTGCTGTCTCATCTGCGGTTCCACCTTCATCTTGAGGTTCACTTGTATCAGAATCGTGTGCTGGACCACCAACGTCAACAATTTCTATCGTGGGAATAGCCTGGATGCTCTGGACATATCCACTGTTTTCATCTTCCGAGTCACTCCCTTCAGTTATGGTTTCTTCATCTTTCTCCAGGTTGTCGTAATCTGAGCTGCCCGATTCTGATTCTTCTTTGGCTTCGGCTGGTTCACCGCCCTCAGCAGCAGGTTCACCTCCTTCAACAGCTGGTTCCTCCTCATCTGGAATGGGTTTCGCATCCTCTCTTTCGGGTGTGACATCTTTAGGCGTTTGAAGACCAAGGAAATTCTTTGCATTGATTCTGACAGGTTCAGTGGGTGCGCTGAAGAAGGCCATCCTGTTTCTGTGAATTGCGTCTGTACCTGGAGATGGTTTCTTTTCTTCAGGTTCTCGAACTTTCTCCGGTAAAATGAGGGCTTTAACGGCTGCCCTTGCTTTTGCTTTCCTAGCTGCATAATCCTCATCTTCTGACTCTGCAAAGACAAACAATTCAAATATTTTAAGTAAGTGTCAAAATTACTTTTCAGTGGTTACATAAATTAAAACCCTGAAGAATTAAGGTTACATCATTCTCACCTCCTTCACTTTCCTTTTCCGTTTCTGACTCTGTACTCCAACTGTCACTTTCACGGCTACTATCAGAGTCGTCTCCCTCTCCATTCTTGGTCGGCTCTTTTACCCTCTTCTTCCGTTTTGGCCGCAAATGTCTTCTGTAAGTCCGGGCTATCTCTGCCCAAGAGACGTTTCCGTCTGACAATTCAGGATCATCATCCCCAACAGCAAACACGTCTTCATCACTACTAGAGCCACTGCAAAACAAACGGACATCTCCAAATAGGAACATGCTGACACTGAAATGTGAAGGTCTAAATGACACAAATTCATTGAAATGAAAGATTTTTTTAAGCCCAACCGACCATGCAATCCACCATTTAACCCCCTGCATTCACCAAACATGACTATAACCCCAGGCAATTTATTACTTTTTGAAAAATGTTTAGAATTCCAATAAATTAGATCAGCAAGCAAATTCATGAAAAAATCATAAGGTCATGCAATTATTGACCGGTGGATATTGGACAACCAGTTTTTTTTAGTTTGTAGTATTAGTATCTGAAACCTTCAGTTTACACTTTTTATGGACAATTCATGCTCAGAAGACATTTTCCTCCATATAATACTATTAGCATAAGGAGTTAGTAGTTATTTAAACAACTCTTATAAGAGCAATTTATTAACTATTTGGCACAACATCGCACAGCATTCATAATAAACAACTCATGGTACTAAATTTGAGGTAGGATACAAGATTATAGGGAATCGAAAATGGTTAACCCCTTAAGTTTCAAAACACTCTCCTGGTCAGAACTATTTGTAATGGAATTGAAACATGATAACTGACCAATTCTGGCAACATATAAATAGCCAAAGCTACTTTATTGAATATTGATCAGATTCCAAGTGCTTATGCAACTAAATCATTTTCCCCATGTGTCACTACACAATTAGATCCTATCAATGTTGTTCAAAGCGTATCTAGTGTGCACTCAAGAATTCTAGGACCCCATTTAATCTTGCAGAATATTTAAAACTATGCTAAAATTTTAAAATATTAGGCTGTTACTTTCTAAACTGGAGTTCTGAAAAGTGCATGTAAAATTTTCTACCTAAAATTATTTAAAATCTGTTAATCATGCAATAATACCTGGGAGTTAATCGTTATAAATTCCACAAATTTGTTAGTACAACAATTTAGATGCAGAGTAATATTGGAATTTACAAGCAAGCCAATAAGGATTAGATAACTGTCAACAATGCAGTTATCCTCAGCTTGAGAATATGTTGTAAGTTATCCATGCAAGCCCAGAGCAGATTTTGCCGAGGGCATCAAATATTGGGTATATGATAAAGAAACACTCATTTACCATAGTGCCATAAGTTCTTTCCTGTTTTCAGAACAACAAAAATAGTTTTTACATCTTTTCCTTTTAAAATCAAATAACTTCGTAAATAAACTGTATTTCAGAAATGCAATAAAGGACAAATTTGACATAATGCGATTGCTTTCTCAGTATGCAATAAACATGTGTCTAATGAGTAATATCTTCTGTATATATTTACAAAAATATTCGGCCGTAAAACTTACTCGGAATCTGATAAATCAGAGTCGTCGAAGAATAGAAATGATGAGGAGAGGTTGTGGGTGGTCTGGGCTATTTCACTTTCCTCCATTTCACTTTCTGTGTGGTATTCTACACGTTCCCGAGTACGGTTCAAGCTGTTGTCTGAAAGTACATCAAAAATAAATTATAGCAATGTGAGTGAAATGACACATAATGACATAAAGCATCAACAGATACCACAGACTTCAAGACTTTTAATATATCCCATACCTGGTGATGCAGAGGAGTCCAGTAAATCTAATGGCAGTGGAATTTGCTGAAATGGAGAGGAAGCCATCCGGTCACAATTAATGGTTCCCTACTATTTCAAAAACATTCCAACAGGAAAATCACAAAATGTACCTCGCCTACTTACATTTAAGTCTTCGAAGCTTCGTTTTCGTGAATGTTGTAGACCTTGTTTCTTTCCAATATGTTGAACACAGTAACACTTAACTGCAAATATAACAGAAGTCAAGAGGTCAATTTAAAACTGCTCGATTGAGAAGAAATCTAGCAAGTTCGACTTTCTATAAACAGCAGTCTTACCATCTCCATTTTCATCTCTCTGGAAGGCAAACTGACGACGAGGGGGGTTGGTTGAACAGTAATCACAGACTAGACAGGCTTGGTGGAAGACGATTCCCTCTTCAGAGCATCGTTCAAACTGACTCATTGGTCCCTTGCAGAAGTAGCACGAGTCCTTGTCCAGGTTGGCCAGAGGTTTTGTAAATTGCTGCAATTTACAATTATTCGAAGTTCACATTAACATACCTGCTACATATTTAGACACTATATATAGACACAGGGTTCCCACTCCTTTACCAAGATCAATTTCAAGGTTTTTTCCAGGTCTTTCAAGGCTGCCAAAGGCAATTTTCAAGGTCAAAATTTGCAATGTCCAGTCTTCAGTTTCGGTAAAAAATTAAATGCCTTAAATACACATGTGAGAACATTGTTGGACCTTAAATTCATTTTAAAACAATACAAAACCCAATTATTATAATTTTTCTAATTTTAAAAGCACTTCCTTTCTTGTGTCCCTTTTTTGGGTCTTTACTTCGGAGAGCAAGTTCAGATACTTAGCAGGCAAAAGGTACAGCTCCCATAAAAGGTTTTCTTTCATCTCAATAAAGCCATATTTATTGCAATAATGAGATGATCAAAATTCATAAATTGTATTTTGTTACACACACAAATCTTTGTTCCCTGTATTATTGGGTCTAAATAGCTCCAAATTAATGTGTCATTGTTGTAGACACAAGGCATGGAGATCCAATGAAGATGTGTTGATGAAAGGGAGAAGAGATTACACTTGGCTTAGCTGATGGCAATTGGTTAGGATAGGTTCCTGCTAATTGTAATTTGACAAGAAGGGGGTCACTGGCCAGTGATGAAGGACTATAGAGGTGTGAATTTCAGTAAGTGCAATTCACCAATTAACAATAGAGGAGTTGTGCCACTTGCCAGAATGGCAGTCCTGGTCCATGCTGGCTTACTCAAGCCTTGAGCTAACCAAGGCAACCAGCGCTAGTACGCATTTAGCACACTAGGTGGCTACGGATCGTGGTGACAACGGGAGCGCGCTAGAGCTCCGTTTCACTACATCCCACTTTCCCGATCTTTTCCCGGTTTTTTACAGAAATATGCCATTTTCCAGGCTTTTCCCGATCGGGAAAAGCTACTCCCGAATTTCCCGGTTTTCCCGGTAGGCGTGGGAACCCTGTAGACAGCATATTTACATAAATACGTTTGAAGTAGGAAAGAAAGGCGCTTCTTAATCAAACTTTAATAATAACTTATAATTTTAAAACGGACTCACCCAAGGTTCCTTATCATCCGTAGGTGCTTCACGGCCTTCAAACTTGTGTGCAAGATCCTTGGCCAAAGCACTGACTTTGTTCTTTCCAGAAATTCCAGGATCTGGTAGCCTCTTCAATCTCCGTTTAATTGCTTCTTCACTCAGTTTAACTTCAGTTGGTTCGCTGCTTTCAAACTTGGAATAGTTCTTCATCACAATTCCCTAAAATACAGAATTTTTACAATCATTGATGCATTTCTAAGTTTTCCCATATTTACCATGAATTTAATACCAACCAAATTTAAAAAATATGGAGGATACCTACATCGTGTATCTCAGCTGTGTTTGCTTTCATTCGTTTTCTGGCATAGCCATGAGTGAAGGTGGTTGGTCTCTTCCCAAGTTCACCATTGTCAAATTCTTCATCCTGCCAAATAACAGCCAATGTTTAAAACAAAGAAATTGCCGGATGAAATGGCATAAATTTGAATTCACCAGAAGACATGCAAGCAAATGTTGATACAGCATTCATCACCAAATTTCAAGTCACAAAGATGACAATGTTTGGACCACTTCTACAAAATCATAGCAGGCATATTAAAATGCAATCAACAACCAACCAACAAAAAAAGACACTTCAAAAACTTAACACTGTAACACGGTAATTAACTTAATACTGCAACTGAAGTAATCGACAAACAAAACCTAACAAATAATCTTTGTAAATGTCTAAACACTTAAGTTATATTCATAACTTAGCACATTGAACTGTATTTAGGGGGCATGCTTCATGCTCTATTGCTCTATGATGACCTCTTGCGAATGAATCATTTTTTCAGATGTTAATTTACGATGGATGAAATAGTCATCAGTGTTAGCCTGCTAGGTCAAAGTGTGTCACACACCATGCCTAAGAACACAACCGAGAAATATAGCTCACAGATATGGTGAGAGATTCATTTGAAGACCATAGTCCATACTGACGGAGCCTTTCATGCTAGAACAGCAATTAAATAAGTTGGTTTTTCAAATATTATTAAATTGCCTAGTATTATTTTGTGTATAGTGATCACCACTACAACTACCAGTGTTATTGTGAGACAAGATTTTGTACATTTGTGTTAACCCGAAAGACAGCAATGGTGTTACAAAAACTACCTTAAGTGCGCAGAGCGTCAGAGAAGCAAAATGATAAATATGTCCTTAAACGCTTAATTTGGTGCATTAGTAGCACTTGAAGCAGCTCCTTTGAAGTGAATAAGTATTTCACCATAGATAGTACCAATCCAAATGAATTTAACCAAAAAGATGTTTACAGATCTGGTTGAAATAAGGATAAGTGCATCACCACAACACAATAACCTTCAAAAGAATAATCTACAATAAATACTATGTGCGCCAGGGAGAGGAACTTAATATGTCTTGGAATTTTTTACAAGTCTTACATCATCACTGCTCCGGGCCGCTGGAGGCTATTTGAATCAAAAGTATGTCAATCATTTCATGCACAATAATATTTGATTTTAAGTTCTTAACAATTGATTTAACAATTAATATCAGAACTGATTTATGATAGATATTGTAAGAAATCATTTTCATGATTGTTCAAAGTAACTAACAGCACATTATGTACAGACAATGATAAATCATCAACTTACCCTTCGTTGTTTTATTCTTGCCTGAAGTTTGGACATGTATGATTTGGAAGAAGCACCCCTGCCTTTGGGTGAAACCTTAAGTGCTTCTGCTTTTTGCTTTTCCAGAGTCTTCAAGGTTTCTGGTGTGCGGGCCACTGAAGAAAATGCACAAGTAAGTGATTAGTTGTTGTTTGTTTATTGTGTTTAATCGTTACATTAACACCAATGTTCATATTGTTAAGTAAAATTAATACTTATATTGAAGCAATACATACTCTTTGCCGGTCGTATGCTCTCTCTTCTGAAGTAATCGTAGAATTGAGAAAGGTATGACAACATGACCAGTCTGTCGGGGACGTCACATTCTGCCATTTCTTCCCCAGTCATCACAGGTGAGATTCCAAACTCCTTTGCTGCCAGGTCAAAGGCTAGCTGGTTGTTCTTTGCCACTTCCTTGGGATTCAAAGTGCGTATTTGTCTGCAAAGCAATAAGTCAAAATCAAACATGATGCAGAGTAATACAGTCACACATAAAATTATTTTTAGGCTAGTTCATTTCTAACCTTGACTGAGCAGTTGAGAAAATGTTTTGTTGAGTATATTACAATCAAAGGTTCTAAACCATTCTTTGGAACCCAAAAAGCCAATTTGATTTCCAATTTTACCCAGTCAAGACTCCTTGCTCCATTCGCCCACCTTTAAGTTTAGATAATGCAGACTATCAACTCTTCCATGGATCAATAACACAAAAGTGTCTACAGCTCAAGAATCGTAATTTCATGAGGAGTCATTATAAAGCTAGCCAATGCACCATACTGTTTGTATACTATGCAAATACTTACATGACTTCAGGTCTGTATTTATGAATGAGGCAGCAAAGGGCAAGTCCACTTTTCCACGTTGTGGTGAGATCAAGAACCTCAACAGTACTGCGATACGATTCCAACTGTCTTTTCATCCAGTTCAGCAAGTAATGACTATCACGACACTTCTCTGCAACGGAAATAGTTCAATTTGAGATTTCTTCACTCATTTATACATGACAAGGTTCTATAAAGATGAGACAATACCTTCACTACAAAATTACAAGTCAACCTTACCATATCTTTGACTCTTTTGCTCCGCAATTTCAATGATCTTATCCAAGTTCTCTGGATCATCTGTGTCAAAATAACTTCGTATCTGGACCGGTTTGTAATGGTGAACATCAAGGTTGGGGTATCTGGGTGTGAAAGGGAATACCACGAGTCAACCAATATGTACGGGTATCTGATAGACAATTAGACATCAGTTCAAAATCATTTGCAACAACAATTTACATGAACTACGCAAAACACTTCAAGTAAACATAATAATAATATTCCTGAGAAGTAATTCATCAACATAGTTAAAATTTCATTGTTTTTGCTGGTAGACTTCAAGACTGGCAAATTTTGACACCATTTTTTACTCACCTGGTGAAAGGGTCTATGGAGTATCGGCCAAATGTTTGGTGAAGGTTTTGTGGTGTGGTTTGAGACAGTATCTTGTAAATGCTCTCCCTCTCTGCTAAAACTTCTAAAGGGGACATTTTCCCAGATGCCCATCGCTTAATCATCCAAGCAGCATCCATTGCACCTAAGAAGCCTCGTGCACAGCCTGAGCCCGTTGGCCAGAAGGGCTGAAAATATCACAAAATTGAGTTAACTTGCAATCTTACTCTCAGTTAGATACTCAAAACAGCAAAACATTTATAGAAATTAATTTTTCCAAACAACATGACAATACCTCAAGTAAACTGTCTCCGACAAGAGCTAACAACAGCCTGTGGCCCTTCCTCTCGATCACTTTCGAAGCATGGTCAGAAGCGAACATGGATGTGAAATCGAACATTGCAATGTCAGGCTGTCCATAATGGTTGTGTGCGAACTCTAAATTTGGAAGTTGATAGTTGGTGGAGAAATCAGCAGCCTCTCTGGCATAGGCAAGCAGCTTGTCTTGATTGACGTTCTCCTTACTGAGGAGCATCTGGGTGTCTGAGTGGTCCTGTGGAAAAAGATAAATTAATGAAAAAACATGTTGAAGCTGGTACTGTGACTCAGCGGCTAAAGCAGCAGCAAATTAATTCTGATCACTTTCAAGAGCTTTAAAATGGATCCGGGAACAATACGAGTAGTTAGTAGAAGTAACTTCATGATGATGCAAAGTCATTATTGTATAACCTAGTTCTGAAGTATAATCATGGCTGCAGTAGTTTTTTTGACCACCTGTCCAAGCAAAGTTTGCCATGCAAACATCCAC
The DNA here is from genome assembly GCA_026936325.1 of Platynereis dumerilii. Classification (NCBI taxonomy): domain Eukaryota; kingdom Metazoa; phylum Annelida; class Polychaeta; order Phyllodocida; family Nereididae; genus Platynereis; species Platynereis dumerilii. The sequence continues at coordinate 190,169,157 of JAPTHN010000001.1, read as the reverse complement.
CGCTGCAGATGTGTGATTATAACATTTATCGAATCTGAAAGCACAATCAGGGCATACTTACATAAAGTAAAACTCCTTTCAGCAGAAGACTTGCTTTCTTGGCAGTCATTACAAAGTAATGAGTGTCACCTTTGTAATAGACAATGTTTTCAAGGTCAATGCCCGTTTTCTGATTGAGATCTTTGAAAAACTTTTGGTTGAAAATGAAAGCTACACCACTGATTTCTGCCACCAGTTTGTCTTGAATTGTGCGTCTGTTGATGAAGTTCACCGTAATGGCAATTGCAAGTTTTCCACGGAAGTCCTTTTTACTGAAGCCTGGAATATACAGAGAATTCAAAATTTCAAATGTTATAACATAGGCGATTTACAGCTATCAAAGAGGAACTTGGAAAACTGCAGCAAAATGCATTCTTGCTGGCTGCTAAAATTGGCCACTTATCGAAGTTATCTCAACCGTCATATTACACCAAATGGACAGTTACAGTAATCTTAAGTGTGTATGGTGCATTTTGAAGATTTGCATACCGAAAACCTCGGTCATTATATCAGTGAGCTTCTGGACAACCTTCAAATTATAATCGAACAATAACATAATACTGACCTTCTACAGTTTGTCTTCTTCCATCAGCACCAATCAAGACATCAAATTCATATTCGGACACCGGATGGCTTTCTGGAGTAAGTTTAGCTCGCCACCCTGTGTCGGCAGACACTGGTTCAATGAGAGTTTCGTACGACACATTACAGTGGAGCTCCACACCAAGCACCAGGGCACACTTGAGCAGAATACATTGGAGGGCTCGTATACTGATGTGGTTGATTTGTCCCGTACAGAACTGCCCGTAAAATAGCTTAGCACCAAGGTTTCTAAGGTCATGAATAACAAAAGGCCATAAATGCAAAATATTGTTCCTTGAGAATCGGTCCCTCTTTTCAACAACCACGGCCTGAGCACCGAGGAAGGCAACTTCCACCGCCATTCGTAATCCTACTGGTCCACCACCTTTTATCAATACCTGCAATAAAATGGAACAATAGTTAGTCAACCAAAAAATACAAACAAGACATTGTGTATTGGAATAAGATTGACTTGTATTTATGTACTACATGTCATAGCAGGCTTGCAGGGTGGTAAGTGGGTTTCAAGTCAAATTGGACATTAAACTGGCATTCTGGTGTTCACAATCACATCATACTCAGCCGAACTGCTGAAGTATTTTACTCAGCATCAGCAGCACATGTAGTTTATAACTAGCAGAAGAGCGTGGTTCAAGGGATCAATAAGTGATTTATGTCTTTTGATGAAGGTAAACGTGGTAAGTCTATGTTAGTCACATAAATTTATTTGAACAAAATGAATGAATCAATCTATAAATGTAAACAACTCCTATCTAAAAAAAAACTTTAAAGATCAGACTTAGGACACAACCAGCTACATAAATCTTCAAAGAAAAGACTTAACATTCAAGTCCAGGCAACAGCAATTAAATGAAGATGAATTGCAAGTGGGCATGTTGAGGCATTCCCTTCACCTGACTGCAAATGAAGGCTGAAGAATTCTAAAGTTGTAAAAGCCTTTGAGCCTAAATGCTAGGCATAAAGCCAGTACTTTACATAGCAAATAAATGCTTAACAGTGCTCTCATTATCAGCACCTCAGTTATAGCCGTTACTGAGGAGAACATTTTGAGCGATCCATAGTGGTATACTCATACATACATTCAATAATACTGGTACCCTCCAACTGGTATTATACCTTCCACCAGGCATTATATAGCACAACTAAAACCACTTGATCTTGCCCGAATTAATTCAAGCCACCAGAGGCTGATATCAGATGTCATTGATATGATCTGGGGTGTAATTGAATTTGTCAGGGAGATCATTTTGTCTCAAGGTCACCAGTACCAGCACACTGCCTAACGCAGGACAGACAAGCCATGCGCCAGGGGTTCAAGGCCTCCACAGGTCACAAGGTCACTGGCCCATTTAACATGTTTAGCTACCTTAGCTGCTCTGGTTTCTCTTCATCCACGAATAAATCCTTTGCCTTTTTATATAGTTATGTACAGGACTGAATCTTTAATTGTTGTTTGATTAGATAATCAAACTTCGATAAAATTGTAAGAACAGCAACCGTTAAAATACAGTGTACCTGACCATTGGGTCATCAACCTTTTCTTAACAACTTTTTTGCATTTGTTTATCATGTTTATTCTGCTGTAATGACTCCTTGTAAGTTCAGTGGTGCATTCCTAGCCCTAAACACTGACAAAGTAAAGGTCCTTTGCACGAAAAAACAACCACAAAGCTGTCATAAATTCAGAAACCTAGTCCCAAAACACAGACATACAAGCACACATTGGTGACATTGCATGGGCAATTGTTTCTTGGTTCAGAGCATCAGTGGTGCACTGCACAATTACACCGAACAATTACTTTCCGGTGTTGGCATAACAGGGCCCAATTTGCATGTGTAACATTTTTCACCTGGTGGATGGGTAACTGGGTCATCTGACAACAAGTGATGTCATTGACATGATACGTGATTATTAGACATACATGTCATACATGCAAGTCCTTCCAATGCACAAAAGCTAATAGACAACTTTATGTCTGCTCTATGACATGCTGGTATGTCACATTCCCATTTTACTCATTCAAACAAAGGATTCCAGTACATCAGAAACAACTGCCAAAGAATTATATCATTTATCTTTAGTACATTAGCCATTACCGCATATCATATATATAATGCAAGTGTATTTGAGAACTTTCTGGTGACTAACCCCAGTGGAAAAATGTGGAATGATAAGTCCACAGAATGTTTAACAAATTGAAAGCATGCAATGAATTTGCTAGGGCTTTCATTCAAATTTCTATAATTTCTGAACTTGTATCCTGTTCATTGTGGAAGGCATTGCAACTCATTACCAGTCTGATTAGAATTTTCAAGAGATAATAACAATCATTGACAGTTCCTGTGACCTGTCCTGCCTGGTCAAATACTGATGTAACTGTGTACAGTACAGTACTGTGTAAACTCAATCATTTAGATATTGTTAGGTAGTTTGAACGTATTCACAGCAACACAGGGTAAGCCGAACATTGCTGAATGGAGCTGAAAGGAATAGCAGAGCCCCATATATTCACATTCCGTCGGGCTATGAAATTCCAACTGAATGCCAAGATGCTGACAACATTATCCCATCTAGGCAGGGGAATAGAAGGGATTATCAGAATCAACACCAGAGCTGATGCAGACAAATAGCCTTTGATGACAGGGACCATTAACCTATCTCTCCATTGATTGTATTGGCAACCAATCAATGTGAATGCACCCACTGAACCTCTGGCAGCCAGTGTATGGCCAGGATCCAGAGTGTAAATCATGGAAGCATTATGGGCTCTCCATATATACATTAAGTCAGTTTATGACCCATTGCAGTGTCGAAACATCATTTCGAACATGTAGAGAATATAATGCTGCACTGTATGGTGGCACAACCCTACTCTACTCGTATGCCCCTGAGCCTAAACCTCCCATTGCTCTCATAGATTATACAACGGTGTGCTCACAGGAATTCGCCACTGAATTTATCACAATGCATCATCGAATTATCTCATGTTTTAAACATGAAAGTGTTACGTAGTTCCAGACTAGACAATTTGTTATTTAAGTTTGTTGTTTGCAATGGGAGCTTAGATTTTAGCTGATATTTATCCATATATGTCCATTAATTGAGGAATGAGCAGTGTCAATGACAAGCAACAACATTAACTGCAGTATATATTGCGTGTACGGTGCATAATAATCCAACATGTTTTGATTATTTTGATTACAATACATGTACTAAACATTTGCTAAATGTAGAAATATCATTCGCTGGAAATCATCAACCTATCCAAAGCCAAATACCAAGGCTGCACTGTTAGGTTATGCATCATGTAAAGTGTTAGGTCTGTATCTGGTACAGTATAGACCATAATATATATATAGCCTATATTACATGTGTACTATTCAGTCATTCCGTTACCGAAAAAGAATTGTTCCGAGGGGAATTAAGCTGCTACAAACTTTGGTGGAATAAGTTGAAAGCCCTTAGCAGCTCAGGTTAGACATGCAATCCACATCCCAGGCTTTAGAGTGGCTGAGAGCTAGCAGTAAATCGCCCCCTCAACTGAGCATTACTAAGCCAGCTCAAAAGGTCTGCTACTCTATGGTCTTGCAAATGAATTCCTCAGGGTAGCTAAGGCAACTACTTGGCCGTGGGCTCACTAAAGAGAATATGGGGTACAAGTGGGTGAGGAGTACATCAAGGCAGTGTATGGGACATTTATTAGTAAAGTTAAGTAAGTTTCTTCAACAGCTGGTAAGATCCAGGCTGCAACATACTAACACCATCCTAAGTGGATTCCCTACTTGTAAGCCTATCAATAACACGATAATCGCGGATTCTAACGGAAGGTACATTAAAAGAAGCGTAGAAGAAGACCGTCACATGGCTTCCTGCTTTGACTTCATGAAAGATATATATACCGCAACTCAACTGATAGAAATGACGGAAGACCGAAGCAATGTAAAAAGACTCCAGTACGACAAGATATTCATCTGCCTTGGCACCAATGACATCCGGACCAAAAGAAGTACCAACCAAACAGCAGACAGCCTAATCGAAGCAATCAGAATCATCGCCAAATACACAGGAGCGGAAGTATGCTACATACAGCCCCCCCCCCTTAACGACCCCATTGAAAATACGGAGATGGCTATACTACAACGAATGCTGGCCAGAAAACTTGAGGACGGCTACATCACGCACAGTCTCAAGAGCCACCCGAAGAACAAAGTGCTACAAGAGGACGGGATCCACATAACAGAATACGCGGCGAAAATTTATACAGAAATCCTGGCCAGAGAAGCCCAAACTAGAGAGGTCCAAAGGAAACAACAAACCAGAAAAGAAGAAACTGAAAAGGAGGTGGAACTGGACCCAAGAACAGCTAAGTACATTATCAAGAGAAGAAGAGCAGGCCTCAATGAAATTGAAGAAAAAACGAACACAAAGATTGTCCTGAAAACAGCCGAAGGAGACCAAAAATGCCTCCTTGCAATAAAAGGAACAGTCGAAGAAGTAAAAGAAACAGTAGCTGAACTAAGGAGCCGCGAAGAAGACGCCAAAAAATATGCAAGAAAGAAGGAGGAACAAATACGGGAACAACACCGAAAAGACACAGAACTACGAGACCAAATATGCGAATATTTCATGAGAGGATACTGCCGATTCGGAGATCGCTGCCTCATGAAACACCCACGGAAAACAAGCCACCGCAGCAAAAGCCCACCGAGCCCAAAAAGAGGCAGATGGTCGACAGACAGCGAGGAAACGCCCCCCAAAAAAAGGCAAACGAAACTCCACATGGACTAAGGAAAAATAGACCGTATCAGGGACACAAATGAGGCACAGGACCGCCCAAGAAGTGAGGGCCAAAAAAGGCCCCAAAAAAACCATGAGGGAAGAGAGAGATCCCCCACAATACCAACAAGTGAGGAGATGACCCCCCCCAAAAATAAACAACGAACCACGCCCAAAAGGAGCCCGAATGCACCGGCCGAAAACTATAGAACAGAAAGAAGAAAACAAAGAAAGCGTACACACAACAGAAAAGGACAAAAAAAGCAGAACAGACAAAACGGAGAAACAACACCGCTGCGAATACTCTACACAAACCCAAACGGGATAATGGGAAAGGTGAATAGTCTGAACACAGTCCTACAAGGCCAAGATATCGATATCGCACTCCTAGCAGAGACAAAGCTCAAAGGACCACCACCGATAGTAAAAGGCTACAAATGGATAACGAAAAACCGAACAACAAAAAATGGAGGTGGAACTGCGATACTGATAAAAGAGGACCACCAAAAACATATAAAGGAACTAAAGGAAACGGAAACAGACGACCTGGAATTAATATGGGTGGAATATAAACCTAACCAAACATCGACAATATTCATAGGAGTGTTCTATGGCCCCCAAGAAAGAGAACCAAAGGAAGAGACTGAGGCACAGTACACCCAAATTGCTACGCAGATAACACACATGAAAATGAAAGGGGATGTATTAATAGCAGGAGACTTCAACGCCAAACTACAAATAAATACTGAAAGTATAAATCAAGACGAAACGAGAAATGGGAAAATGCTCAGCGACATGATCGAACACACCAATCTGACTGTGACATCCCTTGAAAAAACGACCCCAAAGTGGACAAGAGAAAACCGAAAGAACCAAACAGAGAAATCCATAATAGACTATGTAATATCCTCAACCAGAATCCACAACAATACAAAGAATATTGAAGTCGACGACACAGGCATATGGAGACTGAAAGGAAAAGAGGAAACTGACCACAATTCCATTATAACGGAAATACATATCTACAAAGAGAAACAAAAAAAACAAGGAAAAGCCCACAAAATATGGGACCTGGACAACAAAAGAGCCTGGGAACAATTCAACAACCATATAAAAAAAGAACATGAAAAAAACCAAAGCAACAACTACGAGGTATATCGAAACATGATAGAGCATGGACTCAACAAATATATCCCAAAGATCACGATCAAAAGCGGTGGGAAGAAGAAGGAAAGTGAAGAAACGAAAAGAGCAAGAAACAGAATGAGAGAAATGCGGAAACTAACAAACCCAAGAAATCACCCCAACAACATAAGAGAGAATATAGGGAAATACATCGAAGCACAAAAAGCACTCCGCGAAAATATAGAAAAAGACGCCAAGGCGCATACAGAGAACACCATAAAGAAAATAGCCAAGGATGCGAAAACAAAGACAGACGCAATATGGAAAGTTGCAAAGAAACTAAAGAAAAACAAAGCAGAGGAAGAGGAAGTAACAATAACCGAAGACGGCGTTAAAATCACAGATGAACACACAGCCAAAGAACACATAGCAAACTACTTCGAAGACCTATACCAGGCAAGAGAGGGTGAACCTGGAACAGAAGAAAGCACAGAGAATATAAAAAACAGAGTCTCCCAATGGATGAGAGAAAAGACAGCCACCGCGGAACCAATCTCAAGAAAGGAAATCCAAAACATCCGAAAAAAACTAAAAAGGAAAAAGGCGGTAGGCCCGGACAACATCCCAAACGAAATCCTGATTGAAGCCGACCACCACACAATGGATATACACAGATCCCTACTTAACGCAATACTCAACAAAGAGGACATACCACCGGAATGGCAAAAGGGAAACATAAAAAGACTGTATAAAGGAAAAGGAACAAAAGGAAAATGCTCAAACGAAAGGGGAATAACCCTAGCCAGCAACCTGGGAAAAATTTTCGAGAGAATAATCAACAACCGAATAACACCAAACATCAGAATGACAGACCACCAGGCAGGGGGAAAAAAAGGAAGAGCCACAAACGACCACCTGATGGTCCTAAAAAACACCATCAACAGAGCCAAGAAAACAAACAGAAAAGTTCTCATAACTTTCCTAGATGTCACTAAAGCGTACGACAAAGCCTGGTTGGACGGGATAATGTATGTAATGAGAAACAACGGAGTGGAAGGAAAAGACTGGCAAATTATAAAGAAGCTGAATGAAAACCTAACAGCCACGATACAAACGGCACACGGACCAACCAGGGAAATCAACATAAAGGACAGCATACGACAAGGAGGAGTACTGTCAGTCAACCAATATGCTCTGCTAATGGACGAAATAAGCAAAGCAATCATAAAAGAGAACATCGGAGTCAAATATAACAACCAGGAAACCGTAGGATGCCTACTATGGATGGATGACGTAGCACTGATAACAAACAACGAACAAGAAATGGAAAAAATGCTTAATATAACCCATGAAATCGCAAGAAAATATCACATAAAATTTGGAGCAGAAAAAAGCAAAATCATGACAATGGGGAAAACCGACGAAAGCAAAACATATATGCTCGGAGAAATGCAGGTAGAACGAACAGAAACATACAAGTACCTCGGAGTGATCCTAAATAACAAAAATAACCTAAAGGAGCATATCAAATCGACCAAATCAAAAGTGGAAGCAGCATACCAAACGATGATGACAATATGCGAAGACTCTGATCTGAAAGGGATCCAACTGGAAGCAGCGTGGAAAATTATAGAAACCTGCATAGAGCCAATAGTGACATACGGAATTGAAGCCCTCAGCCCAAACAAGACAGAACTAAGAGAACTGAACAGTATATGGACGAACGTCATCAAAAGACTACTGATGACGCCACAATCAACACCCAACGAGGCTGTCTACATGGAGACGGGAACCCTTGACTTCGAGGCCATGATGGACAGAAACCGAATGAGAATGACCAGCAGACTGAGAACAACTGCTAACCACCTACTGACAACTATGATGAACGATGAAACCAAGGGAGGTTGGAGAGAAACAATTTCAGAAACAATGGCAAAATACAACATAACGGAAGAAGACATGTCAGAACCAGAAAAAGTCAGAAAGAGAACGATAGCAAAAAAAATCAAAGAAAAGTTCAAAGAAAGAATAGAACGACAATCCCAAGAAAAATCAAAAGTAAAGACCCTTCTGGAAAACACAAAATGGGAAACCAAGAAAAGAAAAGGATACCTAAATAAACTAACAAGAAAACAAGCCAGCACTATCTTCAAAGCACGAACCAGAATGCTGGATGTTAAAAACAACTACAAGGGTAAATACCGAGATACCCTATGTAGAATGTGCAAGAACCAAAACGAAACAACAGAGCACGTACTGCAAAATTGCACTACAATCCACCCGGACGACACCAACAAAATACAACTCAAAGACATTTACGAGGACAATTACCTGAAACTAAAAACAATTACTGAAAAAATAAAGAAAATCATGATTGAAATACATAATGTAAACGTGTAGCTCCCTATTTCAGGTTCGAGCGGCCTAGCAACCTAGGTACACACACAAGAGAGAGAGAGAGAGAACAGGGCTTCTTGGAGAGATACCTGAATACAAACTAACTTAATATTCAAGACGTAATGCACCATTTCAGTGAAAAGTGTATCTTTTTACACACTTCCAGTAGATATATTGGTCTATATGTGCATAACAATTATTTTTCATTTTTGAAAGCTGGCATACCTTTGCAGTTTATTTATCAAGTTCCTGTACAATACATTAAACTACGCACCATGATCGATGAGCCCATGACAGACAGTAAGATACAAACATACTGAAATTACTTCCAACATAATACTTGACTATTACCATATAGTGCGACTCATAATCATGCTGTAAAGTGCTTCCATTTTGACATGCAATTTGCATGTTTAATGTCACAATAACAGTCACATAGTTTACAACGAGCCCTAAATACAACCTAAACAATGATAACCTAGTTGAGTCAACAGACCCATAATATTTATCAGATTGGGGATATGGCTCCTCGTATTTGACAAGCCAAACGTACTCAGAAAACACTCTAAGCAAGGGAAGTTCTGTTCTTTTTTTATCTGAAAAGCTGAAACAATTTAACATGAACACTTACCAAGGTCAAAACAGTGGATGCAGAGAAGAGAAATGTATTTGAAAATCGGATGTATATATTATATATTATATATTTATCATATTTGAATAATTTTGTCCGACTGTGCCAGCTGAACTTAATGGTATTCTGTAACAAACAAAATTACCGACAGCCAGATTAACAGATTTACTGTTTATGATAAATCATATCGCTGGCAAGTAAGTCATAAAAGAAAAGGAGTTTGTTTGAACATCCATAATCTTCGAAAACTTTGAAATATTGTAAGTGCTCTACATATTTCCAACGATAAATTATGTGCTAAGTTCTTACATACTTCATTCATTTGGAATCCTTCCTTCATGATTTAATGAGATAATCTCAAGGTTGAATTCCTCAAAAACATGTAATGACATTATTGAGCCTCAAGTCATAATGGTGGGACATAGATGATAGATTCTATAAACTGATAAAGAAAAGAAGAGCCAGACAATATTGTCAGATTGTGGAAGAGTTCCAGACGAGAGAGGATAGTCTTTAATATGCAATAAGGTTGGTTGCAAATCAATGTAATATTAGACAAAGCAAAGTGGATAGCAATGTCTGAAGAGGCAGAGGAGGTAGCTGTGTAAGCTTCATATATGCAAAGTGGCTTGCATGCCCAACCAGGACCAATATTGTGCTGCAGAATCAGGGTGGTAGATTTGCACAACCCCACGATCTCCACCCTGGGCAAACGTTATCAGTTGACATGTCGGAAGCCCATATTAGGAGCCCATATTAGAGGGTGGGCGGACGAGGATTACACGCACAAAACTAGGTTTTTGGCCTCTCACTGTCTCTCAGCATCTTTCATGCCCTCTCCGGGCTCTCCTCTGATCAATGATGGAATGTGCCAAGATATCACAGCTCCATAGTAGAGCAAAAGCCACTGCCAGTCTCCACAAGCCCCAAGAAGCAACATGAACCAGTGTTGATCAATGAACAGAAAAAATAGGTGTCTGTGCTCAGCCCAGCACCGCCATAAACATGATAAATGACCTATCAGCTGCAGGCCAGTCTAGAGTGATAATCAATGGCAATGAACAACACAGCAATCAAAATAGATTATCATCTTCATGATAACACATCATGTGTTCATTATGATGGTTTGCATATGAAAGAGTTTCAAAGCAAAAGAGACATTATTGCAGCTAGCCTCGTGATTCACTGGACCGAGAGTAATGCCATCAATGCCTAATCGATGGCACACGGAGGTTTCAATGGCATCCCCAAGCAATCAAGGATCCAGGCGTCCTTTGCCGCCAAAACCAACTCTCAGGTCATTCCTAATCAACCACCTTCCTTACATGAACTTGCCTCTGCGACATAATCGCCACAGCCCAGCTTTAATATTGGTTCCATACAGGAGCACTATGGGCCAAGGGTCGTAGAGGTGACAAATACATGGCAAGCATTACTGGTATTGTAGATACTAGATAGCAAGAGTTAATATTTGAACCACTGTACTTACTACATAGGACTCTGATAACCAGATGATAACATTAAATGGCTTCAATCACTTCAACTTTCTATAAAAAGAAGCCATAGACCAGTAATGGAAACTCAAACAGCCGCAGATCAATTCCTGTTTAAATCAAAGTGATTGATCACCAGCACTTTTTTTCTCGAAGTGTGAGCTCACTGAGCTGTGAACGATACATATAAATATCATGTTGGAAATTGCACCAAGGTGAGCAGCAGTGCAGCACTAAGTAATGATTTCAGTGCATAAAGCTTATTATCAGATTCTACTTCTCCAAGTTGGGAGCAACTGTACATTATGCATTTTTAATGGAGGTTCCTTTTTTACCTGCTAAATCAGGACCAGACAGACACTAGCTTGGTTGTCGAAGTTTCAGTACAATACTACATCATGTACATTGCCATTTTATTATCCTTTAAGTCTGGGGCTGCCTTGAGAGTCGAGACATTTAAACAACATAATTTCCACTTTGGCTACATTAGCATGCTCAGTCCTATGAACAACTCTAATATTGCAAATTCTAACAAAATCACCAAGTGACATTCTAAATCAGAAGTGTTAACTGACCAGATGAACTTCAAATCAGACTATACAAAGGTACTTCATGAACTTGTACTGTATTTTGGGTTTAGTTTAGCTATATGACTCACTACATTATATATCCTGTCAACATTACTCAGCTATGCTGGAAGTAACCCAAGTAAAATGTATCATAAATTCATAATGACGTCCTAGATACTTAACTGACAGTATTATATTCGCTAATTGAGCGACTTTCCAGTTAGTGATATTTTAATCTTTCTAGTCATTGGTTTCTCTTTTTTACGTGTTTACTTAACAACTGAGGTCATCCTAACCCAGATGTATTACATAAATGACTAGGATGACATTCACTAGCCTCAAGCTGTGAAGTATGTGCTCTTTTCTAAGCTAGAGTCAACGACTGTGTGCTATGTTACTGTGTCAGACGGACAGTGTAGGTTGTAAAAATCCCATCAGACATTCTGCATTTATCAGCTCACACTGACATAGCCTGGCGTACTGCCCTCAGTCTATTCTCCTTTTTTTTTCGCCTGCTATTCCATATTTTTTTCCCAGCCAAATCATTACCATACATGACTATGTTATGATGGTGGAGGTGGTGAATTACCAGTGATGAGTTTCATTAACATTATATAACAAATATATAATGCAAAGCAGATGATTTACATTTTCTAATTCTCTCTAACAGTTAGCGGCAACATATATCAGAATTGAAAATAAAGAATATCTAACATGTCTGAAGAGGCTTGACATTTCAAATCAAGAGTGAAAATGAAAATCTTTCTACTTGGTCTATTAACACGATTAAAAAAGGTTTTTTAACATGAACATTCTTGAGGTTTTCCTTTCATCCGCCCAGATGACTATTTTTATAAATCCTGCAGCTGAACATGCTGAGGTTTACAAGGAATCTTTGTTGAAATTCACATGTACTGTGAAATCACTATTTCTAAATTGGAGTCCAATTTTACATCTATCACATATAGTCTGTAAGTGATTCATCATTATTGATAACTAACTTACCCGATTCTTTGAACAAGCCTGTTGCCTCTGGTAATCCCTATGACTGGCCCTTTTATCCAACTTAGTCCAAAGGGTTATGGCTTTCCAGTGTCTTAATCTGCTCTTTAACTGGTTGAAAATGTTTCGATGGTCTGATGGGTTGACTTCCACGATATCGCAAAGGTCCGTAAATGACTTCATGATACCCTACAAAAAATACCACGAAAAGAATCAACGGCCTGCCATCTTATTCAATTATCAAACAAAGGCAATATATGAGGCAACAGCGAAGATGTATTTTGTGCAAATTTTAAAAAATAATTCAGATTTACCTGAAAGGTATTGGCAGAGCAGAATTCGTCAAAGAGGCGAGCCTCAGGGCCATAATCATCATCTTTTTGGGGCACGAAAGTTCGAGGGGAGGCCACCCCCCTCCGTCCCGCAAGCATGTGGTGGCTCATCCTTGCGTGATGGTAATGATGGTGATGGTGTTTCTGCAAAAGCAAAATATCTGATATTATATTACATTATTTAAGAAATATACATTATACAAAGCTGTTTTCACAATGATTGTACAATTGATCATTCTTCACTTGATTCAACCCAATCAATAACAAACCTATTTCACTTCAGCTGTTCATTAGCAATTCAAATTGCCTCATTAGTGCACATTATGTTATTGTAATATCATCTGATTATAGGACTAAACGTATCTATATGTACTTGTTACACCATCCTGGTTTGTATTCTCTGAACATATGATGATTTCGAGTTTGGCTACTTCTCTTATGTACAGCAAGTTGTGAACCAACGAATTAGAATGATCTCATCGGCTGAGTATCAAATTATTATTTCGTCACTCATATTATTATCGGAAATAGTGTCAGTGTCACATTCTAGGTTTAATAGTACAATGTGTTTAGTAAACAAAGATCATGCGTGTTAGAACAATGCTGAATCTAAATATTATGATTAAAAATAGGTCAATAGGCAGGCTATTCAATAGATTAAGTTTGTAGTGTCAAAAAAGAGATAAACAGTGATTAAGTAGATCAATGACAACACAGTGTAGCACAGACTTAATTCCCAACATCAAACCGCAAAGTACTTTGCTATGAACAGATGAATGACAAACTCACTTCTGACATTTGTAAATTCTGAGTATGCAAAGAACCTTCACTGATTACTGTGGTGATCAGTGATGGTATGCAATTTATTTACACAGAGCTGATTAGCATTCAAGGTGTAGAAATATGTACAACAAAGAAGATGTGTTGTTGTGAGCCTTGACCTTTTACAAGTAGCAGTACTCGGTTGTTACACATACAACATGAGATGCTTTTCGATGGGACATAATTGACTAATAAATAATACTCCACAGATAGCTTATGGTCAGATACCGACCATAAATCTATTGAATGCACAACGATTATAGTATAATGTTCACCCACGACAGACCCACTTGTGTAAATGTAAACACTAGATGGATATACATACACATTAGACATGTCTTGCTATTGATACTGGACACATTTTGAGAATGCCAATGTACACTCACTCAGGGTGCCTCAACACAACACTGTACTGCTGTACAGTGGCAATTATGCCATCACAAAGGGGCGATTCCCTGGAGTACAGTTCTATCATGGATGGCCAAATACAGCACATCCTAGGGCATATGCTGACCGTATGAAGACCTTGGTTAATTGCTCTTTTCAATCTCTGCTCAGGTATTTCACACTGGCTGAGCAATTGTGCCTATGGACAGTATGGCAAGTCATGAGTGGAATGAGAGGATGGATCCATCACCATTATGTCACGGATCCTGCTGCTGCAAGTTCAGCAACTGCTTCTGTTCTATGCTGCAGTTGGTTCGTACACTGCAGTAGATGCTGTTGCAGTCAACTTGCTGAAGCAGAGCATCCTGCTGATTCATCAAGGCACTCATACCTTCATCGCCTCGAACCTGTCCAAAACCAGACTGAACCGTTAGTCACCTGTTCACGATCAACAACAGACATTATGCAGTGTTCCGACATGACTCCATGACCCTTCATTCCGCCTTTTTTATAGCACGGATATGTAACAACATTATTCAATGCTGTGTACCGAAAGTGCACTTGACAAACATCCTCTCTGCATCACATTATTACTTACGATTCGTAATTTATTTGGTATTTCATCAGTACTTCAGTAATTTCAAAACTGGAAAGTACCAGAACATACCCAGTACTGCCACTCTGATACAATGCCGGTAACATATACTTCAACATAAGTGGACTACAGAGGACAAAGAGAACCCCAATGGCAATGCAATACACGCATTGCAAATTAAGACTTGATAACTTGTAAGCATTTTGAACGGTTCACTGTGAAGTTTGAACATCATATATAAATGCCTGCATATTGCTCATTCTCATTCAGTGGTGAACTCCAGAAATGCACATATTCACTTCGCTCTCAAGGGAACGGCCTCTCATGTTATTCTGAGTGGATTTGTGACCTTAGCTCTGGTCAAGCCACTCAGCGGATTGGGTGTACACTAATAACAGTATTATGGACCCAGGATAAACAAAGGAATCTCAGCAGGGTCTTGCTGTTGTGTAAGCCCAGAACTCAAGCCTGGTGCAGATGTCCAGTTTTGCGTTTTAGGTCAACATGGCTTTGACTGATATGGACTGATGACCTGCTGAGTGGTCAACATGGCCACTAGTCATGTAGCAGTGACCACCAAGTGACCACCCAGTGACCATCGAGTCACTTCTCTTGTTGCAGTGGTTATATCACCACAAACAAAGCATGTAGCAGCATAGTAGGCTGTCTCCAAATTTCAACCAAATGAATCACATTGTGCTTATGCAACCCAAACATTTGCTTTACTATCTGACTGTTGTGGGCGCAAACTATGACTATACAAGTTCCCAGTAGCATTATGTGTCCGAGTGTCAATGGGATATAAACACAGATAATCCTGATAAAGATCTGATACATCAGCGACTCGGCAGTAATGCCACAAGGTGCGAATATTAGCTGAGTGATTCTGCAATAACAGCTATAGATATGTATCTTGCAGATATTCTCATCGATTTATCATGCTTGTCTGGTTGCGAATGTCCCAGAACTTAGCTTGTTCGGAGCCTCAGCCTAGTGGCAGTCCTTTTAGCATTATTTTTGGCATCTTTAATAGCTAATACTGAATGAAACTCAACACAATTTGTACAACAATTTATTAACTACGAATGATATTATAAACAACATTGCATTCCAGAAACCTAGATGGTCCAACATAGCCCACAGAGTGATAAACCAAATACTATACACATAGGGCCACATAGGTCTGGCATGTGACAAACAATAACTGTTTAACCCAGGGAGGGGTGGAGTCAATAGTTTCCAGTAGGTCAGCTAGCATGAGATCCCATAACCAACTTGTGAAGAACGAAGCAGTTTCCTAGCTGATAAATGCCAACATTGAACAATGAATGTACTGTCTCACAAATCAATATGAACCATAATATTTCTACCTTATCCAGTCAGACCAGTCACAGAGTAAAGCTGCACAAGCCAGCCATATATTTGCACAGACTGATCCTGTATTTGCTGGAACTTGCTTGGTAACTTCATACTGGATTACCTCACAGTGACCTTGACCCATTTTCAAGGTCACATCCCCATGTTAGGCACTCGCTGAACTGCAGTGCACAGATTATATCATGATTATCTCATTTCCAATTCCCTGTGCACTCTGTGCAGTTTATTTTCCAGATTGATAGGTTGTTAAGTACTGAAGTACAATAACAGGTTGTTAATTTCCAATTTCAGACACACCACAATGTAGCAGACTAAAGTAATAGAGGCAATAATGCCGCATTATACATGACAGATCAATAAGGACCATTTTACTTGGTGCCTTATCAGTACAATATAATCAAACTGCATTTACCTCAAGGTGATTTATTAAACTCAGCAACATTAAAAACGCACACATTTTCAAAGTATCATAACTTTTGAAGCACTACATTTACCTTAATGTCACTTGACAAATTTGCTTATTAGCTTCTCAACTAAAGATTGTGAATGTTTGAACAGGTTCCGTGGATATTTTTAAGAACCAGACATGCTTTTGTGACATAATGTCAAATTTGAAATTTGCAAAATTGAAAAAAGGATAGGGGAATAGAGTACAGATGCCTTCACTTTATTATTGATTTCAAATGGTTAAAACAGGTGTCCATCAAGATTTCAGTTCTAAATTTGACCAAAAACAGGATAATTTATGATGCTGATGATGAAAAAGTGTTGAAAATGATGTGACAAACAAATTTGAAAAACAACAACTTGACAGAAAAATCCACCAAAAACTCACAAAACCCCTTAAAAAAGTGTGAGTGACCACCTTGATTATTTCCACACTCCAAATATTGAGCTGCGACAGACTTCACATGCAATCAATTTTGGACCAATTTGCATTGGTTGTGATTTTGGTTTTTGGACATGATGCACGAAAAGTAGCTTTATCCAGCCGTTTCGCATTCTTTCTATATGAAATTTTGTGGACTTCCACAAAAGATATCAACAGACATCAGTGTAAAGTTTCATGAAAATATCTACTTTACAAGTTGGTTTTTAAGCTGTTCAAAAATGTGTGCGTTTTTAATGTTGCTGAGTTTAGTTGCTCAACAGTTTATACTCCAATTTTGTTGCGTTTGGTTTTTTTAGAATGATGATTAATGATTTTAACCCTGGAAGCAGCCAGGGAAGTTATGTTCCTCTAGATAGTCCTCGGTCCTCAAACCTTAGTGAACACCGTAGATCTAAAGGATATTAATTTGAGTATGAAATACATTGCAGCATCTTTGCTAGAGCACAAGCATTGTGTAAAATTTGTAAATGTTCAGATCATGAATAAATTAATTTCATGACCATGTTTTGAGAATCAAGACCTCAATGTCAACATTCTTATCGCTAAAATGACCCAGCCATTCCAATGTATTGTTTCAATGGATGCCTTCAGGGCAAAATGCATCTGTTACCCAGATTAGCTGTAGGCCATGTTGTGAATTATGCAGTGATTATTACAACATGTTGGAGATGTTGTTATCTAATCAAGTACACAGATGTTAGAATGTTTGAGTTTCCTTTCAAACAAGTCCCTGGGAATCCAAACTTTGTGTCTAGTGACTAGTAAATGCATTACGAAGACAAGAGCCACATTTTTCACTAAATTACCACATATAATAATCACTCAAGGGCCTTGAGCCCAAACCAGCTAGATTTAGCTGACAGTCTAATGAGTCTCGCCCAATGCCTTGGGAGAATATTTGTTCTGAAAGAATGTAATGTTAATTTCAAATTGTTAACCTTCATCGGTGATCATCATCCTACACTTGAGGCTTCGAAACATATTAAAGATTGTAAGTATCACTGACATTATTTGGGATGCTGGTATATTGTTTTCATGTTAAGCACAGGCATTACAATCATTTTGAGAAAAAAGCTTGTCACTGCACTTATTATAGCAATGTGAGCTTTTTGTAAGAAATTATAATGCCTATGATGTTAAGTACTGCAATTTAAATGACCACAAAAACAGTAATATTTGATTCATTGTTTGAACATATTCTGTGACTCATTAAATAATACTGTTGCGGCAAAAAACTGAATCTCTACAGCATACATGTTCAATTTGTGTTGTTCTACAGACTACTGTATTGTCCGCATCACTTCTTTTAACAACTAAACGAGGGAGTGAGTTAGTATTTTACCCGTCAGCACCAGTGCGGGCTATCTAGAGGCACAAACAGGCAACAAGTGAACAAGAAAACAACTGTCAATTTCAACCTGTCTGCACCACAAAACCCAACAGCTTAAGATGGTTATCCTAATCAGTACATGTGCCTTTCTGTAAGTGTCACTCCTGCTGTGAGCCTGTGACACCGAAGTCTGAAAATTTAATTCTGAAGCCGCAGAAAAGCAAGGTGACGCATCAGCAGTGGAATAAGTACGACTTGAGTGAATTGGATGACCAGACATCATCCAGGGTAGCATTCCCACAATAATGAGGATAATTGTATTTGCCCTAATCCAAGAGAACTGATAAGGAATAATTCCGGATAATGCTGTAGAGTGCAGTTGACACATCAGTAGCTAGCAACTAATTAGTTGTCTCTGTTGGCTTGTAACCCACATTATGGGACCTGGGACCCGTATTGGACAATCTACTCTCGGATTCAACAACTTAGCACAAGCTCCAGCAGTATTCCTCAGGGTGCAATACTGGTACCCACATTAGGCTTGGACACCGAACGTCTGACACTAACAGTGTTTTTGTAATCGAAAAGCAACACTCCGCATAGCCAACAATACTCCTCCAAAAGATACAACAACTAAAATCAACTTACAATACATGTAAGAAACATGGCAAAATATTTGCAAAATGAATTGTAGAATGGCTGATCAGTTGACGAGATGTATATTAATAACATTATCAATACATTTAGGCCTAATGGCAATTTTGCAGATTGATGGATAAATGACTGTGGTTTTCAAGTCCAGTATTTATGCACTCTGTAGTCTGTGTACAGGAGGGGGATACAGCAAGTAGGTGAACTGATGATTGAAACCACTGTCCAAAATAGGTCCAGATGACTTGGTCAGAGCTGGAATCCAATGTGCGAAGCTCAGAGTGCCACCAATTGCGCAATGCACACTCCCTTCCCCACATCTATTTTGCCAATCGCTACAAAACCAATAAACAAACAAATCAATAACCGGCATTCTTCAAAGGTGCATTAGCTAGCTGATCACATAATGTTGTGTCAAGCAAATCAACAGATCAGTCCTAGCAGCTCTCCCTTCATTGATGATGCAATGATCAAATTTTGAATCGATTGGCTATTTTGTCCCAATTATGTTTCTACAATTGCAGTGTATTTAGGTCAACAGTCATTTATAAGATAGTCAATTATACAATAATGGATGCCATTAAAATAATTTTCGGATTTTTAATGCTTGATTGACAGACCCCTCGATAAATGGATTTGTGATAGGTCTGACTTGGGTTGTGTCCTTTGACTCTCCCTGATGAAGTTATTTGAACAAAACATGACATATACTGGATTGCATTACATGTTTACAAAATCAGACATGAAAATTTAAGGCAATCCCACCTGACGTCCAGCAGGTCACAGAGGGTCAAATAAATGGAAAGAGTGGAGACCACTTTCAGCCCTCGGGTATCCACTTACATTGACCACTGAGGTCGCTGAAAGACTGTGACCTTAAACATAAGGGAAATCCCCCTAATTAGCTGGCAATAGCTGCTAATACCTAGAACCACACAGAGAGACACATGACACCATTGTAAGACCAGAGGCAACAGTTCAACTGTTGACAATGGAAATCACGACTGGATCTCAACAAACTGAATATTATCTGTACTATTATTGGAGGCAATTGCCTGTAACATGTGGTGTCTCTAAACTATACTATGTGTATATTGCATGGCTATTTAGATGCAAAGAAAAGTGTACCTAGTGACCACAGATAACTTAATATATCTCTCACCATTTGTTTATAAATCCAGAAACAAAGCTTAAGTAAATCCACATAAATCCTTCAGGGCTTCAGCGAAACAGTCTCCAAGGTCTAGTGACTATAGTCCTTGGTACAATGGTAGTGACTTCCTAAAAGCGCGAAAACTGTAAAACACTCATGAAGCTGAGTGTATTGTCAGAAGTAAAGTCATCAATAAAGAATGTTTTGTCAATCTGAGATTCAGAGCATCCTGCATCAATGCAACAGGCTACTGAGGCTGGCCATTATGAGGACTGAGTCACCATCCACCAGTTCGCTTCAGTCAGCTGACCGTTATTATTGATGGCTGTTCAGATTTTCATTCTTTTTTTGCCAAACTCTGGCAGATGTTTGTAGCCTCATTTGTTTTGCAGCATTTCTCATGGCCATGGAACATGATATGCTTGAAATGTTACATAAATTCGTAACTTAATTTGCACCACAATTGACAGGTCAAAGATCTACCCCCCCCCCCCCACCTCCCCCCTTCCCTGGCTCCTTTCGGAGTAACTATAGAACATAATGTGGACACTTCTAATCATGGAGCAACAGTTATTATCTGGGTCTCCATGTCAGCACAATGGCATTCCAGTCTTTGTTTGATACATGCAACTATGTTGGCTAACCCAGAATAGCAGGGCTTCCAATGGGAAAATAGCATGGGAGCCCAAGAGTCTCCCTGCAGTATGAGTGCACATCAGTCAGCTTTCAATCAGGGTGTGATATATCATGTCTGATATATGAGAAATATCAGCGATGAGGAATTTAGGATTCCCACAGTGACGGTGTAGCCAATACTACTTAGCAGCTTAATTGAGTAGCTTCTCATTTATCGCAAAGTTCTGGTAGTTTTGGACAAAAAAAAAAACATACACAGAAGCTGATTAGAGTAAAGAGTCCCCATGATTGGCCATGAATGGCTCATAATCCCCCCTGCCCCTCTACCTACAAACATTAAACAAAGCCCATTAATCATTTTCATAATTACTGCATAGGGGTTGAGGGTGGGGTGTTTCAGACTCCAATCAACAGTTCCTCCTTTCTGGAAGATACTTGATCAACAGATAAGCAAAATATGCCAAGACTGTTACTAATCTTTCTAAGACGAATTTCCAATCTAAAATCGGATTACTGATGGAGGTGCAGGTTAATATTCTGATAGATTATAAAAGACTAGTGTATAATAAGATTCAAGTCTTTCAGTGTATACATAGAATATAGGAGTACCATTTACTTATAGGCCTATGAATAGAAGAGACGATTTATCCAATCAGGTTTGATCAATAAAGTAACTGATCAAATACAATAGACGAAACAGATCAGTGAGATAAGCCTCAAGTGTATGATCTGCTAATATTATGAACATGACTTACGGCATAAGATTATGTCCTCTCCGGGTGAATCGACCTGTCTTTTGTCATATTTGTACGCTGAGTTGTGATCCAATGCAGTGACCGGAGGTGTACACCCAGGACCCCCCGTGTGCCTCTGTTTATTGTATATTCCCATGAACATGCACCGCCAACAAAGACTAATGCAATAACAGCTAATCCTGAACCACTAGTATTACAAGAATAACATCAGCAAACCACAGATACATCATATGTACATGGCACAGGCGATGTACCGGACCTCCTGCTTTTTTTGGTCATAATAAGGCAGTGGCATTCATTATGATGTATTCTGTGGGTGACTGTGCCAGGAAATGTGATCTCTACCAAGACTGAAATATGTTGTTCAATAAAATTTCCTTTTCCTGTATTGAAATAAATCCATTAGGGACAAATCATGGTGAAGGCCTTAGGCCTTTGATAAAACAACAGAACTCGCAACATTTCGATAAAAAATAAAAATAAGGCCACACCAAAATAATTTTATGGATGACGGAATCACCGCTCCTATAATCGTGAATTTAAAATTTAAATTAATTTAAAAATTAATTTTGCGCCCGCATGGATTTAGAGAGCCTGGGAAAAAAATAATTTTTTCCAACTCAAATGAACATAAAAACACAACCACTGGGTGTAAAAAAATGGTAGACCCCATTTTAGAAATCGCAGATTATGCTGAGCTTGCTCAAAGCAATTTAGTAGTTGAATGGATGGCTTTTTAATATTTTAAAGACAGTTAAGAAAATTAATTGTTGGACTTAATCAGAACCATTGTTCATTTGTTTCGGATGGCACATTTATAAGCACTAAGTTTCCCTCTCTCTTGCCTTGGTAACTCTAACTTTACTAAATCTCTTTTTACCTTCAGCGAACCAAGTTCGAAGAAGGTATTGTAATCACTGGGCTAAAAATGCTGTCCGTCCGCCGGGCGGGCGGGCGGCGGGAGGATTGATCGTTTCCGGCCCAGCACTCGGCCTCTATTGAATGTATGTGGATGAAATTTGGTACACATCTAGCCTGTATGGTCTAGTTGTGCCTTTTGATGGTCTGATGAATAGATCTTAAATACTTTTTGAAATAATTAACAAAATATGAAAATTATTTCTTTTCGTTTCCAGGCCAAGGCTCGGTCATTATTGCATGTGCATGAATGATATTTGGTACACATGTGGCCTATATGGGTCATTCCACTGAAACGGTGCACCCTGGTGTCCATTAAAGTTTCATGATTAAAAAATAGGTTTCTTTTGATTATCAACTGCCATATTTCACAGACCTAATAGTATTATGAGTGCAGAATATAACCACAAAAAATCATCAACCCTGCTCTCTTGATATTTAATTTAAACACATTTTACTGTCGCGGAGTTGCATAATTCCCCTTGTCCCAACCTGCTCAGTGTCTTTTTTCTTGAATAATATAATGGCAAATTGGGAACTGCACAATATAAATTACTCTGCAAAGGAAAGAAATATATGTCAACAACCAATGTGCACAATATTATTGTTAATATATGCTTTTAAATAAAGAAATAATGCTGAATTATGCATGTCCATGGATTTGACGTCATTCCTGTTACCGCATCTGTTGTTATACACTAGGGGTCACAGTGAATGCATGATTTGCGTAATTTTTCCACAAGGGGGCTTTACATCCTGGTACTTTTCTTCAGTGTGTGCTAAGCAGACGTCTGATGGAAAGTTTCTTTAAAATTTCGATTTTTTGGTGTCCCTTGTAGAGGGGTGATTTTTGTGTCCATACTGTTACCGATATTTCCAAGAAACTATTATGCTTAAAAAAAACTTTTTTAAAATGTTGTTTTGTTGTTGTGAATCAAGAGCCTTCAGAACTGGTTGGGTGATAAATGGGCATATCTGAACTGAGTTATTTGGCGAAAACAAGTAAAATGTCATTCCTGTTACTGTCCATCCTGTTATATGTTTGGTAACAGGAATGACATAACTGTAACAGGAAGGACTAATTCTCATCTTAAAGTGATATAATTCTCTAGTGAAACAACAAAAGACATAAATTTGGTTTAACGGTGTTAGTGTATGATCAATTCAATTTGATTTTTATCCTTTTAGGTGTAACCAAAACGAGGAAAGTCGGTAACTTTTAGGCTGATCTACTATATTTTGGATGGTAAAAGGAGCCTTTAAATTTTTTTTTTTCCAGCTAACCTAAGCAGTCAAGAGATGGAAAGTTTCAGCATCACTAAGATGTATATTGTGTTAAGTTTCTTTTTGAGAAACTTCCATTTTAACTGTTCACATGTATCTCCATTGTAAACATGTGTCAAGAAATATCTGAGATGTCCTTCCTGTTACATGGGTAGGCCTATCATTACAGTTTATACTTCAATGTCATTCCTATTACTTGGATAACAAGAATCCGCGGATTCAAAGCTAGCCATTTGGTTTTATATTAAAGGGGCAAGTGATTAACATGGAATGGGTTGATAGCAATTTTGACCTAATCTATCATATATCCATACTGAAGACATGTAAATAACAATTTGAAGAATGTAAATAATATCAAGAAATCCTCGAAATAAAAGGCTAGTAGGAAGCTTCTTGTAAATTGGAGGGAAAAGAATAGAATACGATAGATAATTAGCTAGTAAGATAGATAGGATGATGGACTTGAAAGAGGGAGCTTCCGTCTGAATAGGAAGGAATATGCATGACAGATAGGAAGAACAGGCAGAGATTATAAGTTGATATGATATGAACTCCATCATTTTAATGCAAGTGAAATACAATTAAAGGAATAAACCCATTTCACTGAGTGGCCTGAACATTGGCCCCAAACAACTTCTTGTTAAAACAGTGATTCTTAACTTGCTTTCCACGTGAAGCAGACATAGTAGGGTGGTCCAAAAACACTTTCTTCTAAATTTCTCTGATTTGAATCCTGCATTGTGATCTTATATCTATAGAAGGTATTGAGTAAAAATTTTAGCAAAATCAATTAATATTTAGAGGGGGCAGAAAACCGTTGAAGTTTAACATGCGATTCCCCTGCAGCAGACCTCAAAATCATCAGTATTTGCAAATCTTGCAAAAATGACCAATTATTGCGATTGAATAACCTTTTTTTTGGTATGTCAAGGATGCCCAATCTAGTCCTGATATTCTTTAAGGCTTACAAAGTTTCGTAGAAGGTCAGCATAGATATTGCATAGGTCAATTATCAAGCATCTTTTCATAAAAACAGGTAAATATTTCACTTACTATGAATAATAAATCAAAACTAACCTCCAGATTTTACTTTGCCATGCCAACTTTATCATATACTAAAAAAGGCAAGAAAATATTCACTTCGGAGAAAGATCTGGGAAATTGACAATTTTTTCTGTTGCGCCAATGGGGAATTACATGATATACTTCAAAAACTTTGTGCCACCTCCCGATTTGCCTGAAATTTTGCATGTGTTTGTTTTACTTATCAGGTCATCCATTTCTACTTTCAAATTGGGGGTTTTACAAGATTTGATTTTTCCCATAGGAATGTGAACCACGCTAAGACATAGCACTTTAATTCCAGCCACACAGCTTTCAAAATTTAACCTAAAGGAGTGACCAAGTTGTGAAGCCTTAAAGTTACCTTGAAATTCACTAAACATACTATAGATTGTCTCTTGGCTGGACCAATCAGAGGCATGGTCGGGAAATCTATCAGCCAATGGGATTGAAGGATTCAAGCACTACTTTTCCCCTGGTGTTAACTGATAGAATTTTTACGAAGCTAAAACTATGGGGCCCTTCTTTTTAAACAAATCAATTGTTGATGTGGTAAACTAGGAAACAAAATGCATGAACGCCGAAAATCTCACACAATCAAAACACACATTTTAGAGGGAAAAGAAAGTTGTACAATTAAAGTTTTATACCAGGCCAAATTTGGGAAAAAATTTAAATCAAAATGATTTTAATAACCTTTATGTTTTCATCAATTAAGTCACGGCACTAAATGATTATGTTCACTCTTACATTCTGAAAATAACATGCAAGCACTTCAAGAGGTGCTTGTAGATAGAATATCTAGCTATTTCGTTTTTGCACATCTGATTTTCTGTAAGGATCTATCTTCTATCTATCTATCCATAGCCCATTGCTGGTTAATTGCATTTCAAGTTCACACCTTGACCCTATTGACACAGGAAATCCAATTATATATATATATTTATTTCTCTTCATACACTTTGACAAGGTATATGGAAATATGTATGTTTAAATTATATTAGGTTACAAATTACACAAAGTTATACAGTACACAATATAAATAGAAATTGTTCATTTTCTCCAAATTCAATGAGGCCATTTCTCAAGTCTTTTATAGCTTGCACAGTTGTCAGATCTTCTGGCGTGAATTTGTAAAGGTTATTCACCACGGGAGAGGGAATATGTGATTTATCACCCGAGGCCTTTAGGCCGAGGTGTGATAAACACATATTCCTGATCCCATGGTGAATAACTGGCTTATACCACGAGACAAACACTCAAACAGTCAAACATGAGAGAATAACTGGACAACAAAGAATATGGGAACTATTCCCCTGATATACTGTAATGTTATTGGCTGACAGAGGTGTCGAATGGTATAAGTCCATTTATCTCAGTTTGCCATTTAACAGTTTGTGTTTTTCAATTAATGTGTTGCTGGCAATGGCACTCAGGTTATGGCCTATCAATGAATTCACATTGCATAAGCCATTGTTTGCTATATGCTTCACAACTGGATTGTCACTTTCAATCATGGTCTTCAGAAGCTTCAGAAATCTGTTGAAAACTTGTTTTATGGAACTGGTAGAGTTGACAAGTTTTGGCAAAAATCTGGTGTGAGTTCTATACGGGAGGCCCAATATCTGCCTGGCACACTTATTCCACATGGTGTGGAACTCTTTAACTTTTGGATCAGTGAAATCCCATGCTGCATGTATTGCATTGTATCTAATTACACTCCTGAAAGGTAATTGGGTTATATTGCTGTTAGACCTGTCAGGGAATGAACTCAAGATACTGCTAGCCTTATCCACCAGAGGGCCATACTGAATACATACAGTGGACAGTGCTGCCACCTAGCCTGTTCTTGGTTCACATGTTTATTGTTTTTTGTTTACAGTGTTTACTGTTTACATGGTTTATGGTTTTCAGAATCCCATACACTCATCACCCATTCCAATAGCTACGCCTATGGCTAGCTAAAAACTGAAAGTTATTCAAGTAAAAGGATATATGGGTCAGTGCAAAAAGTTGTCCCTACTGAGCTGAAGCTGGCCTCCAAATTTAGACAAAGACAATGCAACGAAGGGACTCACTATTTCGGTACTAGGCCTAGTCTCCCACAACTTGAGCACTACATATTTTGTGTTAGATATCTTACCTATTAGTACAAAATCTGATTTAACATTTTACATGAATCAGTAACACTTTCCAGCGAGAAATTTAAATTTCTAACCACTGAGGTAGCTGGAGTTATATCAGTGTGTCAAATTATTCTAAGTGTCATCAGGTATAATTTTGGGATTTGTCATTAAATTTTGACAAAATTTGTCCAGGCAGTGGATAATCATAGGTACTGAACAGGTAACATGGACATTTTACTTTAGCCTGACCTATAGGAAGCTTGTTGCTATCCAACAATGCCAGAAATGCCACAAATAGTTATTTGGATAATAAACAAAGTTTTTTTACTGACTGGTGAATTCACATGCTCATTGGTTTACATTATGAAGTATGGGTAACATGGACAATTTTCCCTTTTATGCCCAGAAGTACCAAAAATAGTAAAATTATGACAGAAAAATTTTGAATTATGAATTTTCTGCATGTTAGATGCTCTAGGAAAAGTGTAACTTTATCAGTGATGCAAAAGTTTTCTTATAAAACCCTCATTTCAGCGCGTAACAAGACAAAGTGCATGAAACATTCCAGCCCATTGTTTATGATACTCATTGAAAACTGACCATATGTAATTCTTGCAGACCATAAATAACATCCTCAATGCATATCTTGGTTATTCACAAACAATTTTCAAAATATATCTGTCGAGTAACAAGACTCACGGATTTGTCTTGTTACGCGGATGAAAGAGCTTTCTTTAATGCTACCGTTCATAGAGATTATGATATAGAGATTGTGATATTGATACTTTCTGCTTAAAATTTAACTATTTTTCTATATATATATATTGCATCCTCGTGTAATCATTTTACCAAAGAAACCAGGAAAGTACAACAAAATTTGCATGCTAAGTAACAGGACATGTCTTGTTACAACAGCTGTATTTCAAAGTTGTCATGCCATTAAAATCAAAAGATAATACCATTTTCACCTCCATGGCTATGCATAAGAGACTATTAAGAGTATCAGAAGGACAATCCCATTTGAAATCATTTTAAACTTGCAAACAGGTTTACCTGTAGACATTAACGTATAAACATGATAAATGATCTTGCAAAGTTAGAACTTTGCATGACTTTTAATACTAAAAAAAAAGTATTATAATTACGCTCTGATGTCCATGATTCCGGATGTGAAACATGTTTAATAAGCAATAAACCTCGAACAAATTAATAAAGCTATGAAAAGTACTCATAAATAGGTTTAGCTGCTTCAAAAGTCGAAATTGAAGTAAATGGAAAGTGAGGGGCAGTCCCTGATAAGATGTAAGCCAAATCATAATTCCGCATTGAGAAATTGTCAGTGGAAATTGCTCAACCCTTCAGTAACTATACAGAACCTTGACAAGAAATATATAAGATCAAGTCCAATCCAAATATCAAAGTAGGCCCACATGCTACAATCCATTAAATATCCTTTATGATGCAAAATGTATTAAAAATTTATTCATTTAACAATTATGAATATTAAATGAGCCAGCTTCACATGCATGCTGTCTAATTTCTCAATATCAACTGACCAGTCAGAGACGTTTTGTCACACAATATTTACATGCTACAAACTCACTCTTCATTTAGCCTAATATAACTAATAAGTATTCTCTTTAGTAGTTTACTATGAAGTACCAGGCATGAATAAAGCTTTTATCAGTGTTAATTGTTCCTAATTGCTGGTAGTATGCTGTGGAAACCCTGTTGAATAGTCAATAATATTTCTAAGCATCAAAACTACATAGATATATCAAGTTAAATGAATTAAAAGTTATCATAAATTATTCCGACTACAAAACTGGCAGAATCCTTTCAAATTACAAAAGTACGTCCTCGTAGAAATTAGGCATAGACGTTGGCATTAGGACTCTTTTGACTAGGAAGATAATCTGACCATTGATGCTTAAAAAATTTGACTGCAAACTGTTCACTGTCAAGAAAAATCTGCACATAGGCCTATGTATAATGAGGCTATAGGGTCATTCCATGCCAAATCACCCAGGGCTTCCCAGTTGACGTCATGGATTTTCTTTAAAAAATTCTCAAAAAAACTTTAACCTAAATGATGGAAGATTCCAAAATCTTTTTGTCCTACTCCAAATACTTTTGGAGTTATGAATTTTTTAAAATAGGCCCTCGGGGTATATTTTTAGTATTTTTTCGACCTTTTTGAAGATTCTTTAACACCTCACCAATCACTTATTATTTACTGGAATTGGCTGATTTTTTTTCTGTTTACCCCAGATGCCTTTAGGAAAGGTTGGAACTTTAAATCAATCCAATTGGTCAAATGGGTTTTTTGCAAAAAATTAAAATAATAAAAATTGCTAATTTTTCGTCAAAACGAATATTCTTTAATTTTCAAAAATTAATATCTTCTCTAATTTATAATGAATTACCACCAAATTTGGTGTGAATACAGTGGGCACCTAGTTTAACCATGTCAAAAAGTCATTTTGTGCTGAAACCAAAAATGGCTGCCACAGGCCTTCCTGAAAATGGCCTCGGAGCTGAAAATCCACTTTTTAGCAAAATTCAACAGCATTTTTCAAGAGGAAGGACTATTCTGATTTCCTTGAAACTTTTTCCAGATAATGTCCTAATAGCAGTTACAAACATACTAAAAAATTGAAAATGTTATATTCCTCCTTCATAGTTTAAATATTTTTTCAAAATATCAGAATTTCAACGTTTTTATTCGCTTTATTATTAGACCATTTGAGTTATTTCTACTTATTTTTAAGCTGAGTATATCTGTATTAAGTTGATATTAGTGATTTGAATCATTGCTGTGTATGATTACATATAGCTGTATTGGAATTAGGTCTAAAAGCAAACTAACATTTAGCATTTCATCTAATTTTATGCAAAAACGATGTCATCTTGTTCTTGTGTCAGGATATTTCATTCACTTGCAGCTGGAAAAGTAAAAATGATCAAACAAAAAAATGTGTCTGGGTTAGCCCCACATGACACACATGTCTCTCTCTCCTTCTCTCTGTTTAGGCAGATTATTGCAGAATAGACAGTAATTGGCATTGTATGAGGTATAAGAAACTGCAAATTAATCGATTTGAGGCCTGAGTGAAAAATAATGGGAGTTCTGCTGTATTGATAGAGCTTTGAAAAAGGCTGAAAACTCTCTCAAAACATTTATAAATAACAATGAAACAGTGGTAATTTCGTACACAGAGACGGACTAGAATAACTTTAAAAGTGAATGTACCGGTTTAACTGATGGACACCGGAAATGTATCTCATGCAGTAAGCCCAATAACATTGTCCTATAAGGGCATTTGCCATGAAATGTCCAAATGTGACAAATTTACAAATAAGGGTAATCTGAAACTATTACTGATTTTTATTTATAAATGAATTTTGGATTGGCATTCCAATATTTTCGTAAATTTTTGTCTAAAAAACGGCTTAATCTATGTCAACATAGCAGTAAACATAAAATAAGCCCCAGTGTGACTCCAATGCAGACATTGGAGTCACAGCCTGCTGCGCACAAAAAACTTTAGAAAGCATCTTCCTTGCTGTTTGTGGTCAAACATCAAGTTTTTGCTTCAAATCAACAGCAGCATAACCATTTACTTGCCCTAGTGCACCGTTTGTGGTACTTTTCATGTCTTTGAAGTCACCCAAGAACTTGTAACTTCACAAATAAACAGTTCAGTGAGAAAAAGCATCAATAAAAATAACGTAGCCTTCACTCAGACATTTGTGACGTCATCAATTCAGGTCAGTGACCTCATACTGCTTGTGTTGTGACATCACCATTCATGCCAGAACTCACTTGTTGGGGTCTGATGTGTTAGAAGAGGTTGTCAACTTTGTGGGCACATTACCTGATAACAGTGGCTTTATCACAAGGCAGACAGTCATAAATATAATAGATATGATGACTATAAAAATTTCATATGTTCGCGTACATACAAGGTACACATGATGTGGATGACTGGATTTGGCAGTCAGTTGTCTCCATAAAATGATTACTTGTAAAATGGTCATTACATACATTTTATTAAATTTATATTGTATGTTCTGTACTTATTCTGACACTGTCTGAGCATAGAGCAACATAATTTTCAGTTTTAGAAGCACATTTTCGATTAATTTGCAGTTTCTTATACCTCATACAATGTCAATTACTGTCTATTCTGCAATAATCTGCCTAAACAGAGAGAAGGAGAGAGAGACATGTGTCTCATGTGGGGCTAACCCAGACACATTTTTTTGTTTGATCATTTTTACTTATCCAGCTGCAAGTGAATGAAATATCATCCTGACACACGAACAAGATGACATCGTTTTTGCATAAAATTAGATGAAATGCTATATGTGTTAGTTTGCTTTTAGACCTAATTCCAATACAGCTATATGTAATCATACACAGCAATGATTCAAATCACTAATATCAACTTAATACAGATATACTCAGCTTAAAAATAAGTAGAAATAACTCAAATGGTCTAATAATAAAGCGAATAAAAACGTTGAAATTCTGATATTTTGAAAAAATATTTAAACTATGAAGGAGGAATATAACATTTTCAATTTTTTAGTATGTTTGTAACTGCTATTAGGACATTATCTGGAAAAAGTTTCAAGGAAATCAGAATAGTCCTTCCTCTTGAAAAATGCTGTTGAATTTTGCTAAAAAGTGGATTTTCAGCTCCGAGGCCATTTTCAGGAAGGCCTGTGGCAGCCATTTTTGGTTTCAGCACAAAATGACTTTTTGACATGGTTAAACTAGGTGCCCACTGTATTCACACCAAATTTGGTGGTAATTCATTATAAATTAGAGAAGATATTAATTTTTGAAAATTAAAGAATATTCATTTTGACGAAAAATGAGCAATTTTTATTATTTTAATTTTTTGCAAAAAACCCATTTGACCAATTGGATTGATTTAAAGTTCCAACCTTTCCTAAAGGCATCTGGGGTAAACAGAAAAAAAATCAGCCAATTCTAGTAAATAATAAGTGATTGGTGAGGTGTTAAAGAATCTTCAAAAAGGTCGAAAAAATACTAAAAATATACCCCGAGGGCCTATTTTAAAAAATTCATAACTCCAAAAGTATTTGGAGTAGGACAAAAAGATTTTGGAATCTTCCATCATTTAGGTTAAAGTTTTTTTGAGAATTTTTTAAAGAAAATCCATGATGTCAACTGGGAAAAGTTCTGAAATTTGGGTGATTTGGCATGGAATGACCCTATAGCCTACTTTTATTATTATTTAGAAACATCCCCGTTTTGTAACTCAATTGTCTGATTGATAAGTATCAAAGACATGTCTTGTTACCCATTCTTCAAGAGATTAATCACCTGGTCAAGTATTTGGATGACAAGTTAATGAAAGTCAATTACACAAGTAAATAAAGTGAAATTTTAGTGATCTGTTTGTCTCTGTGTGCTAGTGCTATTCTAAAGAAGCTATCAATAACATAGTAATGAATGAGTAACTGGACAATGTCTTGTTACCGAATTTCACTCCACATAATGTTTTATTTAATATAATCAATGACGGCCATCTGAGAATTTTTGCAATTCTAATTTGGAAATCTATACTTTTTCCTGATACCTTTTATATTGTTTCAACACACTTATATCAATGAAAAGTAAAAATAAGTAACAAGACATGTCTTAGTTACCCTGCTCCGAACGGTTTTGTAACAGGACACAGGCAAGAATGTCCAGTTACACATTCGTAAATTTTTGGACACAAATCTGTCAAAATTTAATCCTTGATGCAAAGGATTTACACTATCTTTAAACAAGATTCAAGCTCCTCATTTTCATTTTTCATTTCACTCAATGCTAATACGGCAATGCACAATTTAGGACAGAATAATGTCTTGGTTACCATACCATTTCAAAAAACCTTTACATCAGAATTCAATGCATCATTGAATGCTTGATATCAAGATTTCAACATTAAGTGAGCAAAGACTAGTTCATTTCACCATATTGCAGATTTCTAGCACTTGCCATTCAACATTTTCTTTAGTATGAGTAACCCTCAGTGAATGAGTAACAGAAAACATAGCTGGACATTTAAGACAAATACACTTGTGACCTTCATAAACAGCTTGAAACATGTGCAGCACTTTGGTGCTTCTCATGATGCTTTCTGCCTATTCTTCTGGATCTGCCAGTGGAGAAAAAACACTGCTCAATGTTATTATTCTGAGAAAAGACAAGGCCTTAATTTTGGTACGGGTAACAAGCCTAAAAATGGACATTTTTTCAAAGGTTGTCCTGGATGTGATATACATGAATAATCACAAAACCGCTGTGGATTTGAAGAGGCACTAGATATAATTTTCAATTTAAATGAATGTTTCAGCAATATTATTCAAAGGAAGGCGTCACTGTTCAAAAATGGACAAGTACCAGCATTTTTTTCAATTTGTTACTCGTACACAAGTATTTTTTAAGACACTGTGGTACTTACTGTTTCTATAATATGGGAGCACGGTAATTTAAATAAGATAGGTCAGGTATTAAAGAACATTTTACGATTTTATAAGGCCTCCCTGCAGTTAAGTATAATTCATAACAAGTGATCAATCTAACCCATGTCATTTTCTGTGCACTTTGACCTCCATTTTTGACCCCATTTCTGGACTTCAGACGCCAACTTTCAATATTCAGTGTTGTAATTCTTTTCATTATAGGGGTACAATAAACTAAAATTATTGTTTAATTTAATTATTTGCCTGGTTTTATGTGGTCCTGGCGAGCACTATGTGATTAGGCGCCATTTTTGAGATTGGACATGATGTTTGGAAATTTTTGGACAACTTTTTGCACTGACCCATATGTAATGATGAGCATTACCATTATCATATTATTTGGTGTGTACTATTTAAAAATGTGAAAAAAAAAAAATTTGTCGAAGTTGTCACCATTTTTCCTTAAAATCCCATACCTTAGAACTACTCAGTGCTACATTTGGGAAGCATTTTGATAAAAAAGAATAAATAAAGCTTATTTTTTTTACAACTTTTGGCTGGAATAATTAGTTCAACAAATTCTTTACATACTGACTACTTAGAACTGCATAATTAGATGTTCTGAAGAATTTATGAGCATTTATCATCTGGTAACAGGAAGGACACAATGTATAGCGCGTTGCGCATAAATTAGAAAAAAACATTAATTGCAAATTTTTTTTAATTTTGCCAACCACTGAGGTGGTAAAGTACACAATGTATGAAGTTCAACAAAGTTTTGATTTTGTTACTAACTAAAAATTGATTTTTCACATTTTGTAAGTCAGAAAGTGCACCATTTCAGTGGAATCACCCTTATGGTCTAGTTGTGCCTTTTGATGGTCTCATTGACAGATATTCTATACTTTCTGAAAAAATGAGAAAAAACATAAAAACATATTTTTTTTGTTTTTCGGGCCAAGACTCGGTCACTATTGCATGTACATGGATACAGTTTGGTACACATATGGTCAATATGGTCTTGTCGTGCCTTTTGAAAGGTCTGATGGGAAATATTATATACTTTTTGAAATATTGAAAAAAAAATTAAAAATTAATTTTTTGTTTCTGGCCTAACATCCGGTCACTATTCCATATACATGGATGAAGTTTGGTACACATATGGCTTATATGGTCTACTTGTGCCGTTTTATGGTCTGACAGATGGCTATTCTATAGTTTTTGTAATATTGACAAAAAATATTTAAAAGAATTTTTTTTTATATCGGAGCCAAAACTTGCCCACTATTGCATATACAGTAATGCAATTTTCTAAACGAATCACCTATGTAATGTAGCAGTGCTTTTTGATGCATATAACACTTTATGAATCATTTGAAAAACTTCAGAAAATTATAATAGCATTATATTTTTTGGTTTTCAACCGACACCTCATAACCTGTACTTTGTACATGCATGAAACTATACCATAATGCGTAAATTAGTCTAATAAGGCCTTTCCCTGATTTTACAAATCCTGGCAAGCAGATGGGAAGATGGCAGAGAGCGGGCAAATAGAGATAATTGAAGGCCACTACTCGACTGCTATTGCATACCTATAAGCAATTTCATAAACGCACCAATTTTATGATATTATTGTAATCTTCTAAAGGTGTTATTCGCTGAAGGTTTGCTGCTGCGCAGCCTATGTTTGCCTTTTCTTTATCAATTTGAATGCCTGCTACTGTTAACATCTCTTTTACCTGCCTCAGATAGGTAGATATGGTAAGTACAGCCCCCTAAGCCCAGTTGATTGTTGAGAAAAGAGCCCTGAATATGTTACACATTCACCTGATGTGAGAGATCTTTACTTGCCCAGTATAGACACAGCAACAATGAGGCTTGAAGAAGCCATAAATTTAAAGACATATTAAGAAATATTTATGGATCTAGCCCTATATGTATAAAGAAATTATTTTAACCATAGTTCATCAGCAAATATAACACTAAAAACAGGTTTTTTTTTTCGGAAAAACACTGAAAAAAATAATCATACTTCTAATTTAAATACCAATGGTAAGAACAATTATACGATACATAGTAATCTTAATAATTTTGTTTGCAAATGACCTGTTTATTTCCTTGAATAAGTTAATAATTCATTTAAACAAATTTAAAATCATTTGGAAGCTTGTAATTCGCAAATATTTCGACAAGCAAGAAAGGTCAACCAGAAGGTCATAATGACATTAGAACAACTGGTCTGGTTGGACAGCTGGCAAACCACAGACACTCACTGCTAAAAACTGTCACTGACAGTCACTCACTTTTAAGTCTTTAACCTGGAAGAGTCGAGCTTCATGAAGACCTTTTAAATTTTTCGCTCGCTCAAAATTTGCACCTTTTCGCAAAGTAAATTTTAAATTTAAAAAAAATTATTCGCTCGCTTGCATTTGAAAATCTGTCAAAAATTAATCTAAAAAATAATTTAAAAAAAAAATTTGCTCGCTCGCTCCATTTTTTTCTCCCAAAAATCCGTCATCCATAAAATTTATTTGGTGTGGCCTAATCATTATTGTTATCATCAATTAAATGAAATCACATAATTCTATTATAAATGGTATGTCAATGGTCTATAATAGTTCAAATACATTGCATACATTTGCAATTATACTGGATGTCAAACTTTCATATGTGACATATTTTGAGCATGCTTCAAAAATTGCACACATCACACACTCTGAGACAACTTAGGAGCTACTTAGCATTTTCAACACATCATCACACTCAAAATCTCATGCCTTGTTATGAAGTTGTTAGTCAAAAAGTTGAACAGGTTACTTTTCCACAACTGGACTTGTGCAGGGTTCAGTTACACAAGTTACACAAGCTGAGGTTCTAAATTTTAGTCTATAAGTAGACTGGGAAGGGTTAATACACTCAAAACACTCGATGTTTGTGGCAGAACGAAAATAGCTCTGACATCATTGGAGGTTTTGAGAGATGCTAAGAATATTTATCAGGGTTGGGGTGAAACAGAGATGGGGGGGGGGGGGGCCAAGCAGACTTACCCTGATATGAGCCATGTTGGCAACGTAGGATGCTTCCCTCTTAGATTCAGATAATCACGTTGTACTGGTGATTAGTGAACTGCAATGCATCAAGAATGCAAATGATTCGCAAATAATTAACATTAAATACAAATTTACAGTATCTCGACTAGTGGTCTGCTGACTCCAGTCCAGGACTCCAGGTAGTCAATCATTGCGACCCTGTCATAACAAGATGTATCCAACTTCATGCAAGTCAGAACTGAGAACTAGAAGTGCATGCTTCTGAGGGTTCTCTTCTTCAGCAGCAATACTGTTTACAAGAGACTATAGAGTGCACACTGAAACAGCCTTGCCCTCCTAAATATCTCGAAAAAGAAGAAAGACAAGCTTCAGGCCAGTGAAAAGAGCTCCAGGCAACATTCCCCAATCCTTGCTGGCCTGTCTGGTATGATCCATGTGCAGTAATGCAATAATCTCAAGAGCAATTTGTTGTCCATATAATGGTGAGTGATGGATCACTTATGAAGTTGCAGAATTCATGGCGAAATATCCCAGAACAAAGCAGAAAAACACTAACCTAGGAGTGAGTCCCCCATGAGATGCCAGGTAGTCTGGGCAATGTACAAGATGTAGAGCTCTGCTGGTGATGAAGTACTCAGGGTGATGGTATGTAGATCTAGCTCACTCACACCAAGGAAACATGAGAGTCCAGTCCTTATCTTTGCTATACTATGGATAGACAAAGAGCATATGGATGCTTCATCCCGAAAATGAAATTGCCAGAGAGAGCAGGACCACTCAGACTCCCCCCTGCTGGGCTTCTGCCAGCCACCCACCTCTCACACTGCAGATTTTGACTGGCTAGAAGTTAGTACCCAAGCTGCCTCAGCCCTCTAACATTCAGCTATGCATCCAGCATCTACAAGCCATATTCTCTCTACCACACCCTCCTCAGGTTCAGAAATGGGTCAGTCATTGGGCCCATCAAGGAATGTTGTCATAAAGACCACTTTGACTTCTCACTTGCTCTAGTCAATAAACGACCCATTACCTGAAGGAAGCTAAGCCCTACAGCATTTCTCCCTAATATGGATTTTTGGAAGAGCGAAGACATCATTGAGAAAATTCTGCCCAATGATCATTCAATCAGGTTATCAATAAAAAATATTACAATTAAAGCCTAGCAAAGAGGGGGGGGGGGAAGGTGTGGGAAAAATGAAATTATAGTGATCTGAAAAATGTGCATGTTAGCTACTCCATGGAGCTAGGAATCCCAAGCAATATCTGAAAGCCCTAGACTCACATCACAGTGTAGCCCTGATTTGGAGCCCTATTAAAGCTGTGCAAATAACTCCAATTAGCTTTGGCGTAGAAACCAGGAGAGGATAGCAGTAGCCCTCCTAAAAATCTGGCAGCCTTTAAAATTGACATTGAATTTGGGCAAAGATCTGAAAGCCCCATTGAACCAATGATGGACCGCCCCCCCCAAAAAAAAATAGATCATCTGTCCTGCACCTAGGCCTATGCCAATGAGGTTGAATCAATGAGGTCTTCTGACAACAGTAGTGACAATAGTGTACCTTTCTTTTATAACAAGTTATCCATATTCACTTGCATACTGTGTCTGCTGTGTGACTGCCAGTGCAATAGTTATATACTGAACTGTTAATCTTGAAACCTCAACCACAAGGACACCATGAAAATCCTGCGATACAAATCTTATCTTTCATCTTATCATTAAGTTGACAATGTCATCTTAATGCTACTAACACTTGCTTTCATTTGTTATTACTTCTACTCCATATCACCAAAATTTATCATATGAGACACCATGCTAAGGCTTGTAAACCAGACTTAGTGTCATTGAATCATGCCTGACGATGTTGATCTTAAATCCTCAGCTTCAAAAGAATCACTGGGGAATCAACTTAACTTCACCAAAATCTGATCAACTTCTGTTGCCACATCTTTACACCTAAAACATTTTGATATATGCCGCTTCAAACACAAATTTATATAAATTTGCAATCATGGGTGAACCTGAAGACAAGCTGAAAACCTGTGTGATGTCCTCTTTACTTGAAAATTGTTTTTGACAGAAACAATAATTTTAAAGTCCAAAATTGCACACTGTCACAGTTTACTACTTAATCACAAATTTGAAATGATAATATAAGAGTCTTATGAAGTAGCGCCCAACGGAAAAAACCTGGTAAGGCACATTTTGGTGTTTCTGAGACAATTGACTTTTAAATCCAGTCCTTGCAAAACATGTAAGGGATGGACATACTGGGATTTGCCAGTGTCATTCTGGGGTAACGGGCCACTTCTTGAAAATCTAAACTTAATAAATAGAAAGAAAGATGTCTGAGAAGTCCTATTTTGACCTTAAGTTAAGGCTTAACTCAATTTGGCCCAAAATGTGACTTACAAGGTATTTCCGCTGGACGCTAGTGAAGAGTACTCCATATCTGACTGCAATACATAGCTAAATGTAATAAGTTAAACCACTTTTTTAAAGTTTCTCTTCATTGCACACAGCCCCATTTTCAAAATCTCTCAGGACTAAAGTGACAGAACAACAAATCTGACAGTTGACAGGTCTCAGCTGTCAGGGACTCAAGACACTCAGCAGTCCAGCCAAGATTGAAATATATTTCTTGGTTATGTAGTTTAGGGACTTAAAAAATACATAGGCCGAATTATTTTTGAATATCCTATGAATACATATGAATATTTTGATTTTGAACGACCACCAACAAACCAAGACTGCAGTGAAGTGTAGTGTGTCAGTGTGTGCTACCAGTGTCACTGATAAACAGTTACATCACCAACAACTGATTTGAATGCCTCAGCACAGTCAGCTACAAATACATATTGTACATGAATACTCAAGAATCTGCATATCTTGAGAGTTCAAACAGAGGTAGGTTAATCACACATTGATCGCCAGAACATCGTTTGATGCAGGCAGCCAACATTTTTATTATTTTCAGTCAGCTCTTTGCAGACCGAGACAGGCTGAGGCCAGTTGGCAGTTCAATCAGAAATGATGCAAACTGTGGCATGGAATGTGATATCTGGGATAAGATTATGGTCTCACCTGTTCAGTGTAACAGACGGTTCATTCAGAAGGTATCATTCTTCGTCGATGAGTGGCTAATCCTATGGCAAATCATCAATTTCTCAAATACGACCAGTACTCTCCACATTCCGCCATCACTGACACAAAATGTCGATCATTTGCATAAATAGGTCAATAAGGGCAAACTCGTACAAGAGATGGCGTCCTCATCGGAAATAGCGACATCTAGTGATTTTTTACCAAAATCGTAACTCCGCAGTTGAGGTTATAAATTATCGTTTTAAGCAGGTTTTTTTTCAGTTGAATTTTACCGATAAAAAAAAGTCATTAAAATTTATAGGTTGATTAATTTTATTACTTGGTCTGAGTGAAAAGATTTTCTTCGCTTCTGAATTTTCAGTGCCCGGTCCTTTGATTTCCGGTTTCACAGCAGATCGGTAAACAGAATGGTGAGGAATGGTTAATTTTCCTAAATTTATTAATAACCATTAATTTTTAAGGGAAAATTGTGCTTGTATGTGATTCTACGTACACCAGTGCATATTTCTATACCATTTGTGTATCAATATTGTCTTTCTAAGGGTCGGATGGACTCGGATTATCTTGGCATGTTATGGTTGTCATGAGCCTTCACCATTGGTTTCAAGCTTGAAACCTTGACAGTATCTGTATCTGTCTGTATGTTTGAGCCACAGGATTCAGGCTTGAATATTGTCGTGGGTATGACAGTATGTTTAGATTTCGATTCTGCTGGTTTTTTCACAGATCCTATTTTAGGCATCACCTAGTACTGCTACAAGCATTTAATAGTCAAAGTCAAAGTCAAAATCTTTTATTTAACCAGGATGGCCCATTCACTTTACACTGGTTTCCAATGAGGTCCTGACACATAATTAGACACACAAAATTTACAGAGGACGCACAAAAACATAGGATTAGACAAGATATATACAAAGAAAATACATGTAAAAATAAATAAACAGGGTAAAAACATAAATTGCTAAAAAGATTAAGAGCAAACAGAAATATTAAAATATAAATTAAATTTGGAATATATAGATAAAAATGATCAATAAGGACCTCTATTGGATAAAATCTCATGCTTTAGC
Source organism: Platynereis dumerilii (assembly GCA_026936325.1). Classification (NCBI taxonomy): domain Eukaryota; kingdom Metazoa; phylum Annelida; class Polychaeta; order Phyllodocida; family Nereididae; genus Platynereis; species Platynereis dumerilii. The sequence continues at coordinate 190,128,486 of JAPTHN010000001.1, read as the reverse complement.
CTATTTTTAAAAACATGTACTGAGGTAGAATTTCTGACGGCCATGCTAAGTCCATTCCATGCTTTCACCCCTTGGTAAATGAATGCCCTTTGGCCAGTGGTAGTTCTGCATTTGGGGATCAGCAAGTCTTTTCTGTGAGATCTTCGTGTGTTATGGCCATGACTAGAAAATACTAATAAATATTTTATTGTCTTGCTCTCCCCAAATACTTCAATGCCTGACCAAATGTTGGCATTGCAAAAAGTGTTGTCAATCTATTGGCAGATCCAGTGGCAGTAGGCTTTGTGAATAGTCCGACGTGTCTATTGGCAGAGCCTGGCTCTGCATATAGCCATTTCAGTCTATTCACAGAGCCGGGCTCTGCCAAACAGCAAACGGCGAAACGCTGGCCGTCTATTTGTACAGCTCGGCTCTGTGAATGGGCGGGCCTTTATATTGGCAGAGCCCTGCTCTGTGAAAAGGTTGACCTGTCTATTTGCAGAACCTGGCTTTGCGTATAGCCATTCCTGTCTATTCACAGAGCCGTGCTCTGCCAATAGACGGCTGTCTATATGCAGAGCCCAGCTCTTGCTTTAGGCAGCTGGGTGGCCGAGTGGCTTAGGTCCCGCATGCTCCGCTAAAGGTCCCTTGCCAGCATGGATTCGACCACTCCTTGCCAGCATGGATTCAAACCCTGAGTGGGGAACCCAAAATTTTCAGTCGACCTTCATGATCAAAATCCCAGCTTAATGTCGTTCGGATGAGACGTTAAACTGGCGACCCCTTGTATCAGTGTCTATGCTGGGCAAGTAAAAGATCCCTCCCATTGGGTAAATGTGTAATGTGTTGAGGGCTCCCACTCTCCCATCTCAACCCTCGTGAGCGCCCAGAACTGGGCTTAGAGGGCTGCACTTACCATATCATTTCTATCTATGTATCTATCTTTCCCAAGAATAGCATGCAATCTCGTTAGCACTCGGAGGTCACTCTCTTTCACCAATCTCATTCAAATTTACTCTAAATTCTCTTTAGGTTTTTAACTTTTGACCAGTCACTTTTGGTGCCCTTCCGTGATGGAAAAAAAAATTAAACTAAATGGACTGGCTTCACTGGGTCAAAGGTCAACCATACCTCCCTCATCTTTTTATCCTTAGTATATCCGTGACCGGTGTGCCTGTGTTGGAACCATGCAGTCTGTGCTTAAAGTGCTTGCACGTTGTTTTTTTACTGTTAAAATGAGTTAAGTGACAGTTCACCGGTAATTTGTTATTGGTCACAGAAAGAGGAGCAAAGTTTGAAAGAAAGTGAGATTCAGATATACTATTATGTCTTTATATATATATAATGATGCAACTCTGTGGAATGATGAATCGAAGGACATGGTTTCGCTAATATCATACTGATTTTGTTGATGAGACCACCCTTGGCTGTCTGAGCACTTAACTGCATCTTTATTCGTTTAGAAGATACTTTAAATATCATTAATTTGTTTTTGGTAGTCTGGTACATTCAGTGTGGCTGAAATAAGTAATGGATGGACTTAACATGATTCATTTTCAGTTTGTCATGAAATGTCTACCAATACAAAATATAACCTAGCTAATGCAAAATTGCCAATACCATGATGTTATGCGAAGCAAAGTCCGTAATGGACATCTGTAATAAAAACTTAAAAGAGACATGAAATTGCAATGATTTAACTGGATTATTTACTAAAAAGTAGAAATGCATGTCATTAATCTGAGGTGCATTTATTGGGAAAAGATGGAAAACGCTGAAAATAATTGGCCTAAACCAAGGTTCGAACAGAGTTGCACTGTTTATTATGTTCTAATAAATATATACATAAATTTCAGCAGTTTCTATTTTGTGGCTGGCCAATAGTCTGTGACAAGGTGGAATGATGAACTGAAGGAAATGGTTTCGCTTATATATCATCTGATTTCTTTGAAGAGACTACCCTTGGCTGTCTGATCGCTATGTCACAGACTATTTTCATCTGCCCATAGGCCAGATTAAGAAGATTGTTGGCATGTTCAATTGTGCATGTTCTGAAGTTTTCTTTTTAATTTACAGGCTGCCCTTGTTCTAAAGTTTTCTTTTTGATTTACAGGCTGCCCACAAAGCACTACGTGTGAAGCTGAAGTTGGCCAAGAAAGCCAAGCAGAACAGACCAGTTCCACAATGGGTCAGAATGAAGACCGGCAACACCATCCGGTAAAAACCATTTCGTTGACATTAACTTGATTGTCCTGACTACAACAGCCTTGAAATTGTTGATATTCATTAATAATCCCAGTGGGCTTTCTCTGATGCACTTGATTAACCAATCCTTAATGCAATTTACTCTTTTAAAAGGGTAGGAAACTTATATCTATTAAACCTGAAGCGATTTGCACAGCCTTTTTGCCCTTAGCCTGAAGTGTCACCCTGGGGAGTCGCTGCATTGATATAATATGTATTGTCATTTAGCTCATTGTTGCATTATTCAATTTCAGGTACAATGCTAAGAGGCGCCACTGGAGGAGAACAAAGTTGAAGATCTAAATGTTGTTCCTTACTCAATGATTACAAAAAAATGGACTTTTTGCCGCTTTGTCAATCTGACTTTGGACATTTGAACTACTTTCTCATACAATAAAGCAATGGTCCACCAAAAGTTCATCTGGTGCTTTGTTGTGACAGCACTTTGAACCAGGGTGAGAAAAAACGAGAATTCCTAGGCAATTTCGTGGAATATGAGAAATTTCCAATGAATGGTAGCAAATCAAGTGAATACTTGCAAGTCAAAGATTTGGATCTTCGAAAATTTCGGGTGAGATTCTGACATTGACTGGCCTGGATTCCCGTTTTTGCAGCCATGCTCAACAGTAATCAGCAAGGTCATTTTGCAGAAAATGTACTGCGGGTAATATGGCCTAAGTGCATTGGTATTTGGAGTTTTTTGCCGATTTTGGTGTTATACATTTGGTTTGCCTTGATACCCATTTGTTAGGGTAAAGGTTGAGATGTCCACTTGTCTGAAAAGAGTGGAGTGGTCACGGCTATTTGGTTCCAAGATTTTGAGCACTGGTGGTCAGTTGCAAGTTGCCAACTTGCAACTCGGTTCCTTGAAAGTCTTTTCGGTCCCCATTTCTATAAATTTTTCAAATCTCTTGCACAGGCAGATTGTTGCAGATGTAATCTTAGCGAAGGGCCTAAGGCCGCTTGCTCGTCAGCACTGAATCCGTCCTCCAAGGAGGCATGGAGCTGGCAAGCAGAAGCATCTCGGCGTTTCCACTCATCCTGGAAAACCTTGAATTTTGGGTTGTGCTTTTCAACCTGGAAAATGCGATAGTTGCACCAAAAACCTGGAAAAAGTCTGGGGTTCTCTTGCCAAATTTGAAATGGTTCAATAAATAGTGGACCTTGACAACTGTCCGGGGCAAAATCAGAAGAAAATGCGGGGTGGGGGGGGGGGTGTAGACCTTGAAAATTGCTTTTGAAAACCTGGAAAAAACCTTGAATTTGAACTTGGAAAAAGAGTGGGAACCCTGAGAAGATGAAGGGCAGATGTAGAGCACTGATACTGAGTGATAGTGGATGGCATTTTGGTCTCCTTTCTCTGTCCCCTGCCCTCCATACACCAGGGTCCCCTGGACAAGTAAAATGGGGGGGGGGCGGGGGGGAAGATTACCAGAAGAGACATCGGAGGAATTTTTAATTTCGCCTCAAATTCAGGGAAACCAGGAATTAGGTTTTACAAGGGTAATGTGTAATAAGCCTGTTTTAAGAAAACGGCTGTAAAAACTCAGAGGAGTGAAGAAGGGTCAAGATATTAGATATTGTCCCACTATGAAAAGTTAAATGTTCCACGATGTTGATTGACCAATTTCGGTAACAGAAATTATTTTTTGGCCATCAAGGGATAAACGGTCTTACTAAGAAAAAAAAGAGCACATTTGAAGCGCTCGAATTATTTGACTGCAGTACAATCGTAGTAAATCTAAAATTTGGTAATTTAAATAATTCGAGTGCTTCAAATGTTCTTTGTTTTGCTTTGGGAATTGTCACCGGAAAATAAAGACCTTGCCAGTTTTGTCTAATTTTAACGAGGGGTACTCGATATAATGTATTGAAGTGTATATCTGATGCTGGCCATATCCAATCATTGAGAGACGGATCTTGTTGAGCCCCTCTTTCACCAGTGAAAAAAAAATTACTGAAAATCAGGCAATTAGGTCAAAAAGTCCATCAAAAATCCTGTTTCAAACTCGAATTTTTTACCAAATAACACAAGGACCATTTCTAACTGACAAGTTCTTATAATCACTATTAAGTTGAGCCTTGTTTGGTGACAATTTTGAATAATTTTGAGTCTTGTGAGGTGTCAATTTTTACATTGCTCGAGTCCGGTTGGGTCACACTTTCGCGGTCTCCGCGAGACAGTAACTGAAGTCCAGGTTAACAATGGGTACACTCGTTTCGCTGCTCCAAAGTGCTCTAGGAGTAGGAGTAGTAGTGCTGTAGGAGTAGTTTACTACCTGTCATTTGTTTTGCATTTCCGGGAGTAGGTCGGAGTAGTTTGGAGTAGATAAGAAGTACTCCCAAGAAATTGGGTTATCCCATGACGTAGGATTGTTTACAAAGATAGATGACTCTTCAGAAGCTTCGATTTAGTGTCTTATTGCTTTTTTCTGGAATGAATTTCTGTATTTCAATCCAATAAATTAAGAGCAATCGATTGAGGGTGTCAATCGACGTCGTAATTGCCATTAACTAGGGAATTCTAATTGCTACGGAACCCCCAAGTTATGGCGATTCGAACTACTCCGTTATGTTCGATTTGGACCAACCTTGGAGTAGCTTACTCCAGGAGTAGAAACGTCACTTCCTGGAGTAGATACGTAACTTCCGGAGTAGTTAGAGTAGATGGTATCGAATGTACCCTTTTCAAGGAGGCTGTTGATCAATCCGCAGACCAGTTCAAGTGGAGTTTTTTTGGGGAGAAATTGGTCTCCCGGTGGCTCCAATTTGGCCACAACTTGGAGATCAAATTGAAATCTGTCAAATGCACCGGTGTAGGAGTCCTTCGTCAGGTCTATTCACCTGCCATCCGAATGAGCAGGGTTTAACTGCCTTACTGATAGTATTCAAGAGTTAGGGTTGGATGAGTACCAAAAAAAAAACATACATATAAATAGTGTAATATCTTTAGCCAATAACAATTTATTAATCACAGTGATGTATGAATACAGTAGAATGATATAATATGTACAAGAGAAGCAAACTTAATGATGAAATCTAAACTACTCCGCATGATGATACCATTACCAGGTACAGGTTTAAATTGCATAACTTAGCTCTAACTGAGATGCTCAAAAAACAATTAAAAAAAATATGACAATCAATTATATTTGCAAATCAACATGTATGTACAATGAAACCATGTTTGTATGCAAAATATACAAACATCAACAATTACTCTTCAACCACTACATTTAAAGAACTCAAGATCATGAAGTTTTTAACTGGGCAAGTTGTTTTTCGATATCACTATCTGTAAATCCACCGGCCGATTCTTTTAGGTTTCCTCGGTGTGCAGAAGGTGCATCTGCCATCTGAAATATCCCACAGTGAAAATAAATTTTACAATTGGTTGACATTATTGTATGTTTTCAAGTTCGTTCAGATTAGAGAATCACTATAATTAACTTATTCTAACTGATAAATTTTATTTTAATTGTCATTCTAAGACCAATATTTGAAGATTTAAATAATAATTCCTTTTAAAATTTGATTTGAAGTATTAACATCAATTAAACTCATTTAATTCTCAAAAACAAGCATTGCAAGTGTATAAAAAATATATGGGCTCAGGGGTGTATCTAGAAATGGCCTAACATGGGGGCAATAGTCGAATACGGGACTTTTAGCGGCTTTTCCTAACTTTCACATGTTAATTTGGGCCTGGGGGGGGGCATGGCCCAATGCCCCCCCCCAAAATACGCCACTGTATGGGCTAGCTCAAATTGTATCTGTTTTTACAATATATTGTTGTTTAAACCTGCAAGTTGCATTTTACACAGAATCGGTTGATGTGATAGTTTTCATATTAGCAGTGACACTGTCAAGCATACATAGGCAGGGTTGGATAGAACTCATCTCAATAGGGCTCTCAATTTACTCTCAAAGCACATAAATTTGGGTCTGATATCACTGCTATCCCAAAACACATTGCATGGCAGTGTTCCAGCTAGGATTTGATTCGGGCATACTAATTTCTAGAAATAAGGGCACTTTTTTTTTTTTAATTTTTTTTTGGGCATGGCGGACAAGGGTCGGGCATGGCGCGGCGCCATGCTCAAATGGCCTAGCTGGAACACTGCATGGGGGATAATTAGGCCACACACACAAATTGGTTCTGAATCAAGGAAGTCTCACCTTGCCAGAAATTTCAATTCCAATCTCGTCCAACACTTGGCTGACAATGGCGTCTTGTTCTTCCTCGTCCCCTGATTCATTCATAATGTCATCCAGCGTATCATTAACTATAAAGAAGGAAATATAAGTGACTTCAAACAGTGCAACACGTTTTTAACTTCAGTCGTCAAACACCTGTTTCATAACTCTCCTCACACCATGGTAATTCCCTATAGGCGTATGTACTTGAAATTCAAGGGACAAATGAGACATCTTTATATAGGCTAACATACATACTAATCCTTCACCATTAATACTCCATATTGTGTCAGTTTTCATTTTAAAATCTGAGATTTTTTGCAAAGGAAAATGTGTAATGGAAACTGACATAAAATTCTTTAAACAAAATGTGCATGACTAACTTCTACAATTTTAAAGACGGATCAACAGTGCTTCCATAGTGAACGTTGGACTATATTTATAGTTAGATAGATGGATCAAATGTTGCAATTCAAACTTACTCATTTCTTCTGTCATTTCCATTTTTGCATTTTGTCTCTCAAACTCTTGCATTGTCTTCGCAGTTTTCATTGGATCCATGACTTTATTCATGTTAGTCATTGTCTGCAACGGAAAAATAACATTTTATATCTTTCATATTCCAGTATTTGATTTACAACTCCGCATTTGATTTAATTTCAGGAATCTCCAAATTTCACAAGAACCCAGGGGTTCAAAATGGAGGTGGTGTAGTGACTAATTTCGCATACCATGAATCCAGTAGATCATTCATCCTGCACTGCTATGACTACTCCGATAGATTTATAGATATATAGATTTATTTGCATATAGATTAGACATCCAGCATTATGTATATACAGATAGATAGCTAATAGATAGACAGATATACATGAGTGCTGCCCTTTAAGAGCAGTAGTTGCTCAAAGTGATTGATCGATGAGATGGCAGATAGAACACAAGTTCTCTACATGTTGCACATTTATCCCATTTTAAAATTATCAAAAGGGACACCAATTTAACATCTCATTTGAATGAAACACATTTGGGATTTTGATCTTGAAATTCCACTGAAAATATTCTAAATTGACTTACTCACTAATATGCTGCTCTATACATATGTCAATCTTCCTACCACTGCCAGCTAACTTGTGGACTGCCAAATTGTACAAATGTTAAGAGCGCTTGTCTGGCTACCACTGGCGCTGAGGGAGTGGGTTCAAATCTCACCCCGGGAACTCACTTCAGTCCGAGCCCATGGGACATTAAACGGAGGCGGGTTGTATCCAGTATTCTATGCTGGGGCAACTCAAAGACCCTGGGCATCCCTGAATTAATAGGGTATGCGCCATACTCACAGTCTTCTCATCACTCATCATCACACGGCGGTCACCAAAACTTGAGAATGCCGATGGCATGGGAACCTTTGGTAATGTTCCCTTAATCTCAGCCCATGGGCACTGCTCTGCGGCTGCCCTGAGCTGTATCTTGTGGAAGGCTCACCAGAAATTTCTTGAACCCCATGCGGAACATGACCAGTAATGGTTACGATAAAAGTTAAAATTACAACTGCATCAATAAATCCAGAATTCAAAAATAGCTCTGACAGCTGAAATGAAGTGAAATCTCATATCGGATAGGCATGAATATTATAGAAAGATGGATAGATGATTGGGGCTATATGTCCAGTATTTATGCATTTTGTAAGCTAATTAGGAGGACATAGCAATGGGGCGAAGGATGATTGAAACTGCTGTCCTAGTTGACCCGGTGAGAGCGTCAATCAGACCCTGGAGTCCAAGGACCAGCGAACCAGGCTGCGATTGACAACCACAGTGTGCTTCAACTGAGCTAACCCTACCGGCCTACCCTACCCCCATCTCCCAGACATTGATAAAACTGCGTAATATAACTAATCTGAGTAATCTATCTATTTGATCTATATAATCTATCCTTCAAATTAATGCAATCAGATCTATCTAATACACCCTTTTAAAAAGTCCCTTATCTATCAATCTATCTATCTATCTATCTATCTATCAGATTCTATCTATCTATCTATCTATCTATCTATCTATCTATCTATCTATCTATCTATCTATCTATTTACCCATCCATATATATATCTGAGGGCTATTCCATTTAAAAATCTGGGGGGGGGGTGGTCAGGTTACATTTTTGACCCCCCCCCATGCATCTAAAGTGAATTAAGTTCGACCCCTCCATGCGTCAACTTCGATATTTTTGGAGACCCTACATGCATTAAATGCGAATTTTTTACCCACCCTACATGCATCAAATCCAAATTTTTTTCGCCCCCCCCCCACGACAAACATCTTTTGACCCCCTCCCCCCAAAAAAAAATCTCAACCCTACATGCATATAATTTTTTTTAAATTTTCACCATCAAAAATTAAATTTGCTGGTTCGATTGCAGACGCCAAACTTTCCATTTCGCAATCCAATAAATGTGGTCTTTGGCTGCACTTTATTACCTTTTCACTTCCAAGTTTGAATTGCCTTCATGAACTGCAAGAATTTGTCTTAATCTTCTGTGGCAATTAAATGCAAACAGTAAACCTCGAAAGTCGGATTTGCATCAAAGTTAATGGATCTCTGCCTATCTCAGACAATTTTCATCGGAAAACTTGCTTCATATTTCTGACTAAGAGTTCTTTGTCTGATATCAGGGCCGTTGCCTGCAGAGGGGCAAGGCTGCCCCCCCCCTAGAATTCGGCCAGTAAAGGTGCATTACAATGATATATGTAAAAATTTCAGATATTCAAGGGTTTTCCAGGGTGCACATGCCCCCCCCCCCCCCCAGGATTCAACCCAGCCTACGGCCCTGGATATTCTCTTAACTTGGACAGAATAGTGCAATCTATTTTTGTCCGCAAGGTTAACTGTTCTCCGTAATATGATGGGGGTGAAGCCAGCCAGACTTTCCAAAATTCTTGAATTTATTTCTTATTTTCCAACCAGCTCTCAAAGATATGATGGAGGTGGAGGCAGTTCTCCGTGACATGATGCAGGAGGAAGTCAAATCCTCCAAAATTCTTGAAATTAATATTTATTTTTGGAAGGGACTTAATTATTCCATTTTTCTTGGCCAATATTTTCTAGTGTCTTGATGACTCCATACTGAGGCAGAGGCTTCTCTGTGCTTAGGAGGAGGCCTCTCCGTGATAGGACAGGGGCCTCTCCCTGATATATGACAGAGGCATCACCCTGATAATGACGGAGGCATCAGAGAAGAATGTTAAATTTCACAAGATAGTAAAAATTTCCAATTTTGTTTCAAATGATTCCAGGGTGCTCCCTTGGTCTAATTGATGATTCTCTCAAGAAAAAGTCATTTTATTCAATTTTTAGCATTTTCTGTATTACTGTAACTTGTCTTGAGGCAGAATTCAGATGTGAAGCATCCATTAAATTATAATATATTGCCTCCTAAGATCTGGCTCAAGATTCAGAGCTGACCCCACCAGAACTGTCAAGATATATATTTAATTTTATTTAATTAATCACTGTCAATGAACTTTCTGGAGACTCCCATCAAAAGGACCACAATGGAAATAAGAGTAATCTTTATTGTGTAATCCTACTGTTTCATTTTTAAGTACAGTGAATAAATTTAAATCAAATCAAATCATGTCTTACAAAATAACTCCTAACATACTGAAGAGGATGTATACCATTCAGGGGTGCCGGAACGAATTGCGGGCGGCAGGGGGGGTCAGATAAAATAGGGCAAATCATATTCGCGCCAATTTCGCGTGACAAAATTTAAATAGAGAGTCATTAATAATTTTAGAAATATACTTATTTATACTTATAAATTTGTGCCTAAAACTTAGTCCGACAAAGGCTGACCAACAACAACTTCGATCTACCTAAAACTAGTAAAATAAGGCCTTATAAGGTTTTTTTCTTAAAGATCTGAAGGGCACCATTGCCCCCCCCCCTGGACAAGGCAGGAGGGGCAATTGCCCCCCCCCTGCCCCCCCTGTTCCGGCACCCCCGATACCATTACTCTCCAAGGGAGGTTCGCCCTAGACAGAGGTGGGAATCAATCTCAAGAAGAAGAAGAAGAAGAAGGGTCATGGCCGTCTGAATGTTTATTTCTTTTTTGATTAAGACATTTATGGCTGCATTTTGTAATAATAAGCTTATAATTATGACTGACAGGTACCGAAAATTACTTATTAAAGTGTTTTTGCACATGTTTAAATAGTTTTTTAGTGGTTTCATGTCCATTTCAGGTCAGCAGAAGCCCTGAAGTTAGGCCAATTTCGGCACTCGCGAATTTTGACAATGCGGTGACCTGTCAAATTTCGTCTGAAATAATGGTTTATTTAATTTCTTGTAGCATGTATGTAGCAATTATTTATTTATTAGGTGTAGGAGGGGGTCAGAGGCCCCCCTACATGCATCTAAATCGAATTTTTCGGGTACCCCCCCTGCATCTATATCGATTTCTTTGGCATCCCTCCATACATCTAAAGTGAATTTTCGCCGACCCCCCCCATCCATCTTACGAAAAAAAAATCAACCCGACCACCCCCCCCCCCCCCAGAGTTTTAAATGGAATAGCCCTGACTAAAATAGTTGGAGATTAATAAAACTATTGAAATCTCATCTCTTGTGACCTAGTATTATGTTGACATTAATTTCCAGGTCAGAAAACTGACCAATACACATCCTAACGTCACCATGACATAGTTCCAGGTCAGCTCATTTGCATACAACAAATACAATACACATTATTTTCAAAATGGTGGATAGCTCATTTGCATACACTAAACACAATACACATTATTTTCAAAATGGTGGACTGTAAGACCAAAAAAAAAACTCCAAACAAAAAACTGATGAAAGGAGTACTTAGAATTATTTTAGGTTAATACAAGTAAGCTGCAATATTAGCCCTGTACCTGTAGTTTCGGGCAATTTAACAATTAGTAGATAATTTGAAACATGCAAAGAGTAATTTCAGATTTTCTTCTCCAATTTCAAATTTCCCGCCTAAATCTTACAGTCTTACCCACTCTCTTACCCCCCCCCTTCTCACCAACTACATAAATGGCGGTGTGTAAACACCTCCATTAAAAATTACATTGAGATTGTGTGACTCAAATTACCTTTGTTGTTGTAGCCATTGCATCTGCCATTTTCATATTTGAATGCATCACCTAAAACAAAGAGTCTTCAGTTTTACAACCTGTCAAAATTATTATAACTATTACCTGTGCTTCAAATTAACTGACACTTAGAGAGCATCATAAAGAGTGTCACCAAGTTTAAAACTGACCTTAGCCTGCGTTCCAATGCTCTGTACTCTTGATCCTATTGCATATGACTTTGTGCGTTGTTTCCGTAATTGTACCAGCTGTTTGGCGAGAATTGTGGCTACCTGCAAGAGAAATGGGACAGGTTAGTTTTTTTTTTTAAGGAAGACTTTGCACTATAATTATACCCCTTGCTTCAGTTTTTACCCAACTGTAATAATAACCTGCTTGGAATATTTACAAAAACTTCCAGGGTCATGGGCAGTCCGCGGCACCTGGGGGGGGGGCAGCATGCAATTTTCTCGAGAGGCACTTGCTGTAATAATTGTGTATTTTAGCCAAAGCAACAATTTTCATATTGGGGCACTGGGGGGGGGGGAGCAACTGTCTTCTGGTCAGCCCCTAGGTGCTGCAACCCTTGTGGCTAACACAGTAATCCTAATAAACTTACCTGTTTATTGCCCTCCTTAGCAGCTTTTTTGATATCGGCTTCCTATAAACAGAAAATTACCAAAGTCAATGAGTGTCTAACTTTGATGCAGTGAATAATCACAATTTTCTTAACTTATACATTTGACTTTGTTTGCCTAATGCTCTGATAAGTAATGTCTCAGAAAATTATACAGCTACAGGTTATCCAGAGTATTCTTTGAATAGACATTTATAACTCAGAAAGACAACTGTTACTGATTTCAGTGATTTGACAAATTTTTTACTAAATTGATATTTTTCATTACCATTTCCTAGCTGACACTTAATTAATGTACTCTAAAGGCCTAATAACATATAACTGGTCAACACTAATATGCTTACAAGTTTCTTCTCCTGTCGTTCCAAGCCGCTTCTATCCCTTTCAAGATCCCTCTGTGTTTTTCTGACTTGACGTTCAGTTGCCTTCACTTGATCTAGAAGTTTGAAAGAACAAACATGATTATATTCAATTTCATATTATGAGAACTGATCAAATGATTTTGCAAGATGCAGCGTCGCAGGCAACTGTCAATTCCAAATCGCCAAGGTGTGACAGCTAGCATGAGTATTGACTCAATTGAGATTTCGTAAACTGCCAGGCCAGTGCCGGCTCAGTGCTCACCATGCATCCTAGATCTATAATTCATGGGATAGTCATAGTTTGGACATTAGAATAGATGGAATATCATCCTCTTGTGGAAGTCCGTTATCTAAGAATCTAAGATTATATTATAGGCCTAATAGGTCATTAATTGGCCATTGCATGGGCTGTTCATTGTGTCGGAGGACTGTGATTGATGATGTGGGCAGCTTTGAACATCATTTTATTTCTTCAATTTCGCCTAATTTTTAGGTGAAAATCCTGAAATGAAAATGACTGCAATGCCAATGGGCTGACTGTACTTTGTTTTTGTAATCTCCCTCACCAAAATTAACTAGAATTTGTGTCGCAAGCGGAACACATGCGAGTTCACCATGCGTATGTTGTTTTGCAATTTTGATGCGTTGATTCTTGGGAGAATGGTCGGTGCCCCCCCCCCTGAATTTCAGATACCTAGGGCTGATGGTTGCAAAAAGTGAAGAAATGGATGGACAGCTTTAAGAAGTGAAAAAAAGAAAGTACACTTGAGTGGCTTACAACACAATTATGGCAACAGCAGGAAGCCCAGACCTAAAAGGTATTGAGATGAGAACGGTATGGCAGATGATAGAGGCCTGTATAATACCAACTGCCACATATGCATCGGAAGCAGTAAACACTACGAAGAAGGATACCAAAGACCTAAAATGGACCATCAACAGTGTCATAAAAAGAGTACTAGTAGGCACACCCTGATCTACCCCATGGCCATAAGAACCGCTTAACATGGAGACAGGACTGTTGGAGTTAACAAGCTGATTGATCCCAGATTCTACTATTTTACTGTTTGGTTTAAGGAGTCGGCAACATTAGTGTTAAAAGTGCACACTGATTTACTCAAAGCTGTCTGTATAACATTGTTTGTTTGATTTTAAGCTATCCATACTACCAATGTCAAAACGTCAGTCTGCTCACAGACTCTAAACGAACAGCACAACTGGAGATCCAAAAGATCCAAATTACATAAGAGTTGATAATATTACATAATAAGATGTAACGTCCTTCAATACTTGGCTCTGTGCCAGCAAGGGTCACTGAGTGCACTTTTCGCGTCACTGCAATCTTAAAAGATAGGAGGTTACTCTAAATTTAATAGATCGAACAGATAAAGGTGATAAATCAATAGATAAATGCATCTTAAAAATTATTTGTCATGCAGACTAAATAGGGTGCAGCAAGAGCTATACAATGCACTTATTTTGGTAGAGATATGTTTAAAATTAAAGTCACAATTAATTATATGAGTCAGCAGTAGAGTTATGCTCGTTTGAGCTAGAAAAGTGGTTGATAGACAACTGGTGTGTGTCTTTTCTAAGCAAAATTATCTAATAAATGCTATTATACATGTATTATAATGGAAGGGGTGCAAGAAATGATGAGATAAGACTTCACCCCTATAATAATCTGATAATGACCTTAAGTTGCACCACCTCCTCCAGCATTACACAGACTGTAGGACCAGTGCTAATAATGACCTGAGAAATGATGCATTCAATGGATATCACTTATAAGGTTAGGTAATCAGTATAGGGGAAATTGAAACATTGTTTCAGTGAGTTTATATTAAGAAGTTGTTTTTTTAAATGCACTATGTTAAAAAATGTAATTGTTGTTTTTATAAGCAATGATAAACATATTTAAAAAAAGAAGCCACTGCAATAAAAGATATTATATTTCTAGCACTTCAATTTTAAATATAACATCTATGGATGAGTTAACCCCTCCCCCATATCCCCACCTGGAAAAGCAGGTATGCAGTTTAGATGGATGGATTATTGGGCTTAACGTCCTGTATTTCTGCAATTGGTAGGCCAATTAGGACAGGAGGAGGACATGGCAATGATAATTGATACAACTCCAACAAAGACCCAGGTGATCTGGCAAGTGCTGCGGGCACGGGGGGGGGGGGCACACAACCCCCCTCCCTCCTAAAAAGTGATATAACCTTAATCATACTTCAATTTGGCAAAAATAGCTGCTGCATGAAACGTCAATGAAGAGTGATAGATAGATAGATAGATAGATAGATAGATAGATAGATAGATAGATAGATAGATAGATAGATAGATAGATAGATAGATAGATAGATAGATACTATTAGATAGATAGATACTATTAGATAGATAGATAGATCAGGGTGTTTGTTAAGTCTTTGAAAAGTCTGGAATTTGGTTGAAAAAAAAATAAGTGCAGACACCCACTTAGTACTGTGAATCTGTCTGTAGTAAACTTAAATGACTTCCAACCGATAATGTGGTCGTCGATAGCTGTACATTTTTTGTTAGCCAACTTCAATAGGCCTAATGATGACAAAGATCTTTGTTGAAATTACTGTTGACTAATTATTGAGGCATATTTAGATTGACATTGAAGTGTCACATCAAGTACAATTAAGCTCTTAATTGTACTTGATGTGACACTTCAATGTCAATCTATAAATATGCCTCAGTAATTAGTCAGTTTTTACATGTACAAAAGGTAGCAAGTCTTATTAAGTCATCAAAAAGAATTTTTTTTATATTATTATACATTTTCAACGAATTCTCGGCAATGAGTAAAGATATCTTCATGAAAAAACGAAATAATATGGATTGATAGATCAGGATTCTAAAGAGCCTACAATTGTACCTTTAGCCCCAATAGAAATGCTCGAAAACTATCGGGAAGACATCGAACCTGTTTCGGCCAATCAGAGGGCAGTAAAACAATAACAACAATATTTCCATTTCCTGTTTTGCCGTGATTTCATTGAAACTAAAAACTTAAATTGTAATTAAACAAGACACAAAAGACACAAAAGGAAGCAAGACGCCTCAAGTTAGCCAATTCTTCATTAATTGCATGAAAAAGAAACTTTAAAAAGTGCTCCCTTGTCTCACACAAACGATCCAAAATTTCTGACTACCCTTATTTGCGAGTTCACTCGCATTTGTGAGCAAACAGGGTTAAATAAGGGTAGTCAGAAATTTTGGATCGTTTGTGAGAGACAAGGGAGCACTTTTTAAAGTTTCTTTTTCATGAAATTAATGAAGAATTGGCTAACTTGAGGCGCCTTGCTCACATTTGTGTCTTTGGTGTCTGGTTTAATTACAATTTAAGTTTTTAGTTTCAACAAAATCACGGCAAAACAGGAAATAGAAATACTGTTGTTATTGTTTTACTGCCCTCTGATTGGCCGAAACAGTTGCGATCGTTTTTTGGACACTTCTAATGGGGCTAAAATTATAATTTTAGGCTCTTTAGAATCCCAAATCCTTGAACCATATGAATTCGTTTTTTTATGGAGATATCTTTATTCATTGCCGAGAATTCGTTGAAAAAAAATTAAAAAATATGCACAGTGTTGATGCAGGTGTGAATCTTTATAGGCTCATTTCAGCCGCTTAGAATCCTCAGATTTTCACCAAATTTTCACACAACGCAGTTTAGAACCTCCCTGAAGAAACAAAACCATCATTTCCTGTCCGACTATTCATTAAAACCCCTTATTTTCGCTCGTACGATAGCGTCTTTTTACCGCAAATCACTTCCTTCTTTTATCAAAATTTCAGATTTTTCACTCTCAACTTCTCTTCAACTTTTAAACCACTTGTAACCATCGTAGAAATCTCTAAGTAGGCTCATTGTCTTCGCAATTTAATTCTCTACAAGCTGGTGTTTTTTATTTTTCAAAACAATCCATAATAACTTCTATAAAACGTCCGTTTCACAGCGTTGTTTCACCGCTACACTTAGTGTAGTATAGGCCTACATTCCAACAACCAATCAGATCTCTCAATTTCTAATTCCCCTTTACTCATCAACCTATTCCTCTCACGACCTCATCTATCCCCTCATAACATCCCTCTATCCTTCCTCTCTTCCCCAGTTCTTCCCTTTCTTCCTAGAATTACTATATACTTCAATTTTTCACTTCCTTCTCATACTGTCAGCCCATTGGCTGTCAATATAAACAGTGTATCCCATTTTCATAATCTAGCTTTTTGTAAACATTGTATCTCATTTTCACCATCCAGCATCACATCTTCATTTGTAAACATTGTATGCCATTTTCACCATCTAGGACCCAAACGTAAACATTGTATATGGTTTTCACCATCTAGAACCAAACTCTATTTTGTAAACAGTGTATAGCATTTTCACCATCTACATCACAACTCCCTTTTTCGTATAAATCCCTCACTTCCACTTCTCTCTCATCACCCCTTTCCCCTCACTTACCCCTCCCTTCCTACACATAACTCCACCCATCTCTACTTTACCCCCTCCTACCCCCACTTACCCCCACCGTCACTTTCACCCAAAACTTCACTTTTTCACTTTTCTCCCTGTACTTAAATTACTTCATTCACCCTCACTTACCCCCACTTACCCCCACTTACCCCCATTTACCCCCACCACCTTTACTCTCTCAACCTCTCTCTCTTTCTCCCCTTACATCCCATACTTAAATTTCTCATTTACCCTCATTTTACCCTCACTTACCCCCACTTACCCCCACCACTTTTTCCACCCAAATCCAACTCTTTCTCCCTCTACACCTCCAACACTTAAATCACTCCACTTACCCTCACTTAGCCCCACTTACCCCCATTTACCCCCACCACTTTTTCCACCCAAAACTCCTTTTTTCTTCTCTACTCACTTCCTCTACTTAAACTACCTCAATTACCCCCACTTACCCCCACTTACCCCCATTTACCCCCACCACCTTTTTCACTCTAAACTTCTCTCTTCTTACCTACTCACTTCCTTTACCTAAATTACCTAAATTACCCCACTTAACCCCACTTACCCCCAATTACCCCATTTACCCCCACCACCTTTTTCACTCTTAACTTCTCTCTTCTTACCTACTCACTTCCTTTACCTAAATTACCTCACTTACCCCATTTACCCCCACTTACCCCCATCACCTTCCCCACATAACATATATCTTTCATCATTTCTCACCTCATCATCACTAGTTCTCAATATGAGCACCGACCCCAAAAAGTCTAATGTTTCCACACGATCGCGTAGCCGCTCCGAAACTCGAAAAGAATCAGGGTGTGCAGATTACTCTTTTTATGACGCTGTCAATGGTCCTTTTTAGGTTTTCGCGTTCCTTCTTTGTAGTGGTTACTGCTTCCCATGCATATGTGGCAATTGGTATTATGCAGGCCTTTACCACCTGCCACACTGTTCTCATCTTAATACCTTTAAGGTCTGGGCTTCCTGCTATAGCCATAATTGTGTTGTAAGCGGCTTGTACTTTCTTCTTTACTTCATTAAGTTGTTTATTCCATTTTTCCACTTTTTGCAACCATCAGTATCTGAAGTTCGGAGGGAACGGGCACTGCCCCCCCTGGTCATACCACTGCTAAGTTTATCGTCTGTTATATTTCTCCGATCATGTATGGAAATCTAGGCCCCAAATTCGACACCATTTTCCCAAGAATCAACACATCAAAGCAAAACAACATAAGCATGGTGAACTCGCATGTGTTCCGCTTGCGACACAAATTCTAGTTTAACCCTGTTTGCCCACAAATGCGAGTGAACTCGCAAATAATTGAGATTTGAGAATGAGAACATCCTGCATCCTGGCCAAGTTACAATGTAGGCTAGGCTTCAACAAATTTCAAAATTGTTCGATATGCCCATCTCAGCCATCTGTCAATTAGATCTGTACTATTCAATTGTCATGTCATTTTTGACAGCAAAATTAATTGACTTCCACAAGTTCACGTCATTATCGCCCATTTAGTTTTCATGTCAATCACCTTTCGGACCCTTTCTACTGACCTTTGGGGGTTGGTTTCTTGGAGAATAATCCCGACATTGTTGCAGTTTAACAGGTAATTTCTGAAATGAAGATCCAACGAAGATTTAGCT
Source organism: Platynereis dumerilii (assembly GCA_026936325.1). Lineage (NCBI taxonomy): Eukaryota > Metazoa > Annelida > Polychaeta > Phyllodocida > Nereididae > Platynereis > Platynereis dumerilii. The sequence goes on along the minus strand of JAPTHN010000001.1, from coordinate 190,109,811 downwards.
CTCCCGAGACCTATATTTTTATCATTCTGTGAGTAACGTTCACGCCTTGTTGACACCGTCGCTATTTTAAGCACACTGACGTCACGACTTTCGGGGAATCCCTCAGGGGAACCCCTTCAAGCCCATCCGACTCCAGTGCCCAGTGGATCTGTCACACTTGCTGAAGAATGAAGATTGCGTTGTCAGTGTCTATGATCAGTGTTGATGGGTGATCAAGATCTATTGACGATGTCCTGACGAAGCTACATACCAGGTATCACCCAAGTGCAAAGCCCAGGTGAGCTCACAGTTGGTGGTGGCTGCAGTAATCAGTATACCCAGATACCTGCGCCTGATGGTTGGCTGGTTCGGTAGGGGAGACCGGGGCACGTTGGACCATCCCCAATATTTTTTTTGTGAAACATGCGCAGTTATCCGAATCCCCGATGAAGAGACCTTTAGTGGCATGTTTTAGCCAAAATGTTTCATGAGCATTGAAGGAAAAGTGCGAGTTGTATTTCAGGTTTCCTGATTTTCGGCATAAAAAGGGACTTAATTTTTCCAAGTTTCGATGGCAAGGTTACCTTCCTAAAATATGGGGGATCTAGTCAGACAAGTCTCATAAATTGAACCATCACCACTTAAGTAAAGTTTCATATAAGTTTCCCGAGTTCACATTCAACCTTGTCAGAGAAGCATGTACATTTTCATAAGAGGTTGGAACGGGGCAGGTTGGACCAGCATGACCAGGGCACGTTGGGCCATTATAAAGTGGCTGACAAAAAGTAATCAGCAAAATGCCAGCTGTGTATTTTCAACATTAATAGAGCACCTAAGTCATTCCTGTACAAGTACAATAGGAGGGTAAAATCAATTCAGTTGGCTAATCTGCCAGGCCTTCAAGCTGAAACAAGACTTAATAAAATTATCTGGTTAAATATTCCAATATAAACATTCTGCAATGACACACAAGTGTGTGTTGTGATCTGTAAGAATAAAATGTGGTGTTTGCTCACTTTCTTTTGCTTTCCTAGACTTTAATTCCGTGGTCCAACGTGCCCCACATGGCGGTCCTATTTGCCCCGGGTCCGGGCCACTTTGGATCATAAAAAAACAATTTTCAAATAATTTTTCTCCAAAAGTATACAAGGTAGATCGACTTGGTTTGGCAAACGGCCCGGGTAGTATAGATGTTCAGAATACGTCAGTAAAAAGATTTTTCAAATATTCAGAGAAGTTTTTGATTGAGGGCCAAAAAATGAAAAAGCTGACCAACATGCCCCTGCCTCCCCTACCTGTACAGTCTGTACTGTTCAGTATGTTAGCTGGTTAGTGTTTGTAATGTTGTCTGCTTTGCCTGCTAAGGCCAGTGATTATGAAGAGGAAAAACCTTTGATATAAGTTTTGAGTTGTACAATACCTTCCTCAGGGGCAGAGGGGAAGCTGCTCCCCTAAAATCCATCATCCCAAGTCATACCATGACAAAATGGCCCATAACCTTTGCTAATTCATGAATACTTAATTAACTGACCCAGTTTTGGCTCAGCTACATCACAGTTTGAAATTGTTGCTTCTGTTTCACACTGTTACAAATGGAGAAATTGTGTATTGTTGAAAGGTGCTATCACAGTTCCGAAAATTCCATTGAATTATGTATTTTCAAAGTTCTGAAATGAAACTGTTTGAAAGTTTGCTTGTTTTACACTGTTTTTCTCAGTTGCCAGTAATCCTCTAAGTGTCCATAATCGGACTAAATCTGCATGCAAAATGCTTATGACCTAAATAAGCAGCCAATCACAGAAGAAGTTGGAAATAGCAGAAAGCCCTGTCCATTTTAGCAGGGCTTGTGTGGGGAGGATGCTAAAATCTTGCAGCCTTATAAATGTATATATATATAGAATTCAGGGGAAGATCTGAAAAATGCTTGCACAATGTCCCTGTAACCCAATAATGGACTATCCCAATAAAAAGGTCACTTCTCCTACACCTTTGCATCATGTCTATTTGGCGTAGTTGTGCCTTAATTTTGATGGTCAGATGCAGAGGGTTTGCTGCAGCACAACCTGTTATTTACTGTACAGGAAATTTGGTAGGCCTATAAAACGTCTCATTAAAGAATATTGTAGATCACATCAACTTACTTTCCAAGCAGCAAATTCCCATGGCCATGGTGGACGTTGTTGAGCATCACATTCGCAGAGGTTGTCATCCTGAATCACCCAATGGAGAGAAAACTTCCTCTACATGAGGAGTACATAATTTCTTTCTGCAGTTCTGCAGCAAATCTGCAGGAAGCTGCAGAATTCTGCAGAAAATCTGCAGCAAATCTGCAAGAAGCTGCAGAATTCTGCAGTTCTGCAGCAAATCTGCAGGACTTCTGCAGCACTCCTGCAGCACTTCTGCAGCACTTCTGCAGCACTTCTGCAGCACTTCTGCAGCACTTCTGCAACACTTCTGCAGCACTTCTGCAGGAAGCTGCTGAATTCAGTAGGAGCTGCAGAATTTCAGCTTCCTACAAAATTCTGTAGGATGCTGAAGCCTGAAGAATTCTGCAGTTCTGCATACGCCTGTCACTGCAGCATTTCTGAAACGTTTCTGCAGCAGACTCTGCAGTTCTGTGAGAATTATGCAGCTTGGGAGGTTTTATGCATTTCTGCAGGAAGCCACAGAAGTCTGTAGCTGCCTGCAGAACTCTGCAGCTTCCTGCAGAACTTCAGCATACGTGGTCCTCTGCCACTGCATTATTTCTAAAAAGTCTCTGCAGCAAAATCTGTAATTCTGTAGGAGTTTTTATGCACTTCTGCAGTATTCTGTAAGAAGCTGCAGAATTTCACCAATGGAGAGAAAACTTCCTCTACATGATTGCATCAATTGAGGAGTTTATAATTTCTTTCTGCAGTTCTGAGTGCTGCAGCAAATCTGCAGGAAGCTGCAGAAAATCTGCAGCAAATCTGCAGGAAGCCGCAGAATACCGCAATTCTGTAAGAAGCTGCAGAATTTTACAAATTCTGAAGCTGCCTGCAGAATTCGGCAGCTACCTGCAGAATTCTGTAAGAAGCTGCAGAATTCGGCAGTTTCCTGAAAAAATCTGCAGGAAGCTGCAGAATTCTGCAGTTCTGCAGCTCCCTGTAGGATTTCTGAACCTCTGTTACTTCCTCCAGCCTGCTGCAATGCATCTGCAAAGTTCAGAGATCTTTCACAAGTACATTTCCGCTACCCAGGAAAAGTTGGTTTGGGGGTGTATCGGTTTGGGGGTCGGAAGAGGGGTCAGGGGTCTTGATGCTCCTCCATCACTGCAGCATTTCTGAAAAGTTTCTACATCATAATCTGTTGTTCTGTAGGAGTTATGCAGCTTGGGAGGTTTTATGCACTTCTGTTGCTAGAGCCTCAGAATTCTGTAAGAAGCTGCAGAATTTCAAAAATTTTGCAGCTGTCTGAAGAATTCTGCAGCTAGTTGCTTCAGAATTTTGAAATTCTGCAGTTCTGCAGCTCCCTGCAGGATTTCTGGACCTCTATTATCTGCAAAGTTCAGACCTCTTTGAAAAGGGTCTTGCCACTACCAAAGACACGTTGGTTTTCTGCAGTAAAACCTGCAATTCTGTAGGAGTTATTGCAGCATGGGAGGTTTTATGCACTTCTGCAGAATTCTGCCGTTTCCTAGAAAAGGAAATGTTGGTTTAGGGAGTAGGGGTTTGGTGGTTTGGGGTTTTGATGCTCGTCTGTCCCTGAAGCCTTTCTGAAAAGTTTTTGCAGCAATATCTGTAATTCTGTAGGAGTAATGCAGCTCTGGAGGTTTTATGCACTTCTGTTGCCAGAGCTGCAGAATTCTGTAGGAAGCTGCAGAATTTCAACAATTCTGCAGTTTCCTAAAAGATTCTGCAGGAAGCTGCATAATTCTGCAGTTCTGCAGCTCCCTGTAGGATTTCTGAACCTCTGTTACTTCCACCAGCTTATTGCAATGCATCTGCAAACTTCAGCTTGGGATTTTTATGCACTTTTAGCTAGCTGCAGAATTCTGTAAGAAGATGCAACAGAAGTGCATAAAACCTCCAATAAGGTCAATGAAGAAACAGAGCTTCAAAAATCCTGCAGAGAGCTGCAGAACTCCAACAGAACTGCAGATTCTGCTGCAGAAACTTTTCAGAAATGCTGCAGGGACGGACGAGCACCAAAACCCCCGACCCCCTGACCCGACCCCCAAACCAACGTTTCCTGGGTAGTGGCAAGACCCTTTCAAAGAGGTCTGAACTTTGCAGATGCATTTCAATAGGCTGAATTAAGTAAAAGAGCTTCAAAAATCTGCAGAGAGCTGCAGAACTGCAGATTTCTGCAGCTTCCTGCAGATTTTTTAAGAAACTGCAGAATTCTGCACAGAGCTGCAGAATTGATGAATTTGAGAAATTCTTCTGCTTCCTACAGAATTCTGCAGCTTCCTGCAGAATTCTGCAGCTAGCTGCAGAATTGCATAAAACCTCCCAAGCTGCATAACTCCTACAGAATTACCGATTTTGCTGCAGAGACATTTCAGAAATGCTGCAGTGACCGAGGACCAAAATTGCAGAACTGCAGAATTTTGTGCAGAATTCTGCAGGTGCAGGAAGAAATTTAAATGTACTGCATCAATTTAGTGGGGGGAGTTGGTTCAATTTTGCAAACCAATCTTCGAATTGTGAAATTCAACCAATCAAATAGCCATTTCGCATGAAAATTCAGTGTTAGACCCAATCTATCTTTAAGCTTCTTGTGTGATGAGGATACTACTAAAACACCTTCAAATGAGCTGAAATTTTACATGGGAGTAACTTTTTTGGGACACCCTAATGAACAAGCAATTAGGAACTGTAGCAAAATTTAGGAAAACGCAAATGGGAAGACAAAATTTGGCCTGAAAAATTTTGAGGGTTTTCTGTTTATATAATAGAAACAAAAAATTTGGGGAACCGAGAAAAATTGCAGAAAATATTTGTTTTTGGTGGGAAAAATTGCGAAAAGCCCTGGGGCAAATGCACCGTTACATTGGCATATTAATTAAGTCTATAGATATCTGTCCTTGAGCATGCAATAGGAAACTGTTGCAAAATTTAGGAAAAAAAAAATTTTTTGGTGGAAAAAAATTTGGAAAGAAAAATTTTGGAAATGTCAAAAAAAAAAAACTGGGGATAAAAGAAATTTGAAAAAAAAAGTGAACTATTACTTTTTTGGATTTGAAAAAAATAGCCCTGTAGCCTATCAATGAAAAAGTCCATTGGGTAAATGCACTGTTATAATTTGTGCAGCTGCTTGCAACCTGTATTGCAGCGGGAATGTTAGTGCAGCTTCTGACTATATAGGAGTGTAGCATATACATGACATACATGTCGGATTAAGTCCCTTTTGGTGTACATATTTAAGCAATTGCCACAGTTTTGTAAAATATTGAAAATTTTAAAATAAAGTTTGTTTCCAGAGCAGAACTCAGAAACGGACATGAAAATCTACCATGATATGCGTTAAATAGCCTTAATATGCCTTTTGGGAGTGTAAATGCTCTTACAAAAATTAATAACAGCAAATCCCGCAAAAATGTGAAAAAAATGTATTTTTTCAATGCTCTGTCATTCTGTCAATTTTGGAGTTATAACTCTGAAATTTTGCAGGTAGATGTCTAAATTAAACGTCTTTAAAACGACTTATCTCATTTGGAGGGCCAATGTTATGAAATTTTCATAAAATCAAAAAAATTTAAAAAGTTGATACTTTTTTAAAATTTTGGTTCCTTACAAATTAATGTTAATGAATAAATTGGTGAACTTCAACAAATATTCAAGTTAAACATATTAGGAAGTAGCCTTACATATTGTTTAATGCAAATTTTTGTGTTGGAGCCCGTGGGATTTTGGTGGATGTCAGTAACTGTTGTAACTCCAAAATATTTGAGCTATCGCCTTGAAATATTGGAAAATATTTAGCTCTTTCCAAATAATGTATTTGAAACTTTTCAGTATGAAAGTAATCGCACTTGGTCATGCTGGGACCGCTGGTTGATTTATAATACATTGCCCTCCAGTTAACATAAACGCTGGGTTCTTGTTAAATATTTCCAATGCATTACAGACAAAATAGGCAATGTTATGTAATTTACACTGAATAGAACATATTTACACACTTTTTTCCGGTTCTTTAAGGCCAAAACAATGTTCACAATTACATGAAATTTGCCTGACAATCTCATGCAGGCATCAAGGACTAAAATTATTTTTTCTCTCCCTTTGTTGATTTTATATGACAAAATTGGACTATGACAAAATCACTTTTTGACCTTTCTATGTGCTCCTTTGAAAGTTTGAAGAGAGTTTTGAATATTTTTGAAACCGTAAATTCGCTCAAAAACTGCACTTTTCAAGCATGTAACTAATAAGCTCTCAAGATTTACCAACAACTGGTATTAACATGATTAAAGCAGCCTTAAACCTAGGCTACTGTCCTAGGTAACAACCGTAACATAATTTACAAGAATTTTGTTACCTTTTTAAATGTCCATAAAAACCTATTTATGCGTCTCAAAAGAGACAATGAAATATTTCACAAGTAGGCCATTATTCGAATATGGTGCAATTTTGGAAATTTAACTGTGATTGAGCCATTTACCGATCTATAAATAAGTCAACCAAGAACCGTGTTAACTACTTTGATTTATCAATTGACAGGAATGGAGGAGCAAGTTCTGAAAGTGGAGGCGCAAGAGGCTGTCAAGGAGATCGCGTTTGCTGTCAAGGAAGTGGAATTGACCAAGGCCTTACCATGTACTGAGGAAATAGTCTACATGAATGTGTTAACCAAAGAAAATCAACCTCTTTGTATACGGTTGACTGTAAAAGGCTTTCAGGTACTTATAAAATTCAAATTCAAATTATTTAATTACAGACTATTACTGTCTGGTGACTCTGGTGTCTATACTTCATCAGTTATCTTTAGAAATTAATATTAATAAGGAAATCATGTACTTTATATGTATAATAATATAGATTTAAAGGGATAAAGAATGGCAAAAATCAAGTAATATTACTTTTTGATATTGACATTTAATTGTCAGTCGGATCTGACTGAGTATGATTATTTAGCTCTTGTGTTAATTATATTCTGTTCACTTCTACAGGTGGTTGGCAAGAAGTATGACGTGGTAGAAGAAGATGAATCGCAGTATTATGAAACAATTTATTCTTTACTGGACAATTATAGCCCCGAGTACAGAAGGTCGTTTGGAGAAGCCTTAATGTCAAAGCTATCGGAACTTCAGGATGGAAAAGATAGTGAGGATCAATGAAATCATGACGGCTGACTTTAGCATGCATTTATCATTCAATGCTATAGTCAGCACATGTTTAGGTTATGATCATAATACGGTCAATACAAGTCTTCCGAATATGCACAAACTTTTTAATTTTAGATGTAGTAGCCTTGAGCACTGAATACTGTAGAGACAGATATCGAGTTAATGTCACACTAATGCCTATACTATCACACATATTGATTAAAGCTTAAAGTGCATTATATATACTGGTGCCAAATATTGGCAAATCAAGCTGAGTTTTATACATATATTATATTAATGATTAACAGTATTATCAAGATTTTATAACCTGATCCAGTGATCCTGTCTCAGTTGTGCATTTCTATTTAGCTAATTTGGTCAGAGGTATTGGCACAGATTGTAATTTTAAAATGAACATTCAAAATTACAATTCCCTTTATACTGCAGGATATGGCTAAGCACTGTTTCCTTGAATTTTACTGCTGTCTTAATGCTCATTTGATGCTTAGTATCGTAGTATGTTTTCCTAGAATGTAAAGGAAATAGCTATTGCATTTAGTTCTTTCACAAACATTTAAATTATTAGTTATAATAGCATTCTCATATCTTTTTACACTCTTCTTCGACGCACTTGAAGTTATTTCAACTTAAAACTGTCTTTTTGTGTTCCTGGTTGGTTCTGGCGAAATAGTTGGAACTTTAAAGCCAGACTCAAAAACATGCTTAAAAGTATGCGGGGAACTTTTTGGTCTAGTCATGCAGCTTTTACATCTGATCAAAAAGTGATGGCCCCTGGTATAAAAAACTTCTTGACAATTGTTGCAATATTATGTGACCTGTTCCATCAAAATGGGTTCAGAGTCGGTCTCCCGTAAATATTGAGATGTGAACATGACTTTATTTTCCTGGATTTAGGCTCTAAAATGATAGCTTATTATATTAGGTTATTATAATGTTTTAATATCTCAACTCTAGCCTAAGATATTGCACCTCTAACACTCATAATGCAAAACATCATAGTGTGCGAAAAAATGGCATCTACTGTGATCACTGGGAAATGCCTTAAAATATCGAAAATGACACCAAATTTTAATAGGTTGAAATCAAATTCTGGTAAAAATGGTTTTAATTATTTAAAGGGAATACCTATTGTATGTTGGCGACGTTCATCATGACGACATGTCAGCAAATTCAGCAGATGTTTTTCTACTGACTTTATGAACTATTTCGGGTCTTGTAACATCATAGTGTGTTGCCTAAATCAGTTTAGACTTCGTGATCGTCTTCTGCTATGAATTGTGACAATTGGAGGCACTGAAAACAAAGAAATTTCAAGAATCGGCGGAGGCCTTTTTCTGGCACTTAGCAACGAATGCCATTTTGAACTTTGAAAGCCCAGTCAACAATTTTTCACAAGTCATCCACTTTCAAGAAGCCCTACAGTAGACAAAACAGCTGAAAACAATTAAAGCCGGCAGCGTAGGGTGACTCCTCGCTACTTTCAGGGAGAATTTCATTCTCCCTGATTATAAATAATCAAAAAAGTCATGGCTCTCCGGAGCTGCGCTATGTCCTAACGGACGGAAGAGCGTTACAGAAGAAGAAGAAGAAGAAGATTAAAATATCGAAAATGACACCAAATTTTAATAGGTTGAAATCAAATTCTGGTAAAAATGGTTTTAATTATTTAAAGGGAATACCTATTGCAAAAACTTGGTACATACAGCTGAAAACCAAAATGTAACCTTTTGACGCTTATTGCTAATTTCTGGGGATGTAGATTTACTAGATTGCCTACTTTAAACTAATTTTGTCGGAGCAGATGTAATATTTTAACAAAATTCCACTGCAGATTTTCTTTTTTTAATTTTCCAAATTCTAAATAATGTTGTACCTTAGAAAATAATGATTATTAATCTAAGGTTGTACCTTCTCCTTGTCATAAGATAATTATATTGTTATACCTGAAATGTCCATTAATGGCATTATGGACAACGGTGTAAGTTATAGCAGGCTACTTTTTTTTTCCTGTAACAATCACTGCGGGTTTCTTCTGTATCTTCTGAAATTTGGTGACATTCTGTAGTATATTCTAAAATATAGCAGTCATTAGATATCATGACATAAATAAGCATGGATTTATTTGAGAACTATGTAGAATTATATATTGCTCGTATATTACTAGAATAACAGTAACTATATTCAATGTACCCTATTATGTTTTACATTTTGCTGCTATGCATGTTAGTGAATTTGATGCATAAATTGTTCAACTTGAATGCATTAAAAAAAGTCAAGTATAACCAATTGAAATATTGTTATCATGTCAGTGTTTTATTTGTCAGTTTGGAAACTGGTGATAATGAACAACAGTAGTGAGAAATAGTGACTAAGTAAAAAAAAAGTTAATACTGCATTTGGCAAAACTGGATAACAAGCGTTCAGATTTCCACTTCATTTCCTGTGAGTTCATGATTCATGCAGTGTAATATTGGAATTTTAATGTTGGCCTTATTAAACTTGGGCAAAATTTACAGTTCCACAAGAAATTCAAGTTGGCCTTGTATGTTAGCGAGCAGTCATTGCGCCTGTATTGTTTCCACCCTGGATACTCCGCCAGCTGACAAGGTCACTTGCAGGAATTCCAAAATTTCTCTTTTTGTTGTCAGTGGTTCTGCTGAAGAAATAGCCACAAGTGGGTTTCTCCGTGGTGTAAAATGGAGCCAGTGAGTTGTTCATGCCTGCACTGTCAGTAGATGAACCGACCCCAGATTGGTACCTCTCCAGACTTGCTGTTTTGGATCCCTGCTGGTTCCCAGAGGGCCCGTCTGGAGCGCTGCTGTTGTTGTAGCTCATGTATAGGTCTGGATACTCAGGTCTGGGCCATCGCCATCTTTTCTTGGGTAAAATAACAGAATCTTCAAGGCATCGTTTTGGGGTGATTTAAGGCTTTGAAAAATCTTTAAAAAATTGAAGCATCTAGATTTTACTATTAGAAAACCTGTTGAATACTTGAAATATTTTTATCAGGCCGATTTCCAGAGAAATGACAGGAAAAACAACATGTCAACAAAAGTTCGGACATTGACTTCGGGTGCTTCGGACGGACTTTTCACATAGAAAGAATGGTCGTACAGAGCCCAAACTTAGCTCAAAATGTAGGATATTAAATTTCCAAAATGATGACATCAGTTAGAAAATTATAGAGCCGATATTAACGGCGCTACGTCGTGCTGCGTCATTGACGCAGCAATTGCACAAGGAAAGACTGGATGGATACTGAGCTCTGCTCTGCTGATCTAGCTCATGTAGCGTGAATACCTGACTGGATTTAGCCCAAGTTTCTTAAGACGCAAACTTTCCAATCTATCATAAGTCAAAGTTTTCTTTTGGTTCAAGCCGACTGAAATTTCCGATTCATGAGGTCCACGTTCAGGCATTTTGCCAAGTCTGAGTAATTTTCCAATTGATATAATTTAGGTCAGGTGTCCCAAGTTTCTCTATAGAGACTGCTTGCTAGAGATGTTATTCAGTAGGCCTATTAAATATTCCTTTAATTTACTTCATAATCCAGGTAAACTATTGCGATGTATGGTGAGCTTAATGGGCTGTTGCGCCTTCCCTCCCAACCGTTCAACTGATTGTCTCAAGTCAAGGACGCAGTGTAGGACGTCCCTCCTGTCGTTGCTGACGGCAACGCCGCCTCCCTGGGCTCCTCGCGTCACCGAAAAGTTGCGTTGCGCGTCGCGTGCATTGGTACGGCGTGAACTGGTGAGCAGGTGAGCCAAGGCCCAAGATCATCCAACAACTGGCCTAAATCTATAGGCTCGAACTGCTGGCAGACCTAGGCGGCTAGGCCAAGACCTAAGGGAGACCATAAATTTTAATATCGGGGGGGGGGGGGGGGGCTTGGATTTTTAAAAAATAAATTATAGGCCTAAATTATTTCTCAGTTTTGGTAAAATAAATTACACTGTTTTGGTAAAATAAATTACATTGCGTCCTTGACTTGAGACAATAATTCTCTTGGGCAGTCTTTAAATAGCCTAAAAATGTTTGCTTGATTTGGGAATGAATCACCGGGGATGCCGTGCTATTGAAAAATAAATACCGCGCAGTTATATTACTTGCATGGTTGCGGGCGTAGGGGCATAGGCCTACGATCCTTTGTTTGCCTTGGCCCTTGGCATCTAGTAAAAGTACTTGTTAGGTCACTGTCCCTCTCTGTTATATATATTCTGTCTTTTCTTTGTAGTTATTTTACAGTCATCACACATGTATCTTGTTGATATTTCGTTAATTGTGAACTTGTGAATAGGCCTATATAGGCCTAATATATTGCTTTGATAGGCCTATGGAGAGGCCTAGGCTTATATCAATCTCTTCGACAAGGACCATGCAGGCGTATCTGTTGCCTGATTTGAAAGTTCATAACTTTATAATTCTGATGAGGCCTTGTTGAATTAGGCCCCTATAATATTCTTTCACCTGGGCTAAATGAGTCTCAACTTTCCAGTGGTTACCATACTAGAATGTTCATTCAATGATGGCAATATGTCTGTTTTTGGCTTTTGCACCCACGGAAGTAGGCCTATAAGCATATTCCGTGTTTGCACCTTTAAAGTCAAGGTAAGACTTTAAAAGTCAAGGAACGGACCTCGCAGATGATTTCCTGTGTATACACGAGATGGCAGCATGAGCCAGTCTCTTCTCTCAGCATAGTGAACGATGAACTGGGCCCCTACTGTGGGCATGGCTGTATAAGCCTGTATTGGCAATATCTATAATATATGTTATAGGCAGCAGAGAAAATAAAGTTTTTATTGAGGATTATTTGTCTATTTAGGATTAGGCCAGTTCAGTTTGCTTAATAGTCTGCTAGTGCAGGCAGGCTTTCTGTATAAAATTTGTATGATGTAGGCCTATAGAGTCTGATTCTAAATCAATAAAACTAGCTTGAAGGGCTGTTAACTAGGCCTTTTTTTTCAAAAAGCCAGGTTTGGTGATTAGGCCTAAGCACAGTTTTAATTTTATTTTTTGGCCTAGGCCTATCAGTGGCGTAACTGGGAGTCTCGAGCGGGGGGGCACCTGGGGGGGCACGCGATTCTCTGGGGGGGCACCCACTATACTAATTGTATATTTTAGCCAGAGTTGGAAAGTTCATATGGGGGGGCACCTGGGGGGGCACAGGTCCAATATGGGGGGGCCTGTGCCCCCCCCGTGCCCCCCATAGGGACGCCACTGAGGCCTATAGATGTGGCCAAAACTTGTGGATGCCCATAATTCATAAAATTTTCAAAGCAGTTCAAAAAGTTTTAGCCTTTGTCTATAGATGAGCATCAGGCCTAGGCCTATACAGTAACTTAATTAAAGCCTTGGGGCCTAATGAAGGCCTATTTCTCAAAAAGATAGGCCAAGGCCTAGACATATAAAAAGATGGTTAGGGCCTAATTAAGAATTATATAAGTGAAACTTTCAATTAAAAAAGTAAATTTGTTTAGTGTGGGTCATACATGTAGCCCATTTGTAGGCCTGAGTAAAATTGTACTAATGTAGGCCCTATCCCTTATGAGTACTATTGGCCTGTTTAATAAAAAAAATATATTGTATAATGACGTATATTATCAGTAGGTAGGCTACTTAGTTGGCCTATTTAAAAAAAAAAGAATCAATAGGCCATAATGGTCCCATGCTGTTTGTTAGTATACAGCAATACAGATCTGAAGATATCATTAAAGGGCCTATGATATAAAAGCCTAAAGATCAATTATTTTACTTAAATAATATTTAAAAAATAGGCCTATCAGTTATAGCGCTAGCCTATATGAAGTTATAAACAAGTGAATTGTATGAACAAGTTAAAATCAAAAACTCTTTTTCTGTGTTGCCTATGATATAGGCTATTCAGCCATGGAAATACGTTAAATTGGTGTTGTCCTGCGGCGCCCCCTTGTGGAATGCGACAGTTGCCAGAGTTCACAACCTAGTCTATGCTGCAAAGGTTGCTCAGCAAGTTGAAGCTTTCTTCGGAGGGAAGGCGTGTTATAACGGGAAGAGCCTAAAATATAAAATTTAGTTGCGTGATGCGCGTCCTCAACGCGCAACTTGTTCAGATTTTAGCTTGGCATACCAAGGCAACCCCATCCCGACTGGACTTTCGTTTAAAATCATCCCAGAGCTGTCCACTTACACCCCCGACACCTAGTGTGGCCAGCAAAAAGTGACTAAACACAAGTGGCGTGCTCAATAATATAGATTGTCACCACATGACGTCAGTTCGTGCGCCCTATGGCCGTTCCTGCAACTCCCGTCGAACCAAACATTTAATGTTTTTTACACCTAATTCCGTTAATACTTCGTGAATCTTCACGATATTTCAGGTACACCATATACTCAACATGCCGAGTTGGCCAGGCCAGTCAAACTGCCAACAAACCGTACTGAAACCATGTTTTAACTAATTGAAAAGGGCCTAATGAAAAGAATGCCTCAGACGCCTCACGCATCATGTTTTTCGAAGCCTCCGCCATTGGACGCTTCTGGAAAGTAGTTCTAGTAACAGAAAGAGTTTTCTTGCATTTTACGCAATAGTTCACTGCAACAGGCAACATATGTAAAATAAAGAAACGGAAATTACATTTCGGTAATGTATTGGACAGATGTTCTCAAAAGTTACCCATTTGTGTATTGGAAGTGCGCAATGATTTCAAAGGCAATCCTCCGATATTCCCGCTATTGAAGTGTCCCTATAATAGCTTAGTGTATGATAAGACCATGCTGCCATCGGCCTAAGTTTCCCCAACTTTAGGTGCAGCCTCTGAACTACACGTGTTTACAAAGTTACCGGACCGATCGGAGACACTTAGGATGCGGATAGACAGCTCCAGAAAAGCCATGTGAACGGAATGAAACCTTTTTTACCGCTGGGTGTGTGCTTCACATTATGTCAGGCCCACATTCACAGCATGTCATTGTGGACATAAAGGACGGACACACGTCGGAGATCCGGAGGTCCTAGGGCCTTGGACTGGACACCGGTAAGGTCGTAATCATGGAGAACCCTAGGTCAGATATCAAAGCTGAGGGAATGATGTATAATGCGAAGGTGAAGTCGTCCAATGCTGGATCAGAGTCTAACACAATGGACTCGTTTCAAGATGGAGGACAACAAAACATGAACTTGGATCGCAGTCAGTCCGACTATGTTCCGCCTATGGATGGGCCCCGGGTAAATTCTGAGCTTAATAATTACCCTCATGACTCGGAAGAACAAAGTTCGGGAAGGACTGAGTATGGTAAAATGAACGATAACATTCCTACTTCGCAGTATAACAGCGGTTTTAACCGAGGAAACTTCGGTATGGGAGACCAACATGGCGGACTACCGAGCAGTAGAAGTGGTGAATTCCCACAACAAAATAGTAGTTTCTCTCAATATGGACAGCCTAATATGAGGTCAGGGTATCCCCAACCATCTAGACAAGGTCCAATGCCATCTAGAGAGGGGATGACAGGAGGTGGTATGGGTATGATGCCCCCAAACTTTAATTCAGGACAGCCAAGAATGATGAGTGGCCCTTCAATTCAACAACAACAAAGTGGTCCAACTCCAACTTTAAATCAATTACTTCAGAATGCGTCTTCCCATAGATATCCTGGAGGTTATGGGGACTATGGAATGGGACAACAAAAGGGCATGAATGATGTTGCAAACAGTCCTGGCTTCAGCCAATCTGGAAGTTGGGGACAACCAAGACCTGGTGGTGGATACTCCCCAATGCCTGGCAATCAACCCTTCAGAAGTCAGGTAAAGTATTCTGTGTTGTGCAGGATGGTTGTCATTTGGAATTTTGATTGTATATTATGTTGGTATTGCTTTGAGGATGTATTGGTTGTTTATATGAAGTATTGCTGACAATCGTAATGACTCTTTCGTTATGTATTAGGTCAAGGTACATACGCGTGTTGAGCAAATTCTTTCTTCTTTTATTTAGTTTAAATAATCAAAAGTTTAAAAAATGTATTTTTGAATCATCTGTATTGACTATGGTTTGTCTATGATACATCAGGTCTTTGAATCCTGTTGCCGCAGTCAGATTTTTTGTTTGACTCGTCTCCCAATGCATCTGACATCAGGGACTCCCTACAAATAGATTAAACAATCTGAATATGACACTTCTTCAAATTGCTATTTGATTAAAAAATGTACTTCTTGGTTTGCCTGTTGATCTGTTGGCCCCTTCAAAAAAGAAATGCTTCTTCCAGGTGCAATCCAAATGTATCACTGAAGTTTAACATGAAGCAAGTGAGACAGGTGTGAGGATCCATTCAGGTGGGATGCTCAGACAGTGAGATAGTGAAAGTGGTAATTTCCTGGATGGCTTACCTTAGCCACGTGGGTCTGTGTTGTTTACACCCAGCACATGGCTCTTCTGCTACCTCTAATGTTTACTTTGTGTATTCAGGGTCACTTGCCTTTCATTGGTTCTTGCAGTTTCAGTAGTTCATGGATTGGCCCAATTCTTGGCTTAATGATACAATCAATCGAGAGCAAAAGAAGCCAACTGTGCAAACACAACCAAGTGAGATATAACAACGATCATTAATTCACATTGAAGTACAATTTGTAACAGAATCAGTGGTGTTCATGTTTGTTCTGTTATTTGAACTTTAAACAGTATTGAATACCAATGGCAGTACACCTAAAAAGAAGTGTGCTTCATGAAGGTCTTCGCTCTATCAATCTGACAATCTCAGTATCTCACTTTCAAATAACCAGGTACACATAGTTCGGTCACTGACAGAACTGCATCACAACTCAACAAGGAATTGGTATTTGATGGTTCGAATCACTTGATTATTTTGTGGTTTTGTGTCTGGCATGTTCGAAACTTCGAATACCTCAGCCATCTCAGATAATCAACAGATTTCTCGCAGAAACATACATGTATGTTTAATAATCTATAGATTAAGATGTGTCATGCAATGATCTATGGGGTACAATCATTTGAAAGTCTCTGCCTACTTTTCAATCTATTTGATGTCAATATCGTATGAGCCTGCGATACTTCTTGTTGCAACTTAAATGTGATCAGACAAACCTGATTTATGTGGACATGCAGACTGTCACACTGATGCGTTGCATTGTCTTTTATGCTTCAGTTTGTGTCAAATTAATTATGTTTCATTAGTTAATTTAGTCTTTACCTGAGAGGTTCAGATATTTCCAGGCAATGACATGCCCGAATTCCCTACTTTTTCCAGCCATGCTCAAGCTTCTGATTAGGGAGTCCTGAGATGCATCTATCTGATAACTGCTTTTTTATCTGTCGTGATTCTAATAACGTGGAATGCAATCACAAACCTGGTCGTTTCAGTATTATATCGGTGTCCGTCCCAGTGGTGAGTAAAATGTATCTTAATAATCGGAAGTGGTCCTATCGATGCATGAGGGTGTATTGCTCAGTTGTCACCACTCTGGGTGGGCTGTCAGTCGCTTGGTGGTCGGAGGTTCAGCTCTTGGTCTGGCCAGTTCATCTAGACATATTTGATGGACAGTAGTTTCAATCACCCTTTGCCTTATATTTGCAATTATTACTGTGGCCTCCTTTTCTAATAAGCCCGTCAAATATTCCCAGGCATTCGGGACGCCCAGATTTTGAGGACGCCCAGATTTTGTCATTATTTTACAAAACAGGCTTCGACATCCTCCATTTGACGAGGGATGCCCATAGCCAAACATCTGAAAACGAATGGGACTCTTGGTGTGTCCAAGTTGATTTTACGCCAAAATACATGTAGTACTTCAGATACATTTGCCATGATTGGTAAAGACTTAATGTTTACCGTGATCCCTTGTTTAAATTGCTGCACTTCCTTATAAATATTTGTCACCAGTCTTATGCAAAATTTGGCTTGAATAATAAACCTAAACACTGGCAAATAACTGTTGAAGACTTAGTGTTTTCACATCAAATGCATTTCAAATTTGAAAGATTATCCGTTGTTTAACGTAGATTACTCTGAGCCCCTCCCTTAAAAAAATGTTACGAGCCAAAGCTATACATGTATGTGGGGGGGGAAAAGTATTCTGTAATTTTACTGGTTGGTATTATAAATTATCTTCATTTTTCACAGGTCAGTTAGTGTATGATATTTAACGTACAGTACCCTGCTTCAAATGTTTATTTTGTTAATTGTAGCTTTCTGGGTGTCTCACTCTTTTCTGAGGTGTTATCATTTATTTTTGGCTGAAAATTTTCAATATATTTCTTTCCCTTGTAGCCCTAAACTGTTTTAGCTAATTCAAGCTGAGTATTAACGTAGATTGGAGTTTTTTCCAAGATTTCTGTGAAGATTTTGCTTAAAAGTATTCCTGAGTCTTCAAGTACATTGTAAAAACTTGCTATTGTACATGCTTCCATACATTTGCATGTAGGAGGAGTCTGTCTCGGTTGACATTGTAGCTTGAGAGGTTGAATTTACCAGGTAACTTTTATTTATTAAATTGCATCAAACCACGGTGTTTGAAATATTTGAAAGAAGGTCATTGACTTCTTGGCAGGATTTAGATCTAAACCAGATGATCGCTGGGTCCAGGGTTCGAATCCATCTCTTGCCAGGTTACCTGGGCCTATAATGGACCGTTGGATGGCTGTTTCAATCGTCCTTTGCCTCATTGCCATGTCCTTCCCCTGTCCTAATTAGCCTACCAAGTGCATAAATACAGGACATAAAGCCCCAATCATCCATCCATCCCTCCATATTTCAGATGTTATGAACTTGTATTGGCCCTTAATGTCAAACTTTGAAGTAAGATCTGAAAGTTCTAAATAATGTGTTAATTAGTCAATAATGAACCCAAATCTATTCATTGTTGTAGCTGATTACTTGGCGTTCCTTTGGTTTTATTCTTAGATTTACTAATTAGTGACATTAATGCCTTCTGTCAAGTCCTGAGGTTTTATATAAATGAGAGAGAGAGAGAGGCTTAAAGAGAGATGTTGTGTTATAAGCAGAGTAGAGCAAGTAAGGAGGCGTACCAGGTTTTACCTGTCTGTATGTTTTGCCCATCCTGCTATCTCTGCCTCAGCAATCTGCAATTCTGTGGCATTAGGTTACATGCAGAACCATTTTAGGTTGAATTAAGCTACATATTGCACTGTCAGACTGTTTTATTTTCATAGGCCATCCAAATTTACAAGAAGACATCCTCTGTCCCTGACCCATTTGTAACACTTGAGAACTGAAAGCTGGCATGGCAAGCTTGCTAGCTTGTGTGGCGTAAACAGCTTGGCATAAATCTGCATCTGCTGCTGTTTCCAAGTCTCTCTTTGCTCTTTATGTGCTGGATTGGCAGTGGATTGCCTTCAGAATATAATGTATCTTTGGTTATGTTTTTGTTGTCACTTATTAGGGAGCCATACGATTCGTGGTGAGGCTAAACTATACATGTTGCAAAAATTGATTCTCCCAATAGACGCACGACGGGGTGAAGGTCAGTTCATAACCTAGTTCGTGCCTGCCTTGCATGTGCTGCCATCTCACGGACATCCTGCTTGTCTGATGCTGAAGCTGATGTTATCATGCCAGAGCTCCACAAAAGATGAAGCTGCCTTCTACTGAAACTGCGACTTGCAAGCCTCTGATTATTTACTGCCGGTTTTGGAGTATAACGTCGGGATGTGGGCCATCTTGCAAGTTAACTCAATATTGAAAAATCCTCCTGATAAACTACTATAATTTAAATCCCACTGTAGTATAGTAGGAGGAAAAAAAAGTGTTGGATGATTAGTTGTGTGTTGGCTCAACTTGGCTGACGTGAAATCAGCATACAGAATACTAGTTCTAAACTTCTAGCATACATATATATAAATATATATAATTATATGATCAAGATTTTGGAGCTGGAGTCCGGACTTTTTGGATGGAGTTGGACTATCGGTCTTAGATTTCAAATTGAGTATATTTTATTAATGCCTTACGAAGCTTCAGGTCAAAAAGAGTCATAGATTTGGGGATTTTGTTAAATGGAGTCGAGCGTCAAATTAAGGATTTGAGAGTCAAGAATTCGCTTTTAGCCGACCAGAGGAGTAAGGAGTCACAGTCTAAAGCCCTGCACTGATGAAGATACACTCTGAAAATGTGGAAAAGTACAGGGCTTATCCGACTAAACTTTAGACTTGGAAGTTTGTATGTTGAGGCTGTGTTAAAAAGTAGCATGTCAACCCTAGGCTGTCCACAGCTCATCACTGGATGACAGTTGGATGTTTCAGTTAATCATTGATACTTTTTTTCCGGTCTCCACAAAAGCATCTAAAGCAGAACTATTTGTACTGGTCATGTGCATGCACTCTGAGAATCCCTGAGTGTGTGCATGGTGTTAATATTTAGAATTCGTTTATTAAAAAATCAGAATTATGTTGGGCCTATAGTTGACCAGGCTTGGCCTATAACAGGCCATAAGTCTAAATAGGCTGTATTGGTCAATAATCCAAGAGCAGTTGGAAATGCATCCTTGTCAGGATATCACTGGAAAGGTAGTTGTTGCAGTCTGTCACCCAGATAATCTTTGCTGAAGTGCAGTTTGTCTGATATATCTCATTTGGAAGAAGACTGATAATCTGTGACCCTGTTCCAACCTGCTCCATGGAGTGATCCAATGGTTTATCCTGTGCTTTATGGAAGGGTGTACCAATAAGCCACGATCATTTCATGATTCGCTGGTCAATCACGAATGACCATTGTCATAGCCTGTGTGTTATGTGAGGTTATGTAACAGACAGTAGAGTACAGTTATCCATTCTGTTATGCTATTGTTACGCAATGTTATGATGCTGGTTGCCTCAGCAGCCTTGGGCTCAAGTGGCTGTCTTTGCATTGAATGGTAGCTTACAACGCTCAGCCGTTGTTTTTATGTGGCCCCGTTGAATCAGTTGGCCAAGGCCGGCTGATGCGTGAGGAGGCAGCCAGAGGTGCGTGTGTGATTGTAGTAGATTTATGAAGATTAGCCATGTGTTTGTCTGGCGTGTTTACATGTTGGATCCGGCTACAAGCCCCTCTGGCTCCTCCCGGGTGTTGCTCCCAAGAGCAGTCGCAGCATGGTGGCCCCCTCCCTCTGAGTCTCTCCACTTTTGCTATCTTGAGATTGGCTGGTCAGTCACAGGTCATTGACCTTTGAGATGTCTAGTCGCTCACTAATTGCCCTCAAGTGGGTCAGCCCGAGCACATCACCCCCACAGGGAACAATAGGTTGTGAGGATCCAGGGGTTGGTGGGGGGGGGGGGCTGCGAACCCAGTGGCCTGCCTGTGCTATGTCACTCGGTGGGCAGGGCTAGTGAGCCGCCGTCTTCAATGAATGAGACTTCAGTCAATATGCTCACTGGACCAATCAGAAAGAAGGGAAGGCAGACTTACCCTCCCATTTTACTACTCCTACACATGACAGCTACTATTGATGTTGTCATTTCACACGTGCTTCATTCACCAGTGGCTGGCAGCAACCCAGCTGTTTCAAGATCAAGTCCCTCAGTGTTGCCTGTGGATGCTCTCCTGTGCACTGCTGTGCTTAGCATTGTACACCATCATTGGTGGAAGCCTCCTTTGCTTCAATTGCCCACTTGGATTTAAGCATAATGAACGAATCGTTGTTCTTCACATAACTTATAAAATGTATGTATATCTTCGGGTTTAAACACCCAGATAATCTGCAGTGCTAGAATTGGTTTAAACAGCTAGAGCTCTGTAAAATGTCTTCATGCATAGAAGTTGATATACTTATCCATGACGGCTATATCAGTAATATCTTGAAGTAACTAGCCAGTTACTTCAAGGTGATATCTCCCAAAAAGTGAACTGTGTAGCAACAATACAAAATGCTGCTGTTCGTTCATGAATCTGTGTGTTCCTCCTTCCTTTCTCTTTCGAATAATATCTTTTTGGATCCGACGTCATTTGTCCCTAGTTGACTATTGTTGGTGACAACTGCTCCCTTATTCGATGTGATGACAATGATTTTCATTTGGAATAAATATAAGAAGTGACTGCAGGTGATATAGTTAGATGTCAGATATATCTTCGCAACTAGTAAACTCTTTTGTTGTGAGGATTGAAAGATCAAGAGTCCATTCCTCGAGTCGCCTTTTGCCAGACAGCATAAAGTTTAGAATATATTCTGCTGAATTCCACCTGTTTTACTGTGACAATAAAAAAGATAGGATGATACTATTGCAGGATATCAATCATATAAGGTTTAATATTGTGTCAAATTTGAAGATTCTTGACTGTAGAAGCTTATCATTTGTCTCCTTGTTTGTTTCAGATGTATGATGGGTCAGCTCCTGCAGTGAGAAGACCTCCAGGTTACCCCCCTGGGCCTGGTGGAGGGAGTGGTGGGCCTGGATCATTTGGAAGTGGACCTCAGCAATATTCACCCAACTCACATCATCCTTATCCACCAATGAGCAGTCAGCCCAACCGAATGCCATCCCAGCCATATCCTACACAGGTAGATCATTTTCAAGTGACCTTTCCTGTTTCAATGATGGTATCAGTTTCCCAGTTAAAGACAGAACTTTACACTCCCTGCAATTGATATGTTGAATAAGAAACTACAATTCACACTCTTATAGCATGACATCCTGAGGTCTAATAGGCCAATGATTGGTCAATTCGCTCAATTGGCCTGGCTGTGACATGCTGCTGAAAGCATGACATCATTGATTGCCCATCTAAGATTGAAGCATTCATTGACCAAATTGAAGCAAACATCAGACAATGGTTTTACGTATCAATTGCAAAGAGCCAGTTTAATATGACAAAATGTCTTTTTGGATTCTAAATTGTCATCTGTTGACACTTTGTATGATTTGTTGTTCAAGATCTATGACTTATAAAAGATTTGCTAATGACATAATATAACCAATTTTTTTTTTTTGTGCCAACAGCAACCACAGCAGCAACCATCATCAGGCCGACCTCCGAACAGCAGTAGTCCCATGCCATATCCAGGAGGAAGCCAGTCACCTTTCATGGGCCAGAGTGGGGGCCAGAATGCCAGCAATAGCAGCAGCCAAGCCCAGAACAGCCCTTCTCAACCTTATGCGTCTCCCATTGGCAGTAATCACGGAGCATCACCTTCCCCAAGACCCCAGCCCAGTCCTAGCCCCCAGAACTCGGACAAGACACAGCACAACAGCAATTCTCAGGTTTGTTTATTCCCTTGTTCCCCATTGAAGTTAAATCTGATTTCTGAATAACGATAGGTTGCCAAAGCCTTTCACAGGGTATGCTTGGGCCACCGTTTGGGCCAACGGGTGGCCCAAGTATGCCCTGTGAAGCTGCCAGGGTTTCTGCAACCACTGAGAGGGCTTTTGCCCGGGTGCATCATTACAGCCTGATCTTTTCCTGACAGGTGGGAGAGAGACTAAAATTGGAATGCAGTTTTACTCACAGTTGCAAAACCAAAACTGCAAAGGCTTTGAGGCATGCATTGTTGACTGTGGAGTTTGTTAGCAGGCCTTCTTCATTGCAGCCGACTTTTAATGGCTAGGATATGGATGACTGTAATAAAAAGTGTTTAATAGCTGGCTCATGCCGTGTAAGTTTGACCAATATATAAAGTGCTCAATGTGACAACTGAGTAAACTGTCCTCTTCCAATCTTTGTCAACATTTCCATTGTTGCGACAAACAGATTTGCCACCCGGCGTCCCGTTATAACAAACAATATTTCATGTTTTGACATTCTGGTTAGTTTGCAACGATTTCTTGTGGCCCTCTACCAGTCACAGCAATTGTTACATTGTGCAAGAACCATTCTTATTGGCTGTATTTATTGTAGCTGGGAATTACCCAATTTTGAGTTGGAATGCTGTTGGTAACTTTGAATAGGAACTGTTCTTTTCAATCGTGTTTTGCGGTAATTAAATACGTATTTTATAAGCTGTAGTATTGTTTTAATGTTGAATCAGTGAATTGCATGACTTTAGGGTGTGACAAACAAGTTGTAGGATATGTTTTGAAAATGTTACTCTGTATTTAACAAAATGTTTTGTAAGGTCTTCTGATATTTTTCAATACTCAGTTAATTCCCAGTGGTAATCTAACTACATGTAGGCCTACATTTTAATTATACCTTTAATACAAAATGTGTGCTTAACCTGTCCTCATGCTGTCCTACTCTTTTCAACTTCAAGTGATTTTAACTTTCAAAGGCTGAGGCACACTTGTGTTTTGGAAATTTATCTTTCGATATGATATATGATATACATGTATTCGATTGTGTGCATTGTTCTTGCATTAAGAAATGCATCACTTGCAAGCTCTAGGTGCATTTGTATAATTGAGTGTACCCAATGGCCCGGCCCAATTTCTCGGGCTTTCGCTGGTTGTGATCCCAATCTGATACTATTGTGGGATACGCTGGCTGTGGTGTTTCCATGAGGTGCAGGTCTTGTTAGGGCCAGGCTGCTCTGGATGAGGGTTTTAGTGTTGTGTTTTGAAGGCCTCAGCAATAAAAGCTGCACTTGGTGGCACGCGGGGCTTCCCCACTCTCTATGCTCTGGCTGTGGCTGCACGACAGCAAGTCTCACACGAGGACTGATGCAGCTAAAGGTAATGATGTAACCTAGAAGACGGATCCCCTCAAGTGCTCACTTGGGCAGATCTTGCTGTGAGGAGACCTGGTGTTACTGAAACCACACGTTACACATCTGGCGATATTTGTTATGATATATGAGACAAGGGTGTTAAGTCAAGGGTTCTGGTATTTGCCCTCCTTCGTAGAACACCCCCCCCCCTCCTTCCCTCCGATCGGCTGCTCCCGAGGAATTGGGCCCAGCTGTCTGATTCTCCATTCATCTTCATTTGTATTGTCTTCCTCCAGCACATTCAAGACTGCCTCACTTGCTATAAGGGTTCTCTGTTTGTCTTGCGTTTGCTTAATGGGCATGCATGACAGCCCAAGGTCAACACATTACTGAATGATGACCAAAACAGACAACCAAATGCAGTCCATAACACCTTCAGCTGTGGAACATGCATAGACCATGGAACAATCACCTACATGTAAGATTATCCTACTATTAATTCATGGACCCGTCCGTCCTTCACAGCAAAAGTATAGGGTGCCCATCCACAAAAACTTGCATGCAACCTTTTTTCACCGACTACAAGGTTTTAGGCTGGTTTCATGCTCAAAATTATATTTAATATTTTGCCCCTCCCCTACCGCATTTCACGGGTACCATGCTAGTTCTTTGCATAGACGATAATGTATTGTCCATGGATGGATTGGAGTTCCCTCTGTAACAACTGCAAGCTCTCTTGTGTCTGTTTGCCATCTGCATTCTACAGTCTCGTGAAGCCAAAACGACTGAACTTAAAAAAAGGTACCTTTTAGAAATTGGATCGTTTCCAATACTGCCATTAATGGCGTATGTAATGGGCTCTGTGACACTATGACAAACGTTTATTAAACTGATACAAAACGAAAACGACACAGTTTCACTAGAAGTGGCTAACTTGTGTCCACCTTCTTTCAAAAAACACATTTGTGTGTGTCTGCTGTGTATGTACAGTAGTGTGAATAGCCTGCATTTCTAAGCTTGATGAGCAATCAAACTTGTGTCGTAATTGATGAACCCCCAACTCTTCACAAGTCTTTACTATGAAAGGCGAATGATTTGAGTTGTTTCAGTAGAAATCTTAGTGAATTCTGACTGGTTGGCTACGGCATATAGAACGGTTGCTATGCGGTTATGATAATGTATGCAGTTCGCAGCGCTGCAGCTAGGTCATAGCAGTGAAGCACTGGGAATCCCAAGCTGTGGGTTGGAGAGAGGGCCTAGGTCTGACAGGGCCTAGCTCTGACAGGGCCTTGGGTGCTGCAACGAGGGCCTCAGAAGGGATTCCACTGTAGCCCTGGCCCTTCCTTCCTGGCCCTGTTCTGCCTCGCCCCATACTGGGCCATACATCCACTTAGTGCCGACAACGCCAGGGATCAATCATGTTGGCCCTCCAGCCAGAGAAAAATGGACCAATCAATGAGTGCAGAGTATTATGTCTGTGTATTTCGACTCTCATCATCACTGTCTTATAATCGCTAACTAATTAGTAAAAGATTAAAACTACCCTTTCAGAGGGAAATCGAAGAAAAGGAATGGAATATGAGAAATAGAGGCGCCATACAGCTGTATTATTGAAATGTTGGCCACAGAGAGGAGGCGCAGCTACCCTGCCTGCTCAGCCAGCATATTTGAGCTATTACTCAAGCTTGGCTCGAAGGCTGTGTTGGAAATGTTGAATGCTATAGCCACTAGAATTCTGCGCCAATTCAATTCCCTGTAGTGAATTTCACTTTTATACCGCCTGTTTGGTCGAATATTTTTGTTGTATGTACCTTACTTATAAAATATCAATACGGGCTGAAAATATGGCTATGGTATATTATACCATGATTGAATGGTTTCTCTATTTAACATGGCTATCTAACTTGGGCACAGTTAGTGAACTTGGTGAACACATGCACTGGGCTATATAGTTTGCCTGTGCAGCCTCGAACCTGTGAGCTATAGCTAACTGGGTTATCTAGATGGCAAACAGCTCGCTTGAGCTGGAAATAGTCTCTCGCTATGTGACCTGTTTCAGTGCATTTCGGACAAACGAGTATTTGCCAAGTGATCTCCTATGGCTATAGGTGTGCGTTGCGGGCCACTTGTGCTCATGTTGGAAGAGCCGAAATCCTGCTGAAGGTCCTGTTTCCAATTATGAATCACAGAAAATACAAAACCCATCGGGGCCCCAGCCAGCTCTGTATGAAAAACAAGATTGAGCGCTTCAGGAAATTACACTGAGGCAACCCGTCTGGGGCCCCCTGAAAGGTGTGCTGGGGGGACATTGATCAATAGCGAGTGGGGGTTTCCTTTTGGATTGCTGAGGCTCTAGGCAGGCGAAACACAGCCTTTAAGCAAACTATCTTTATAAGTAATATTATACATACACATTTGAATATAATTTCGTCCATCTTATAATGTAAGTTCTTGTTGAACTACATGTAGCAATATTGCAATATTGGTCTGCTCCTTTCAGTTCTACATCAGATATTACTTGGGTGTAATTATATTGATAAGGTTCAGTTGTATAGCAATTGTTGAAATATCTGATTTTGGTATTAGTCTGGCTTTTATTTCACTGTGAATAAACAAAGCTCTCAGGGTCCTGGTGGGTTCAAATCCATCATGTGAGCTAGGAAGGGTGCCCTGGCACATGTGGAGAAAATGTGACGGGCTGCATATCTTGTGACAGTGAAGCAGGGCCTGGCAGCCAGTGGCAGGCCCTTGCATAGACCTGGCAGAGACCTGGCAGGGCGTGTTTGTGAGAGCAGCGAGGGCATTTGACAGGAGGGGGAGGGCCCTGCCTGGTTTCTGTAAGAACTCACAGGGGGCATTGTTGGGAGGACCGTCTCAACTGCATCCACTTTATTTGCCACTGGCAGGCTTTGCAGCCAAGCGTGCAGCCCCCTTCTCTTTGCACATTTCCCACATGTATCACGAAAATATAACTTGAGTGGAGAACCAGGAGATTCCCAGCATTTTACATAATCGAATGTGTGATTAATATAATTGAGAGGAAACTAGCAAATTTGGAGAGACTGGCTGTGTTGTGTGAGATGAGCCAGTGCTGTGATATCCTGTCAGGGCCCCTTCCTTATGAATATTCAATGTGGCGCGATGTCAGCCTTGCCTCGTCTATGCTGGGAACTCTAAGCCTATAATTGACATGCGCTTGATAAATGGGCGCAATTCTGTTGTTCTGTGCTGCTTATTCAGGCGAATGTAGAATGTATGTAAATTATAACTTGGAATGATCTTCCAAGCAAATCCCTGTCAGCATGCAAGGAAAAAGAAAGTAAAAAAGATTTTTTTTTCTCAAAGCCTATGTAATAATATTTGGATGCATCATGACATTCGCGAAGTTGAGCTGCCAGGTTATTGAATTGTGTTGTAAATAGAGGAAAGTCCAGGATGTGCCCAGTGGGAAGCTATAAATGTCTATATTTTCAATATGCTGTGAAATATTCAGGGAGCCATTATAATGTTGGCTGTGTTGGTGTGGCTGCAGCTTGCAATAGCAGCCTCCATGGTCTACACCATAGAACTGGATTCAGGCCCAGGTCCTTGTAAGCAGACGGTTGAGCGCCTTGCACACAGAGAAGTGCATTGAAGGGCCCAGTGCACACCTTTAACACTGAGACTGGCGTGTTTTCCAAGTCACCTACTGACTGCACTGCTGTTTGGCTTGCAAGTAGGTTATATTTAGCAGACCTCTGGGCTTTTAGGCGGTGCAGCTTGCACTTGGGAGGCTTCCTTGTTGGTTTGCATGGAATTGCAGTCTGAGAAGAGAATTGGGACCTGGGCAGTTGGGCCCCAGCAGATGATACCGATGGGTAGGAGATGCAAAGTTTCTTTTTGCGATAGTGTCAAGAGTGGTGGCAGCAGAGCGTAAAATAAATGGGAGGCTTTGTGCGTCGGGGGTCGGCCTAGCAGGGCAAGCAGAGCTAGCAGCGTCATTGTTGGCTGAGCCGGCAGCCGGGCTCCTCCTAGCCTTTGTTTAGTGACTTGGCAAGCAGGGGGCTCTCAGGCTACCAATGACAAGGGCCAGGTGTAGGCAGACTGGCTGATAGACCCAGGCCCTCGCCTCTGCCTCACAAGGGCCTTCTACGCCCAGTTCCGTCAGTTCTAACGCACAATATTCAGCCAGCTCTGGTAGGACATTAAATATTCAGACATTTGCATATGTATGTGGCCTGCCAGACAGGCTTGGGCAAAGAACACACACTGCACTGGGAGGCTCTCCCGGCTCGCTCTGCTCTGCCTAGTTATATTTCTGCACTGGCAAGCTTACTCGACTCAACCGATCTACACATTTTATGTTGGATTGCATTATCTTACGGGGCGCTCTCCATGGACACAGCACTTAGGTAGGTTGTCATGCAGCAGCTAGCCAGTGCCTCCCCTGCGCTCAATACACATAGGGCTGCGTGCTGCTTAATTACTGCTCTTTTGTGAAGTAAAACAAAAACTTGAAGCAATAGCCAGCTGCTTCGATTTTAATGACTCTCTGACAAAATGAAAGTAGAGAAGGCCACGTTGACACAGGAAGGGAAAGTAGCGATTGGCCTTATCGCGTTGCCATGGATACGAGGTCCATGTGAGCCTCACTGAGGCAGTAGGCGAACTGGGAGTAGAAGTGACAGTTGGTAGTGTAGAGCTAGTTCTCTAGATAGAATATACGCCTCGACACAATTCACCGCAACCTTCCCACAGTGTGTGGCTATACTTCCTAAACTAACAGGAAACAGAACAACAGTTACTGTTTTATCCATTAGAGTGTCTGTCCAAATGACCAGTCGGTCCTTGTGACTGTCATAAAACTAGTTGAAGTAAAAGTGACCTTTTGTTAGCACACTTGCCACTCATCCATGGACATTTAACATTATGTTTAAAGCGCTTTATGTTTTCATAGATACGATGTCACTGTTGGCCCTATGTTCGAACGCAATATCTCTTCTGAGCTGCCTTGCATTATTCACAGGTAACGATTGCGCTGCTATCTGTTGTGGATTTGATGCAGCGCTGACAGCTCTACTTTCATTTTGACGTATTTTGCATAACTCAGCTGGGCCGGTGATTAGGCGGACCCCTCGTGGCCACGTGCTACCTTTGTTGATTTCCTGCAGTGGCAGGGCAGGCAGGCAGCCAGAGAGTGAAAGTAGCACTATTTGCACATGTATGAATGATACTGGCAGGGCCCAGCTCATGAATAACAATGAGCCTTCGGGCAGCAGAGGTGGCCCTGTGCTGGCGCTGCCTGCCTGGGTTAATACGACGACGGTCAGGGTCTTTTTTAATCTCTCTCTGTCACACCTTTAGCCTGTTTCCCCCCTCTCAAAATTCCTGTCATTTCATTGCTGAGATGTTGACAGAACAGGTGGGACCATGGATCCAACCATAGTCTTGCAAATGGGGCCCTAGTTACTGAAGTATAATGGGAGAATGCACAGAGATGATAGAATCTAGAGAACAGGCCCTCATCGACGTTTCCCTGGCAGCTGCAAGCGAGTGGCATTACGTTGCGAAGCACTGGGTTTGCAGGCAGCCAGGCAGGTTGGCTTGATGGCAGGCAGAGGCAGGCAGCTAGAGCAGCATCAGCAGCAGCCAAGGTCTGCTCCATATTGATCAGCCACAGACACAGCACTAGCTCTCTTCTATGCTGAAATATCTTCTGCCAGGTCCATGGGCCCTCTGTTTCTCTTATTACTCCTGATTGAATGGAGAAGGCCCTCTTTGCTCCATAGTCTATATGCCCCCACAATAGAAAGATAAACTAATGTTAAAGGACATTTATGTGTATAATTAGAATGACAGCCTATTTGTGTGCATGACATGGATGCAGTCTTTTTGAATGTCATCAATCAATCATTCATTTCTTGGGGCTGGGGATGGATGGTGGATTTCAACTGGTTTATGGTTCTCGTTTTATATTGCCCGTCTCCAATTTGCAAACTGTTGTGTTCTCCCGGTTTCCTGTGGTTTTCCCCATCACACATCCACCAGTATTATCAGAAACATGCAATTTTCTTTCAAAATGCCTGAAGCTGCTTGGTGAATTCACTGAATTTTACGCAGCTCAGTCGAATCTGGGAACATTTTCAGTGCTTTGGTTCTGTATTTTCTGCCAGTCTGGAAGCAGGATGTCAAAATGGATTGGGTGTGGCCCAAGACTGTAGGTCATTGATGCTGAAGGCTGCAGAACTCTGCTAATTTCCTAGATGCATGATTTCCACTTTCAAAAGCAGTAATATAGTTGTCAGTGACTGTTACAGTCTGTGACAACTGAGTCTACTTCTGTACTGTGTCATGCACAGTGTGATCGGCACATGACACATCCATGTTGCAGATGTATAGATCTACGGGGTTGTATTAAATTTGTTGTTTGTCAAAAGACTCAAAACCATTTTAGACGAATTGGAAAGCATTTTGTATTTGACTCAGTTATTATGCACGGTACATTGCTGACCTCCTCTTTCTGATGTTGAAATGCTCCGGAGTCTCAGACGCAGGCAACCAGATAAACAGCAATGCCATTGAGTGCTCCTTATAAGTCTTTGAATTTATCAGCACCTTATAAACATTATCACATGCAATTCTTTATGATATAAATAAACAGATAACTTAGATGATGACATTGTCATTTTAGCCTCATTGAGTCATTACAGCTAAGAAAGGAAACTTGATTACATTTGACTGTTCGACGACATCAATGATGCCACTACACTACAGGTCATATCGTTCATTTGAAAGGAGTGGCCGATTTAATATTGGGAGACATGTGGCATCCTTGGCATTCCTTGCCAGAGCAAGTACAGGGATATGACCTCACAAGAAGCATTTTGCTGATCACTCAAATTTCTTTGGCTGTAATGACTCCAAGAAGTAGTTCCGGAGGCATTTCATACATTGTAATGATTGTAATGAGTGTTTTTTGATTCAAGAGAATATGTCAGATACACGGAATATCCCAAGCATGTATTGTAGTGAAGGAGAAATTTCCAAACAGAAATTTCTTCAACTCAGCACTCAAGTGTCGTAAATGATATCAGGTGGAATCATTATGGAATTTTCGGTAGCTTAGAAAGAATAACAATGGTGTCTGTTGTCCTCGCTGTACCTGTGATTCAGTTAAATTTGAAATTAGATGTGTGCAGCTCTAAGATATCACTGGAGCTATATTTAGATGCACTATGTCATATTCTGTGATTGGATGGGCTTGGGCCATTCTGTTGTTTTGGCAGGAGACAGACTTGACTCCCCTCCAGTATGAAGTCATTAAATTGGTAATACATCTAAGTCTTTATTGTTTTTCCAAGCTGAAAGAATAAGCCTGCCTGGCATGTATTGTGAAGGGCTTAGATTCATAATCGTAGATATGGAAGCCTCTGACTGTGTGCTGATTTGCCAGATAATGGCAGCAGCAGTTGCTTCCTGAAACGCATGGTAAACATGCAAGCTGGCAGTCGAGCCGTGCCTAGGAACCACATTGTTTTGGTTTCACTTTGTGATCCTGACAGCCGTGAGGGACCGCCTAACAAGCGGCTCTGTTGATTTGTGGTTTCAATGGTACATCTTTAGTATGCATACGGGGGAGGCGGGCGGCTAACGGAAGAGCCAGCCTGCACGTGGAGTTGGCCCCTTAGCCTGGCAGTCAGCCATGTGATTTGTTTGTCAGAGAGCATCTACTGGGCCAATGTGAAAGTGCCACAGGCTGACAGCTAACTACTTTCACTTTCTTCTCTGTTTGTTTTGAAGTTTCTTATCGCATTACATTGCCTCTGTGAGTGATATCAAACTCTGGCTGCTGGAAAAAAATACTGAGGATATGTACCGAAGGTGATACTTCAACAAGAGGAGATTTATATTGCATTTATTCTGAGAAGGACTTCGAATATACGATACTTCAATAGCTGAAATGATTCTTTTTCTGTTGGAGCATATTTGTACGTGGAAATAAGTATACGAAATATCCCAATGACAGTTTAAGTCAGTTACAGCCAGTGTTGGATTCTGTCCTATGTGTTGTCTTGTGCATTGAACATCTTCTGTCAACAGAATTAGCATATTCAGATATTCTGTGTACACATTTTTATGTGCCACTTCCTTTACAGCAGACCCAATCCCTGTATCAAAATTGCTAACATGTTCTTTAAGGCTGAAATTCCTGCTTTAGTATATTCACGTAACCAGGTGGGCCATGCATGTAGCAGATGTGCTAAGTGCTCCTCCGGGGTGTATGCTTGCTTAGTCAACGCAAAATGCCCTCGGAGTATCAATTGGAAGTAGCAAAAGGAAATACCTGTATTTTTGTGTGATTTGGGCCACTTTGGCGAAATTAGGTTGAAGTGACCTTAGATGTATCAATGCTGAAAAGTATAAGACTTGCAATGCATGAAATGAGCTTGGAAATTGGAACGAGTCCTTTGATGCTTTGATTCAATTTGATTGCATACTCAATGTTGGTTGTTTGTTGCAGGACGGGTTGACAAGTGACGAGAGCAACAGTGGGGAAGTAAACAGCATCAACCAGAACAGCAACCAAAACAGCAACCACACGCCGGGCAACAGCAGCAGCAGCGGGGTGACCACGCCGACATCCAGCTCTGGTGGCGGGGGAGGAGGAGGGGCAGGCAGCGGCGGAGGGGCTAGTGGCCAAGGAGTGCCCCACCCTGCAGTCTCGGCATTACGGCCCATTCCTTCCCCGGCAGGCTCCTCGGGCTCCAGGTCCAACACGCCTGCTTCTGTCTCCGGTAGGTCTTTTTCTCATGCCATGCATCAATGATGAATGCAATCTATTCTGTCTATTGTCCTAAAAATAACTCGGCCACAATGCAGTGATTAGTATCATATTATGAGCATTTTATGTATGTTGCTAATATTGGTGTACTATTATAAACATTCAATATGTTGCAGGCAATCAAGCTGGAAGCCCAATGCCACCTCGACCCCCCTCTGCCCATATGGAAGGGCCAAATCGAATACAGTCCCCGATGGCCAATCAAGGTGAGTGTCTTGATCATGCATTCATTGCATTGTTATCATTTTTTGTGCATCTCCTATTCTGTATTTTCTAAAATTACTCGGTTGCTCTGGCAATATCACGATGCCCGGACACGGAGAAGGGGGGCTGGAGTTGGTCGGCCCTGCCATCTGTCGGCAAAGCAGCCAACTGAACAGGCTGTAGTGCAGCACATCGACAGCAGGGGAGGAGGGGAGTCTGTTCGAGCTGACTAAGTACATTTGCATGAAACCAACTCTTCTCTCTCACTTTGCCTACATTCCCCATTGATTCTTAGCAAGCCAGTGATATTGAACTGATATAAGCACATCCATCGTTGCTATAGATATACTGCCCAAAGCTTAATATCAATTTCATGTGTTCAACCTATATGTGTAGTGTATTTTGAGGCAAATATTATCTGGAAATTTCCACTGGCTGGAGAGCTACAAGGAGAAGAACTCCAACATGGCTGGCTTGGTTAGCTTGCCAGTGAGAGAAATACGAATGTCTCAGCAAGTGGTGTGTTTTACTGGAGTGATTGTCTCTTTAGGAGCATTATCTGACAGGTGTCGTCACGAAGCCTCTTGCCTGCTAATGAATAGCTAATGAATCACAGAGTTAATTGGGTTGGTCCGAGGTGTTTATACTTTGGACATATATTGGAGACAGCAACAGCTGGGGATGATCACTTAAAGCTCTGGGCTGGGATGTCAAGATCATATGATTCAAGTTTCACTTTGCAGTTGCATGCGTCAGAAGGGAGCACAGTTATTCAATAGAAGGCCATGCAGGGCTCTCCAAAGTGTTAGCTTAGTGAATGCAGGCAGCAGATTCCAGTGCCTTTCATCGGCGCATTGTTTCTTTTTCTGTCATTTATGGGCTTTTTTCGTGCTTGGCCTTGAGATTGGTTTCATTTGAAGGTGTTTTTTATTGGAATGGAAGAAGGTGATGGGGTTACTTGAGTGCCATTTCCTGGAGAAGAGGCCTAAACTGGGTCAAGAGGTGCCCCAGTGACTGCTGACACCACCCCCTCCACTCTTTAACTTTCTTTTTTGCTTGGATGGAATCTTCTTTCTTGAAATATGATGATCCTTGTTATTGTTTTGAGCTGACACTGGATCCCTGCAGCCTGTGGCCTAGGTGTGCAATAACATGAGGCTGAAAATGTATCGGTGTTGTATATCAGACGGTACATGCTCCTATTGATTCTGTAACAAAATTGATAACAACCTGCTGCTTTACATGAATGTGATTACTGCTAAATGACAACTGTTTATTGTTTATGAGTTGCACCATGCAGTTTGTTATTCTTAGCTAAAAAGTGGTTTAGATTTCCATGGCACGTGCCAACTTACTTATTTTCATCTCATCACCGGTAGCAGGTTGGCTCTCATTCACACTTTTTGTGTTGTCATATTTTTAGACTTTTTTTTATTAATAGTTAGAAAGGGGAATACCGGAATTTCCTGGACGGTTGCCAAATGGCAGGGGGTTAATCAGTGCTTTCACATTTGACCCAGTTTTGAAGTGACCCCAGGAGGGGTGAGGAGCCTTCCAAGATCCACCTTGCAGTAATAACCCTGGGCAGGGCTGGGCGCTCTTGAATTGAGAATGAGAAAAAGAATGGGAGTGGAAGGGGGGGGGGTGATGCCCCCGCTGGTCTGGGGCAGAGGTCAGGGTGCTTATGACTTGCTGCTAGCTTCGAAAGCCCAGATCCACCTGTTGACTGATGCTTGATCTGCATTGCTGCTGCTGATGCTGCTGCTCTTGGTGGTGGTCCACTCTGTGATTGAGATCAAAGGCCTGTGCCCAGTGGAGCATGACATGCCTTTATCATCACCCTTTCCTTCTTGGTGTTCATGCCACATTGAGCCCAGTCGGCTAGCCCAGCAGTTCAAAGCAATTCACAGCAGTGCACACAATGACAAATGCCATCTCGGCTCCTAATTGCTCGTGTTAAATATGGCACACGTGGGCTATTTATAGCACCGCATTCTGAGCCATTTATCACTCCAATGACACGCTCCCAGATGGATCATCGCATGTGATCCAGCTCTACATGCTGCCACAGACAATTGGGATTGCTCCATGCGTCTGATCTTCCGGACTTCTCTCATTCTGAAGACCGATCTTGCTCCTCTTGAGACAATATACATAAACATAGCATGATCTAGTCTCTTTCTTTTCTCTTTTCTGTCCTTTCTTGTAATGTGACATTTACGTGTATTGTGACTAGCCTGATTTCTGAATGGTTCACATGTATCTTGAAGAGTCATTTCTAAAAGATTTCTGAAGCTTTACCTCTGGAGTTAAAGTTCATGAAAATGTTATATCAGTTGCAGTATCTTGAAATAATGGAATTGCATTGCACGTGTTCATGGTTATTCACATGGTGGTGATTGTGGTCTCCATTCAGTCTTTCTCACATGGCATGTAATACTTGTACCTTTTAAATGTCAGAAAGTCTGTAAGATAATCTTGTATTGAAAACATAATGTCATATAGGCCTTCATGTATTCAGTGCTTTTCCTAGCCATTAGCCACATTAGCATTGGCTAATGCATCATCCATGTGGCTAATGAAAATTGCATATTTTGGCAGCAAATTAGCCACAAATATATGTATTTTATCACATTTCACTCAAAATCGGCCGTTTTGGCTAATGGAATCTTGGTCCTAGGAAAAGCACTGTATTATCTGGTATTTCTCTGCCTCAAGTTTTTCCTCCATATCTAAAATCTATTCTGAGTTTCCATTTCCTTCTCTCAAGTCACTGATAGCTAATTGTTTGGATCTGCATTTCATGTGCCAGACATATTTCTGCCTTTAATTAATTGTATTGTATTTGTTCACCACTTAGTGATCATTGCCTGGGGTGACAGACATGTCGTACATCACTGTTACAGGACTTAGGTGTTCAGTGACAGGTGTTTGCAGTACTTAGTTGTGGACTGAACATGTACACTGTGATACATTGACTGATTGACAGTTTTGACACTTCTTGGATGTACATTGTCTGAGCACAGTCTGAGAATATGATTAATGGAGTCAAGAGCTTTTGAGGACAGGTCATTTATTGATTGGCCTGGAAATGACTTTGTTGTGACTGACCAGTGACCACTGACCCAGTGATCATTGACCCACAACAACTGCTTTATCTGTTTATCAATACAAATTTTCTCTTGGAAATGTTACTGAAGTGAGCTGTTGTGTACATCAGTTTGAAAAACAAACAAATTCACATTTGAGTTTGAAAATTATTCCTGCAAAATTGTCTGTGTTTAAAGCATACATGTATGTGTAAGTTCAGTTGTGCTTAAACTGCCTGTCCAATTACCATAAGTAGCTTTACATTTCGTGCTGTATTTGATGTGATAAGTGGATGTCAAATTGTGTAAGTCAATGTTTTTCCTGAAATCAATTTCAGTCTCAAATATTGAATGTATGAAATGCAACAATTTGTCACTATCGTTAGGCAAATCAGTGATGTAGAGTGAGCACCTGACATAGCAATTAATGGCCCATAATATGCTCAATTGCTTCAATTTGCATGGAGTGCTGAAGATGGTGATCTGATGATCGAATGAATGTGTTGCAGGCTACATGCCACCGATGATGCCGCCCCCTGGTGGGATGTCCGGCAACCAAATGGGCGGAAGTGGATACCCCAGCAAGTCATCGGCAGGTCCTGGACCTCACCAAGGACCTCCCCATCCAGGTATGATGGGGCCAGGAGGACCCACTGCTTCAGCCCCCAATCCCGCAGGCTTGCCCCCATCCCACATGCAACCCGGCTTTTCCCAGCACAATAGCCAATACCCCAACCAACCTGGTAAGCTGGCATATTCTCTTTTCATCTCCATAACTCTCTTTATTGCCTCTTTGTAGCTCACAGTGAAATCCATTCCTCTTTTCTATTCCCTTTAACAATGAAATGCTAATTGCTCTACCTGGTTCAACCCTTGGTTCTCTGCTTCTCTTAATTACCCCCTAGTCATGGCGAATTACCTGCATAATGTTCTTGTGCTTAGCTTTAATTTAACAGCATTCCTCAGTTCTGTCTGTTTGCTCTTTGGTGTACGCTGTGTACATAAATTACTCATTTTCCACTCATGCATGTGATTGCTGGTCAGGTGTATATTGCTCAAACATTCTTTCGTGTTAGGAAACATTTACAATTGAAACATAGATGAATTGCTCTTGAGAGAAAAGGTTGAACTTGATTCCCATTGATACATTCATGAAATCAATAGCGCCAGTCTTTATTAGATTTATTGATCCATCATTATTTCGAATTTGTGGATATTGTGTTATGTAATTGCCCAGAAATTGACAATTCCACAACAGTGTTTTGCATAATGACACTCGATTAATACAACAAGCAGCTAACTGCCTGGAAGCCAATTAAATAGATACATTACCCACGTGTAATTGCTAGCATTAAAACAGGAATTAGGCGAAGAAAAAAAAAAGAGTAATTGTTTTAAGTTAATTGGATCAGTCATGTTTATGATCTTTATTTAGACAAGAAAGAAGAAAAGGGTTTAAAAGGAGGTTATGGATATTGTTAGACAAAATATAACAGGTAATATGACCCAGTGACTCACTTTGACACGCCAGTCTGCCACAGCTGCTGCGGTCCAAATTAAAGCAGCTTTAACATTTAAGTAGAATAAACGATTAAGTGGGTCTTGTTTTGGTACGAAAATAGCAATGTTTTCTAGGATGATTCTCTGAAATGAGACGAGAAAGAGAAAGGTAAGGGCGAATTCAGTTGCGAGTACGAAGCAGAGCTGGGCAAGCCAATAGTTAATGGCAGCATCTGCATTGAACATCTGCAGCAGCAGCCAACAGCCGCCATGCCTGCCTCTCTCCACCACAGCATCCCTGTTATTGGTGATGATGTCGCCATGGCCAAGATTTTCATTTCTCAACATCATGTTTGTATTGAAAGCAACTCTGGTTGTGACTGCTAGGAAGCAGAATAGCACATGATAGACTGCCACGGGGAAATTGAGTCGAGACGGTTTCTTGTCAAATATTCGTCAGGAGCAGTGTGCAGCCGGGCGAATGAAGATCTGTACAACAAAAGGATGTCCAGTAAGAAATTCCGTCACGCTGTGATGGCCATGCCTCTGTTATGATCACAGATGATGATGGCATAACTGTAGATTGGGTATTGTGTTGTGGAGGGGTAGTTTAGATAGAGGAGGCTGCTTGCAAAGGGCGAGTGGCGAGAGCCCTGCAGTGGTCTATTTGAGCGTGGGGAGAGCCCTGCACCACGCATTACCTTTGGACTACAACGGAGTGTCAATGTTGAGCGAGCAAACAGCGTATAGCGCATTGGTGAATGCTTCCCTTCTGAAATCCTATGTCCCACGCTATATTATGGGACCATGAATACTGGGACAAGAGCGCTCAACCACTCTATTCTGGGGCGTACAATCAACGAGGCTAGTGAAGTTTTTGTGGCTAGAAACAGCACCAGTCTTCTTGGTCCTTCTAGCTCCAACAATGGTGAGTATTCAGCCTGGCTATACTAGGCTACAGAATATACTGGCGTTATATTAGAGCCTGGTGTGCACTCCCAAACCTTAAGGGAGGCCTGATCTAATATTGATTTATACGTGAAAGGTCTTATAATACATTTGTAAGGTCTGAATAACACCTTGTGGTCATGGAATGATTGGATGGACTGATCAGTATGTTTAAAGGTACTTTTGTAAAAGTTTTGCAACTTCTGAAGTGCTTATTGGTTGTTTTGTGTGACAGTGTCATTGTACCATTTCTCATGAATATATTTAAATTTTCTTAACAGTATGGTTCTGGTAGATATATTTCAATTGTAAAAGTTACTTTATTGCTCAATGAATGAATTATTTAATTAAATAGGTTAGATATATATAGAAGGCAAACACTTGCTATATCATTGTCATCCAAGTATTGAAGTCTTACTGACCTAGCTGGAGATAGATAACCTGGTTTGCTGTGTGACTATTGAATTCACTGTGTGTGAGCACATACTAGCTGCACATGGTAAGTTTCATCACACTTGTATGTGTTGCTAGATGCAGCATGACTGTTATTTAGTGGTTATGTAATGTGACTGCAGCTGCTTCTAATTTGGCCTTGTTGATTGTATCTCTGGCCTGGCTATACCTGGTTGACAGGCAGCTGCTGGACAACTGCCCCCCCCTCCCTCTTTTACCTGGCAGACATGCATTGTCTAGTGAACTTAGATCAACTGTGATCAGGTTTACAATTAGTCTGTTGTGTTTTTAATGAGTATTGTGTTTCTTTGGATACTTTTGTGTACTTCTGTTTAGGGACCAAGTTTATCTCAGCTGTAATTCCAGGTGTTGGTTTTCCAAGCTGTGTGGTTTCCACTTAGTCACTGAGGTGTGTCACTGACGCTAAGGCTTGCAATAGACCTCTTACCTCTGGTTTGCCAGGCAGTTCTTAGCTCAATACCACAGGGCCAGATGCTCTGATCTTATCTCATAGGTTATGCCCTTGCCTTTTGGTGAAACTTGACCTAGACTTTATTATGAAAATTATATATGGCAACATGAACAAAATACAGGAATGTGATTTCAATGGCACATGTCTAGTTATGTTAAATTATATGGAACCTGTACACAGCTATATAGGCTTCTTGCTCAACCCATGAGATTTCTTGGGAGACATAATATTGGGATTTAACTTTTATATTGGGATTTAACTTTTAAATTTGTTTAATGGGATAACTGTTGGTTGTACCAGTGCTTGGATAATGGTGGATTTCTGAACTGGTGTAGAATAAAATATTTTTAAAAATTCTAATATTTGATATGTTATTTGGAATTCATTGAGAGATACTTATTTCTTTGCTAGTTTGGTATTATACACAAGTGCCGCTTTGACCATTATAGATGTTTTGCAAATGACTTATGTGAAATATCTTACTGTTTCAGGACAATACACAAACAGAGGACCTGGCGGAATGGGCGGATATGGAGGACACAATAATTACTCTTCGCCTGGACCTATGGGTCAAATGTATCCCAACAACATGAATCCGATGGGACGACCTGGTCCTGGGGGCTACCCCAATTCGTACCCCCAGTCAGGTCCCATGAACAGTCATTACAATAACTACAACAGCCAGTCAATGGGGCCTGGACCTAATATGTCCAATTCCATGCAGCCTCAACAACAACCGCCGCCTCAGCAGCCGGTCCCTATAAACAATGTACCCCCTAATCAGCAGTCTCCTGGACCTAAGGGTGCCCAAGCTGCGGCCCAAGCTGCCATGATCGCTGCTGCCAATTCCGCAGCCAACAGATCTCTCTTCGCACGTCAACAACTTGAATCACAAGGACAGGGACATTCACCTGGACCAGGGTCGGGGATGGCCTCACAGCCTACTCCCAACAGCCAAGGCCAGTTGATGCCTCCAGGTAAAGGATTTGGTCATTTTGGGAGCCAAGGCTTGTCTATGAACCAGTATGGACCTCCTGGCCAACCTGGCCTCGAGAATGTTAACAGAATGAGTCCAGGCCAGGGACCCCCTTCCTCCAGCTATGGTGACATGATGGGTGGCATGGGGTCGCAGGGTCCCAGCTCACCCCAAAGCCAACCTCCGACAATCTTGGGTTCTCAGGGAAACAACCAGGGACGGAATACACCCCATGACAGCAACAGTAATGATGCTCCTACTCCTGAACCTAAGACCCCCTTATCTGGTACAGGTAGGTTCCTGGCTTAGTTGACTGTGTCTGTGTACGAAGCAAACTGGGGAGACATCCATGTTCGATTAAGACATTTACTTATTCTCTTAAAGATCAACTTAATATAATGATTCTTTTATCATGAACCGTAAGTTGTAAGTGTGCTTCTTGTCCATTTCAGAAGGATCGCAGCCTCCAACCTCTACTACGCCTGTTAGTTCTGCGGACATGCCGCCTCCCTCATCCACACCTTCCATGCAACCTACAGATAGCAACAGCAATCACCACCGACCACCCGTGGATGAAAATTCAATGTCATCTACATGTTCAGACGATACTCAACCCCCAAGGGGCAAAGTATGTATTATTCAAGTCTTGAAATATAAATTTGCCTTTTTGGTTGTTTAAATATTGAAATTGTATAACAAATATAAAATATACGAAATTGCGTCGTTTTCAGGATTTGTCACATCCCGCAACACCGATTGCCCCCTCACCCAGTGCCAGTCAATCTTCAATTCACGATGATGATAATATTAGCAGCCCCAGCTGGCCTGGAACACCGGTTAGTTCTTATTTGATGTTCTTGTTCTAATACATTTGTTCTTAGTCTTCACACCATTTGCTGAGTTTTGACCACCTATGTGCTTTTGACACAGCTGTACTAAAGAGTGCTCATAGAAATTGCTTTAGCTGTCTGATAACATAAGATGCACCTTTCTGTTTAGGTAATGGTATTAAAAAAGTTAACTGAGTTATATGTTGGTGGATGTTTGCTGTTGTAAGACTTTCAACTATTTCAGGATTTCTGTCTATATTAAAGGTGATATAACGAGCCACAGCCCTTTTCTCTGTATATATTTTTCTGGACCATTCTGGTATTATGGTATGGGGAACATAACTGCATGAAACTCTATTGGGAAGGCTGAGATCAATTGGATCATGTTAGAAATTGTCATGATGTTATTTATCTGTGGAGCCATGATTATTTCAGTGTCAATGGGAGCAAAAAGAGCTATTGTTGGTTGCTATAGTCCTTTATTGTCAGAGATCAAGGGACAACATGCCACACCAGAGAAGCACGTGGCAGCATTGAGATATCTCTGCCAATTGCCCTCTGTTTATTGTTGACATTGTAGGGGTTTGTTTCCAGCATCTAGTACCTGTTTAGTGGGATCACATTGCTGGATCTGTAGGCAAGTCAAGGTTATTGGGTGCACTAAGGTCATGTTGACATAGAGAAGAGTCAAAGAGATTGTAGCTGCTGATCTGGCTGGCAGCTTGCCTAGAAGCTATGATTGGGAAAGGGGGGGGGGCAGTCTGTCTGAAGGGGGGGGGGGTCCTGTCTGTGATGGCAGACACAACCTTTGTATACACACACACCCACGCATTTTAAACCCTGACCTATATTATGAGCTGCAGAGGTGAGAAGGGGAGGGGGATCAGCTGAAAAAGAGAATAACTGGGTTGGATCGAAATGAGGAGTGGATTGCCCCTGCTGGGCCCTGAGGGTGAACAACCTGCCAAGGAATGTCTCTTAGATTAGGCTGGAGCAATAGCTGCTGATGCTGCTTGCTTGGTGGTCCTATTGGTGGCCAGCTGCCTGCTGCAGTGGTTGTGATCCTGCAAGATAGATGACCAGCAGCAGATCCACTCCTCTCCAATGAGTCCATGCAGGACTCTGCCCCTCCTCCTCCTTCCCCACTAGCCTGTTTGGCCTGCACTTGCTGGTGCTTAGCTGCTGCTTCATTGATCAAGTCCAAAAAGAAAAAAGAAAAAACTACAATGACATGAACATGAGTGTGTCCCTGACCTACTTACCTGTTAACCCATTGACACACTGACTCCTAATGTGTATCTCTTACATCATATTAGGTTGAAGGCTACTGCACAAGCCTAATTGATTGTTCTGGTGCTTTAATGCTCTTGGTTGTACTATGTCATCCATTGAGGAACTTGTTGCTTATTGGGTTATTATGCTAGCTTTAAGCCTATTTGGAAAGTGTAATAGGATCTCATTTATTGATTGTTTAAAGGCAGGTGACAACCACTCGCGGAGTTGTCTGTAATTGAGGCTGGGAGATTATTTGTTTAGCGGCTTGAAAAGGGGGGAAAAAAAACAAAAACAAACTTAGGAGGAAAGGGTCTGTGTCTTGAGCATTCTTCGATGTAACCATGTTGCTGTTTCTTAAATCCTATTTGAACAGTCTTATGTTGGTGGTAACAGTTGGTCTCAGCAATTGAATGTTGTCAAGTTTCATGGCTACAAATATTACATTAGATGTTCAAAGAAAGTGGCACCTTGGTTAATGGCAAACACCTAAATGTCTAAATGTGTTTGATTGTATAAGTTTCATGTAAGTTTGTTGAAGCTGAATGTTTGTTTGACAAGATTAAGCGGGTGCTGGATACATGTTTCCATGTTAAGAGGCAGGTGAGGACCGTGTGCTGTGTGTCTTGGTGTTGTCTGGTGACCAGTCTCGTGTGTTTGTTCCTTTACAGAGTTCCCATACCCAATTGCAGCAGAAACACGAAGGTGCCATGCGCCTCTATGACATGGGAGAGGAGACCGAGCGAAGACCTTTCCTGGATCGCCTGTTTTCCTATATGGAGGAGAAGGGCACGCCCATCGCTACCATGCCTATGATCAGCAAACAACCCATTGACCTCTACCGACTTTATGTGATGGTCAAGGAGAGAGGCGGCCTGCTCGAGGTACGCTACCGTAGTCTGTAGCGCCTTTTCAGCATTAGCCTTCATATCCTGCTCTTTAGATATTAGTGACCCTGCTTATTTACTTTTACGTACACACACATTATCCATTAGCATTTAGTTCATTAGTTTTAACATTTAAGGCTTTGGTAGTAACCTTTTTTGGTGGCATATGTATATTTAGAACTCCTGGATTTACTTGGGATATTTCTTTCTTTGTAGATAACCTAATTGCCCCTCGCTTGCATATAGATTCATTTGTTTGACGCCTTGTTGATTTTAGGGGACTGGAAAAGACTGGGTTAATTTGGTTCAATTTTATTTTCATGCATTGTTGACTGATTTCTATATTATATTTAGGGTTTATTTAGTACTGCTGGTCTCTTGCTCCCTAAAACATTCTCCCTGCATGAACTAAATTTTTGCATGATTTTGTTTTGTATTGGATTAATGTTTTTAACTGGTTTTGAGCATGCTTGTTCTGTTTTTGTTCCATTTATACTGTTGATAAACTCTTATGCATGAGTAACATCATTTAGGTGACAACATTTTATTCATGGATGACCTAAAAATAGTCATTTATCTATGCCAAAGGACTTGTTTAAGTGAGAATTGTATGCCATGTTTGAAGGCTGTCCAGGCTAACCACAAATCTAATCATGTTATCACTTAAGTGATGCTGCTCTCTGCAATACATTGCAAATTTAATCATGAACTGATGTTTGATAACCTAACGATATAATTTACATTTACTGAGAAAACATCCTTCGTGGTGTATATCTGATAAAATGCTTCGACGTGAGGCCCGTACGAGCCAAAGAGCCTGTTTTGGTTAGCGCAGGCAAACGCCCTATAAAATTAGTCCCAAGGGCAGCCGGGTCCCCTGAATTGAGGCAGTGTTTCCACAACGCTGTCTAGTAATGTCTATTAGGTCTGCACTTGATGACCTTTTTGGCTCCCCATTTACTGCAGCTGCCCATTCTGCAGGCCTGTCTGCTAAGCTGCCTCAGAGTCCCCTGCAGGACCACAGTTGGTAGAGCCATCATCAGCTGAAGGCCATTCCTGACAACTTGCCTAATTCGTCTGTCATTTACTCCAGTTGAAAAATTAGATAACCTGCAACATTGTTGGTTGACATTATAAAGGCCTTAATTGTAGAAGCCGTAGTAGTTAACAGACAGAATTGTTTGGCTTCATCTGTAGCAAACCATATGGAGTTCTTGAGTTACTGCTCTGAGA
The DNA here is from genome assembly GCA_026936325.1 of Platynereis dumerilii. Lineage (NCBI taxonomy): Eukaryota > Metazoa > Annelida > Polychaeta > Phyllodocida > Nereididae > Platynereis > Platynereis dumerilii. Next base: position 190,065,268 of record JAPTHN010000001.1, on the reverse strand, counting down.
CCGTCTGTTTAATTTCAGTGCAATTTTCTTGCAGGTCACCAAAACAAAAAAGTGGAGGGAGATTAGTGCTGCCATTAATGTAGGGTCCTCAGGGAGTGCTGGTTTCACCTTGAGGAAGAACTACATCAAACATCTCTTTCCATTTGAATGTAAATTTGATAATGGAGGAATGGATCCCACACCTGTCTTGGCGCAGATTGAGTCAATGACACAGAAGAAGGAGAGTAAAAGACCCGCAAGTGCTAATGGTATGTGTATTTTAGTGTGAAAGGCTGGAAAATTTATTTGTATTGCCATGTTGTTTAATAAAACGCAAAAAAAGTGAACAAGCCGAGGTGATTCGTGCCTTAATTGGTTTCTTTTTTTCCTGCAGCAAACCAGGGTCAGAACTCAAATAATAATGGACCACCGCCTGACCCCTACCAAGGACAAGGCCGTCAACAACCTCCTCCTGGCTATGAAGGGGGTGCTGGTGGAAACAGCGGTGGTGCTGCTGGTGGTGCTGGTGGTAGCAGCGGCTACCCTGGCCAGCGGATGCCTGGTATGGGTGGTGAAATGCATGGACCTGGGATGATGCCTCCTCCCAACCAGGGCATGATGCACAACAACATGCCTCCCCACTATGACGGTTCAATGATGAACCAAAGTAATATGCCTCCAAACACTTCAGTAATGCCCAACAATGGTATGATGCCTAACAACCGAGGTATGATGCCGAACAATAGCATGATGCCAGGCAATAGCATGGCAAATAGCATGTCAGGTGGTCAGATGATGGCCAATAGACCACCACCTCCCAATATGATGTCTAACAATGGTGAGGGAATGAATAATCAAAACTTTCCGGAGGGACAGGGGATGGGACCCCCAGGACAGCATTATGGAAGAGGATACAATTCCAGCGGCAACATTCAGGGTGGAAATATGCCCAACTCCTACCCTCCTTATAACAGACCGGGAAATATGCCTCCCTACCAACAGGGACAACAGCCGCCACCTCAAGGTTCTTCTTATCCTGAAGGAGTGAATAGACCCAGCCGACCTGGGTCAAGTAATGAGCAGTACCCTAATGACCCCTATCGACGGAATTCCATGGCGCCTGGACAGCAACAAGGTCCTCCACCTCCAACGTCCACCTCACAGGGCCAGGAGGGTTACAACAGTCAGTCGAGCAGTTACCCCAGCCAGCCCACAAGTAGCTCCAGTCAATATCCTTCCTATCCCGGTCAGCAATCTCAAGAGAGGTATGTACAATTTCAGCTTGCATCACTGAACTATTTACTCCTTTCAATATCAAGTTTGTATTAATCATTAGTGTTGTGGTAATTCCCTTCAGATCTTTGTGAAGTTGTGTGGTTTTTGTCCTTAACCCGAAATGCTGTAATTGTAGAGTCCCTAGATTTCCAAAATCAATATGCTGTTTTGATCACTTAGTCAATCTGTATGATGCTGCTAATCTGATTTGAATCACCACATGCAGACAAGGTTGTACTACTTGTCTCTGAGCAAGGACACCCGATGTTCAAATGTGCAGGGTTTGTCATGCGAAGACAAGTAGTACAGCCTTATAGATTTTGCTTTTAGTAAAATTCTATTAGAATTGTACTCTTTCCTTGGTTTTCCTCTTAGCTTCAAAAAGCTTTAATTTACTAAAAAGTTAAAAAAGAAATAATTTTTGGAAAGTAAACATTTTAAAAGTAAAGTTTTGGTAAATAAGCTGCTTAATAAAAAAAATGAGGCGCCATGGTGCTGCAAAGTTAGATGCTGATGAGACAGCTGTTATTTTACCCATACAGATCTCAGCCTGGTTTGGCAGACAAGTTGTTGCAGAAACTACTCTCAAAGAAGTAAGTTTTCTTCTCTTTCGCCTCTCTACAAAGCTAAATTGCAAAGCAGCACTAATTCACGTATGAGTGTGCTAAATTAACAGCTTTTTAACTCTTTCAAATTTTATTTTGTTATCTTTTTTGTACCGTCCATCTGTGGTGAATTATTTTGTCAATAGTCTAATGATACCTTGTGTAACTTGATCGGCTATAATCTATTTGTAATGCTAATGATCAACTGTTCCATATAATCTCACTCATGCTAAGTCTCTCCTGTGTTGCTGAAACAATAACAGAAATGATTGAAATCAGGCCTGTGTGTGCCTCAGTTAAATTTCTGATGAGATATATTACTTTGTATGTTCTTCGTATGCATTAATCACCAGGAGCTTATTAGGCATGGTTTGATATGGGGTGGAAATTACTTCAGGGAGATGGTAGCTTATTGTAATATGAATATTTGTAGGTATGACCAACAGGCTCCTAGTCCATCAAGTCAACCTTCGTCACAGCCACCAAGCTCCAGTAGCCCGATGCTGCCTACGTCGAGCCAAGGGCCTGATGCACCTACCTCGACAAGCAGCACTAGTTACTCTGGCCCATCCGGTGGGCCTCCTAGACCTTATCCTAACCAACCGATGATGTCCAATAGACCGCCAGGACATGGACCTGCTGATAGTAACTTCCCTGGTTCCAACTCCAGTGGCCAGCCATATCCTCGACCTGCAGGTTTTGGTAGCCAAGGACAAGAAGGCAACTTCAACCAGTCGAACTACCCCACCCCCAACCACCCACAGGGTCAACAGCCCATGTATGGACAGAAGCCAGGCCAGCCCATGCCAGGCTTCCAAGGCCAGAAGCAGTTCCCTGGTTTCCAAAGGGATGGTTACAATGTACCGCCTGGTAAGTCTCCATACTGCTTAGAACTCACCTCAGGTCATTAGGCTGTACTGATTCATTTTTGCTGACTTTTGTTGTTGTTAATTTACAGGATATCCCAATAGCCAGAGCGGTCAACAATATGGCTATAATCAGCCTCGACCTAACTTGCCACAAGATTCCATGCAGCCTGGTAAGTATTTTTGTCGTTTGGTGTTATTTTTCATCAGTACATGTATATCGATGTGAATGAAATTTAGATTCCCTTTAATGTGTAATTTTCTAGATTTCGTGACAGTTGTAAAGTGATTCCCATCCCATATTGACAATGATTTTTAAGCACTTGTAATACAAACTGAAGTGTTCGGTAAGGTTAAACTCAATTTCAAAAGCTATTTATTTGGACCAATCAGTGATATTACAAATTTGACCCTTCATTTTGATGATTGAGATTCACTTACGGACATTTCTATCTTCCAGATTGATATTGTTTGCATGCTGATTCAAATTTAATACTTTTTCATTTGCATTTTGAAGGTAGACTGTAATAGGATGCATCACAACCTTAGACCATTGATATGCAGTTCGTGTTTAAAAGTGTGACATTGTTGAATATGAAGGAATTGGGTTTCTAAAGTGAAAGATATTATCTGTGACCCGGTTTGAAAACATCAAAATTGAAATTACATTCAGCCCTGCTAGTTGATATGCAGTTTTGGCTCTTTGATTTGAAACCTTATCCATATGATTCATCATTTGATGACCGGTGGTCTCTTATTCAGCAATGTCTCGCGAAACTTTTTTGTACTTTGCATGATGGCATGACCCATGGTAAATTTTCTCCTTTTCAGGTTTATTCCAAGTGTAATTCTGTAGTTGTATTATGTTGGTTTATTGATTTTATCAAATGAGTTTTATTTTGTTCAATCAAAGAATCAAAATCTACAACAATCCTACCATTAAACAAAATTTTTACAAATGGAAATTTTGAAAGCTCTGAAACAAAAGCCAAGAAAGTGACTGCGGAATAGACCTCCATTGATGCGTCTTTACTGAGTTACTTTCTTGTCTGTATTTTGAAACATTTTGAAGTATTTTGAAGTCATTTAACATTGGACGATTGGTTAGAGGCAACCATAGCAAGTTCAAGATGGCGGCCAAGGCTATGGATGCTGTGTCTAATTTACTCTTTTATTCAGTTTTCCTCAAGTGATTGATGTCTTTTCAGTTTCAGTTTTACATACATAGCATGTGTGGTGTGATAGCCAGGAACCCTTGTAAACCCGTTGGATATCAGGTGTTCTGTTAACAATGAGACTGTCAGAGGACAGTGAAGTTCTAATTTTCTTAGTGGTGTGGCTGTAGAACGTTTTCTGACAACCTTGCACGGCATTGGGTACATAATGGGAAATGTTGCAATTAAAAAATGATGTTTTGAAATCTATTTAATGGGGGCTCGTATATATGTGTGACATGATTGGTCAGTAATCTGTAATGCAGGGTGGGGTTAAGCCATGTGCATGGTTGTAAAATGAAACCAGCTCCACTGACAAGAAGTGTTTGCTTTCTCTTTGTTGCAGGTGTTGCAGCTTCCATGTATGGAGGGGAAAGAGGCTATTGCAGCCCTCCCTTTAGACCCCTCTACCCCCATGACAATACTAACACTTTTACAGGTGGCTTAAATGATGGACTGTCCTCGTACAGTCCTGGTCCTATGCCATATTCTCACCCACATGATGATTTCTCAGATATGCGAAGTAGCACACGAGGAGCAGATGGCAACTGGTCCGGTATGGGACAGAGAAGTTTTCCTCCTGGAACTCCTGCGACGGGTCCTCCGAGCAGTTCAACAACGTCGGGATTCACGACCAACAGCAGCAACAGTAGCATGGGCCAGGGCCAGAGCATGCCTCCCTCGACGGCCAGCGTACCTCCTTATGGTATCTTCAACCGCACCAGCCGCATGTCCCCTGTGAAGCAAGAACTCAGCAAGCCATTCACTCCCCAGAAGGTATGTCACATTGACATGAACACATTTAAAAAAATCTTAGTGAAATATATGATTACTATTTTAAAATGTTCTAATTCGGAATTTGCAGAAGCAGTCTCATGGAAGTAGTCATCCAGCGAAGAAGGAAATCGTCTTCCCACCTGACAGTGTAGAAGCAGTTAACCCTATTCTGCATAAGCGCAAGAAGTTGAATTCTAAAGATGTTGGTACGTAGAAAACAGCAATACAGCGTAAAGAATTAACATACAGGAGATTTGTGGTGTCCTGTTTGCGTTCGCTCTGGGAAATAGACTCGGGACGCAATAATCTGTTGGAAAATTTTAATTGATTTTGACGTTTTTGCCGAATGTTCCTTCAGAATAGATTATCTACCTGAAATCAAATACATTGGCCTTTCTAAATAGCATGACTCCTTGAAGTTTATAAGATTAAGAAAAAGCTCAACTAACTGGGTCCTGATATGTTGTTTAAAATTTTCAACATCCGTAATGAAGTTTATGTTCATGACATGATTTATACTAAGAATGATTTCTCTCTTTCAGCTCCTGTCGACCCTTGGAAATTAATGATGGCATTGAAGTCTGGTCTGCTAGCCCAAAGTACTTGGGCCTTGGATACCCTATCGATCATGTTGTACGATGATAATGCTGTGTTGTACTTCAACTTGGCTCATCTGCCCGGCCTTTTGGATGTGCTTGTCACTCATTGGCGCCACTACCTCATCGATATATTCAGCTCTGAGTTTGAAGAACTCGAGTTGACTCGCGAGGAAGCTACCGCTAGGAGATCGGCCAAAAAATTCAAGAGCTTGAAGGAAGAGTTTGAGAATTACATCGGTTGCAAAATCGAAGACACAGATCCCGAAGCTGTGGACACACCCAACAACTTCACGTACAAGACGCGACAGGGTCGTCCTGTCATAGTTGTTGAAGATGAAGATGAGATCAATTACGATATCAAACGGTGGGATGTTCATGAAGGATTCGAAAGCTCTACCAAGGACTGGAAAATGGGCAAAGCTGATAGTAGTCACCATGTTATCAGTCAGTTCCACCAGTCTGAAACATGGGACTTGTTACGGAAAAAGTTTTATGGGAAGGAGCGTTGTGACATTAAAGACAGTGAATCCAAGAAAGCATCAGAAAACAGTGCTATAACATCTGACAAGGATAAGAAAGATTCAGAAGAAACTACTGAAACGCCAGTAGCAGAACCTGAAATAAAGACTGAAAAGGAAGATGTTACACCTTGTGCTGAGCAAGAGATCAAAAAGGAGCCTGAGGATAAGGCAGAAAGTAATGTTGATGATAGTGAAGAGAAAATGGACACTAGTTCTGATAAAGAAAACATAGACCATAATGCGGAAACGACTCCCAATGGTCCAGTAATAATGAAAGAAGAAAGATCAGACTCGCCCATGCCAATCTGTGCCAAGGACAACCATAGTCTCACGTCTTGCATCAAGCAAGATGCCCCGGAAAGCAAGAGCAAGGCACCTTATATCGAACCAGATGACAATGCTCAAGATGCCACTGAGGTTGCTGTGTCATCTGGTTTGCGATCTTGTAAAACTGAGATGATTGCAATTAAGGTTGAGCCTGTTGTTGAGTCTTGTGAAAATAGCAAAGACAGTGGAAGTGTAAGACCAGATGATGAACATGAAGATGATGATTTTGTCATGCCTCAAATCAACCATGAGGAGAGACGGCAGAGGTTCCTTGAAGCTTTGGAAAACAACAAAGAAACTGCCAAGCTGATCGAGCAGGTCAAACGTAAACGTGAAGATTCGCCAGAGGAGACAGAGGCGTACCATCGCGACCCACCTCCATTGTATCTGATCTCAAATAGTCAGGAAGAACTCGGAAAGCGCTGTGTTTGTGTTTCCAATATCATTCGCAGTCTGTCGTTCGTCCCAGGCAATGATCGAATTATGTCTGCAGACCGTGGCTTGTTGAGAATCATAAGCAAACTGTTACTGTTGCATCACTCTCATCCCAAGAGAAGGAAAGACAATAAGACTTTTGATCGGGAGGAAGATGCTAATGCTGATGATTCTCTAGACGATGGAAGAGAGGATTGGTGGTGGTCAACTCTGCATGCCTTGAGGGAAAATGCTCTTGTGATCTTAGCCAACATTGCCGGCCAGTTAAACTTGACACAGGTGCCTGAGGAGATTGTCTTTCCATTGTTGGACAGTTTGTTACACTGGGCGGTGTGCCCCTCATCGTGTGCGCACGACCCTCTGCCCTCAATGTCTGCCAACTCCGTCCTCTCTCCACAGCGTCTTGTCCTGGAGACCATGTGTAAACTGTGCGTAACTGACGGGAACGTAGACCTGTTACTTGCAACGCCACCCTTTAGTCGAACCATGCAGCTCTTCTCTCGCCTCATCAACCTGCTAGCAAATCGCAAGGAACAAGTTTTGCGGGAGTTCTCGATTGTATTATTGTCAAGTTTAGTGCGAGGAGACAGCGCTGCTGCACGGACTGTTGCTTTGCAGCACCCCTCTATCTCTCTACTGTTGGACTTTATTGAAACAGCGGAACATCAAGCCATGCAGATTGCCCAGTCGCATGGAACGGACATGTTGAAAGATAACCCTGAAATGATGGGTACAAGTTTAGGCATGTTGCGCCGTGCTGCTGTGGCCTTGCAGCAGATGGCTGCAGTGCCGGACAATCGACCCCTGTTCTTGAAGCAGCAAGATAGACTGTTGACCCTAGTCATGTCGCATGTTTTGGACCAAACTGTCACGAGCGTCTTGGCTGATGTTTTGTACCTTTGCTCACAAGATCCCATCTTCTCGTGACCTGCTGTGTTTAGGCTTTGTGTAAATTAGAGGGACTTCATATAACTCATTGTTCCCGCAGTCATTCTCTCATGCATTTTGTCCCTCGTGTCTCTCTCACACATCATGTAAAATGGACACCTTCACACCTCATCATATATCCGCATCTTATCTTCTTGACACTGACTGTACAGAGCGCATGTGAGCAAAATGAGGCCTTCTCTGGGAGGCGCCATATTCCATATATAATGACTGCTACTTAAACATTGATGAAATACACAAATGTGAGAGAAATCTCTATACAGACCAAGGATGGTGCACATTTTATTGATTATGATGAAGCTGCAATATTGTCACTGGTAAAAAATCTTACGATTTTGTAGATGTGTGCAAGATGTCATATTTTAGGCAGATGATATAATATATTGAGTCAGATGTGTTCTTGTGGGCACGGTTTTATTTTTGTAAAGCATGTAATTGGTTCTGTATTTATGGTTATATTAATGACACTGTTGATGAAAATTATGAATTTTTGCCAGTGATTGTAAAATAGCGATGTTTAATGTTATGGTTGGGAAGAAGTACTTGTGGGTGTTATCTGTGAAGTATGGTAACTGTGACTCTGGAAGTTGATAGGGGAAATGTATGTGAATACTAAATTATATGTTTTGTATAGTATTGTGTTGCCCTCGCTCATGATTTGACATTAAATATTAAAGAGTACTTGCACTTTTTCACTTGGGTCCCTGTGCTTGGCACAAGAAAGGAGCCATTGACTTATTACTAGATTTAGATCTTTTAAATATTAGAATATATTATGATTTTGAAGACTGGTGAAAATATCATATTATTGGTTGTTAGTAGTATCAACAGGCTGTGCAGCCCTTGCCAAGCTGTAGAAATGATTATAGGCGGGGTTTGTGAGCCACTATTTATTTCCCCCTGTTAATGTGAAGTGCAAGAAAGTGACTGAGGCACCTGATCTGTTGTTAATATTGTATACTTGTGTCCATTTTTGGTGGACCTGACTCCTGAATACTGCAATTGAACGATTAGTCTCGCCCACTTCATGATAATATATATATAGAAAGTTAATTCATAGTTCATCATCATTATTGCGTGGAAGGTTGCCCAGGTTTTATCAGTCCGAAAGATGTCATGCACTTGTGAAGTCGTTGGGCTTGTTAAATTATTTGAAGGAGAAGAAAGTATAGATTACCAGTTCCTTTGATACCCTTACTTGTGCAGAGCTTTATACTTGTATGTCTAAAAGGAAATAATAAATGTATATAAACGTCAATTTAAAATGTAAATCAGATGTCTTGCTGTTATTACTTTAGTTGGAGTTAAAAGGCTGAAATAGAAAAAAAGTCTAAAAGATCTGTAGATTTATGAGTTTCGTGTGACAAAAATTCAGATTAAGGGAAATTTGCATGCTGTGCGTGCACCAGGGTGAGCCACCTGATGGTCTTCATTGTTAGGTAATTGCTAGCACCAGGTGGGGACACATGACACGTTAAGGGTGAGCCATCTGCCGTCTTTGTTTTATGGTTGGTTGAATGTTCACTAGAGGGAGCCAGAGGTAGCTCCACTCGACTCGTGTGCCCCCTTCCGTCTCTGTATATGCTAAGCAGCAGCTGTTAAAATATTCTGTTTTTTAGTTGGCCCTTAGATCAGTGTATAAGTTGAAATGAGCCTCGGTTTCTGTGCATTGCAGGTTAATGACTATTTCTCTAGAATAATAAAAATTTGTGGATTAATGAAAATATCCTGCTCAGTCCTGTTATAGGCACTGGAGTATGCGAACAGTCTGCAGTGTTGCTTAAGATTTAAAGAAAGGTCCCTTTCAAAAATTCAATGGCGGACATTAATGTCATGCAGTGTTTTATGTGATTTATCATGATTTTACAGTGAAGTTTTGATGTTAGAACCAGCTTGTGGTTTGAGAGATATTTGTTGAGGGGAATTGCAGGGTTTCGCGTAAAGCACTAGGTGGGGACACCTGATATGTTGAGCCATCTGCAACTTGATTTTCATGATCGGCAAGATGCTCACTAGGTGGAGCCTTGATTGCAGTATGAAGCAGTGGTAATATGTTCTAGAAAGCTCAGGAACAACATCGGGCACAAAATGTTGATGGGCATATCCCTTTATAGTCTAATCTGGAGTGTCTTTTGATATTCCTATCGGCATTAGCGTCGAAAGAGGAGCCATCAAAATGCTTAGGAGACCAAATGCCGCCCCATCCTTTTATAAAAATGGCGACTACATAGAAAGAAACCTTACCCATAATCTTGAAAATTCTCCATCAATATACCAAACCTGTTATGAAAGCCTTTCCCATCACTATACCTTGGTTTTCCTAAATGTGGGGCATGTTTGGTACCAAAAAAGACAAAACGCCAACTTCAAGGACCCCCCTACAGGCTGAGTGAGTAAGCTAAACCACGATATATTCCCCCTTGGTATGGATAAGGGAGGGTTGGTCTAGTGGTAGCTTGCCAGGCTGCCAATCGCTGGGTCTAGGGTTCGAATCCAGCTGGGCCTATGTTGGGACGGCGGTTTCAATCATCTTTCACCTCAACCATGTGTCCTCTCCTAATTTGGTCCACAGTTTCTTCTGAGTTCCTTGAAATAGCCCTCTCTTGATGTGAAATAGTGAAGCTAGCTCCTCTCATTCGAGAACTTTACATTCGAGTTCCTTCTGAGTTCCTTCAGTAGTTCGTCCATAATTAGACTAGCCCTGCTAGTTAGACTAGTCCTGCTAGTCTTTAGGGATACTATCCAGTTTAGTTATGATATGGTCAACAATGATGTCAATCAATGTCAGTCAGTGATGTCAGCTGGTGATCTCAGCCAGTGATGTGAGCCTGTGATATCTGCCAGTGATGTCAGTTGGGGATGTCAACCAGCGATGTCAGCTGGTGATCTCAGCCAGTGATGTGAGCCTGTGATATCAGCCAGTGATGTCAGTTGGGGACATCAGCCAGTGATGTCAGTTAGTGATGTCAGTTGGGGATGTCAACCAGCGATGTCAGCTAGTGACCTCATCAGTCAGTGATGTTAGCCATTGATGTCAATTATTGGGGACATCAGCCGGTGATGTCAGTTAGTGATGTCAGCCAGTGACATCAGCTGGTGAAGCCAGTGATGTCAGTTGGTGACATCATCCAGTGATGTCAGCCAGTGATGTCAGTTGGGTAGATCAACCAGTTATGTCAGCCAGTGATATCAACCAGTGATGTCAGTTGGAGATGTCAACAAGCGATGTCAGCTCAACTGATATCACTGGCTGCCATCACTGGTTGATATCTCTAGCTGACATCACCAGCTGATGTCACTGATGTCAGCCAGTGATGTCAGTTGGGGATGTCAACCAGTGATGTCGATCAGCCGGTGATCTCAGCCAGTCATGTCAACCAGTGATGGTACAGCCAGTGATGTCAGTTGGGTACATCAACCAGTGATGTCAGTTGGGTACATCAACCAGTGATGTCAGTTGGGGATGTCAACCACCGATGTCAGCTAGTGACATCAGCTGGTGATGTCAGCCAGTGACATCAGCTGGTGATGTCAGCCAGTGACATCAGCTGGTTAAGTCTGCTTATGACATCAGCTGGTGATGTCAGTCAGTGAGGTCAGCCGGTGACATCAGCTGGTGAAGTCTGCTGAAGATTTCAGTCGGTGATATCAGCTGGTGATATCAGCTGGTGATGTCAGCCAGTGACATCAGCTGGTGAAGTCAGCCAGTGATGTCAGATAGTGATGTCAGCCGTCAATGTCAGCCAGTGATGTCAGTTAGTGATGTCAGTCGTTGATGTCAGCCAGTGATGTCAGTTGGGTACATCAACCAGTGATGTCAGTTGGGTACATCAACCAGTGATGTCAGTTGGGGATGTCAACCACCGATGTCAGCTAGTGACATCAGCTGGTGTTGTCAGCCAGTGATGTAAGCCATAGATGTCAGCCAGTGATGTCAACCAGTGATGGCAGCCAGTGATGTCAGTTTGGGACATCAGCCTATGGTCAGTTAGTGATGTCAGCCAGTGATCTCAGTGATCTTAGCCAGTGATGTCAATTGGGAACATCAGCCGGTGATGTCAGTTAGTGATGAAGTCAGCTGATGATGTCACCAGTGATATCAGCCAGTTATGTCAGTTGGGGACATCAGCCAGTGATGTCAGTTGGGTACATCAACCAGTGATGTCAGTTGGAGATGTCAACAGGTCATCTGAACCAGTGATGTCAACCACCAATGTCAGTTAGTGACATCAGCTGGTGATGCCAGCCAGTGATGTCAGCGGGTGAAGTCAGCTGATTATGTCAACCAGTGATATCAGCCAGTGAATTCAGTTGGGGATGTCAACCAGCAATGTCAGCTAGTGTCAGCCAGTCATGTCAACCACTGATGGCAGCCAGGGCTGTTAATCAGTACTTTTCAAAGTACTTAAGTCCAGTACAGTACTTTTCAAATGTTCCCAGTACCCAGTACAGTACCCAGTACATTTTTAATCACTACTTAATTCCAGTACCCAGTACTTTTGAAAGTACTTAAGTCCAGTACCCAGTACTTTTTGATGTCTCACACATTGAATCACAATTGTCGAAAACAAAATCGCAATCTTTTTGAAAATATAATGAAAAATAACACTATCATTTGATCATACAATTTTTCACTTTATCAATATTGTGTATCAGCAATTATATTCATTTTGTATAAAAAATCTTGCGAGATAAATTATAGACTAAATGAATTGACAAAAACTTAGTGTTTCTTTCAAGCAAATGGAGGTATTCATGGAATATACAGTTTCGTTAGATAGATCGATAGATAGATAGATAGATAGATAGATAGATAGATAGATAGAAAGACTGATAGACTGATAGAGAGATAGATAGAGAGATAGGAAGTAGGAACTTCACAAATACCGCCGTTATCTTTTAAGTATCCCCGTTTGGAGGGGTAAAACTTTTCACCCTTTCTCCAGACACTCGGAGAAACTTTTGGTTGTTAAAAAGCCATTACCACGAGGACATTTTCCGACTGTTTCTCCCATTTAGGGGTGATGACCCTCCCAAATATGGGCCAATGGGTAAATTGGGCTTTGTTTTCTTCAACCAATGACCCAACATATAGTGTCACCATGGATATACTAAGGCATTGGGGGGCAAACATAGAAGGGGTAACTCAAGGACACTGTCTTGTTGGGGACAGGGCTAATGGTTTTTTAAAGACCAAAACTTTCTGTGGCTGTCTGAAAGAAGGGTGAAAAGTTTTACCCTTCCAAACGGGGATACTTAAACGATAACAGCGGTAATATTGTAAAAGAATTTGCGAATTGGAACTGCCCCAGACTGTGATATTTTGAATGCTTATCAAATTAAAGAACTAGTCAGAATAAGAGATTCAGATTTTAATGACTGATTTTTATTAGACACCCAGGAAATTAATGAGGTTATTGGGTATCTTTGAACCAAATAGTTTTTTTTTAACATTGTTTTTTATTTACTTGTAACTATTAATTTATTTGATTGCAATTATCTTGTTTTAATGGATAAAATACTTATTAATAATGACCCAATTAGTTCAGAAAAATTTATATTTAATTGACACAGATTATGTTTAAGCAAGCAATGGATGAAAATTGACATTCTATTGTGAAAGTTCCCTGTCCAATTGTAAGGAGGGTAATTCTCACACTTGTGTACACTGTACAAGGTCAGGTACATGCAGTGACCAAATTTCTTTGCTAAAGACAATAGGCCAATGCATTCACGCCTACATGGCTCAATGAACATGGAAAACCCCTCCAAAAGATGGCATTGAAATTGATTGAATAATTACTGAATTTATGCATCTAAACAGCAAAATGATGTACGATGCAAAAAAAAAGTTATTTCTGAGATAATTATCATACCCATATTTATTCTTGAAAGGTTAACCCTACAAATTCAGTGGGGGAAATGGAATAAATACATTATGGATAAAGTATTTTTTGATATTCAAAGTTATATTGCCTTTTATCAAAATGAAAATTATATATAAATTTTGACCATATATTTATCGCAGAACTGAGATGCTAGTTCAGCAACATAGTTGGACAACTCAGATTGTGACTCTGTAATGTCTTGTCTAATTGCAATCACATTTCTATTTGCTTTGACAAGTTTCAGTGTGAGTTCTTCTGCTGCATAAATTGAAGTTGACTAATCGCTATTTTTCTGCACTATCCAATGAAACTGTATTCCATAATATATATCTTCTAAGAGGCAAAATAAATAAATAATTTATTTATTATATAAATTGCATTACTTAAAACGGTTCTTTTTATAAAGTAACAGATATTACAGACAAAATGAAATTTATGATGTTATGAAGTGTCATTTATTCACAAATTGTCTTTGAAAATATTGACACTTCACTCAACTTTTTTTTAAGCAGGTGTGTTGGCTTTTTTTTTACTGAAAGTACTTAAATGTAATTAAAAAGTACTTAAAAAATTTCAAGTACTTTTTGCAAAGTACTGGGTACCAGTACAGTACTTCTAGGTTCAGTATTTCCAGTACCCAGTACATTCCAAGTACTCAAGAAAGTGTACTTAAGTACTTAAGTACTCAAGTACTTGTTAACAGCCCTGACATTGGCAGCCAGTGATGTCAGTTGGGGACATCAGCCTGTGATGTCAGTTAGTGATGTTAGCCAGTGATCGCAGCCAGTGATGTCAGCTGATGATGTTGCCAGTTATGTCAGCTAGTGATATCAGCCAGTTTTGTCAGTTGGGACATCAGCCAGTGTGTCAGTTGGAGATGTCAGCTGGTCATCTCAACGGGTGATGTCAGTGATATCAGCCAGTGATGTCAGTTGGGGACATCAGCCAGTGATGTAAGTTCAGGATATCAGCCAGTGATGTCAGCCAGTGATGTCAGCCAGTGACATCAGCTGGTGCGGTCCGCCAGTGATGTCAGCCAGTGACATCAGCTGGTGAAGTCAGCCAGTGATGTCGATTAGTCGGTGAAGCCAGCCAGTGATATCAACCACCGATGTCAGCTTGTGACATCAGCTGGGGATGTCAACCACCGATGTCAGCTTGTGACATCAGCTGGTGATGTCAGCCAGTGACATCAGCTGGTGAAGTAAGCCGATGAAGTCAGCCAGTGATGTCAGCCAATGATGTCTGTCAGTGATGTCAGTCATTGATGTCCGCTGAAGATTTCATCTTGTGATGTCAGTCAGTGATGTCAGCCAGTGATGTAAGCCAGTGATGTCAACCAGTGATTTCAACCAGTGATTTCAACCAGTGATGTCAGTTGGGGACATCAGCCTGTGATGTCAGTTAGTGATGTCAAGCGGTGACCTCAGCCAGTCATCTAAGCCAGTGATGTTAATTGGGGACATCAGCCGTGATGTCAGTTCGTGGTGAAGTCAGCCGATGAAGTCAGCCAGTGATGTCAGCTAGTGATGTCAGTCAGTGATGTCAGTTGGTTACATCAGCCAGTGATGGCAGCCAGTGATGTCAGCCAGTGATGTGTCAGCTGATGATGTCGCCAGTGATATCAGCCAGTGATGTCAGTTGGGGACATCAGCCAGTGATGTCAGTTCAGGATGTCAGCCAGTGATGTCAACCAGTAATGTCAGTTCGGGATGTCAACCACCAATGTCAGTTGGGGACATCAGCTGGTGATGTCAGTTAGTGATGTCAGCCAGTGACATCAGCTGGTGAAGTCAGCCGATGAAGTCAGCCAGTGATGTCAGCCAGTGATGTCAGCCAGTGATGTCAGTTGTGACATTATCCAGTGATGTCAGTTGGTGATGTCAGTCAGTGATGTCAGTCAGTGATGTCGACCAGTGATGTCGGCCAGTGATGTCAGCCAGTGATGTCGGCCAGTGATGTCGGCCAGTGATGTCGGCCAGTTATGTCAGCTAGTGATATCAGCCAGTTTGTCAGTTGTGACATCAGCCAGTGATGTCTGTTGGAGAGGTCAGCCGGTCATCTCAACCAGTGATGTCAGCCAATGATATCGGCCAGTGATGTCAGTTGGGGACATCAGCAAGTGATGTAAGCCAGTGATGTCAGCCAGTGATATAAGCAAGTGATGTCAGCCAGTGATGTCAGCCAGTTATGTCAACCAATAATGTCAGTTGGGTACATCAACCAGTGATGTCAGTTGGGGATGTCAACCAGTGATGTCGATCAGCCAGTGATCTTAGCCAGTGATGTCAATTTGGGACATCAGCCGGTGATGTCAGTTACTGGTTACAGTTGAGGTCAAAAATTTGCATACAGACGGACAGGAAATAGTTAAAGCTGTATTATGTAAGTGCAAATGGGTCTACATATTTGGAAATTTTATTTCTTGTTTCTTACATATTGAACTTATGAATTTGACTATAATTGGTCCGTTTGACCAAATCCCCTTAAAAATACAGGGCATTAATCTGTGAGTCGTCCAAAGTTGATGGGTCAGAAGTTTGCATACACTCCAGGACCATGGTTGTATTATGCAATATTTATACCTCTAATTGAAAAATATTTCATTTTTCTATCCTTGTTTGTAGAAAATAAGTCTCAAATGTATTATCCTCAGAGTTCTGTTGAAAAAAATCTGTTGTAGAAAATAAGTCTCAAATGTATTATCCTCAGAGTTCTGTTGAAAAAAATTGGTAAATTATGTCCATACACTAGAGGCCCCGGACACAATCTTTCACTTTCTCCGTGAATCTCCGTGGGATCATGCAAACAGTATGAAGAAGATAAAAAGATGCAAATTATATGAATGCACAATATTGGGTGTCATAGGGAGCAATTGGGAAGCATTTTAAATTGTTGTATCCTCAGTACAGCACATAGTTGGTCATTTTAAGACCCACAAGTTCATCAGTGCACTGCAGAGAACTGGAAGAAGAGCCAAACTGGTGGCGACTGACAACATAAAAATCATCAGAATGTCAGTTGGGGATGTCAGCTAGTGACATCAGCTGGTGTTGTCAAGTCATGCCAACCACTGATGGGAGCCAGTGATGTCAGTTGGGGACATCAGCCAGTGATGTCAGCCAGTGATGTCAGCCAGTGATGTCAGCCAGTGATGTCAGTTGGGTACATCAGCCAGTGATGTCAGCTGTCAGCTGGTGATGGCAGTCAGTGATATCAGCCAGTGATGTCGGCCAGTGATATCAGCTGATGATGTCGCCAGTTATGTCAGCTAGTGATATCAGCCATTTTTGTCAGTTGGGACATCAGCCAGTGATGTCAGTTGGTGACATCAGCCAGTGATTTCAGCCAGTGATGTCAGTTGGAGATGTCAGCTGGTCATCTCAACCAGTGATGTCAGTTGGGGACATCAGCCAGTGATGTCAGTTCAGGATGTCAGCCAGTGATGTAAGTTCAGGATATCAGCCAGTGATGTCAGCCAGTGATGTCAGCCAGTGATGTCAGTCAGTGATATCAGTTATTGATGTCAGCCAGTGATTTCAGCCAGTGATGTCAGTTGGGTACATCAACCAGTGATGTCAGCCAGTGATGTCAGTTGGGGATGTCAACCAGTGATGTCAGCCAGTGATGTTAGTTGGGGATATCAACCAGTGATGTTAGTTGGGGACATCAGGCGGTGATGTCAGTTAGTGATGTCAGCCGGTGATGTCAGTCGGTGATGTTAGCCAGTTATGTCAATTGGGGACTTCTGCCGATGATATCAGCCAGTGATGTCAGCCGTTGATCTCAGCCAGTGATGTTAGCCAGTTATGTCAATTGGGGACATCAGCTGGTGAAGTCAGCCGATGAAGTCAGCCTGTGATGTCAGCCAGTGATGTCTGCTGATGATGTCAGTTGGTGATGTCAGCCAGTGATGTCAGCCAGTGAGGTCAGCCAGTGATGTCAGTTGGGTACATCAACCAGTGATGTCAGCCAGTGATATCAGCTAGTGATGTCAGTTGGGGATGTCAACCTGTGATGTCAGCCAGTGATGGCAGCCAGTGATGTCAGTTGGGGACATCAGCCAGTGATGTCAGTTAGTGATGTCAGCCAGTGATGTCAGTTGGGGATGTCAACCAGCAATGTCAGCTAGTGACATCAGCTGGTGTTGTCAGCCAGTGATGTCAACCAGTGATGGCAGCCAGTGATGTCAGTTGGGTACATCAGCTGGTGATGTCAGTTAGTGATGTCAGCCCAGTACATTTAAATTTCTTCCTGCACCTGCATAAAACTGCTGAATTCTGCAGTTTCCTGCAGAATTCTGCAATTCTGCAGAAAATTCTGCAGTTCTGCAGTTTCCTGCAGAATTCTGCAGGAAACTGCAGAATTCTGCAGAAAACTGCAGAATTCTGCAGTTCTGCAAAAAATTCTGCAGTTCTGCAGGAAACTGCAGAATTCTGCAGGAAGCTGCAGAATTCTGCAGGAAGCTGCAGAATTCTGCAGTTCAGTAATAAATTCTGCAGTTCTGTAGGAAGTTCTGCAGAATTCTGCAGTTCTGCCTATACAAGAATGAGGACTGTGAGGAAAACAAGAGGGATGGCAAAAATTTCATTTCACAAACTGCTGTATCTAATCAAAATAAACTTCCATGGACGTTTTGCCTCTCTGCTCGGTCAATTCTCAACCAAAATTCATTCAGAAATAAGTTTCAGGTACCCTAGAACCAGGTCTATTGATTACTGTAGTCAGTCTTTGTCCGTCGTTGGTTCTTTTCGCCGTAAGGCCCCTTTTTCGGCGATCGGTCGTCTCGCAAAAATGTCATTTTACAAACTGCTGACAGTGCTCTATCAAAATAAACTTCCATGGACGTTTTGCCTCTCTGCTCGGTCAATTCTCAACCAAATTTCATTCCGAAAAAAGTTTCAGGTACTCTGCAACCAGGGCTATTTAATACAGTAGTCAGTCTTTGTCCGTCGTTGTTTCTTTTTACTATACGGCACTTTTTTTGGCGATCAGTGTGCTCGCAAAAATGGCAATCCACAAACTGCTGACAGTGCTCTGTCAAAATTAAACTTCCATGGACGTTTTGCCTCTCTGCTCGGTCAATTCTCAACCAAATTTCATTCCGAAAAAAGTTTCAGGTACTCTACAACCAGGGCTATTTAATACAGTAGTCAGTATTTGTCCGTCGTTGTTTCTTTTTGCCATACGGCAATTTTTCCGGTGATCAGTGTGCTCGCAAAAATGGCAATCCACAAACTGCTGACAGTGCTCTGTCAAAATTAAACTTCCATGGACGTTTTGCCTCTCTGCTCGGTCAATTCTCAGCCAAATTTCATTCCGAAAAAAGTTTCAGGTACTCTGCAACCAGGGCTATTTAATACAGTAGTCAGTATTTGTCCGTCGTTGTTTCTTTTTGCAATTTTTTCGGCGATCAGTGTGCTCGCAAAAATGTCATTCCACATACTGCTGCCTGGTAGAACTGCAGAATTTGCAACAGAACTGCAGAATTCTGCAGCTTCCTGCAGAATTCTGCAGAATTCTGCATTTTTTTGCAGATTTTTTTTAAACTGCAGAATTCTGCAGTTTTCTGCAGAATTCTGTAGTTTTCTGCAGAATTCTGCAGTTTTTTTACAGAACTGCATAAAATCTCCCAGGCTGCATATCTCCTACAGAATTACAGATTTTGCTGCAGAAACTTTTCAGAAACGCTGCAGTGACCCCGACCCCCAAATCACAACCCCCCAAACCAACCCCCCAAATCAATGTTTCCTTGGTAGCGGCAAGCTCAATGTCAAAGAGGTCTGAACTGTACAGATGCAATACACTGGTGGCAGGGAGTGGCAGAACTGCAGAATTCTGAAGCTTCCTGCAGATTTTTTTGAAACTGCAGAATTCTGAGGCTTCCTGCAGATTTTTTTGAAACTGCAGAATTCTGCAGTTTTTTGCAGAATTCTGCAGTTTTTTGCAGAATTCTGCAGTTTTCTGCAGAATTCTGCAGTTTTTTGCAGATTTTTTTGAAACTGCAGAATTCTGCAGTTTCCTGCAGAATTCTGCAGTTTTCTGCAGAATTCTGCAGTTTTTTACAGAACTGCATAAAACCTCCCAGGCTGCATATCTCCTACAGAATTACAGATTTTGCTGAAGAAACTTTTCAGAAACGCTGCAGTGACAGAGGACTACCAAAACCCTGACCCCCCAAATCACAACCCCCCAAACCAACCCCCCAAATCAATGTTTCCTTGATAGCGTCAAGCTCAATGTCAAAGAGGTCTGAACTGTACAGATGCAATACACTGGAGGAAGTAACAGAGGTTCAGAAATCATGCGGGGAGCAGCAGAACTGCAGAATTCTGCAGTTTTTTGCAGATTTTTTTGAAACTGCAGAATTCTGCAGTTTTTTGCAGAATTCTGCAGTTTTTTGCAGAATTCTGCAGTTTTTTGCAGATTTTTTTGAAACTGCAGAATTCTGCAGTTTCCTGCAGAATTCTGTAGTTTTCTGCAGAATTCTGCAGTTTTTTACAGAACTGCATAAAACCTCCCAGGCTGCATATCTCCTACAGAATTACAGATTTTGCTGCAGAAACTTTTCAGAAACGCTGCAGTGACAGAGGACCATCAAAAACCCCGACCCCCAAATCACAACCCCCCAAACCAACCCCCCAAATCAATGTTTCCTAGGTAGCGTCAAGCTCAATGTCAAAGAGGTCTGAACTGTACAGATGCAATACACTGGAGGAAGTAACAGAAGTTCAGAAATCATGCGGGGAGCAGCAGAACTGCAGAATTCTGAAGCTTCCTGCAGATTCTGCAGTTTTTTGCAGAACTGCAGAATTCTGCAGTTTTCTGCAGAATTCTGCGGTTTTTTGCAGATTTTTTTGAATCTGCAGAATTCTGCAGTTTCCTGCAGAATTCTGCAGTTTTTTGCAGAATTCTGCAGTTTTTTGCAGAATTGCAGAATTCTGCAGTATCCTGCAGTTTTCTACAGAATTCTGCAGTTTTTTGCAGAACTGCAGAACTGCAGAAAGAAATTATATACTCCTCTGTCAGCCAGTGACATCAGCTGGTGAAGTCAGCCGATGAAGTCAGCCTGTGATGTCAGCCAGTGATATCAGTTGGTGACATCATCCAGTGATGTCAGTTGATAATGTCAGCCAGTGACTTAAGCTGGTGATGTCAGTTTGTGATGTCAGCCTGTGACATCAGTTGGTGATGTCAGCCAGTTATGCCAGCCAGTGACAGTAGTGAAGTCAGCCTGTGATGTCAGCCAGTGATGTCAGTTGGTGACATCAGCCAGTGATGTCAGTTGGTGACATCAGCCAGTGGGTGCCAGTAATGTCAGCTGATGAATCGCCAGTGGTGATGTCAGCCAGATCCGTAAATAACCGACCCATTCAGTCTATATATATATAGCCCAATTTGGTGCTGATGTGACTTAAAACACAAACTCACTCAATTCCACTGCTCCTTCTCAGTTACTTCTCAGTCCCTCCACATTTCCTTCAGAGTTCTTTAATTACTAGTTACTTCTGACTTCCTGCACTACCCCTCTTGAGTTACTTCTGAGTTTGTTCATAATTACTTCCTACTTCATCCTATGGTCATTCTGAGTCCCTTCCAGGTTATTCTGAGTTCCTCTGCAGATCCTTCACAGTGCCTGCTGACTTCCTGCGCAGTTTCTTTTGAGATCCTACACAGTTCCTCTTCGAGTTCCAGCTATCCTTTGCCTCATTGCTGTCCTCCAGTCCCAATTAACCTGTTATCATGTGCATAAATAAAAGACATAAAGCTCTAGTATAACTTCACCAAGTAGTCAAGTATTCTAAGACAAAACTATTAGTTCTGAGCTGCTGAGTTCTTCTACAGTCATATCAGTTCCTTCATAACCCCCACAGTTCCTTCGGAGTTACAGCATGGTGCCCTCAGAGTTAGTTCCGAGGGTTCTGAGTTCCTTTCCAGCTACTTTTTTTACGCGGCCCACAGCACAGGGTTGCCACCGATTAGGGAAAAGACAGGAAAATTCAGGGTCAGGGAAACTTGAATTTAGTCGTGGGAATCTATAATTATTTTCAAATCAGAAATTTCGCGAAAAGCGAATACATGACACATCTGTTCTGCACTGTGTTACTTCAGATATGTCTCAGTTCTTCCATAGTTCCTTCGTAGTTACCGGAGTTACCTCACAGTTCCTTTTGAATTATAGGTACTACTGAATTGCCTTGCTGTTCTTCAACAGTTTCTTCTGAGTTACTTTTGAATTGCCTCGCATTTACTGCTCTTGTTTCTCCACACTTGTTTCACAGGAGCTTCTGAGTTACATCTGAGTAACTTTTGAGTTACTTCTGACCGACTTACATTGCATCTGAGATCCTCCCAAGTTCATCCACGGTACCTCACATTTACGTCTTAGTTACCTCTGCGTTGCATCTGAGATCCTCCCAAGTTCATCCACGGTACCTCACATTTACGTCTTAGTTCCCAACAGTTCCTTTAGAGTTACATTTGAGTTACTTTTGATGTGCTTCTGAGTCACCTTAAAGTTACTATCATTTACTCCACACATCCTTCAAAGTTATTTAGTTTCCTTGGAGTTGCTTGCAGTTACCTCTTCGTTACATCTTGGTTCTTCCTCAGTTCAACCCCAGTACTTTCTGAGCTACCTCTCAGCTTAATTGTCCTCAGTAACTTTTGAGTTACCTATCAGTTCTTTCAAGTTATTTTACAGTTGCCTCTCAGTTACTCCACAGTTCCATCAGAGTTTCCTCGCACCTCCTCCACAGTTCATCCTGAGTTTCTTTTTGAGGTAACTGCAATGGTGAAACCAGTTCCTTCTCCCAGTTACTTCTGAGTAAGCTGAAATGATGATGCCAGTTCCTCCGCCGAGGCCTCTTGAGTTCCTTTTTTCAGAGATCCTTCAACAAGTTCCTTTTGAATTTTGTGACACCTTTCATTGATCTTGACCCTGATTTAAATGTGAATTCTTTCAAAGGCAGTGTTTCTAATATTCTAGACACTTGTGATTACCACTCAGAAGAAAGCTTTGTTAAAAACACTTCCAAATTAGATAAAGGTGATTTTTCATTGTATCATGTGAACATAAGAAGTCTTCCTGCACACTGTAATGAATTCTTACTTAGCTTATATAATATTAAGTACCCTTTTAAAATTATTGGTATGTGTGAAACCTGGTTGTCTAACACAAATTCAGATCTGTTCTCTATACCTAACTACAAAGTTGTGCATAAGACAAGAGTAGGACGTAGAGGAGGAGGTGTTTCTTTATACATTTCTAACTTGATTGATTTCAAAATCCGAGATGATTTAAGTTGCTTGTTTAATGATATTGTAGAGTCAGTATTTGTTGAAATAGACAAATCTGTTTTCAGCTCAACAAATAATATCATAGTTGGTGAAATTTACAGACCGCCTAATACTTCCATCATTGAATTCAATGATTGTCTTGAGCAACTTCTTGTCCATGTAAACAGGAGTAATGCACTATGTTATTTAATGGGAGATTTTAACATTAACTTACTGAATACTGATGCACATGACCAGTCAGGTGATTTTCTCAATATGTTATTGAGTTATTGTTTTGTTCCTGTTATATCTAAACCAACAAGGTGTACTTGTAGTAACGCTACTCTTATTGACAATATCTTTACTAACTCCATTAAATTATTTCATGGTAATACACTAAGTGGTATACTCTTTGAAACTATTTCTGACCATTTTCCGGTATTTTTACTGAACAACTTTAAAGGAAAAATATTAACTAAAAATCCAATAATCTACAAAGAAATGGTTAATCCTCAAAATGTTAATCGCTTTAAAGATTTCTTACTTCACCATAACTGGAATAATGTTTTGAACTGTCATGATGTCAATCAGGCGACAAACAAATTTCTACATCAAATCAGTCATTTTTACAAAATCTGCTTCCCAATGAAAAAAATTGTTATCAAAATTAATCATAAGCCATGGGTTACTCAGTGTTTATTGAACTCAATCAAACGGAAAAATAAACTCTACAAAGCATACTTAAAAAATCCATGCAATGCTACTAAATTAAGATATTCAACATATAGAAATAAGTTAACACATTTGCTTAGAATAAGTGAAAAGAAATACTACAGTGATAGTCTAAAAAAATATACTCATGATTTAAGAAAATCATGGAGTGTAATCAATGAAGTACTAGATCGTGGTAGATCAAATGATAGCCTGCCAGATGTCATGGAATCAAACCATGGTAATATAACTGATGCAAAAAACATAGCTAATCATTTTAACCAATATTTTTCTTCCATTGGAATAGAATTAGCTAATAACATCAGACATACATCAGTAGATCCTTTAAACTATATTTCGTCAGTCCCATCACATAACCTAACACTAACTGATATAAATGAAGAAGACTTAAAAAAGGTGTTCTCAACTCTAAAAAACTCTGCTGCAGGTTACGATGGAATTCGTCCATCAGTTTTAAAATCAGTATTTGATCAAATAAAAGTGCCTCTCATACATTTAATTAACATTTCATTTCGTCATGGTGTATTTCCAGACAAACTCAAACAAGCTGTAATTACCCCTATTCACAAGCAAGGTAATAAAAAAATTGTAGGTAACTATCGTCCAATATCAGTTTTAAGTGTTTTTTCCAAAATATTTGAAAAAATTATGTATAAACAGCTCAACAACTATTTAATTAAATATAACATTTTATATTTACACCAGTATGGATTTCAAGAAGGCCATTCTACTGATCAAGCACTTGTTACGGTTACAAATTTCATTCATAATGCTCTTAATGATAAAGAACAAGCTATTGCAGTTTCAATTGATTTAAAAAGGGCATTTGACACTATCAATCACTCTATCCTACTTCGTAAGCTGTTACGCTACGGTGTAAAAAATAATGCCCTTTCTTGGCTCGCAAGTTACCTCGAGAATAGATATCAGAAATTTAAATATAGTCCCACTGTTTTTTTCTGATAATGAATTAATGAAATGTGGAGTCCCCCAGGGTTCTACCCTTGGCCCTCTTTTATTTTTACTTTATATTAATGATTTACCTTGTACTAGTGACATACTTACTTTTGTTTTATTTGCGGATGACACTAATATTTTTGTAAAAGGCAAAAATTTAAGTGAATCAATAGATATTTTTAATGCTGAGTTAGTTAAGCTATCTGATTGGTTCTCGGCAAACCAACTGTCCTTAAATGTTCAAAAAACCAAATGTATTCTTTTTTCTAATAATAGGAGTAATCCTGATATCTTGATTAGGTTAGATGGTATGCTAATAGAACAGGTTAAAGTGATCAAATTCTTAGGAGTTTTTATAGATTATAAGTTAACATGGAAATATCACATTAATTACATAAATAACAAAATAAGCAAATCAATAGGTATACTATACAAAGTAAGGCGCATCTTGAATAAAGAATGCAAACTTAACTTGTACAAAACCTTTATTTTACCGTATCTAAACTATTGTAATATCATTTGGGCTACAACCTACAAAACACCACTAAAACCATTATTTATTAAACAGAAACGAGCCCTTAAAATTGCTCTTAATTTGCATAATTTAACTTCTACCAATACTGTTTTTGAAATTGCCAAGGTTCATTCTATTTATGAAATTAATGATATCCATATATGCATTTTCATGTTTAAGTATACTAATAATCTATTACCATTAAGCTTTACAAATATGTTTCAACTGAGAAGAAATACTCTGTCATTATCAACAAGAAGTGCTTCTAACTTGTATTTACCTTTTCCAAGGATAGAAAAATTCAAATTTTCAATTTTGTATATGGGACCCAAATTATGGAATTCATTACCAGATAGTATGAAAAACTTTAATACATTAGTCCAATTTAAAAATAACATTAAGAAAGTCATGTTTGTATCAAACAATAGGAAATTCTGAATCTAATTATATTTTGTACCATTATTTAGTTTACTAATATTTCTTGTTTAATTTCACTGTACAAACTGAATTATAGTTCTCTCTTGTGTGTGTCTGAAGCTATATGCCTATTGCGTAACTGTTTTCCAGGCTAACAAGCTCCTCGGGGGTTTTACGCCTGAATGTGATTGGAACCGCAAATGTTGTAATTTTTATGGTGAAATAAAAAAAAAAAAAAAAAAAAAAAAAAAATTTCTTCCAAGTTACTTTGAGTCACTCTAATACTATACACACTACACAGTTCCTTCAGAGTTCTTCCAAAATCGTTCTTAGTTCCTTCGCAGTAACTTGTCCTCTTCTTGTCATAATTAGCCTTCCGAAAAGCCCCAATCATCCATTCCTCATTGCAGTCACTTGTTTTGTGAAATGGCTAAGCCAATTTTTTTTGCTTCTGAGTTCATCCAGAATTATCTCTTGAGTTACCCACTAGCCTAGATAGTTACTTCTGAGTTCCACCACAGCTGTGCCTTCTGATTTACTTACTGTGTTTCTTGAAACAGGCCAAGTGAAGCCAGTTACTTGACATTTAAAATTTTCTCCTCAGTTACTTCTGATATATTTGTATTAAATTCTGATATGGTGAAAATATAGTTCCTTCTCCTTCCGAGTTCCACTGCAGTTGTTCCTCCATGGTTCCTCGGGACTGAGTTCCTTCATATTAATTCCTCTGCAGTTTGTTCACAGTTTCTTCTGGGTTCCTCCACACTTCTTTTAGAATTCTTGCAGATTTCCATGGTCCCTTGCGAGTTTAAAAAAAAAGCCTTTTTTAAAAGTTCCTCCGGAGTTCCATCAGAGTTACTTTTTAGTTCCTCAAAAATGATTTTTACCTTCAGCGAACGAAGTTCGAAGAAGGTATTGTAATCACTTGGGTAAAAATGCTGTCCGTCCGCCGGGCGGGCGGGCGGGCGGGTGGGCGGGGCGGTCGGGCGGCAGGCGGATAGATCGTTTCCGGCCCGGCACTCGGCCTCTATTGAATATATGGGGATGAAATTTGGTACAAATCTAGCCTGTATGGTCTAGTTGTGCCTTTTGATGGTCTGATGAATAGATCTTAAATAATTTTTGAAATAATTACCAAATATAAAAATAATTTTTTTTTCGTTTCCGGGCCAAGGCTCGGTCACTATTGCATGTGCATGGATGAAATTTGGTACACACGTGGCCTATATGGTCTAGTTGTGCCTTTTGATGGTCTCATTGACAGATATTCTATACTTTCTGAAAAAATTAGAAAAGATATAAAAACATATTTTTTTTGTTTTTTGGGCTAAGACTGGCTCACTATTGCACATAGAAATACATAGAAGGGACATGAGGCTCTGGCAGATGAAGCAACCAAATCCACCATCTTGGAACTGCCCTGAATACTGGCACAATGGACTGTGACGTCACCAATAACTGTGATGTCACTTATAACAATGGCATGACGTCACATCATAATTAGTCCATTGTGACGTCATGTCTCAGGGCAGTTCCAATATGGCAGATTTGGTGACCTCATCTTGAGGTGGCATCATACAGCCTCATGTCCGTTCTATGTATTTCTATGCTATTGCATGTACATGGATACACTTGGGTACACATATGGTCAATATCGTCTAGTTGTGCCTCTTGAAAGGTCTGATGGAAAATATTATATACTTTTTCAAATATTGAAAAAAACATAAAAAATCTTATTTTGTTTCTGGCCCAACATCCGGTCACTATTCCATATACATGGATGAAGTTTGGTACACATATGGCTTGTATGGTCTAGTTGTGCCTTTTCATGGTCTGACAGATGGCTATTCTATAGTTTTTGTAATATTGAGAAAAAATATTTAAAAGAATTTTTTTTATATCGGAGCCAAAACTTCCCCACTATTGCATATACAGTAATGCATTTTTCTAAACAAATCACCTATGCAATTAATTTAGCAGTGCTTTTTGATGCATATAACACTTTATGAATCATTGGAAAAATAGAGATAATGGAAGGCCACTACTCGACCGCTATTGCATACCTATAAGCAATTTCGTAAACGCACTAATTTTATGATATTATTGTAATCTTCTAAAGGTGTTATTCGCTGAAGGTTTGCTGCTGCGCAGCCTATGTTTTTATTTTGCTGTGTCTTTTACAGTACCTCCAAAGTTTCTCCTAGATTCCGTTGAAAGTCATTCACAGGCTAATATACTTTTGAGTTCTCTCACAGGTTCTTGAATATTTATCCACAGTTCATCCTCAGTTGTATCTTCAAGGTGGTTCTGATTTATAGGCGTAGGAGCCAACCCCCCCCCCCCCCCAAAAAAAAATTCTGGAAGATCAATTTTTCATGCACTTTTCGGCACGCATTTTGTTAATCCCTGCCGGGTATAAGATGCAAAAAACATGGCTCACATGCTCACAACTGCAACAGCTAAAAACTCCTCCCCGAGCAATGCCACTCACCTAAACTGTCCACCTATCCTTATTGATCTATCCTGTCCTTCTCATAACAGCAAATAACAGTGAAACACCTCCCTTATTTACGTTTTCTGCCTCTACTGTTTTTCCCCACCAGGGGCGCATGCATCTCCATTGTAGTTCCGCTATTGCTCACGTTTAGGACTGGCGCCACCGTCTGCCTTCCCGCCAAAACCATCCACACACTTCACTCTCACCTATAGTCCTGGCTCTGGCCTATAACCCCGCATACATTTTGAGTCCCATAGATGTCACTTATAACAATGGCATGACGTCACATCATAATTAGTCCATTGTGACGTCATGTCTCAGGGCAGTTCCAATATGGCAGATTTGGTGACCTCATCTTGAGGTGGCATCATACAGCCTCATGTCCGTTCTATGTATTTCTATGCTATTGCATGTACATGGATACACTTGGGTACACATATGGTCAATATCGTCTAGTTGTGCCTCTTGAAAGGTCTGATGGAAAATATTATATACTTTTTCAAATATTGAAAAAAACATAAAAAATCTTATTTTGTTTCTGGCCCAACATCCGGTCACTATTCCATATACATGGATGAAGTTTGGTACACATATGGCTTGTATGGTCTAGTTGTGCCTTTTCATGGTCTGACAGATGGCTATTCTATAGTTTTTGTAATATTGAGAAAAAATATTTAAAAGAATTTTTTTTATATCGGAGCCAAAACTTCCCCACTATTGCATATACAGTAATGCATTTTTCTAAACAAATCACCTATGCAATTAATTTAGCAGTGCTTTTTGATGCATATAACACTTTATGAATCATTGGAAAAATAGAGATAATGGAAGGCCACTACTCGACCGCTATTGCATACCTATAAGCAATTTCGTAAACGCACCAATTTTATGATATTATTGTAATCTTCTAAAGGTGTTATTCGCTGAAGGTTTGCTGCTGCGCAGCCTATGATTTTATTTTGCTGTGTCTTTTACAGTACCTCCAAAGTTTCTCCTAGATTCCGTTGAAAGTCATTCTCAGGCTAATATACTTTTGAGTTCTCTCACAGGTTCTCGAATATTTATCCACAGTTCATCCTCAGTTGTATGTTCAAGGTGGTTCTGATTTATAGGCGTAGGAGCCAACCCCCCCCCCCCCCCCCCCAAAAAAAAATTCTGGAAGATCAATTTTTCATGCACTTTTCGGCACGCATTTTGTTAATCCCTGCCGGGTATAAGATGCAAAAAACATGGCTCACATGCTCACAACTGCAACAGCTAAAAACTCCTCCCCGAGCAATGCCACTCACCTAAACTGTCCACCTATCCTTATTGATCTATCCTGTCCTTCTCATAACAGCAAATAACAGTGAAACACCTCCCTTATTTACGTTTTCTGCCTCTACTGTTTTTCCCCACCAGGGGCGCATGCATCTCCATTGTAGTTCCGCTATTGCTCACGTTTAGGACTGGCGCCACCGTCTGCCTTCCCGCCAAAACCATCCACACACTTCACTCTCACCTATAGTCCTGGCTCTGGCCTATAACCCCGCATACATTTTGAGTCCCATAGAGTTTGATGGCTGAAACTTGTAGCTGAGTCTTGTAGCTTTCAGAATTTCACAGGTGGACATTGCGATTTTACTGCGAACAGCCGCTAGGAGGCGTTTTTCAAAATGGCCGCCGTTTTCACTCTCGCCATCCTGGTTTCCCTAATTTTCAAGATATAATTTCATGCAACACCACTTTATAGGGGTTTTCTGACATGCAGAATCCATTTCTGACCTTACTTTTTTGGTACAGTGACTATATCCTATGATATTGCAATGCTTCATACACATTGATGAAGACCGATGGTCAAATTCACTAAAATTGTCATAAATCAGGCTGTTAATACCTGGTATTCTCCTTTTTGTCATATTTAACCCACCCCAGCTACTGGATTGATTAGTTCTATAGCTTGCTGAGGTCTGTGAACATTTATTTTGGGGTAGCACCATGTTTATCAGGGGTTATTGTGGTCTGAAAATGGCTGAAAAGTCAAAATGGCCACTTAAGAACCATCTCCCAATTAATGTATGTTGTCTTTTTACCTGATTTCAGAGTGTTCTGTTCAGATAGAATAACCGTCATGGAGGAAAATTTGGATTTAAGTGTCAAACTAATGTTAAATGTCAGATAAAATGTTCCAAAATACTCGTGAAGTGTGACACAAATTGATCTTATAGTCTTCTCATTCTTGAATGTAGTACTCAACAGTACCCAATTGTATTCTTGTATGGCTTATTGGCGCTTTCGCCTTTGCTTTTGGCCCCTGGATTGGGGCTGAGGGAGAGAAATTTGGATCGCTCGCGGGAGGAATAGGGGCACTTTTTGCTTGTCATTTGTGTCACAATTTATAAAAAATTTCCATAAAAGGTGCGTGGTCCTCACCTTTGGCAGCTTTGTGTGTTTTGCTTTTCTTAATTCGGATGTCTTTTTTCAACGAAATGCAATGTTTTCCTCTGTTTCCACGGCAACATTTGCATTAGTTCTGCCAACCGCCGTCATGTGTTAAGCACTTCTAATTCCGCCAGGGGGCCAAAGATGGCAGACAATGATGTGGAGCTCTGCATTTCTTCACTGAATTTCGACATTTAAAGCTGAGTAACCTTTTCTTAATTATATCATATTGCGTATAACTCTTGTATATTGCTGTCCTGATATAAATTCGACCCGGTTAGGTCACCATTCCCGTTTTTATAAGCATCTGTTAGATGGTAAATTGTTGGCCAAGATTGCCTGCTCTGTTTACATTGTAAAGCCCCAAATTTCGCCCACTCTTTGTAGCACATTTGCTGGGCTCACGCTAGCCGCTCGCATTTTTGTTAATTACGAATTTCTGTGCTTATTTACGAGTAGAAAAGCAAGCAAATTCCCGACTTTTGCGAATCCAATAATTCGCGGGAAAGTGGGACGTAGATAAACGGAGCTCTCCCGTTCTCATGCACCAGTAAATATGCACTGGATGGAGGCATTGATGGACCAGATCAAGCAGTAGCCTATTTGTGAAACAATAGATCTATCACACTGTTCTGTTGTTCTAATAGCAATTAGGCCTAAACAAAAAGGAAAGGATACAGGTCCTGAAGTGTAATTAGGATTACAAAAGGGGTAAACTTCTTGAACAAGGTGTGAACTTCATGGATTGCAATTAGCCATAATTATATGCAATAGCCCATTGACCACTGTGTATGTAGGCCTACATGTCAGATTGACAGTGGTAGCAGTTAATAGTGTATTTTGCATAAATGATCTTTGAAAACAATCTTTCACTGACAACAGTCAATCAAAGCAAAGACAAAAGGCAGTTGAGGTAATCAGTCCACAGTTCACACCAGGTGAAGTGAAATCAGCGTGCATGATTCCAATCAAGCTATGACACTTTTTGACAGGTGTGAATGTGGATTGCAATAAATGTGAGATCTTAGAAGTGACAGCTGGCTGTCAAGTATTTGTAGGGGGTTTTTCTAGAGCCACCCAATTCTTGTCACATCTATATATCTATAGCTATCTATCTCTCTATCTTTCTATCTTTATGCATCTATCTTAATAAACACTTAAAATTAGTTGTTATGAATTATTGTATGGAGAATATTTGTGTATGTTCATGGCACATCATCTGGATTTATTTTCCATTGAATGAAGAAAAATGTTGCGATAATTTAATTCATTTTGACATAATTATATTTGATCTCATTGCAGGTATGAGACTGGGTGATCAGAAAATATTCTGCAAAATGAAGTCAATAATTTTGTAAAATTTGTCCTTTGAACCTACAACTTTCAAGACTCAAGAATTTTATTTTTCACAAAACTAAAGTTTTCAACAACTTCAACTGAACAGTCTGAACAGCTCTTATGGCAATTGAATTGATAATTTGAAGGAATCTATTGAAGTTTTTCAAACATCTTATACACTGAAATCTAGACGTTTAGGCCTTAGGCTGATTTATTGAATAGGAAATGCATTAATTAGCTGTTTTATCAAATGGAATTTATTACTGAATCTGAAATCTGTTACATTTGTTACTGCATCTGCTCAGATCTCATATATCTGGACCAGCAAATGACCCTAAAAAGTATATTAAATTTTTTTTAATCAGTGCGGTATTTCTCAGCTGTGTAGTAAATTTCACTTTTTTTAGTAAAATTCAGGTACATCAAAATTATAGATTATTCTCTATATGTAATAAGTGATCACCAGTGTCTGCCTAGTATTTTTTCTTTTTCCAGGTCTATGCTGCAGATTACTGCTGCACCATGGCACTACTTCAGGCTGCATTCTCGCAAGTGGCCTCAATCTTCTCACCAACTCCAACTAAAAACACCGGTCGAAGAGTTCAACCCAAACGTTATGCACGCAAGCGACCCAATGAGGACTTCATATATCCTATCGGAGCATCTACTTCATCCCTCTTGGTAGGAACAACATTGTCGGACAGCCAGTTTTTCCTGAGTAACCCAAAAAATGACGATATTCTTGACACTCTTCCTATTGTAGAGGGAGATAACTCAATAACATTCTTTGACACACTGTCACAGACTGCTATACCGGAAACACAGGCAGATCTACAGATCACTGTGACCACCCCAACATCCGGTGTGACAACCCGTTTCCCGTCATGGCAGGAGGATGAGGTCATCTGTTTCTTCTAGTACGTATGCAGGACGACCACTCACTCTTGTCACAATCCCTTATCTCAATGGATGACCCTGATTCGTCACATGGCCTTAGATATGACACACAGCTTTATCCACTCCACTGGTGAATCACAACACATCCGTAAAATCTCGGAAACAAAGACAGTGATGCACAAACAATTGTTGCTTGTCCTGCAAAATCTGGTCTGCGTCAATTTTCTGTCACTTCCGGTGCCACTAACACAATATATATTTGTTATGTTATTATAAATGCGATATAATTTTATCTTTGCAGATTATCGAGGGCACCTGCTCAATTTAGGGTGTTTCAGGTGTCCCCAATATTTTCCGATCTAGCTTGACCTTGGTCTGGTATTGCAGTTTATGTAGAAGTCACATGTAAAATTGGGCCCATTCTATAAATACCTACCTTTACCAGTTCTAATTCACTTGAAGTTTATAATGTAATTCCCCATTGGCGAACCTGCAAATCCTGAAAATATTGCAAAAATCTATGAAGGAATAAATATTTTTTCCTCGATCCATAGTTTCTGAAAATGTTTTGGGAAGGCAATTCGAATTTTGCATCAGCCATGTTACGGAAGGTCTTCCTTATGAGCTAAGAAGTGTTGAATTTCCTAAAATTCTGCTGTTTTACGCAGATTTTCACAAATTTGACAGCTTCTGGCAAGTGGGTTTAAACAAAAAAAAAAACACCAGATTTGAATTGCCCTCCCAAAACTTACTCAGGAACTGCGGATTGGAAAAAAAAAATTGATTTCTTCATTGGTTTTTGTAAAATCTTGAGGATTTGCATGTTCGCCAATGGGGAATTACATTATAAGCTTCAAGGGCATTCTGGTAAAGGTAGGTACAGTGATGGGCAGGTTAACAAAAAATGTTAACTTAGTTAACAGTTAATAAGTTAATGAAATTATTAGCAAAGTTATAGTTAATAAGTTAAAATTATGGCTAAGTTAACTGAAGTTAAAGTTAAAAAGTTAAGTTAATTTTTTTTACTTCGATAAAAATAGCAGACAATATCTGAGAAAATATTTACTGCAAGTACCAGAATGAGGCTCTTCTGTCTCAAAAAGAGGCACAGGTTAAATATTCAGACGAAAAACTCGGACAATGTCTGTCTGGGTTTCACTATTTAGTTATCTTTTGTTTACTCCAGTTTTTTTCATGCAAAAATGTGTCATTTTGCTACTATTTTTGACGTAAAATTAGCGGACTTTATTAACTAACGGACTTGCAATTAAGTAACGAAAGTTATTAACTTCCGTTGACGTGAAAAAAAAAGTTAACTTAGTTAATTAATTACTAAATTTGTTAGCTTCGTTATTAACGATTAACAAGTTAATGCCCACCACTGGGTAGGTATTTATAGAATGGGCCAAAATTTTACATGTGACTTTTACTATATAAACTGCAAAACCATACCAAGGTCAAGCTGGATCGGAACATATTGGGGGCACCTGAAACACCCTACTGCTGATGCGACATAAACTGAACCAAATAAAAAACGCAAAAATATTGCCTGGGCTTTATTTTTCTGTATATGATTCAGATGGGCTGTTGACTTTATGCATATGTATAACCAGGTGTCAAAGGAGTCAGTTCCATAAAATCACTCAATTCTGACCTTTGTTTGCACATCTGCGGCCTAGTTTATCACATTGGGTATGACCAATGGACTGGGGTGTCAGGCACATAGAGCAAATCTAATGATTTCATGTGAAAGCTTGAAAAAAATGATGCAAAAGGCCACACAATTCATTTCAAATGATGCTACTAAAATTGTTAAAATTTTTTTTTTTGCGAAGTCATGTCAAAGTTTGTCACACAAAATGATATTCCAGTGAAACAATGCAACAACGGAAACAGGTCCTTGAACGGCCTGTACAAATGCAATGGAGTGAATATGCTTAGCGTTGATTAAAAGGACCTTGCACAACCTGTATAGCAAGCTTTGACAAACAGCAGTTACATGTGTCCCTTCCACATGCTTTTCCTACGGGGTTAGATGGGTGGTTGTGAGAACAGCACAAGGAGTCAAGGATGGCACAGAAAATACTGAATTTTACCTCTGCAGCTGTTACACAGGTAGAGTGTAAGGTCTTTCTGATGGACCCTGAGCCTTTTCCATTCCGCAGTTATCGAATATGCTGTTGAACGACTTCTTTCCATATTTGCACTTTTTCATTGGAATAGCATTGTGTGTGACAAACTCTGACCTGATTTTTCAAAAACCTAAATTTTTAGCAAGTTAAGTGGTGCCAACTGAAGTCAATTTTATGGCCTTTTGCATCATTTTCTTCACACTTTAACATGAAATCATTAAAGTTGCTCTATGGGGTGTGCAACATATCGGTCCACTGGCCATACCCTAATGTGACAAACTTGGCCACAGACATGCAACAAATTGACACATTTTAGTGATTTTATGCAGCAGAATTCCAGCCCATCTGAAGCTTATAGAGAGAAATACAGCCCTTGAAATAGTTTTGCGTTTTTTATCACAGGGGTTTTTGCACCTATTTAGTACTGTTATATATGATTAATATTTTATTATACAAATAGACATATGAACTTGGCGCAGAACCCCCTGTGTTTTTTATTTGGTTCAGTTTACGTCTAGATGTAACTGCTCACGATTATTCATCATGCAACTCCATTGATCAAAGGTTGATGTGACACCTACATGTTACATTCAGTTTGTAAAATTTAATAAGGTACGGAAACAGGAATGGGATAATATTAAAAATTGATGACTAATATTTTCACGTGACCTGTGTAAAAATCTAGAATAAAGCAAACATATCAGTCATTCAAAACCTAAATTACCTGATCTACTATCATATAAATGCTACAAATATGTCTTGTACTTTCCTTTTATTCTATAGGCCTATTTTACAGAATCACAAGGACCATTTATTTTTCAAAAATAAATGTGTTAAGATGAGCAATATTTTCTGTTGGTAATGAGTCAGCGATGGCCACTAAGCTAGTCTTATTGACCTTACTCTATTATGGAAAATAATCTTTCTGATCTCTTCAATTGTCTTTATAGTTTTACATTTTCAAGTCTTATTGCTGATGAACTGAAAATGCTAAATCTCTGGCACGTGAATTTCATCTGATCAATTCCCATTGTTGATATTTCATGATGTCATGAATTTGAAAGGTGCAGCTGCTGTACTTGCGAGTTTTCGACTTTCATGGTGGACTACATTTTCAAGGTTTATTGCATATCAAATGCGGTGTCTCTGGCCAGTGTATATCATTTTCTCAGCTCCCATTGTTGCTGTTCCATTTAGTCCTTCATTTCCTTGATGTGAATGTGCACTTCAGCACCTGCCATACTTGCGAGTTTCGACTCTCATGGTGGACTTGCTACTCTTCAGTTTCACATACATTCGAGTCTTAATTTTTTATGCTCCTCGTATTCTGAAAGGATATCCCTCAATGGGCTCACAATGGACAAACTATTCTTCAGCTTCCCGTTGTTGATGTTTCATGATGTCCTGAATTTGAAAGGTGCAGCTGCCGTACTTGCGAGTTTCGACTTTTATGGTGGACTCGCTACATTTTATTTGCATTTTCAAGACTGATTGCTGATCAAATGAAAATGCTAGGTTCCCAGCATTTGAATTTCATCTACTCCATACCCATTTTTGCTAAATTCCTTGATGTCCACAACTTAATTGAATAATGTAACTGCCATACTTGCATGAATCGGCCTCAAAGTAGATTTACTAATATCGCTTTCAAATTTTCAAATCTTGTCAATGATCAAATAAAAATGCCAAGCCTTGTGCATTTCACGTAATCAAATCCCAGAGCTCCTTTTCCATATCTTCATAGACAAGAATAGTGCACCTTCCATACCTGCAAATTCCACCTCTCACAACTGACTCCCTATTCTTCGTCTTCACATTTTCCAATCTCACTGCTGCTCAAATGAAAATGCTTGGACTCAGGCATGTGAATTTCATCCAGTCAATTTCCGTTCAACGTCCTGTCGGTCCTTGACTTAAGTAACACAGCCTCAATACTTCCCCAGTTCCAACTCTCACTGCAGAGTCATCACTCTTTACTTTCACATTTTAAGTCTAATCACTCCTCAATAAAAATGCCAAACCTCTGGCATGTCAATTTCATCTAATCAGTTCTCATTGCTGCTGTTCCATGATATCCTTAGCTTGAACAGTGCACTGCTGATCAAATGAAAATGCGAAGTAGGCCTAGGTATGTGCCATACAATGACATGTGACTTTCATCTACTCAATTCCCATCATTGCATTTAATGCACAATTCAAACAGCAAGCAATACTCAACTTCCACCATTGCACAAGGTGCAGTCACACTAACTGACCACTAATGCTTTCACAACAGTTTTGATCTGCGCTTTACTTTAACATTTCCGTGTATTTCCAAACCTTATCAGAAAAGTTGCAATATTCAATCTCACTGCTCTGTTCTAACTGCCCAAGCATTTACAAAAACACAGAACATGAAATTGCGCTACATTTCCCCCAAGCTTCAACTTGCCAAAAGTACACGTGCAAAACCAAAATAAACACATGCGAAAGTCGCCCACGTTCCGCTTGCGACACGAATTCTAGTTAAGGTTAGAAATTTGTTATTTTGGTAGTAGAACCCTGTGCATCTAGAGTTATAATGGGCAGAAAATGACTGGAAAGAAAATGACCAACTGAGAAATCGACATTCAGTTGACTGAACAACAAAATCAGCTGATTGTACACTGGAAGTGACTCCCAATAAAGCTGTCAATCATAGGGCAAAAATCACTAGAGCTGTACGGAGCAATTTTATAATACAATGTAATAATAATGCTTAGCATATTAGAGACTTTAGGAAAATTTAGAAATTGATAAATCACTTGATTCTCCCCGAAGATTCTGGGTTTTAAACATCAATATTGTGCGTGTTTCATTCTCCTTGAATCTCAAACAACATATATATGTCATCTAAGCTGCAGTACACTTCCAGTGCAAAATCCAAAGACATTAGATTTGCTACTCTGCCGTTCGAATCAGGGATTGCAAAATCCACTAAGCCTTGGTCAGCCTGCAGAAATACAATATATTTCTCATAGGGATGGAATGGCAGCAGTTGTTAGCAGTATCCTCTTTGCAGAGAGTTCCACACTGCATTTCATTGTTCAGTCATTGGCAAGCATTTGGCTGAATGGTATTAGTAACAGTGATGGGCATATAAAATATTTCGTGTTTGCATGGAGAGTCTTGTTTTCCAATTGTCTCCTTGAATTTGTAAAATTGAAATTAGGCTAGATATGCTGATGATTAACAATACAAGTGGATGAACATTTCATCAATAGAAAATCATTTATAAAGAAAAATTAAGTATGCTTTGGCGCTTTTAGACACTATTTTGGAACGACAGCAACAAAAATTCCTACAGAGTGTCATTTAATCTGCAAAGAATAATCTGAAATTGAGTAAGCACACAGAAATGCATTATTTACTATTAGTCAAGAGTCAGCTCTACCAGTAAATAGTAGATGGTCAACATTGAAGTGATCGAAATTGTTTTTATGGTAATTAGTCAGTTTGCTTTTCAGCCATATTTTGCCTGTCAAGAAACATCAATATTCACTTTATGGGGCAAAATGCGGTTTGTTATTGAGACTATTTTCATTTTGGTTTAAACATATTTATTACCTTTGCTAACGAGCCGTAGGCTCAATTACAAGCTCAGGTGTTAGTAGTAAAACATGAAAACAAAACACACAGCTATCGGCTAAGGTCATCACCCACACAAGCATAAGCATAATAATTCACTAAATTGTTACACACATGCAATGGTGCGGCCATACCACAGCACCGTTAGCCGCTCTTGCTGCCTACAGTGCCATGGGTAGCCACACCACGCATTGAATGGTACCAGATCACGATAATTAGAGTCAAATGATTAGAATCTGCTTGAAGCGGTAATAAAACTAGCAGTGCACTTAATAATGCTAAGGGAGACATCCAGTTGCAGAGACTTGTCTCCAAATAGGAGTAAATTCACAGTTGGTTCCAAGGAAGTTAAATTGTTAATATCATTTATTAATTTTTGCCTTGGAGCAATATAAAGAGGGCACTCGAGCAGATAGTGGTGGGAGGTCTCAGAGTCATGTTGACAGCTACATCGCGGAGAGTCAATGCAACCTTTGTTAAACAAATGAGCACAGAGATCACCAAATTGTAACCTCAATTGACTGATAACAACTTCCTCTTTGCGCGACAGTTCGACAGGCAACAGTGATGGGCCATTCAGATTTTGCACGGAGGTGGCAATCTTCTTAAAGGAAGCGAGACTACTGGATGCCCTTGTTTGGACCTGTAGGGAATTCCACAGTGATATGCTACTTGGAATAAAAGATTTACGATATATTTCTTTGCGCATAATTGGAAAATTCACCTGAAGGTGATATGGCCCTCTAGTGCTATAATTGTGAGCAGGTTTCAGGTTGTCTAAGATAGATGTCAAGTAATGTGGGCAGTGATTGTAAAACATCTGGTACATTTTGAAAAGTTTCCGTCCCTGCCTTCTTGAGGATAAGCCTAACTCCCGATAAAGCCCATCATGAGAAGTATATCTTTTCGCACCAGTTGCAATTCTGGCTGCCTCAAGTTGCACCCCCTCAAGTTGGTCAGATTGTTCATTGGTGCAGCTATCAAAGAATATGTCACCATATTCAAGGATGGGCCTAATGAACGACAAATAACAACGTGCAAGAGACTTCCTAGAAGCACGGTACTTGAAACGTTTAAGAAGACCAAGGCGTTTGTTTGCTTTAGCCACGATACTAGAGATGTGCTTGCTCCAAGAAAGGTCACTTTGCAAAGTCAATCCCAGATGTGAATGAGAATGAACCTGCTTTAAGTGATAGTCACCAAATTTAACACAAGGGGTCACTTGGGTGTTAGTAGAACAGCTAAAGACCATGAACACTGTCTTCTCTGCATTGACTGTAACTAGCCATTTGTCTGCCCATAGCTTAATGTTATAGAGATCCCTGTTAATAACTTCAAGAGCTGATGGCTCAGTGGCAGAGCAAGGCTGGAAAAGGCAAGTGTCGTCAGCAAACAGATATATGCATTACTTTGTACATCAGCTGTAATGTCATTTATAAATACTAAGAAAAGTAGAGGTCCCAGGACAGATTTTCATTTTAGGAATACATTTTGAAACTTTTAGTCATGAACCACATGCCCCTTTCAATAGCTGGTTGATAAATTGATGATTAAAATTAATTCCATTGTTTCGGCATCCTTTTTGACATTATAATTTATTTTGACATTTGAAGTTTTATTTTCCATTATGGTGATTACTCTGTTTGTAAATAACACTCTGAAATAATTAATCCTAAGAAATACTCTGAAATAATCTTACTAATATGTTATATATTAATCGATAGCCGTTTCTCACTGTGATATTACCAACAAAATAAAATTAAATAATCAAATTTCTGTATATTAAGTGATCATATTGGCTTTTCAGTAATTTTCTTACAATTATCACACCAGATTCACCAATTAAGTTCTACCTCAAAATAATTTTTCATAAACCTTGATAAGCTGCACAAAATATCAATTGGGTAGTTATGAGTGACTACATGCAAGGATGAGCATGAGGAAAAGAGTATTAGGTCAATTAATGTGAAACTTCAAAAATTTTGACTGAATTTTAACATTAGTTTGATACTTAAATCCAAATTTTCCACCATGATGATTATTCTATTTGGACAGAACACTCTGAGATCATGTAAAAAGACGAGAATACATTAATTGGGAGTTGGTTCCACCCAAAAGTTTCTTGTCAAATTAACCTAATTTGTGGTTTTTAAAATGATCATTTAGGCTTTTCAGTCATTTACTTCATTCATAATCCCATATAAACCCAGTAATACTCAAAATAAATGTTCACACACCTTATTAAGCTGTACAAGAAATCAATTGGAAATCAATTGGGTAGTTGTGAGTGACTAAATCCAATAATAAGAAGACTATAAGGTCAAATAATGTCACATCTTAAGGGTAATTTGGAACATTTTGACAGACATTTAACATTAGTTTGACACTTATATCCAGATTTTCCACGATGGTGGTTATTCTATTTGGACAGAACACTCTGAAATCATGTAAGAAGCAGAGAATACATTAATGGGGAGTTGGTTCTATGCATATTTGTTGTCAAAATGACCAAATTAGTGGTTTTTAAGTGACCATTTTGGCTTTTCAGCCATTTTCGGACCACAATAACCCCTGATGAACCCAGTACTACCCCAAAATAAACGTTCCCAGACCTCAGCAAGCCGTAGAACTAATCAATCCAGTAGCTGGGGTGGGTTAAACATGACAAAAAGGAGAATACCAGGTGTTGACAGCCTGATTTATGACACTTTTAGTGAATTTGACCATCGGTCTTCATCAATGTGTATGAAGCATTGCAATATCATAGGACATAGTCCCTGTACCAAAAAAGTAAGGTCAGAAATGGATTCTGCACGTCAGAAAACCCCTATAAAGTGGTGTTGCATGAAATTATATCTTGAAAATTGGCGAAAATAGGATGGCGAGAGTGAAAACGGCGGCCATTTTGAA
This sequence comes from Platynereis dumerilii, assembly GCA_026936325.1. NCBI lineage: Eukaryota > Metazoa > Annelida > Polychaeta > Phyllodocida > Nereididae > Platynereis > Platynereis dumerilii. The sequence goes on along the minus strand of JAPTHN010000001.1, from coordinate 190,024,134 downwards.
AAACGCCCCCTAGCGGCTGTTCGCAGTAAAATCGGAACGTCCACCTGTGAAATTCTGAAAGCTACAAGACTCAGCTACAAGTTTCAGCCATCAAACTCTATGGGACTCAAAATGTATGCGGGGTTATAGGCCAGAGCCTGGACTACTACTGCTCTTCACTTCTACCTGGCTCAACCACTTCCACTCATCGTATCGTCCTCATCTTACCCTCATTTTAAAGCTCTTCTCAAGTCCATTCCATCTGTCAATGTCTCACTGCCCATACAATTTTGCCTATTTACCTAATTCTATACATTTCCATCAATCCACATTTCCGTTCAACACATCTTTTCCTTTCCTTACCAGCCATGCCCTCAATTACAAGCTCAGGTGTAAGTACACTTGACTCTACCTTACACCAATACATATGGCAGTGCATTTTTTACTTCAATTCCTCTACCACCAATCTTTTACTTATATTACAATTATTACTCGAATGCTATTTCACATAGTCAGCGTGCAACACGGGCCAGATGCCCATGCAGGTAGAGGGGGAGGGGTTAATTATTCCCCATTATAGTCCTGCCCCAAATCATGGGTGAATCTAGTAATTCTAGTTTAATATATTTGGGGCTATTTAGGCTTTTTTTTTTTTTTTGGGCAGCCCCCCCCCCAAATTTATTGATCTCGTACGCCTATGAAACTGTTGTGAAAGATATTGGAACACCCAAACCATGTTAACTGCTGTGAATAGGCCGTGATAGTGGAACTCTCCTTTTTCCAGCTCTCCTGTGTTGACGAGCAGAATAAAACTATTTCCGGGAACAAACTGCCATTTTGTACCATTGCTGAGTCAGTGGAGCTGGCATTCCTGGCCCCAGGGCACTTTTAATCCATTGAAAACATTACGGATTTGCATTGCCGAGTCTTAAATGGAATGTTTAGCATGGATTGCCACCATATTCCAGTACTGTCAGGCTGATTAGACTTTGTTATGGACCTTAGAAACCCCGGCTCCATTGTAAATTCCCAGGCTGATGTTTCCGGAAATAGTTTTATTCTGCTCGTCAACACAGGAGAGCTGGAAAAAGGAGAGTTCCACTAACGCCCGCTATAACACAAGATGCCAGCACAATCAGGATTTTTCCAGACATACCTTGGGAGAATACATGACACAGGCAAATGCCCTTCAGCAAGGGTCTTTCGAGCTGGATTGCAAGATGCAGCAGCCTGCTGTTATTGTTATTCTAGCATTTCTTTTAAATTGTACATAGCCCTATGGCTGGAGGTGAGGCTACTCAAGCTAGGGGCAGCATCAGCATGTGCTGTAGTAGAAGGCCTAGAAGTGAGCTTAGGCCAAAATCAACCTTTCTTGCTTTTGTTTTGCGCTTATTAATTATTTTTAGGCCTAGGAAATAAAATAGTTTAGGGCCAATTAAGTGAAGCTATTGACTGTAAAGCCAAATGGTATGCTAAGCTTTATTCTGTGCCCGGGGGGGGTACTTCGCGGACTTTTGGGTAGGGATGCGCCACCGTGATTTTGAAAACCAGAACCATTTTAATCCGGAAACCGACCAAAACCACAAACCATTTTAATCTTTTTGTAAGAAATATCCACAACCAATTTAATCTTTATGATTTTTATACCATTGAAATCGTCTTTTCAAACCGATTCTAACGGTACCAAACATGTTGGGGGTGCAAAAAGGGCAACCAAATTAATGTGAATTCCCAAAAAACCAAGACCATTTTAATCCTAGAAGGCCAAAAAACCAGAACCATCCAGCGGAGCCTCTATATACACCCTTTCATAGTGAGTACCCCCCCCGGGATTCTGTGGAAGGGAAAGGGGGGGGGGGGGATGCTCTGGCTGATGATCATGCTCTGTGATGATGATGAACTCATATCATTCCCACAATCCAGTGCGGCCGAACATTATGGCTGATGTAAAAAGCGGATAGTGTCATTTTGCGGAACGAAGTACTCCATGCATAGTCTCCACTACATCATCCGGGGTCCACATACACGTATCTGAGGGCCTCAGTCAGTGTCAAATACAAAGTGACAGAAGAAGAAAGAACAGGCCTGACACTTCTAGCTACTACCCCAGTTTCTAATTGGCCTATCCAGATAGCTCCAGATAGAACTAGGTTATCGAAATAAAGATTTTAGAATCATTTGATGATTAAGTGTCTTTGACATGCATGTCATTGTAGGCCCTATACTTTAATGAATGCATTGTAGGCCCCATCCATTAAAAAAATGTTTTTTTTGGGGGGGGGGGCGTGGGCGGAGTGTTTAAATAGTATGCAAACATTTAATATCATTGGGGAAAGCTTGGGAGAAATGGGCCGCAGGGAGGGTTAATTGGGCCACCCTGATTTTTTTTTTCAATTGAGAAAGCGGCAACCATCAATCAATTAAACTTTATTATTTATTAAAGCTTTAATAAAAATAGGCGTAATTGTCGTTCCGTGGATGTAAGACAGTTGCCTGATTTGCTTGTCACATTTTAAAAGGAAAAAACTCCCCCCCCTCGATGAGGGGAGTCTGGTCAAAATGTTTATATAAATGGCTGTTGCTCAAATATTCTTGCACATAATATCAATGCCATCATACAGATCTCTATGTTCTTTAATATATATATGGCTAAGAATTTAAAACTGCTACCATGGACATATAAATTTCGACTTCAGCTGACATACTTTAAGTTAATGCCATTTCATACATCCCATTTTTGCCTTATATTTCCCAAAATATGGATCTCAAAAACTTCATCTGTGACTTTATTTTTCCTAATTTTAAGTGTTCAAAAAAGCGTAACAGAGTTGTCCACTTTCACCGTTTGACCGCCTGTATCTGGAAAACTATGGCAACCAGCAGCACAATTTTTTTTTTGCATCAAGAGTATCCACAGCTTAGTGACCTGGAAAAAATATTACCCACAATGCATCAGTGGATAATTTTTTACGGTTCGTCGATATAACAGGGTGTTACCGGACAATTTTGGCTCTTCAACCAGCTTTAGTTGGGGTCCGAGTTATGCCAGCACCAAACTGATGGTTTTATACATTTTTCCACAATGGGAGGCAATTTTCTGAAGCATTACATAGCTTCCATGACCTTTTTTTAATCTCTCAGGATACATGGAGATTTTAGTTGTCCACACAGTTGTCCGCAAAATGTTACATGAGGACTGTGAGGACAACTCAAGGGACAATGCGGACTACTAGAGGACAATGCGAAAAATTTAGAGGACAATGCGGACAATTTAGAGGACAATGCGGACAATTTAGAGGACAATGCGGACAATTTAAGGGACGATGCAGACTATTTAGAGGAAAATGTAGACAACTCAATGGACATTGCAGAAAATTTAACAGATATTTCAAGGGGTAGGCTGACAGCCTAATCTGAGCTATCTCTTTGAACAAAAACCAAGGCTGATCAGTGATCATTTTCATGATATTTATTAGATTCTAATTATTGAGTTCTAGTACCATCCATATTGCATGATGTGGCTACCCATGGCACCGTAGCCTGTAGGGCAGTGTAGGCAGCAGGGGGGTTCGAGTCGGGAAACATAGATACTCCCCAGTGTTCAAAATAAGGGGGGGTCAAAGGGGTTTTGACCCCCCCCCAATGCTCATGGGACCCCTAAAATACATTTTTCAAAAGAATCGAGCAGTATTGGAGTCGAGGCCAGGACATCCAAGACCGAGGCATGAGCATCCGAGACCGAGGCATTGACCGTCCGAGACCGAGGCATCAGCTATTGAGCCTGAGACCGAGGCCGGCTGAACATAAATTATGGTTGACTGCCAAACTATTTTAGCTTGATATATTATCGACATATCACTTACAATAAGGCTATAACATGTGAGGACAACTCAAGGGACAATGCGGACAACTAGAGGACAATGCGAAAAATTTCGAGGACAATGCGGACAATTTAGAGGACAATGCGGACAATTTAGGGGACAATGCGGACAATTTAGAGGACAATGCGGACAATTTAGGGGACGATGCAGACTATTTAGAGGACAATGTAGACAACCCAATGGACATTTGTTAAACAGTATTGTAGGCCGGCTGAAATTATACTATCAATTCCAATTCATGTGCAGGACTCAATATAAAAAAAATTATCTAATGAATTATTCAAATTAAATAATACTGTGCTAAATATTTGGGTTTGGTCAATTTATTTGCATAATGATTATATTATATGAAATTTAGCCAATGAACAGGCTTGTATTATCAAACTTAGGATGACCCCATGCATCAAACTTCTAAGTAATGGCCTTTTCACTCTTCTTGAAGTCAAAGTTGTGAATTGCAATCAGATTGCCAACTCTAATTGCCATTATGAGAAATAAAAGCAGGGAACTTCTCATCTTCCTTAATTGCAATTACGAATGTCCCATTGATTCTCCTGTAAATTAAACCTCAATTGCCATAGAGCTAAGGGCTTTAATTGGTTCCAAGCTGGCTTTTCATCTCGGCTGACTTGAACGAAGTCTGCTGCTAGACTGACCAACTTCAGCTCACTGCAGCTGAGAGCAAAATCAGCTCGCGGCGGCGCAAGGCGTTTCCGAGCTGTACCAGTGTTCGAAATAAGGGGGGGTCAAGGGGGTTTGACCCCCCCCCCAAATGCTCATAGGACCCCCTCAAATACATTTTTCAAAAGAACCAAGCAGTGTTGGAGTCGAGGCCAGGACATCCGAGACCGAGGCATGAGCATCTGAGACCGAGACCGAGGCATTGACCCTCCGAGACCGAGGCATCAGCTGTCGAGACCGAGACCGAGGCCGGCTAACCATAAATTATGACAGATTAAATTTGTTTTGAGTGTCTGAAAACCTTTATTACTTCTCAATCAAACATTGCAGACTCAGACTGAGATAGGCCATCCACCGGAAATTTATTTCAACACAGCTGGGAAAGAATATTTATACTAAGCTTTCTCGGCTTGGATGGAACAACAAATGGCATCGTTTTTTCTAAATACTGAATTGCTTGTCTGTTTCCTTACACTTTCTAGATAGATACATACTCTGAGCTTCTCTGTTCCCATCTATTAGGCAGTAGCATATTTGTGTTATATCAATGATATTCTGAATATTTTTGAGGCATGGATGCATGTTAGGAGATTCTGTCAAAAATGTCCCATTTCGTTTTGTCGAGTTATATGTCAAACACTCTGGTGTGTAAAGTTAAGGATAAGGTGTCTTGCATTAAACATGTTAAATGTAAACAAAAATGTTAAACCTGCATCATTATGGCTGAAATTTAAATGAAACAATGTTCAATGTCAAGGTACCTCAATAAGTGAAGGAAAATTAAAAATATTTAATACTCGAGGACTCCAACACTGGAACCAAGAGGTGGTCCTCAAAAAACCCCCCCAAATACTGAATCTGTTCCGAGGAATAAGCATGAAGCCCCAGTAATGCCTTATCAGCTTACAACAACTTCTTGTGATTTATATTCACCAGCAATAGGGTTATAAAACTAATTTTCTGAAATGAAACATGCCTTTAAAACTAATTTTTAGAGCATCAAGAAAAGCTATTTGGCTTCTGGTGGCCCACTGACGGCCCTCCGTCTCAAGGGCTTCTATCCTTCTGGCCTTGCAACTGAGAGACACCTCCAAATGACATGGCCTGTTTCAACCACTGATACTGGAATGTAGATACATCTTCAGCTATTTCTTTAGTAGAACAATTAACCATTTAGCAAGTACACTTTTCCATTAAAAATAACAGATGATGACGACAGGTGCATATATACTTGCTAAAATATATGGGCCTATTACATTGATCAGCTTCCTTCTCCTCATTTGGTAACAACCAGGGAGGGACGCATTTGGGGGGATGGGGGGTGCACCAAATGAAATTTATGATATTTTTACATGCCAACTATATCGGCACGGCGTCACATTATGTTCGGCTATGAGTTCCGAAACGCAATAACCCAATAGACCCCCCACCAGAATTTTCTGAATCCCCGCCCCCTAATAATCTCTGGACATGGCCAGAGCAGGGTTTGAATGCCTAACCAAACAGGGCAGACATGCCAACAACTGTAGGCCTATACTATGGACCATGTGTTGTAAGAGTTGTACCAATAAAACTTCAAGCATTTCAAGGTAGTTTTGCTGAGGGTTACATTAGAATCTATCAAATGTTAATTATAATGATGGTGCCAAGCGTTTGAAATTCTTTATGATCATAATATATCCAGAGTTGTGCGATTGTGGGCTGAACAGATGATCCTTGGATGGGGACAGCGGATTAAAAAAAAAATTGTTTGATATATGTATGACACCAAAAGTAGCTTGATCAGCACAGGAGAAAAACCTTTGTTTCCACATTTAAGGTGTTCATCTATCATACCATTAGGTTTAATGTCAAAATTGCAATAAAAAGGTTTGTCGCTCCTTTGCATGTAAAAAATAGTTAGCGTTGCTTCTCCTGTCGAAAAGTTGTTCCCGAGGGTAAAATCCATAGCCCCCTCCTCCAAACTATCATCTTGCAGCAACTTCTCTTGAACTGAGTCCAATTTTCACTTTTTTGCCTCAACGACAAGCCAGCAGGACAATTCGTACAGGCAATAATATTACGCCCAAAAAACAGTGGTGTCCAAATGAGAGTTCATTACTGCAATATTGCCATATATGTAGGTTAACTAGTTTTGATGAAATATATACTTTAGAACATGCCAAAATATTACACAGTTTTTATTTTTCAAAAAAATATCTCACGGTTGTCCTATGAAAAAGAATAAGTGTGGACAACTGATCATCTGAGTTGTCCAACTTAAAAATTATTACTTGACATGAATGAAACATCATGAAGATGCGCACGTCAGGCAACAACATATTAAAATATTCATGAGATTTTAAAACTATACCTACAAATATTGAATTCTTGGAAATATAAAATAGTCTTGTCCCAGAGGTGACCAGAGTCAGCATTTGTCTGAAGACTTCTAAAAGCTGCATTGTCCATTATCCAAGGACAACATGATTTTGATTGTCCACAAAACATGTCTTAGGGTGCTCATGTGGACAATTTTCGGACAACAAATACAAAAATCCACTGCCATTTCCTTTCCTTTGACATTTCATTCACTTTCAGATGTTTTCTTCAGTCTCAGAGGCGGCACCAATCACCCCAATTGACGGTTTGTGGATCCGTCCAACGGTTTTAGATTTATAGCTGTTTAAAAAATGTAACCATTGCGGACTACTCTCAAAATTAAAATTCATTATCTGATCTGTAAAAAAAATACTGTATATTGGTCAAAAAAAGTATAGGAAAATGAAATAGATTGGCAAGCTGAAGTTAAAAAAAGAAAGAGCATCTGAAAATTCACATTCTTTCTTTCATTTTGAGGTCATTAAAAAACTGGAAATTTTGTCAAAATGTGTAACGCTTATGTAGGCCTCTTTGCGACCTGAATTTTTCAATAACTATGAGGCCTACAAAAGACAGCAAACAGATATTGAATATTCAAATGGTGCTCTTTCAAATGACACCAAGTTTTGGAGGTCCAAACCTATTACTTTTTCGCCAAGGAGCTCTGAAATCTTGCTGTACGGTGAAAGGTAGTTTGTCGCGCTAAAATAGGGGTGTTACACAACGTTTAGCTCATCATTGCCAAATACTTTATATTGATAATGTCATTGTTCTTATTTGGCACAAAGGAGATTTTCTGCTTATTCCTCTGGTGTTTAAATCATAAAGATTGGCCAAATAGAAGTGTAGTTACACCTTGTCGTGTACCTAAAAGTCAGTAGAGTTGTCCGCGATAGCAGTTTCAAATTCTTAGCCATATATCTCTTGATGGAATATGTGTAAATTAATTGTTGTGTTCAGCAGGCCCCTGGGTACAATTATTTTGCTCTCTTGAGTAGAGTATAGGTTATTCTGAATCATTTGGTCGCTTTTCCGGGAGTATTATTGAAGTAGATTAGAGCATTTCCGAATTCCCCAGCCCTGGACCGCCAAAATACTGGACCACCTACAAAAAACCGGTTCAGTGTTGGACCGGACCGGTAAAGTGCCGGTCCGGACCGGTCCAGTGATTTTTCATGTCATGAAGAGGATCGCATGAATTTTGTCATCTCTAAAAATGAAATTTATGTCATATAGCTTGTTTTCACCCTCATTTTATAATAATTTTTGAAATGCCGATGGACCGCTTCTGGACCGGTCCACTAACAAAATCGGACCACCTCATCCTGGACCAGACTAGGACCGGACCACTTTTGTAAAAGCTGGTCCGGTCTGCATCACTAAATGTATCCTTCTGCGGAATTTGGTGTTTACATACCTTGCAATTCGGACTGTTCTGATGCTCTAATCGAATGTCTTTATGTCTTTCTATTGATGTCACTGTCGAGCTTGTCCTTTTATTGGAAGCAGAATCTCTGAATTATGATGCTTTGGGACAATCTCAGAGAAGAAGACAGTAAATCTGTCTTAGTGTTGGAGTAGATAACGTCATTTCCGGAGCAGTTTGGAGTAGGAAGGAGCAGGTACAATCGAATGAACCCAGGGAGTGAAAAATGTAAAAAGTGGCCCAACGTCGGCCAACTCTCCTAAGCTTCCCCTATTTATTTCTCCGAATTATCATAGTTCAAACGAGGATCAATGCGGTAAAGTGTAAATATTGTGTAATTCACTAGTTAATTATTTATTATTTATTATAAAAAAGAAGGATTCCAAACAGGTCCTTTGGAAACGACCGAAGTCCCGGGACCGAAGTACGCTCGTTCCGCACTTGTCTTGCGATCCGCAGAGCCAGTGCACCAACTGTGGCTGCTGGCGTAATGAGTTAATGTCCATCAGTAAATAGCAATAAAACAGCACGTTGTGATCGTCTAGCATCGTAGTTAATATATGCCTGCCAGGATAAAAATATCAACAGGTTAACGTGTATCGGCGAGGAGACATTGAGCTGCCTGCCTGTGAAGATCGACTTTTTATTTTGACAGTTTCTGGATCTGGCAAAAACAAAATGGCGGACCTATAATGGTGAGATCGTCGGAGAACAAACCTGACCAGAAGTTTGGCTGAAAAGACCTGCTGAATTTGACTGTGATACAGCAGCAAGATGGGAGAGGCTATAGACTCTTCGGAGTGCAATATTAAAGTGGTGTGCCGTGTGCGACCACTGAATGAGGCGGAGGAGAAGGCTGGAAGCAAATTTGTGTTGAAATTCCCGACTGATGACTCCGTCTCTCTTGGGGTGAGTATCTCTTTTCATTCAATTATCGTTTACTGTCAGTGTAATCATCTGTTTCAAAAGCTCTCAAGAAAGTAAGGTAATTGAGCGAGTAAACGACAGATGTATATGTGGTGAATTTGTTTGTATTGGGAAGATTTGTTTGGAAAGAAGCTTGTGATGTCATGAGTTCAAAATTATCATAAATATTGAAAATGTATGTCTGTTTATCATACTGTCCCATTCTGTGCTTTAACCAGTATTTTGCTTATATTTTCCTGGTATGATAGGTTCTACTGTCAATATTTTACAAGAAAAATATGATGTTGGGTTTGGTATGATGAGAGGATGTCCATATATCATTGATGAATCCCCTGACTCAACTCATCAATATGCTGTGTTGGCAATGTTGATTCATTCTCCCAGTGCAATAAGCATTCATTGGGAAGCACAGGGGAAACAATTAAAATTTTTATGTCTGGGATTTAGAGTTTAGACTAGCTCAATTGAATTAAGAGCGGCAGCTGAGCTTTCCCTCAATTCTCTTGTCTGACTGAGATCAAGCAATGATTTGCCTGGAAAATTTCCTGAGGATCAAGCCATTCATAAGTAGAATTGTCCACCAATGAACAAAATGCTTGATCATTATTTGTTGGGTAAATACTGTGCTAGAGTCTAACCTGACCGATCTAAAACTCAATCAGGACACATTCAGGTGATAATATTATCTTCTATAAATACATATAGATGCCCTATCATATGATTCAAGTATTAGGCAATCAATACACAATTCAATACACACAAGGATGTGTAGCATGTTCTTGAAGTTGAACTGCTATTTCCTGAATATTTACACATCTAACTTATTTGCCAAACGAAAATACATGTTTCATACATATATATGGCTAATTGGTGTACCATTGCAGTATACACATGTCATATGCTGATGCTGTCTGCTGTGCTAGTGTGCCTATATTAGATCCCATTTTGCTCAACCCAAGTATATGTTGATTTATATGACAGCTGTAATGATTGTTCTATTTTAGCACATGTTGGTATTTTGCACAAACTCTTACTAAGTCCATTCCCATTCATCATCATTAAAGATGTGAAATTTGTGCAAATCTGTTACAGCTCATGATACAATATAAAAGAATAAATATGTTTCTGTGGCCACTCAGTGAAATGGGTCTATTTGGTTAATTATTTTTATGATGATGATAGGTTTCTTTAAGGTTCAATTGTGTTTTTGATGCTTCAAAATGACCTCTATTTTCAGGGAAAAGTGTATGTATATGACAAAGTCTTTAAGCCAAATGCTACACAAGAACTTGTCTACAATACAGCAGCCAAACCTATAGTTGCAGGTGAGTCATCAGTTGCAGAACATCTGTGCTATTTCAATGCTATATTTAACTCTTGTGAGAAAAAGACATAAAATGCTGGTTGATGTGTTGAAACTACCATAAAATTCTTGGAAGTATTGATTGGATCTTTTCAAATATATATATTGTAATTTTAATTTAAATTTTACTATTTTAAAACTTCTAAGATGGTGAAATGTATTGATATGTTAGTCCTCTTAATCACAGTTTGATAATCACAGTTTAATATTTTCATTCATAGATGTACTAAGCGGTTACAATGGAACCATATTTGCATACGGTCAAACGTCCAGTGGTAAAACCCACACAATGGAGGTAAAAACATCTTTCTATATTTTGTGTAAATTTGAAAGTTTGTGTTAAATTCCAAGTCTATTTGTTATTCAATGTCTTTTAAAGTTTTAATCATAACTTATTCATCTTGTTCATCAGTTTATTAAATGGACAGAAAAATGTGCCCAACTAGTGAGACTGATAAGTAATGATAACAAGGCATGCTAGACTAGTCTTTATAATTCCAGTCTATCTTGATGTTATGAGTCTTGGTACCTGTATCGTGTTATTGTACTGAAGTTATATCTATTATAGATGCTTATGAATTTCCTTTCTCTTCCAGGGTGTCATGGGGGACACTGTTCTACAGGGTATTATTCCTAGAATCGTTCAAGACATATTTTCCTACATCTATCAAATGGAAGAAAATCTGGAATTCCACATTAAGGTCAGTTATGTTTTGTTTAGTGGCTTCATGGCCAACTTCTTAAATCTACTATTGCAATTTCCAGCAATGCATAGGTCAAATCTCATCAAAGATATGCATGTGCATTGTTTTCCTGATACAATGTGTGAATTGTTTTAAATAATTTCTGAATCTCTAACTTTAAATTCTTTGCAAACTTTGTTGTTATGGATTTATCTTTCCTCTATATAAATATGATGTTGTAATTGTGACATCAATTGATAATTTAAGTTTTGACAGAGGTAATATTTTGTAAGAATGATTTTGATATTTTTCATTGAATAGTCATCACATATCATTTATGCATACTTCCTTGTGATGTGTTGTCGGTATTGACTGACAAAATAGATCATGTAATATATTGTATAGTTATTGATGGACTGGAGTGTGAATAAGTTTGGTCCAGGTGTTGGGATCATCTGCGCGTGCGTTCTCCTTCGTCATCTGTTCAGCTGGATCATTTTGAAGTCTTGTGTATTTTGTTTTGGAAAATGAAAATAAAAACTTAGGTTTTGTGAAATGTTTGTGGAGATAAGTAGTTTCGTTAAAATGCAGTAATTACTAATTTCCAGTTGCCTTATTCCTGTCAGCAAAATTTATGATTTCTCTTATTCAGGATAATTACTGGAAATGATTACTTTATTTTAGTGAAATGTAGTTCTTAGATCATTTTTGCTTCATATCTGTGGGAAGTAATGTCACAATTGCTTTGATTAATCTAAATTTCCCCATCGTAAATTGGCCATTTGTTTTCAGCTTTTCGTTAGATAAAACAATTATACTGACTTGGAAGTTATGCGGTGGAAGTAGATTTAAATTGCTGTGTGTTGCCCGTCTCTTGTATTTCAGCTGCTTTGGTATTTCTGACTTCTTACCTGGGCTTGTCTCTGATTGGTCCTTTTAATATTGCCATGGAACTAACCATCAGCCAATCAGAGGAGAGCACTGCTGCTCTGCTGTCACATGTACACCGGGGGACATCCTTTAGTTCTGAAATTCTGAAACAAGTTGCTATTGCTTTCAAAGAAGTTTCTCAGCAATTTCTGAGACAATGACTTCCCTTTTGGTCAATGTCTCTTGTTCAGCCATTGTTTTGCAGTCTTAAATTCCCATAACATTTTTATTCTTTCCATATCTATGAAATCAACCTATGCTGAAAGCCCCATTCATTAGTAATTCTATGTGGTATCCTTACTGTGTGGGTGTTACTTAATAAAAGGCCAAAAAAAGATGGTTTGTGGTGATGCAGTTCTTTGAAGTTGCCAAAAGGTAAATTGTAATTAATGCAGCTTGTTTGGTTAACAATACTTTAAATATTATAGAGAGCGAACTTGAAGCAAGTAAAGTTAAGGCAACTATCCTGTATTTTGGATATAGTAGATATATGGCCGTGTTAGTGTCATGAGATATTTTTTCATACTGCATGATGTTATTAGCGTTATTAATGTTGAAAAGTTGCTGCTCGGAACAGTTTCAGGTAAAGTTCAAATGCTTAAGGATATGTCTCCGGATTGAATAGATTTAAGTTTTTGTTTGAAATAAAGCAATTAGGTTTTTTGTGCTTCACTTTGTGTAAGGCAAAGTCTCCCCCCTTTTGGCTCCCCCCGGTTGTCGTTTTCGACATTTTGTTCTCCTATAAGGGACAAACTTGTCCTTTGTTGCTGTGAACTTTGATGTTTGTCAGGCGTAATGGTGGATGGTAGCGGAGTCTTTGATGTTTGAGATGCAGTAAGTTTCTGCAGATACTTTGAGGAGATAGTGTGAGGTGATACAACATTTCAGAGCTCTGGAGATATATATGTGGCATTGAAGATTAAGGCTATGTCGGCATGTTCACGTGCGTCTGATTTGCAGAAAATTTATGACGTCACCAACATGAATTATGGCTGCTTTGTAACCAAGTCCTGGTCGGCTTCCTCCTGGGCACTTTAAGCCATGCTTGAATTCAAATTTTGATTCATGTCTGTTGGCAGTTATGAGTTATGAATGAAAAATTAGGATTTATTAAATGTGTCGCGGTAATTGTTTTCAGCCAGGTCAAAACTGTTTCATTTGTCAGACTTTGTCATTTCGCAAATTTAGGTCGTACGATCAGGGAGTCTTTCATGTATTGGTGGACCTTATTGGCCTTCAGAATGCCATTGCCGGATGTTACATGACGCTGAACAATGATGGACACCTGTCCTTCTTATTTCGCAGTTGTTGAGGAATCATGACAAGCGCATCTGTAAAAATACACAGACGCAGAACAGAAATATTGGCAAAAGCCGAGCACAAATGCTTTGGCATTTTACGTTATGGATTCGCGACAGAGCATGTTAAATCCGGCATGGTCCTGTTGTGATGCAAAAGCTTTATGAGGTTTGCCGGTTGTTTGATACCGGAGTACCTTTGTTCTAGAGTAGGTTCTTCTGCTGCCACAGATTCAGATATCTCTTATGGAAATAGAACCTTACATTATGAATTAGGAACTTGTTTGCTGAAGCAACTTGGCAAAAAGATTTATTCGGCTGGGTAGATGGCATATGGTGAGGTCTGTCAATAACTGCAGCCACGGTTAGGATAAAGCGCTGGGTGCAACTTGCAACAATGGAGGCGTTTTTTGGCCATCCTGACATCTGTGGCTCTTATTGGGCCCAGGTAAAATGCACCTAGGATTCACAAAGCAAAACACAATTGTCATCCCCCTCAGGTCAACTGAGCTGTCTTGTCATCTGTGTCTCTCAACTTGTGCAAGTTGCAGGTCAGCATGGCTAATGCACACGTCACTCTGTTCTGTTGTGTTGATGCATTTCTTTGAGCAGAAACAACAACTAAAGGTCTGCATCTAATTAAGGAAGCTATCTTGCTCAGTTAACTGAAGTTATCAAGATGCTTTTTAATGGGAATTTGTAAGTGTTATTGTGTGAGATTCAGATTGTGCTGGTCTTCTGTCTTTAAGCAGCTGTTCCCTCTTCCCTGATTCACAATTTCACAGCTTCAATGAATTGAGGATATGATAGGGGTCCAGGACTTGTCTTGTAAGAAAAGTTTAGTTTGTGAGGTGCAGAAATAAAAAGACAAGAAAAGGTGTGGGATACAGTCTGCTTCAAGTCTTTATCTTGAATGTCATAGGGATGCTCTGACAAGCAATGATTGATGTTTTGACAAATCACAAGAATCACTGAGGTGTGCTGGAATGTGCCTTAGTGAATTGAAAGCCTCTGCAGTGGATGTTGTAGATTAGTAGCATCTGTAGACGTCCTTCAGGACTTTCCATGAAATGCTTGTGTGTCCTTTCAACTGAATGAGCTTCCTCCCTTGGAATGGCTATGTTGCATATATGTATGTTATGGAGTGGATCAATAATGTCTTTATTAGAACCAGACGTCATTGAGGCCTGCAATGTCGTCTGCGGAGAACCTTCAAAGCTCCATACCTGCAGCTAGGCACAAAGCTCAAAGGAAGGGCGCCAGAAAAACTTAATGATGCAAGCTTTCAGCATATTACAGTGCTAAAGGTTTTCCAGCTTCACCTAAATAGGACGTTTCTTATTTTTCACTTTGCATGACAGGAGGCAGGGCGAGTTAAAGAAATGGGAATGTTTTAATGACGCAGGTTGCCTCAATAGATCTAATGGTTTAAAATGTGTCATTTGAAATTGCTGTATCTGAATTAGCTGTGGAAATAAGTGTATTGTGGATTCCTGCTTTTAGTGACAATTCCTATGGGTAGGAATCGGAAATGCATTGGTTAGGAAAATGAGGAAATGCTTGGCTTTAATGGCTGCCTGTAATAACAGAGTGTTATGCCATATTCAGTGATTATTCACAGTTGGCCAGTGATGTTGTTCTGTGGATTAGATGCCATGTTTGTTGTTACCCTTGGCTGTTTCCCTCCCTTCAAGCACTGTTGATTAACTTCTACAACAAGCTTTATTTATGTAGAGGCTGTAATGATGTTTGAGATTTCTCCTTGCAGCTAGCTCATGTTGTTTTGTCTGAGCACGAGTCTTGCAGCCTGGGCAACAGTGAGGCAACAGTGAGCTGTGGAAGGACTAGTGAGCATGTTCAACGTGCCTTCTCTCCCTCACTCACTTCCCTCCTCACTTCCCCTCTGTCTGTTCTCATCTCCTTGGCTTGTCTAAGTTGTCTTGCCTCTGCTTTAGCTCTGCTTTGCTCACCACCAGTTATTCTTTGAAAGTGATACTCTTGAGCATATCCCTGGCATCATTGCAGTCCCTCGCCCTCATTTCCCTGCTGCAACTGGATCTTCCTGACTCTATTAATGATCTGTCGTCAAGCAATCGACATACCCGTTCTCTCCCTTGCTTATCCTTGATGAGACAATTTCGCAGCACGATAAGGCCCTCTTGATCTCAGGTACATACAGCCTCTTGATGCTCCACCTGCTTCCTATACAGTCCCCATTGCTTCCTTGATGCATTCTTCCTCTGATGAGTACATGTTCTCTACCCTATCTCTTCTTTTGGATCAATAACCTCCTGATATGGTCATTTAATGACATACTATTAGCCCGTAGAGGATGTGACAATGTGCTAATTCCATTGACTTTTGTTTGCCACACTTCCTTGTAAAAGTCAGACCCAACAATGTGGCTTTTGCATTGGTTGCAATTTCTGGAATAGCCCCAGGAATTTCTCACAATGAGTGCCCAGAGAGACGAGGGAAAGAAGCTTCAAGCCTGTGGCCATTCCTTGCCATCTTCTGGTTTGCAGCACCATGGAATCTGACATAAGCTGTCTGATTTTATGTTGTTGGCTGCAGTGTATTTCCTTTGATGGAGATGTGCATGAAGGGGCATTGTTATTGTCAGGGGGTTGGAGTAGGGGATGGGGGCTGTTGTCCCTGTGGCTGTGTCGCTATGTATGGCACAAAGTTTGTCTCTGCGAGGGTGGATTTTTTAGAAGGAGTAGAATGAAGCATCAGGTCAATAGTCTGACAAGACTCAGGCTGAGTGCATAGATGACCTCAACAACAAGGTAGGCCCTCCCCTTGTGCTTGCTTCAGTGTACTTTGCTCTGCGATGCTTCGCTATGCTTTTGCTCTGCTTTTGCTCTGTCCTCCTCTGTTCTCTTTCCTGGCACTGTGACGTAGGCCATTGTTGTCGGCCTCTCTTTGATGTGCACACGACGCCATCAGCGCTGGTGCTGCGACGTCTTTAATCCTCGTGCTCTTCCTCACCCCCTCAGCCCCCCTCGGCCCCCCTGCCCCCTTCAGCCCCCTCTTAAGGACAGGGGGGTCACCTTGTCCTCTCTGATTATGCAGACGCAGGTGCGCCTCCACTCCTCCCTATGTTAAATAATTTAGCACTATAAGACTCCTGTTGACTGACATATATGGAGGGATATTTATTCCATAGACGTCTAATATTATTAATGGCTACTCTGTTGATCTGTATGAAAAGGCTGTTTGACATAGTGCAGTAGCACGTTTTAAAGATGTATGGGTGTAATAGATGCATACTTGTATAGGTGATGTTGGCATCTTGTCAGAAACCTCAAGGAATTCAAGCTCTAGTGTATGGCGCAGTTATGAGGGCAGTAACTGAAGCAGGGTTAGCAGTCTATTGCAGATGATACAGCCAATGTGATACAGCCATTGATGGAGCCTAGTCTCTCACCACAGACATCTTGGTGCCATGCTGCAGTAGATCAATGGCGTGCAGTAGCAGACTGATTACCTTCTCCCTTTAACATTCTGAAAATGTAGCAAGGTGTGGATTTAGAACACGTATAGAGAGGGACGGTCTTGTTGATCACGTATGAGTGATGATGGTTGTCATGACAACGTGACAGCTTTGCATCTCTCAGATCCCCTCCCTGCCTCCCTCTCTCCTTGTGTTCACCACTCAACCCCCCCCCCTCCCCCGGAGCATGGGACTGCAACTTTGGTGGATGGAGCCTTCAGGTATTACCTGTCGCATCACGCGTCTGTTCCCCTCAGTGAATTGAGGCATCCACTCTGCAGGGGGCTGCGACACCACAATCCTCAGTGTCCAGGAACTGCAGGAAGGGATCGATGCCTTTTGTCAATTCATGCTGGAACTAGAGGAACTGACAGGAACTGGCAGGAACTGCGAGGGGAGGAGAAGAAAAAGATCATATGTCTGTGAAATCGGTCTTCTTTTGCACTAGAACGGCCACATGCATTTGCCAGCAAGAAGCAATTACCATATTTCACACCTTGCTTATTTAGGAAACTTGTGAGGAGGGAAATGTATTCTCTAATTGTGGCCGAGGCTGCTGGGGATGATGCTGGAGACATTGTGTTCAAAATTGTCACCCTGTGAACGTTGGTGTCAATATTTGTATGGGTGCATTCGCTGCAATGGGGGGTGGTCCCAAATGGCCTCACTGCTTCTTTTTAGGGCCAATCGGAAGACATTGTCCTTATTCTCTGGGTGTGTTTCTTTTGCCACCTTCTTTTTGTTTGTTGTTGCACAAACATTGCCATTTTCTATGCATTTTGCCCATTCATGCTCCCTCCTCCTCAAATGCATCCCATCTTTGTGGACGACATCCCATTAAAGATCCCAAGTTTCCAACCTCATTAACTTCTTACCTCAGAACTAGACCAGGTTGGATGTCTCGCCAACTTTGATCTGCCCATAGGACTCCTCTATTGGGACTGATGCTAATATTGGACATGCGGACAAATCATTGGCAGTGTCCTGTTACGACGTATTTTGCTTCCTGGCAATTCTATTAGCTGGATAAATGAAACGCGTGCATAATGCGGGGTTCTAGGAGAACGTCTTGTCAGAACGAGGCGGAACAATGACCTTTCTCAATTGCCATGTCTCTCAGTCATACTGTACTGAATTTAAATTCATATAAATTAGTTCTGTTGCAAATAGAGCTATGAGGTATTTATCTTGCTGATAACCACGGTTTGGTTATCAGGATGAGATCACCGTGGTTTTCAATTGGCACACGAAGTGCTAATGATATGATAAGGTTGTTGAATTGTCATGTAATCATGTTGTTTATATATTTATACAATGTTATACATATAATCATGACATTGGATTTTGATTCGTGTTATTTAATAGGTGGAATATTTGGAATGAATTTCCTGGAACGTCTCCCTGGCAACGGAGCTGGCAGGTGCATGGTGCGCATGCCTCCACACTCGGAGCCTTCTCTCTTGTCTTCCATCTGCTGCCATTTCAAAGCAACAACTCCTCCCCTTCTGCAATCCAATTGATTTCCACCTCCCATGCTTAAATCACAGCAGGAGCTCTTCCACGACCATTGCTTGCCTTGTCTCGTGATTTTCTTGGGCGAGCAATACACTAATGTCTTGCCTGACAATTACTCCACCATTCTCGTTCAACTAATTGCAGTTTCGGCTGCTAACGCTGCTGCTAACATTGCCCTGAGTGCTATAATGTAACCCACTCAATTCCATGGTTTGCTCTCTGACTCTCCTTGTCTGACTCTCAATCTAATGACTCCTCATGCTGACTATATTGTCTCTCTGACTCTCAATCTCCTGCTCTTGTATACTTCTGACTCTTGTCTATATCTGCCTCTGTCTATCTCTTCCAGTCTTCAGTCTCTTTTTTTGGAGGGTCTCTTTTTGTAAGGAATTTAACTGGCAAGTCTGACTGCTTCTGTCTATTTATCTTTCCAAGAAGCTGACTGAAAGCATGAGTCATTACGTCCCAGCCAAACATCTCTTCAGTTGCAAGAAACTGTTGACCAACTTGGACTCTTGCCCAAACTCACTCTGTGCTGCTATAACCCAAAGGATCCCTCTTCTCTGCATTGTAGGCATTATTCCAGGTCTGTGTTTACCAGTTACAATACAATGAGCTGAAGTCCCTCTACTTATATATCTTCCATGCATTAAGATGAGCCAGAGGCTCATGACCTGGATGGGCTTATCCCTCTTGGTGACATTTCAGTGTCATCCTAAGTGAAGTGCATGGTGTGACAAACAGCATTTTCCATATGTGAATTTGCTCCACCATGGTGTGATAAACAACATCAGTATTGAAGTTGTGTTGTTTTACACATCTCAATAAAATGTATCTGTTGCCCTGGGACAGGAAAGGGTCATTTGAAATTCGGTGCACATTGATGAATATTCACATCTCTTCTTATTGATGGTCTGGATGAATTCTGTTATATGACAATGTATTTTACTTGTCACGATGCCAATGGCCATAATTATGCAGAAGAACCTTAACACATGACTTGTGCTGTCCACCGCCCCTCATTATCTGCAGTGCCTTAATCATGCGGAATCAAGTGCTAAAAAGAGCACATGGGCTGGACAGGTGCCATGGTATTGGACTGGCCCCAGATGAGGTCATTGTCATTAGGTGCATGGAGAGACAGGGCTGGGGCAGAGGGCAATTCATGGCATTGCATGGCGGTGCTGGGTATTGACAGACATTGACTGCATAACAAAGACCTGGTTTGGGTCTGCGCTGCATCCGACAGATCCCCAACAGAAGGGCCAGATTTACTGGGTCCATGAATATGGCCGCGCTGTTGTCTTGCTGGAATTTGCGACGCCAGAGCCTGGGGTGTCGCCTAATGGAGGCTCTTCAATAATTCAGCTTGATAAAGACGGACCATCGCGGTTGGAAATAAGCTGAGCTTTTCTGGCTGCCACATTTGGACCAAGTCTTGACGGCCGTCTTTGTGGCAGCGTTGATTGAAGGCAGGACGTAGATCAGTCGTGCAGGGCTGATCTGACACCATCCCTCACTCTGTGGCCCTCTGTACTCCTGCTTATGCCTGCTTCTGCCTGCTCCTGGATGCATGGCCCTGGTTTATGTGGGAGACGGGCGAATACATCTCTGTCGCCCTTCTTGTTTGCTGTCATAGACCTCCTTTCATAAGGGTTTATGGTGCATCAGCCGCATTCATATCTCCACATCTCCCAGTGCTGCTGAGTCTGCTGCCCAAGATATATGTGTGTAATGATATCGCACAACAAGCAAATGTGCTGATGGACTATTATTATTCCACTGCTATAGTGTTCAATATTGGAGAAATTGCTGCATGTTGGTTAGTTATTTGGTGATATGCCCATGCAGATGTGTTGCTAATGCAGAGTATCAAGCAGCCATCAGCGTCTGTCTGATGAGACTGGTGATATCTCCTCAAGATGCGGAGGATGTGATGAGGACTGTGGATGCTGAATATCTGTCAGTAAATGAAGAGGCTTTACTTGTGGCCAGAGTGTCTGCCTTCCTTGCCTGCTCTCGGCCTGCTCTCTGCTTCTCTGGCTGCATGGATGCTTGTTTATCACAGCTAGTCAATTTTCAAAGCTGTCATTTTTTTGGCACTGGGGCCTCCAGATATATTGGCTGGCGGTGGAACTTGCATGCAGCCAATACATATTTGCCCAAGTGAAATAGAGGTTGTGATAGAAGTACAAGTGCCAGGGTGACCCCAGGGCCTCAGTGAGGGAAGGTAGCTACTAGATGCAGTGGGAGGCAGTTAGTTGCAAGCACGCCACTCTATGGCACTCATAGGCTAGTCATAGCAGATGACTAAATGAGGCAGAGCTCCCATGTTAATTGGGGTCCATCTTGTATCAGGCTGGATGGCTTGTGTGTGTTCTGTCCTTGGACAAATTGTGTGGAGCTGGGTCGTCTTCACTGCAAATAAATGCTCTGCTATAATGTACTTAGTCTATTTGCTGTTGTTATTGCAATGGCACCCTATCTGGAATGTTTGTAAATGTGGAGCATGTAGGGTTTGGCCGAGGGCTTGGCTCTGTTGCCTGATGCTGCAGAGAGAAGAGATGCTGATCTGGGAGACTGAGAATGTGGCCCAACTCCTGTGGAATGAAGTGATTGCCTGGCTGCTAATGCCTGCCATTGCCCGCCATTGCTTGCCTTTGCTTGGTTATTCAGGCGAAGGTCAGGGTGGATTTCACAGTCGGTCGTGTGGAACTGATGGGTGGTCATGATGCCTCCATGTGTGCCTTCCATGAGTGTGCCTTCCATGAGTGTTTTCTGGTGCAGCAAGCCGTGCCATGTAGATTGACAGGGATCACGTAATATTGTCCAATTACGACTTGATCCCCGGAGATGCTGGCCCATCAGTATTCTGGCGCAGGGCTGCTTGAGGATGAAGCCAGCAGGACATACACTTGGGCCTTGCAATCAGCCTGTCATTCACCTGCCCCACCCCCTCCTCAGCCCCCCCCCCCCCTAGAGCTAGGCTCGATCTTGCCAGTCAATACATGCGCAATATTGCACAGTGCAAGGAGGTGGTGGGGGAGGCAGCCTTGGCTACTATGGCTCTCTGGTGCTACTATGGCCCTGCTATTGCCTTCGTGCCATCGAAGCATCCATGCTATTGCAGTATTCATCTGCCAACATGCTTGCTATTCACAGAGGAGGGGAGCACCAGGGACATCCTGATCACTGCATTGAACTCTGCAATCAATGAATGATCAGTAGATCAATGGACTGACGCCTGCTTGGTCTCATGCTTCAACACTGTCCTCCAAAAGAGAGGCTTTCTGCTTGGGAAGAGGCATTTGGGGGAAAAAGCATTTGGCCAAATCCTTTCCTAATGATGTTCACGTCAGTCATATTCGTTTACAGCATCTCTGCCCAGAGGGGAATGCTCCATTAGTGCCCTCATATTTATTTACCTCCCAACTGAATGCTACAAATGCATAATTTACTGCTCTGCCGTTTGATGACATTAGTTATTCTGTCATACGACGGTGGTGGAAATAAAGTAGGTGGAGATTTTTGTCAGCCTGGATGTCTGTGCATTTGTGATGTCGTGCTTTTGGTAATCAGAGGACAGAGAGAGAAAAGGCAGAGCCCGATGGCTTTGGAGAGAAATCAAACACGACCCTTGTCCCCTGAGCAGGCAATACCCCGAGGTTCAGGTGGCACTTGCTTGCTCTAATGTGGTCAGGTGTTAGTGCATCTCCACCGGGCTCTCCTCGTCGTTTGGGCTATATGAGGTTTTAACAGAAAAAAAGGTCCTCTGCGACCCCATAATTCGTCAGTGAAAAGGTCATCCCTGGACAATACCCGTTAGGACATATTGCACAGTTACCATGGAAGGAGCTGTCCTGAAGACTGCCACGTCTGCCTTAAAGATGGGAAGTGTCAACCAGAAACATCGTACTGTCAGATTCTGTTGTTCCAACTATATTGTGGATAGATAATATGACACCCCATATCCCCCAATATTAATGGGATTCATTGGTTTTGGACAGTTTTCATGATTTCGTTGATGTAGTTCTGTATGTCATTGTGGAGTTGTGCCTGTGTAATTATATTAGGGGATGCGCTTTATAGATTAATAGTTTTTGCCCCCCTCGCCCTTTTCAGGGGGCCCTTTGCTGGCAAATTGCTGCTGGACCTGTTTTTGATTGCACGCTTTCTGTCTATTGAATAGCATTGCAATCTAATGCCAGATATCGATGGGTGACAGGACGTGCAGCTTGACAAACACCATGCAGACCAGGAACAGTGGGGCTTGGCAATGACAGGGGAACAGAGAGGGACAGAGAGGGACAGAGAGGGACAGAGAGTGAAGCAGTGTCATGCAATGCATGCAGTTGGGTCAATGGGGACGCTGTCCATGTTTGCACGACCTGTACTGGAGGACTATCGATTATTGGCGTCATACAGCATTGGCTTGGGACCCACAGACACACACACACTTATTCACTATCATCTACACAGCCCACTGACTCATCTCTGCATACTATATGCTGATATTCTGATTATTCTGGCCCCATCGATTGTTGACAAGCAACCCACACCATTACAAAGTGTTGATGTTGTACCCTTGACTTAGCAGTCTTAACTACACCTATAGATATATCTATCTCCTGATAGCAAACATTGAGTGAATGCCTGAATAAATACAACAAGATACACTTATATACACAGTCACTGTGAGGGAGGGGAAGTAAAATGCCATGTGTTGGCAGGCGAATATCTAGGCACATAACATCTGGGTATTTTGCAAGGCATGCAGAGAAGGCTGAGAAGGCAGTAGCTGAGGCAGTGCAAGGAATATGATGCATTGGGCATGACAAGATATGAAAGCAGTTGAATGCTGAATACAGGCCTGGTCAAAGCTGTAGGACTTTATTTTACCCCTTTTTGGCTTATCTCTCTGTTGACCTTGTGGTCATGACCACCTAATTTTAATGGCCATAGATTCTTAGCTCATGTCAACACCACATAGGGGACCCAGAAGATGCACATGGTATATTTACCCCGTGTCCCATGACCATGCTTATGGGGTATTTCTCAACTTCAGAGTAAAATTTCCTACCATCTGGAAAGATAGTTCTTATGGCAGGACTGAACAGTTCATTCTCAACTTTTACGTGCAAAAATGTGGATTATAATAAAAAGTAGAAAAAAAAACTCCTTAATTTAATGCTTATCAATAGGTGTATCAAATACATTAAATTTTCAAAAAAAGGTAACACATTCATTGAAAATAGAATGACTTTTTTGCCATATTCAAATGATCACATATATATTTAGGAAGATTATCTAAATCCTTTGTATTAATTATACACTATTCCATCTTAGTATATCTACAAAATTTTCATTTCTAGTTATTAGCGATTAGCAGTGCCATATGGCTTAGCATTTTGGTAAAATTTGTCAACAATTCTGGGGTCTTCATGTCTCATTAATCACATCCAAACTTTGCATACAGTCGTAGAATGAAAGACCTGATTGAAATTATTGGCCTTGCCATTTCAAAATTGCTCAAATTACTAATTGAAATGATTGGGCCTTTGAAAGTCTTTTTGATGTATTAATTGAAATAAATTGTCTTTTAAATATATCCATTTAAGTATTGTTAATTATAAATCACAAGACAACCCAACCTGTTCAAGTGGTGTCATACACATTCTGTAAACTGGGATTTGGATAGATCTAAAGGTGGATCCATAGATAGATTCACAGATAGATCTATATCCAGCTAGACAGCTAGATAGCTGGACAGCCAGATAGTTAGTTAGATAGATAGATAGATAGATAGATAGATAGATAGATAGATAGATAGATAGATAGATAGATAGATAGATAGGCAGATAGATAGATAGGAGGGGGACATTTCCATGCCATCAGTGTGAAATTCTGCAGGCGCTGCTTAAAGTGATTGCACGTTATTTTTTAATTTTTGTAAATGTTAGCATCACGAGACAAAATTGTTCAAGAGACCTCAACAAAATCAATAAAGGGATGAACAGGTATCAGAGTAGATTCTTACATTTTGAATGAGATAAACAAGATTACATGAAACAGTATTAAATTTCAGGGTTGCAGTGATTTTAATTTTGATTTAGATCATGTTTTTCCCAATAAAAATCATGATTTATTTCATTTAAATCGATTTATTTGATTTAAATCAAATGTAAACCATTCGATTTTTAAATTTTTTAAATAAAAATCAATAAGAATCACAATCCTGGTATTAATCATAAACAGCTGTTTATTACTTTGATTATCTCTTTTGTTGGTCTAAGATTAAAACAAAAATATAACTTTCTTTAACACTGAAGTATACATAGCCAGTCTAAATTAAGGATGGATTGAAGTAAGCAGTCTGTGGAGCTGTAAGTTTATGGTTTCAGGTGGGGGGGGGGGCAGAGTAATATATAAATGCAACTTCATGTTTGCAATTAACACACAAAGTAATTAATGCAAAATCTAATTATGGCATCAAAATTCTAAAATGTATATTTATAAATTAGTCTTGAGTATTTTTCCGCAAGATTGATTTATATATGTATCTCCTTCAAGATGAGCAGCTGCCACCCCCTCCAACCTTATTCCTGAAGTAATTATTTTTGATTTATTCAGTAATTGTTTTGTTTTTATATTTAAACAAACTACAATATTTTATTTGAGACAAGTAATTTGTAGATTGTTACAGTGAAAAGTTACTTGTTTCTTATATCTGTCATCAAAGAAATTGTCATGTAATTGAGATAGCTCTGACATAAGTCTCCATAAATTTATCATACCACAGTCTCTGCCTATATCCTGGAATGCTACTGAGTTGGTCAATTATACACCTTTTAACCATGTGATATTATACTTACATCCAAACTGGGTCAGAAAGGGGTAGAACTAAGCTAAGGACATGTGGGGAGCATCAGATTTACAAGGTGATGATAAAAATGCCATTTAGGGTGATAAACATGTGGTATGTTTGCAACAAGTGTGACAGGGGTAACATCAAAGGGCTCAAATTGAGCTCTATCCCTACAGCTTTGACCAGGCCTGAATAGACTTCATTCAAGATCTGCCAAAAGAAAGGCTTGTTGTGTTGGGTGTTGAATGACGTCATGCAAGTCCCCATGCAGTCCTGCTGAGTCTCGGGATTGCATTTGCCACTTCTTCTCATATTACTAGCCCCAGCTTATCAGAGGTCCTTCAGACATAGGCAGGTCCTTCTTGGCATTCAGGCTGACCCCTGCTTCAAATAACTCTCCGTATACTGTATCATACTTTGGATTATATTGTAAGGATGTATTGAAGTAATTCTGAATGCTTAGCAATATGTTGTGAGAGCCTTAAACATTTCATAGTTCATACATTACCTTATACCTTTAGATGATAATAATTGTATTGGTACTCAGCATGAGTCATGCTTGATTATATATAGGTCTAAGGTTTAGATCACTTCGCATGTTCAGTTAAACCATAAAGCCACCGAAATGCTAGTTGCTTCAAGGTCAAACACTGCCCACAGTGTAGCCAAATACAGATATCTAGTCTGCTTCACTAGTTTTGCTTGTCAGTGAAATATTAAGCATGGATCATTGATCAGCTGGAAAATCAACATGCATTTCTACACATCCTAGTTCCTTGATATTTTCGGATCCAGGCCTGCCTGTTCTGTCAAAGGAATCACAGTTCATATTATCCATGTGACACAATACATGTCCAGCATAAGCTGATATATCAACCTGTGACGGATATTTGATAAATATATGCATGGTTATTATGGCAATATCACCCTGTTGGTGTTTGCCTCATAAGAAGTCAGGCCTTTCATATAATGGAGCTGTGCACTGTTATGGGCTGGCGGATATTATTAGGTGTTCCACACAGCCACCGTTGGGTAAACAATTAATGAGGCCATCGTCATTTCGCCAGGGGTCTTTGCTGGGCCAATTAATTCGATCCTGTACTGCAGCCCGGTTCCAGTGGATGATGCCAGTGGATGATGCCGTGCAGTGGATGAGGCCAGTGGGTGGTGGGTGCTTGGCTTGAGCTCCACCCTGGTCCTTGCTTTTCGATGAGGTCCTCCTAAATTAATGGCCTCAAGCTGCTTTACGAAATTCCCATAACCGTGGTGGCGGTGGACCTAGCTGTTCTCTGGCAAATATCACAGTGTCCTCCTCCTCTCCTCTATTGATTTCCGCAACTCCAATCGTGTTCATGTAATTTTGCTCCCTCAGCCTCGCCTGCCTGACCTATATTGGGCCACCGTTATTGCTCAATATAGATCTCATCTGAACTGCATTGCTTTAGCACGGCCTTAGCAGCGGTTGTACCTGCAGCTGTGATGATGTAAACACGGTTCAGAAGGTGCAGCATGAGTAAACCAGAGCTATGCTATTCATTTCATTATATGTGGCCTTTGTTTCCTCTAAACGTGACGCCCAATGAGCCAGTTCAATATTGATCAGGGTTGCTGTCTCTGGCAGTCTCTGCAGATTGCTGCCAGTGCTTGTCAGTGCACCTTGTCACAGGCCTGTGCTCAGTTACTTGGAGATAGCTAATTAACGGTGGGAGATGGTTAAAGGTTGATGCCCCCATATGGAGTGAAATTCAATGAAGGAGATTCAATATTCTTCAACATGGAGGATGAATTGAGATGGATCGGCAGCTTTCTCTCCTTTCATTCGTGGTGTTTTTGAGAATCTGTGCTGTAATTAAGTTAACTGCAGCAGCTAAGGTCTTTGGGCTACTGCTGTGTATAAGAGAAGCAGAGGCTGAGTGGGCTGTGGATGAGAAATGTTTGTTTGTAGCCTGGCTCTAAGGACTAGCCTGACCTAGCTGCAGAACTGCTTACTCACCAGACAATGCTATCCATCAATATGGCTCCGCGGCCTCAGCAAGGCTGCTACTACTGCTGCTTCTGCTGCTGCTTCTGCTGGCTCTGCTGCTGGCCACTGATGCTACAGTCTGCAGCAGCAATATGGT
This sequence comes from Platynereis dumerilii, assembly GCA_026936325.1. Taxonomy (NCBI): domain Eukaryota; kingdom Metazoa; phylum Annelida; class Polychaeta; order Phyllodocida; family Nereididae; genus Platynereis; species Platynereis dumerilii. The sequence goes on along the minus strand of JAPTHN010000001.1, from coordinate 189,996,609 downwards.
TGTGCTGTGCTGCAGCAGTAGTGAAGAGATCGTAGATGCTATTAACCCATCATCTGGATGGGAGGAAGGCAAGCAGGCAAGGAGTGAGCCAGCCATATTGTCTTTTAGGCTCTTCAAACAGCATTACAGCACAGCATTAAGGCCCAACCCATCACTTGAATTATTCAGTACTCCCTCTTCAATAAGTTACAGGAGGCGAGACCTGACGAGGAGCTGACATGTAGCCATGAAATACTGCCTAGTGATAGCCAGTTTCAAATTCCCTAAATTGATTGTAATTGCAGCTCCGACAGTTTTGATCATATTTGCCTAATTGGATGCCCTGTTAATAGATTTAGCAGTCCTACAACAGCCAGATATTACTGTGTTGGCATTCTGAGAATATGGAATTCCAATCTGGCCTGGCTTTGCAACTGCATCATCCTCATTCATTTGGAAAAATTGAATTTCGAATGTCTTTCTTGTGGGAATTGCCATATGCACCGGTATTTCGGAAGAGGGAGGCAGGGGGTCTATAACTGGATGAAATGCTTGCCTTGACTCTGAATTATTCCAGTGATGGAAACAGGAAATCTCGATTCTCCAATAAATCAGGAGTGGGTAGGACAGGCTGTCGCGTAATATCTTGGCTTTTGCTGTGATGCTGAATCATGCTGGGACTGCACTTGCTCTCAGCTGCCTCTATTCATATAATGGCCCTGATGTTGCTTGAGGAAAGTTATTGTGATTGGGAGCTGCCAATTAATATACTGCTTCCCGGGGAAGGCTATAGTCGTGGGAGTCGACGGCTGCTGCCTTGGCTAGCTCTTTTCAACAGCCTTGGGTCTCTGCCTTGGATGCCTTGCCTAAGTTGCCTTGGATGGCTTGGATGTTGCCTGCCTGCTGCTTTACCTTGTGCTTTTGCCTTGTGTTGTGAGATGCCATGAGGGGGCTCAGGGGATGTAGCTAAGTAATCAATGGGATGCTGCCACAAGTTGTATGCAGCCTCACTACTTGGAATTTGCCTCTTTGAAGATGCATTCGCTGCTCTGTACCTGTGTGCAAAAACACCTTTATCACAGGCGGACCTGTGTTGTATAGCGAGCTGCACACAGAGCCAGCTAACCGACATGATGAGTCTCAGAAGCGTCTCTTTTGATATGTTCCTCATATTGACTCCTTGTTACTCTACCTGTGGGTTACAGTGCGCCGCCTTGGGGCCTCCCTCTCTGTGCCTCCTTGGATGCATTTCAACAGCAGCTGCCTCTAAGCCCTGTGTATCAATCAAGACAAATTTGAAAGCCTTCTCTGAAGGGTGCATGCGATATGTGTGTCCTTTGCAAGATATTGGACCTGTGTGGCATTTCCCTGTGGATGAATCCGAGTATATCTGAATTCTGAAGAACAAAGGTCATTCTGATATGAGCCTTGCCAGATGTCTCTGTCTCTCTATCTCTTTTTCTGTTGTGTGGATACAAGCAGATTCAAGCAGATTCATATATACAGTCCTAGGCATGTCTACCCCGTGGTTTTGGAGTCTTATCTCCTGAGCATTTTTGTGGTTTGCCCTCTGCCCTTTTATTGCTACTTTAATGTCTCCAGTGATGGAGACTCCAGATTTGGGTTTGCAACTGTTTGTGGTTTTGTTGACATTCCCAAAATTGGTTGGCTGCTTCACAAGTTTATAACATTGCATTCCAGTTCTGAGTCAACTGAGAAATGTTCAAAGACAATGTGTTTTCTGAAGTTAACAAATAACAAGGGTCCTGGGTTCAAATCCAATCTGGCCCAATCCTTTTGACCGATGCATGGACGGCAGTTTCAATAATCTGATAATCATTTATTTCACTGAGCACTGTGTCCTCCTCCAGTCCTTATTAGCCTGCCTGTCATATCAAATCTTGAGCTTGACCAATTGCACAAATGCAGGAAATAAAGCCCCAATCGTCTATCCAGATAGATAGATAGATAGATAGATGACTGATGATTGGGGCTTTATGTCCTGTATTTATGCACTTGGTAGGTAATTAGGGCAGGAGAAGGACACGGCAATGAGGTGAAGGATGATTGAAACAGCCATCCAACATAGGCCCAGGTGACCAGTAAGAGCTGGATTCAAACCCGGTACCCAGCGATTGGCAGTCCAACGCGCTACCACTAGGTATAAATTGATAGATAGATAGATAGATAGATAGATTGATAGATAGATGGTGGGACGGGACTTACTCAGTTGGTAGCACTCACATCATTCTATGACTGTGTCCCATGTTCAACTCCAGCTCTGGCCTGGTCACCTAAACCTATGTTAGACAGCACTTTCATCTTTTGCATCATTACCGTATCCTCACCCTGTCCTAATTGATTTACCGTGTGCATAAATACAGGATGTAGGGCCCCAGTCACCCATCCTGACAGATGGATATTTTGATCAATTGATGGATAGGTAGGTAAATAGTATTGTTGTAACTCCACATCTTAGATCATTCTTGTGCGATGAAAGGTTGCTCTACTTGCCCCCCCCCCCACCTCCTGCATCAGCTGCATGACCTTTTATTTTTACACTTGATTTGAAAATAAAGATTCAATGACTGCCACTTTACTTTACATAAATAAATAGCAAAAGCAGCTCTAGTTTCTTCATGGTAGAATGTAAGTTATAGTTTTACCAAAGGCAGATCTACCTTTGGTTTTACTTTATGCAATGTAACTCTAAACTATGTAGTAAACATAGCTACTTGGGGATTTTGAAAATCCAGATGTGACTCATCGAAAGGGGTAACCAAGGGACTGGGGCTATAACAGGTCATTTTGTGGTTTGTGGTTGAATTAACACCCCATTTGGGCAAGATTGTGGGTTGCTCAACTTGAGCAGTTCTGAGCAGACCTGCCTAGGACTGTATAAAGATGATATGGCTGAAAACATATTGCTCCGGCAACAGGTGCTCACGGTCTCTTGAATTCTGCACTTCGGTGCATGCTACTTGCGCGTGCAGCAGTTGCCTGACAAAAAGCCTCTATGGTTCCTCTCTACTATAATGAGAACTGAGGCATTTGTGATTCATTGTAGATTTCCATTGTGTGGTTTTCTGTGGACACCATGGAGCCATTCAGTGTGGCTTAGTGGTGAGTGCGAAACTATGTATTCGATGCTTTGAAGTACTATTAGGTGGGCTTAAGTGGGAAGATGCTATTACACTACATGGCTGCCACATTCTCCACATGTGTAAATCTGAACTTGTGTGAAGTGATGGCTAGCCATTCTCAAATCCATTATTAACGCGATGGCTTCCACATCATCTCTTGACTCTGCGAATTCATCTCTCGAATTGCCTCTGCTAATCCTCTGGATATGATGTCGTGGGCCAGGTATATGTGCCTTTAATCTTGAGCGAATTCTCACAGGTCATTGCACTCAGAGCATGATTGCACGGAACCCAAGATAGATGTGGGTCATTGTCCTGTGTTTTGCCAACAACTTAATCCTCTGCTCTGTTAGAGGATGCATGAAGGGTCTCTCTCGGAGACTCTCTGGTTTCTTGGATTTGTCCTTTCCTGTTTCTGTTACACTGTTCCTGGAATTTAGGCCTATGATAAGCTATGTAGAACTGCCTTCGCGTGATTGCATTAGAAATACAGTTCTAAATATAGATGTCTCTGGGAGCAGTGCCAGCTCTGGTGCTTCTTCTTGTGCATTTGGTTTGGTTGGGTGCTTGGGATTTTGATGTGGTGATGGTGACATCAATTTGTATGGTTGGCTGGTGACTTTGACAAGTGATTCACCAATGGCTGCCTCCTTGGCCCTTTCATCCCCTGCCTCTTATTATAAGGCGAGTGGAGAGTAGAGCATCCTGCAGCCAGAATAGAGAGATTGACTTGATGAGGTTTGTTGCGCTGATGGCGACTATTTTGTGTAAGGCAGCAACTGAAGCAGCAACCGAAGCAGCAGAGGCATAAGCTTTGGAGGCAGAGGCAAAAGCAGTAGAGCAAAAGCAGTGGAGGCAAAAGCAGCAAAAAGCATCAGAAGGCTTCGTCGCCATGAGCCAGCCAAAGAAAGCTGCAGCAGCGGCTGAAATGAGACTGGTTGTCACGCAAGCTTTACATCAGCATGCATATCAGTGGATGGCTAGGAGTTTGAAGAGCAGGGGACATTGAATCTAACACAGCATGCTGCAGCTAATCGACTAGCAGCCTTTGCACCCTGTCTTCCCTGCAGTTGGCCCGATTGCCACTGCTGCCTCAAAAAAAGGCTTGAAAGCCGAACGACACGAAGTCTCCTGCAGTCTCCTACAGTGGCCTGGGGTGCCCTCCTTGGACCTTGTGGCTCCAAAAGGCCCTCGAAAGACCCACACGGTGGCGCTCACGGCGCTTTATGTGCCCATTGCTTTGCGACTCGTTGCTCCAACAATTTCCGTCGCCAAATACCAATAAGTGTCGTCGCAGCACAAGCCAGCATTGCCAGCCATTGCCAGCACTGGGCGATTCCAGTCTTGTGTAATCAGCAACACTCAGCGATGATTGATCTGCCCAAGAAAGAACCGGAGAGCCCCGTTTTCAATGGTCCATCGATTTATTGAAGGAAGAATTAGGGGATAACTTGAGCTCTTACTGTGTCCTACCTACTTTAATCTAGACCCATAAAGTGATGGAGATATCCTGTACTTGGGGAGGGTCACACCTACAATGCTTGACAATGCTTGATGTCTGGTGCTGGTCCGTATAGTAGAATCAGTCCTCCCACACTATGTCATGATGTGTTACATTGTATTATCTAAAGCTAAACCCTTTCAAAGCGTTGGGCATTTTGTCATTCTGTGTCCTGCAATGAAGGCAACATGTTAATGGGAGACAGGCGTGTCTACACGAGGCTGTATGTTGATTTGTCACAAGGAAAGACAGAGGGGACACTGCAGCATAAAAAGGGAAGAGAAAACTTGTGTGTTAAACACCTGTGAGAGAAGAGAATGTTGCCAGAGAGCCCATTGTTTGCCTTGGTCCTTTTTCTTGGGCTGATGTCCTTCAGTGCATCTGCTGTATTATCGCCCAGCCTTTATTTCCAGCCCTTTCAGTTTGCTCAGCGACAAACCAACTGAGAGATGAATCCCAATACACTTAACATTTGCAACCTGCACTTGCAACTGCCATCGATCTAGGCAACCTGCCTCTTCTTCTTTCTTTTGTCCAAAAGTGAATTCCCAGTTGAAAGGGCTGAGGGGCTGAGAGAAAGCCAAGTGGGGGCCAAGCCAGTGATGGGTAGATGGCTCAAGACTCTTTGCTACTACAAGGGACTACAAGCCAAGAAGATTGCTGGAAAATCTACTGGAGAATCTACTATAGAGATCATTAAAAATGCAAATCCTGTGCCTATCATGAAGATGCCATAAACCAATGTCAGATGTGCAAATTGAGTTTAGTTATTAAGTGAGAAAGTGGCGATGAGGATCCCGGGGGGGTACTCACTCTATAAGGGTGTATATAGAGGCGCCGCTGGATGGTAATGGTTTTTTGGCCTTTTTGGATTAAAATGGTTTTGGTTTTTTGACAATTCTGATTAATTTGGTTCTGGTTTTTGCAACCCCAACATGTTTGGTACCGTTAGAATCGGCTTCAAAAGAGGATTAAAATGGTTTAAAAACCATGAAGATTAAATTGGTTTGCAAAAAATTTTAGTGAAGGATTAAAATGGTTTGTGGTTTTGGCGCAGTTTCCGGATTAAAATGGTTCTGGTTTTCAAAATTGCCGTGGCGCATCTGTATGCAAAAGTCCGCGAAGTACCCCCCCCGGGATGAGGATGGCGCGTCCTGAGGGAAGAAAGTTGCGACATAGATCAAGTTGACACCAGCAATTTATTGGCACCCTCGGGGATATGCTGTGGAATATAGTCCACATACATACTGCAGGGTGTGGTGTTTGTCCTGTATGGAATATATGCCATGGGGAATAATTGCATACACAGTTCAATATCGTCATTTATATCGGCCTGTAATGCTCTGCATTTGTTCTTTGCTAAGCCATGACAATCGCATATGTTGACAATAATGATCTTGTTTCTCTAAGGAGGTATGGACCCGATAGAGGCATTTTATTGTTGACTGTCCATTGCCCTAAAGGAACGTCCTTGTATCTTTGTTCTATCATGTGCATTTTTTGTATACATTGTAATGACATGTATGTAATAATGCACTTCTCCATGTCATGGTCATGTCAAAATACAATGCATTTGGTTACAAGAGTTAATGACTAAGTTTACCTCATATCCTATCTTATGTGGCAGACTGAAAATATTCCCTGAGATGTTGAAATGGAGTCATATAATGGATGGAGGCAGAAGCAGCAAAAGAAGCTGCTTGTAAATTGAGACATGGCTCTTTGGAGCTCAGATAGAAGCAAAAAGTGAAAAGCTGATTCCAGTTGATTTCAGGTGAAAAGCAGCTTGTCGTCGGCAACAGGCAACTAGCGGCGAGGGCATGGGCGAGGGCATTATGGGTGTCCTTGGCATGGGTGACCTCTGGAGTGACATTACTGCGTGCCCTTAACAAATCACATTTTAGCAGTTCCACAAATGGCACACAGCTTTGGTCTCTAAGACTTCCTCAGGGTAGGGGCTTAGGTAAGACGTAGATTCTGGCACACAGGTTAGGAATAAGACGCAGATACTGCCAGATAGCGGAGTGGGGACAGGCTGACCTTGAGCGGAGACTGCACTTCAGCCGACTTGAGCCAGCACTGACCTTGAATCCAAGGACGCCGCAACAGTGGACGTGTGATGTGTAATTAATTGATTGTACTTAGCAAGCAGGGAATTTGTCGACAGCCACGTCTCCCGGGCTGCCCCAGATTATAGTGTAATTTGGCCAGGAGGAGGAGGGGGGCAGATTGCAGGAGGGCAGATTGCACGAGTCGCACAAGATCGAGGCTGTCAGGAGCAGGGCCTTGTGCTGTTGTGCGCGACCTTGATGCAGTCGGCATTCCGCGTGTTGCAGACCTGCAGAGAGTGGCTGCTGATTGTTTGTGACTCAGGGTTGGGTTTGTTGACAGGTTCATGGGTGGCACCTGCAACTTCTGCTGCATGTGATTTTCGGGTGGCCCTGATGGCTCACCTCTCGCTTCGCCATACCTCTCTGCCTCTCCCTTTTACCTTTAGTAGTTGGCTTGACAAACTGCTGGCTCGTTTGATGCGAGTGTCCCTCTTTATGGATATATGGGACATGTCCTGAGCTATTAGGCTTTGAATATGAAGTGGTGGTGTTAAGTGGCTGGGTGAGGGAGATCGTTCCAGACAAGACTGTTATGCGGGGACCTCCGTGGGGACAGTTCGGACCAGAAGCATAGCTCCGGAGCTCTCTGGAGTGGCGAGGGCTGGTGAGGGCTGGTGAGGGAAGGCAATTGACAAATTCATGAGCATTGTGCTGGCCCCGGGCGGGTCATCAGAACAACAGGGTCAGCCAGCATTATTGCATACAGGAAGAAGTGGCAGGCCAGAAGGGAGGGTGGCTGAGGTCAGCGTCAATAATCCTAAGTAGCTGGCCTCGGGGAAAAGAGACGGCCAGGCTGGCGCACCGCCTTTCTCTATTGATTCCTCCTATCTTGATGATGCTCAGCCAGCCTCCCTGCTGCAATTCGTACCTTGCTGGCAAAAAGTGGGCTCTACGGCGAAAAAAATATGCTGGAAATTGAAAGCGACTGGAAAAAAAGTCTCTTAAACAAGCAACGCAAGTCGTGTCGTTTCTGGTCTGCTTTTTGCATTGGATGCTCCTTTAGCTGTTACTTCTAAGTAGAATGTAATCGTGCTAGCATGTCACCGGAAGCTGCAGGAGATATTAGCAAAGCCTTTTAATCTTCCATTCTAATCTTGGTTGCCTCTTATCCTTCCTTTCATGCTCTGTGTTATTGATGGTGTAAATGGCTTCGTGTAATTTTGAACACAGCAGATCAGCCATGTAATGTAACCTGTTGAGGTATGGCGATGCGATTAAAAATATTGCATTGTGGAAGAGATGCAACAAAAATATGTACACGAAGGATTGTGCATTGTTTGGGGACATTGTGTTTTGGGTGGCCATGCATGGCATTGAATGACCACTGCAAATCATGGCATGTCCTCCCTGCCACTCACTGGTTATTTTTGTGTCAGGTAATGGGCCTGGGATGACCTAATGAGGTCATTTGCAGAAGCAGGTCATGGCGCATCGATCAGCGCCGCCCTGGTGGCAGGATTTATTGTCACGGTCGCCAAAGACTGGCCTATAGGTGGCCCATATGAGTGACATTAACAGTTTTGTCATGGAGTCACCCAGTCTCTGTGATGCTATTGCTACTGCTTCTGCTGCTGAAAGCTGCTGCATTGACCTAATACATCCTGCAGGGGCTTCATTTTGCTCCATTCATCTATCACTCAGCCTGCTTCTGCTTAGAATAGTTAGATATGCTTTGCTACAGGTGCCACAACTTGTTATATCTACATCAACCACAGTAATAATGCAGAGAAAATTGCTCCACCAAATGACAGGTTCCCACTCCCCAGCATATGTATTTATGCCATTGTACTCGGCTGGAGATATCATCTGCTTTATGTTCTTGCGCTATTTTGCTCCCCATCCAATGGCTTCCCCAGACCATTGTTTGGTCTAGTTCCCACGCAGAATCAAGAGAAATTGCTGTAAAATTTGTTGGCAAATATTGACATTGCTGATTGATTTTGGTTATGATATTGAGCAGTGAAGTGTTGGGTGAAGTGCTCGGAGGGTTTGCCACATGTTGGCCTATGTTTTGGCCAGTCAGTTGCATGGATGGGAACTTGTGATGGTTTGTCCTTTGGACTGCTGCTGCAGGAGCCTTGCCGACCCACATGACTCATGCTATCGTTGCCATGGATACACATACATCAGTGCCTGCCGCTGTTGCTGCTTGTGCCGATGCCTTTGGCTTGTAGCACCGAGGGAGAGAAAGAGGGAAGCAGCCCCATGCCCCGATTGTGTCTTGGGAGGCAGATGAAAGCAAAACGACCGGAGCAGCCAGAATCGTGGCTAGTTGCTGTCTTGCAGACCAACTGGGTGCTGCAGTGCAATGGCTGAAGTCCTGAGCCTTGCCAAACCAGTCATCCCATGCAAGGATGTCCTGTGAAACTGCTGTTGCTGCGACTGATCGAGGCTGTCAGTGAAGTTCACTGATGTTGTTGTGAGACAAGCATCCCTCAATGGAGCAAATATCTGCCACCAACCATCAACTGACCTGCCACAGGCAAACTGCTTTAATACGATTATGATAATGACGGGGTTTGTCTTGCAGGGTTGTTCACAAACTAGCAAGCAGGCTTGGATCAGCCTGGAGGGATCAAGCATTCTGGGTGGGAGGGGGGGGGGGCATGCACTGCATGGGCATTGGACATGCTTGTGTTTTAGAGGGGGGGGGGCGAGTGTTGCTACTGATTCATTCCAATACACTGTGGCCCCCTCGATCCATAGCACTCTCCTCTCACCCTACTTCCACCCTGCTTCCTCCCCTGGCAGCTCTCAGTGCTAGTTCTGGGTTGCCAAGGTAACGAGATCTAGGAATAGCGGAGAACCAAATGAGGTCACCTGGGTAGTTTTGTTTGAAACGAGGTAAAGATGACCCTTGAGGGTAGTTAGTGGTGGAGAAGAAGCAGCCGTGGGATCTGCAGTTGCTCTGGCATCCGAGGTATTAGCCTGGCTGGCTGGTTGGCCCATCTAGCTGCTCTTGTAGATCTAGAGAGCCGTAGAGTGAGGAGAGTTCCGCAGCTTCCCCTGCAGGCAGCGCTACTGCCGTGGCATCCTTTGTTCTCCCTGCCCTCAGATGCTCAGATAAATTATGCTAGTGACCGGCGATGGCACGGAACAGCTTCTTTAGCAACGACTGGCTGTGGCTGTGATATACACCGCTGCGACTTGATCAACTGTGAGAGACCTAATGGACCTCGTTAGCCAGGGAGCAGTGTTTTCACCCAGCCTGGATTACATGGCAGAGATAATGAGCAGACAGCCCTCCGGATTACTGGCTGGCAGAGGAGGAGCGCCTACACAGCACCTTGTAACGGAGCTGCAGGGTGTCACCAGTGCTAGGTTGGATATTGAAAATGGGTGAAGGTCTGTAGCAGAGGAAGCCTATTGATCAGCGACTGCAGGAAACAGCAGCGTGCAGCCTAGGCCTCAGCGGAGGAGGAGGCAGTTGTGCTTGGATGGCTCGGCTTGTGGGTAGGAGGAGGCCGGAGGATGAGGCCGGCTCCCTCTTGTGTTTCCAACGGCCCTCACTCAGCTTGCCATCCTGGCATTTCCTGGCCGAAAGGCTCCGGGATCAGTGGCCCGTGAGGAGGAGCTGTCTACCTGTAGGATGTCACCCGAGTCTCATTTAATCACTCTCTCCATGGCGCAGCGAAGCTCAATGTAATGCACTCTATCTACCCTCAGATGATTCCAACACCAATCAATTTATGCTAATGTTGCCTAAATTATTTATGTAAAAAACACCACTGCATTTCTCAACAACCGTATTTTTTTATGCTTTTCAGGTCTCGTACTTTGAGATTTACCTGGACAAGATCCGAGATTTACTTGACAGTAAGTAGCGCTTTATTATTTGCTATCCACATGAAGTGTATTGTGATCATGAAGAGGGAGGGAACCCGGGGAAGGGTCAGTGCTGGCAGATGCGATGGTGCTAATCTCGCTACATGGCTGCATTCCTCCACAAAACGCTGCTGCCACATTCCTCGTCTCCTCTGCATTGCAGCAAAAATCCCTGGAATGGCTGCTAATTCGCTGTATTTGTGAGCAATTGCTCTGGGTATTACCTTGGGTATTGCTATTACCTGTGAGGGAGGGAGGGGCAGGCATGGTGCATCAATGTGACAGCACATTCAATGTGATTATGTAGAGGGGCATTTGACTGCAGTAAAAGTACCGTAACCTGATCGGGTTGCAGGACAATGGGATGGGAGGGGGAGGGGCCTGGACAGGCTAGTCGATCTTTGCATTGGGCCACCATCTCAGCATTTATAGGTGATGAGATGGATTGGGGGAGGCTGTGATTTATTAAGGCTGTTGTTTTTGGTTGAGTTATGTGGCAGGCAGAACCAGCTAGCTGCCATGGGCACGTACGCTGAGGCAGGCTGGGTGCCCATTGATTTTACCCCGCTATGAGTATGATAATGAGGGGAGTGATGGAGCTGGCAGCCAGCTGATTGTACGTGGCCTGCTGCTGGGTGCTGCTGCTTGAGCTGCCTGCCAGAATTGCAGGCCAGAATTGCAGGATCCGTCCTCCTCAGCAGCCAACAGCCAGGCTCAGCCAACCCAGAGCATCACGATCACCTTGAGAGGCAGGAGCTGTGACAATCGCTGCACATTAGCTGTCACACAACTGCTTGTAACGGAGCTGCCTGAGACAACTGCAGCAGAATAGGTGCTTGCATTGGCCCACAGCCATATCGCACAGTTGCAGGAGCTAGAGCAGCCATTGTGTTGATGCTGGCAGGCTGAGAATGCAGGGCAACAAGGAGATGCAGGAGAAGGGCCAGGCAGATGATGCAGGGGCTGCTGCAGCAGCTGCAGGGATGGAGGAGAGGCTGCTGCTGCTGGTCAAGCATCTCAGTGATGAGAGGGCTGCTGCTACTACTGCTGATGTTTCTGCTGCTGATGTTTCTGCTGCTGTCGGTGTAGGAGGCAACTGTAGGCCGCTGTGCTGCTTCCCTTCCTGGCATTCTACAGATCACAGCTCTGTTCCTCGTATCAAGTGATCATGTAACGGCAGATTACCATCATAATCATCTGCAGCATCAACCCAGCACTGTGGGGTGGACTTTGGAATTGCTTGGGCACCTGGGAGATATCTAGATCATGGCCTACCTGTGCAGGTCGATAATCCTGATTGTGGCTACCCTTGAATACGGATTCATGATGTCTCATCCATTTCATTTGCAGTTTCCAAAACTAACCTCGCTGTCCATGAAGACAAGAACAGGGTCCCGTTTGTCAAGGTGAGTGTTTTGGATCTTTCATTTGTATTACATGAAATTACATGATCGTAGCTTGTAGGGATGAGAAATTCGCTGAAGATGCGATCAGAAGGAACTGGATCATTGCATTCCTCAGATTCCCAGGCTCCTTTGTGCTGCTTCCTGAATCATGAGATTAGAGGATGCTATCTTGCAATGCTCCGATTCCTAGAAATCGTAATAATTGACTCCGCTTCTGTAATTGCTCAGTAATTAGATAGAGGTCATAATCTAGGACATGTTTGACTGACGTATTTGTCATTTTGTGCAGGGGGCGACGGAGAGGTTCGTCTCCAGCCCGGAGGAGGTTATGGAAGTTATTGAGGAGGGAAAGGCCAATCGTCATGTGGCTGTTACCAGTAAGTGGCGCCATCTTGTGTTATTACTACTACCTAATCCCAGAAAGACATTCTAATTTCACCCATTTGCCCTTCACGCTTAATTGGTGGTTAAATACGGAAATCAGTGTCTTGTTTCAGAGAGTCTTTAACAAAAACAAATTAGATGAAAAATCTTAATGGGTTGATGACTGGATCTCCCAAAATGATACCCGCTTCTACTGCTGGTAGAGCATGCTTAAAGCTTTCTGTCCACACATATTATGTAATAGGATGTGCATGTTTCTCATTAAGTTCTCCTTGTAAAGATCATTAATGGAAAGAAAAAAACAGAAAAAATAATAAAGAAAAAAATTAAGCTGTAGTGCAAGAGCATAAAATTAATTGGTTCTGTTCTTTTGAAATTGGACATTTAAAAAACATTTTCTGCATTAAAAACAAAATTTTCCTGAAAATACTTTATCTTTCCTCTAAATATTTGAAGTATTAATTCTAAGTCTAAATTGCACTGTGCACCCAATCTGCCAAGTATTCTCCTTTGTGGATGTTTTGTGAGGCTCAGTAAATGGGTGTTTCTATCCTTTTTTGGTACTAACTAAAAAAAACAAATCTGGCATGATGTGTTAATTGTTGTGGTGTGTTGGTGCTTGGCTTTTCTGTGTGCAGTCCTTGTGGTTGAGTAGTTACAAGACATAGAGCTAGTGGGTATTCAAGGCTAAAGGCATTGTATGATGCATGCTTATAAGGCTGAAGGAGGTGGGACTTGGTATGCATGGAGCCAGGTGGGCGGTGTCGGTGCTTCTATAGATGGAGAAGGCAACAGCAGACTAGACTGACACATGACAGCACAATGACTTGGTGATGGTGACTCGTGTGACTGCTTGACTCTAGACTTGCAGCGAGATGTAACGGGTGGCAGGGCTTCTTCTCTCGGCTGCTGGCTGGCAAGACAAAGCGGTGCAGGCTCTTCTTCTTGGCTATCTTTCTTCTGATGGTGATAGGCAGATGCGTTTTGGTATGGCGCGGGAATCAAGTGAGGTCAGATCTTGGGTGACATGGGGCGCCAGGGTCATGGTCTCAATTGACCCCCGAGCTTATACGTTCCACCATTCAACCACACCACTACCACACCACCACCCTCTCTTCCCAAGACCGTGCAACATTACACCACACCCCACCCGTCACACCCCACCTCCCAGTGCTTCAACCCATTCGTAACAAATTGTCACACTGCCCTGTCTGTTGGACTATCCGCAGTGCTACAGCAAATATCTATTTCAAATTTGCATTTTGGATGGTAGTGATACAGTGTTTAAGCATTGTAATATCCTTTAACCATTTGGTACTCTGAAACATGACTTAAAATCATATTCCCTGTTATACAGCCATCATACAATGCCCAGTTATCTTTGCTTTGCTGTAGAGTATTGGATTGTGCCTCTTTTGTCTTTGGTTGTGTGCGCACTTGTGTTGATTTTGCCGGGATCTACAAAAATTGATTTCGGAAGGGACTTTCATTCGTGCATGAGATTCAATATGTAGTACAAGTTTTGATAATCCTATAATATTCTTGGCTTCGGGAGGGCGTTTGGTTAAAAAGCACTTACGTAGGACAAAAAATGTAAAAAAATTAAGGCTTTCCTCTAAATTAGTAGTAAACTATCCATAGGAGACCAAAATAGGAGAAAGGCTAAGACTGGCGGTTTGAACTTGAAGGCATCCTAGGTTAGGATGCGATAAGAGCTTCTTATTATGTGTTGCATGTCTGATTATTTTGTAATTTGGTTGGAGTGCTCCCAATGTGTTTGGTGTGTCTCAAGTGAGGTCAGTGCTACTGTTCTTGAACCAGGGGCACTGCCCTCAACTGAAGCACTCCCTGACACACCCTCATCTCATCACCACCATGCACTACTGCAGTCTATGATACCAACAGGTATTTCAAATTGTATTCTTCTATGTCTAGTCATCAGTAGACTTCCAAATGATGTGTCATATTTTTGTCGTTTGTTTCTTAACCAGCTTTTTGTAACTTTTGAAAAACAAATTTGTCTCATTTTGATTTTGATGTTTGCGTGTAAATAACAAGTGATGCATAGCCATCTGCATTGGAATTAATGCATATCATCTGACGGCATGAATTATTAACTGTAGAAATCATCACAATTAGCAAATTAATTATTTTCCTGTTGTGTCTTGCTGTATGTAGTGTGTGTGTGATAAACTGTTATTTTGTTGCCCTCTGTTTTCACTTTAGTTTACTTCGGGATATCTCATAGTCCCAGTCAATTTTCAGTTCTGATTTCGGATAATTTGCCCATTAAATCTAACAATTCCTTTAACTGAAATGACTTTTGATTTAAAATATACTGCATCTCTTTTAGTCTTATTTTCTAAATTCCTTCAAGTTTTTTCTTAATGCCAGTTAGTGACAGGTGCACTATGATCTCATGCATGATTTTGTTTTGGACTTGTTATTTGATATATATGCAATTTGCTTGTCGAATGATATAAATTCTTTATCCATGTACTTGACTCTGAATGTTTTTTCCCCACTCCTTTCTCTGTAGACATGAACGAGCACAGCTCCAGGAGCCACAGTGTGTTCCTCATCAATGTCAAACAGGAGAACATTGACTCGCAGAAGAAGTTGTGCGGAAAACTCTATCTAGTCGATCTTGCTGGTAGTGAGAAGGTGCGTATCAAATTTATATGGATATCACGGAGGTTTTTAAACCATAATCAAGTTCTCTTTTTGTCTAAGAAGTGACTACAATCATGTACATTTGAACAGTATGCAAACGTCTTCTCTTGATTGTAAGACTGTAATTTTATGATGACGTGAGGAAGTCGCTTCATTGAATTGATAATGGTGATTGAATCTACTAGGTAACGTTATTGCAATTTCTGACAATGATGTGATGATTCCCTTTAATAAGAAGTTAACTGAATCAGTATAAGAGGTGTTTAATAATGTTTTATTCGGAGCAGTATTTCATATATTTGATTATTCTGTGTCTTATCTCTTCAGGTGAGCAAAACAGGAGCTGAAGGAGCTGTGCTCGATGAGGCGAAAAACATCAACAAGTCCTTGTCTGCCCTTGGCAATGTCATATCTGCCTTGGCTGACGGAAATGTAAGTGAATCTCTCATATTATTATTGCTCTATAAAATAACTAAATAAATGCAAGTATATATCAATATTTGCACAAAATGATTGAAAATTAAATTGACTCTAACGCCAATTGAGTATGAAATAGATGTAGTGCATAATTGAGTGCTTTTCCCAGCTGTTAGCCACACTCAAGTTGGCTAATGCATCCTCCGCATGGCTGATAAAAATTGCCTTATTTTGAATCTAGATTAGCATTTCACTCATAAGTTGCCGCTGTGGCTAATGGAATTATGGTCCTAGAAAGCGCTGTATATGTATGAATGCTATCACAGCTTTGTCAAAATGTGTTGAAATTGTGTTGTAAATTTTAGGATGTTGAACTAATGTATTATCAGTAATGGTTGCTTGTTTCTCTTCCACAGAAAAGCCATGTTCCCTACAGAGACAGCAAGCTGACGCGTATCCTCCAGGAGTCCCTTGGAGGCAATGCTAGAACTACTATGATCATTTGCAGCTCCCCTGCATCTTACAATGAGTCCGAGTCCAAATCTACGCTGCTCTTCGGTCAGAGGTAAGGCGCACTTATGGATAGATCTCCAGAAAAACTAAATTTTACGAATGTAACTTGAAAACTCAGTAAGTCATTAAGTGTCTTTTACTGTAAAAATTTTCAAGATTATATTTATGTTACGGATTTAAAGTTTATTTTTACCAGTACTTCATGTAACTCCTTTAAATTTGTATTCATCTCTTTCAATTTGATGGAATATATCCGTCAATTCTGCTCTTTTAATGTATTATCAGTTTATTGTTGTCATTATTTTGCTCTAGCAGTTTTGAAATACTCTATATAAGGAGTCTCTAAGACTTCTCTCCATCTGCGCATAGATCTGCCAATTTAAGACAGAACTTCAATAAATGAAACTTGAATTTGTCTTTATTCAGAGCTAAGACCATCAAGAACACAGTCATGGTTAATGAGGAACTAACAGCCGAAGAATGGAAGAGACGTTACGAGAAAGAGAAGGAGAAGAACGCCAAGCTGAAGGGGATGCTCTCGAGATACGAGGCCGAGCTGGCTAAGTGGAGGGCTGGTAAGTGTCTTATGGATGTATATGATTAAACCTGGGTGTTCAGTGTAAGAGATTTTAACTTGCTTTGCCTTTGAGAAGTGAATTTTTCATACACAATAATTACTTCCGGAATCCTAATGTGTAGGCCTATGTTTTGTTTTTGCAAAAATCCAAATAATTTTAATTAAGTTTTCTTGGATTGTTATGATAAATACATTATTATTCTTGCAAGGGATGTAACTTGTCGTTTGTAATGACACATTTGTAAATCACAAACACAGAGACAGGCCTGTACAGTGTGCATTATATCATAAAATGGAATACATGTACATACAAGCAAAAAACCAACCAATTCTAGGAATTTTATATTGTGTAAAGTTGGAATGTGAATTTTGGAGAAAACACTTGAAAAAATCTGGGTAACAATTTTCCATTAACCCGTTTGTCCTTAGCAATTTATGAATTGAAAGTCATTCACTCATGGGATAACATAAATCTTTTAAAGGTGAGTCAGTGGCGTCTGATGAACAATTGGACTTGAAGGAGATGACGTCCAGCATGAGCAAGGAGTCCCTGACCCCCAGCAGTTCCATGATGACCCTGCCCAGCACTGGAGTCCCTGGACCAGCCGCATCTGACGAGGAACGTCAGCAATGGGAGCTGGAGAAGCAGCAACTCTACCAACAGCTGGATGATAAGGTATGGTCTAATTAAATGTTTATTGGCTGGCTTTCATCAGATGTAATTAAATACTTAGGCCACACATAATTGATTCTTAGCTTCGTGGACCCGCCGACACAATAGATTTTCTGCCGACAGAAAAAAAATAGAAAAAAAAATTATTTTTTTTTACATTATAAAAAAATGTAGATTTCACCTTTTTTTTTGTCCTACCGACCGACCCTAGAAAAAGTGCCTTGAGAAGATCCGAGAAGCTTAAGATCAATTGTGTGTGGGGCCTTAGCAGCTGGAATATTTTTGTTTATTGGCATCTCGTTTCTTGGTAAAACAATGAAGATGTTAAAGTTTAACGGCTTTGAAAGTTACAGAAAGATTTCAGCAACTTATTCTCCAGAATGTAATGATTTGATGTATCAAGAATGAGATAAACTTTAATTACGATGTAATTTACATGATTTCAAGATCAAAAATTGGAGAAATTTGCATTGAATTTACTGTGTATGATATACTAAAAATGGGTATGAAAATGTAACTTCAGGATGATGAGATCAACAACCAGTCTCAGCTTGTGGAGCAGCTCAAGAGCCAGATGATGGAACAAGAAGAGCTGATTGCCTCTCTGCGTCGTGATAACGAGACCGTTCAGCAAGAGCTCGGTCGCATCCAGGCTGAGAATGACTCCGCTAAGGACGAGGTGAAGGAAGTGCTGCAAGCTCTGGAGGAACTTGCCATGAACTACGACCAGAAGTCCCAGGAGGTTGAGTCCAAGACTCGCGAGAACGAGACTCTCGCCGATGACCTCTCCAAGAAACTGGTTCGTTTCTAATTGTTTCGGCTGTGCCTGTCTGTTCAGCCATTGACAATGTGAATGACTCTAATGATACGTAACTAGGTCTGAACAACATACTTTGGAATGAGTTGATGAAACGTCATCTAATATTCAGAACTGTGCAATATTAAGTAAAATATTCAGAAGTGTAACCAACTGACTCTTTGAGTAGTCTTTTCATTCAATGTGTGGCCACTTAAGTTATCCTTTTTAGTCTCCATAGAATGGCATCGATTGGCCATATCTTTTCTTGATTCTAATATTCAGATTTGAGAAAAATTAAGTAAAATATGCAGAAGTATAACCTACTTCCAGTAGTCAATTCGTTAACTGTGTGGCCGGTTATCCATTTAAGTCGCTATTGATTCACCATATCTTAAACTGTCTTTGCTTGATTGCAGTCTGTCATCAACAGCCTGGAGGCAGATCTGAGCCAAGCTAAGGACAACAACCTTCACCAGAAGAAGAGGGCCATGGAGATGATGATGAGTCTCCTCAAGGACCTGTCTGACATCGGCTCCGTGGTCGGAGGCAATGCTGCTGATTTCAAGGTAAACTTATTTTCCGTAACGAAAAGAAAATGCGCTGACGATACTGACACTCTCTTGTAATTGGAGAAAATCTGAAATCTAGAGTAGCCTACTCTTCTAAATTTTTGTTAAGACCCAAGTTTCTAGAAGTAATGATGTCAGTGTAGCAGTTATCTAATATTTTCTGGATGCCCAAAATGTTTCAATAAATTTCAGCCCCATGGTAAATGGTAGCATTAACATCAATGATAGGATATTTGACTGGTAGCACACAGAGGTAACAGTAATTTAACATGTGCATTTCATCTTTGCAGCCAACCATCAGCACCACTGACAAGATCGAGGAGGAGTTCACCGTAGCTCGTTTGTACGTCAGCAAGATGAAGTCGGAAGTGAAGACCTTGGTACAGAGATGTGGAACCCTTGAGACCCAGCAGACTGATGCCAATTCCAAGTTGGAGGAGAAGGAGAAGGAACTTTCCAACCAGAAACTCTTGATCCAGCAGGTAATTGCTTTGCTGCCACTGCAGTCGTGGTTTCTATGAGTTCACCCACATGATATTAATCCATCATGTAAATCAAGTTGGTCATTGGTTTAATTTGATTCATTAAAATTGCAGCATGAAATCAAAATGCGCACTGTCCAAGAGACCATCAAGGATGCTGATTCAAGGAAGAGGCATTTGGAAGATAACCTGGACCAACTGAACGAGGAGGTTGCCAAGCTGAAGGCGCAAGGTAAGTCATTCAGTTATTTAGAGTATCAATTTCTTCTCTTTAATTACGAATCTTTTGTTTGAAATTGCTTCCTTTTTTGCAAATTTTTAGTACCTTACATATTGCTTTAATGCATTAATTATAAATTTTTGCAGAACAACTGTACATGTCTCAATTGGAAGAGAGGGAGAAGGAGAAATCCACGAAACTTGCAAGTGCAGATGAGATGAGAGATGCTCTTCAGAAGCAGATGGACTCTCACAGAGAACAGCACCAGAAGCAGTTGAATGAACTCCGCAAGGAGATCGCCGAGAAGCAGGACCGCATCGATCAGATGACTGAGTAAGTTGCATTGCTATTCGTTTTACTTGTGCTTTGTGCATTAGAGTATTTGTTCATGCTTGGTGTTTGTCCCATATGTGATGATGTTGAATTTGTGAATGTTTTCAGCTTGAACCAGAAGATCACCCTGGCTCATGAGAATCTGCAGAGCGAGTACAACAAACTGAAGTCAGAGGAGGGCGAGAAATCCGCCAAGTTGCAGGAACTGTCTCTACAGATCGACCGCCGCGAACAGGCCAAGCAAGATCTGAAGGGTCTGGAGGAGACCGTGGCCAAGGAGCTGCAGACGCTCCACAACCTGCGTAAACTGTTTGTGCAGGACTTGCAGGCCCGCGTCAAGAAGTCTCAGAGCAAGCAGGACGAGGATGAGGAGGAGACTGCTGGCTCTGCTGCCCAGAAACAGAAGATCTCATTCCTGGAGAACAACCTTGACCAGCTGACCAAAGTCCACAAACAGGTTAGTGTTGCAGAAATAGCTTTGACTGCTACTTTAGTGTCATTTGAAGATTGTGAAGGTTTCGTGTTCTGATATATTGGGCGTAATGTAAGTTAAGACAAAGACTAATGATAAATCATTGATTTGTTTCAGCTTGTCCGTGATAATGCTGATTTGCGTTGCGAGCTGCCCAAACTTGAGAAGAGGCTGCGTGCCACCATGGAACGAGTCAAGTCTCTGGAGCAAGCTCTGAAGGAGGCCAAGGAAGGTGCCATGAGGGACCGCAAAAGATACCAACACGAGGTTGACAGGATCAAGGAGGCTGTTAGACAGAAGAACCTTGCACGCAGAGGACACTCTGCACAGATCGGTATGTGTAATAACTATATTTTGAAGTAAAGTTGTTAATAATTTGATTATTACTCGAATCCAAAACTAATGAGTGCTTCTTTATGTTTTCAGCTAAGCCAATCCGTGCTGGACATGCCCCAACCCCTGTCGCAATCCGAGGTGGTGGTGGCGTAGCTAACGGCCCAGTGGTCAGGCCTGCTGCTGCTGCCAACAACGCGTAAGTATTTGCTGCCTGGTCCTTGAAGTTGTTTTTGTGTACTGTAACTTGTGCTTGTGACTTTTGGCTGTGTGTTTGTAAGAACATACTATTCTGATTCTCCTGAGAGACTTTCCATGTGATGCAATTGAATTAAATTAAGCATTATTCCATAATTGGAAAATTGACTCACATGACGTTGTAATGAAGTGCCATGACTCTTATGCTGATTTATAAGGAGATAAGAACATGGGCATATCATGTACTGATGCAGTGCTTTGTAAACTAAGTTGTGCTTAGTTATTGCGTGGGGAATTTTTACAGCCCGAATTTTTTGATAGTGCAGAACTGCCTTCTTGAGCTGATTATAAGTTTAAATGCTAAAGGTCGTAAATGGTTCTGATACTTAGGTATGATTGAGGGTTTCTCATAAAATAATGCACAAAATTTTCAATTATTTTCCCTGATGGAAATTTGTCTACAGTTTAAATGTAAATTAACCATTGTCAGTTTGAGTAGATTTACCAGTGAAATATGATAAGAAATGGCGACTGTTTTGTTGTCCGCAGGTCATGGGGCTGGCTTGATTTACCTTCGACCTGTCTCAACCTGTATAATTCCTCGTGTGTCTTCTGCATTCTGCGCTGTCAGAAGGTCAATATGGGAATAACATTGTTTTACCCATTAGACAAGTACCAGGGCAGGAGTATGGACCAGTTGTACAGCCCATGCAATACAGTGACTCGTAGTTCTTCACAATCTTCGGTACATGCCCTGTGCATTGTGTGTTGACCCCTGCATCCCTGACTTGGCCCCTCCATTCACTTTTTGTGACATGACCATTTGTGCCACTTCTGTCTCTCTTCTGCAGTGCTATTATTTCAGTGTTCAACACTCGCTGGTGCTTCTTTGGCTCGCATACTTTTACTAACGCTGAAGTGCTGCCAGAGTTAGCGACCTCAGTCACTAATCGTCAGCCTTTCTCTGCAGATCATTCCCAGCATATCGGCATGTAGCATGTTTTAGCAGGACTTCTTTGTCTTCAAGAATTTTAGATCAGATAGAAAAATAATGTAAACAGTTAAATAGGGCAGGTTGTAATGAATTATGGGTATTTGAATTGAGTTAATTGAGTAAAGGCAGTTCTGCATTGTCTTATCTTAATTGGTAGATTCCTGTTAATGGCAGCCTCAACCCAAAAAGTCACTTTTGTGCTCAACTTTAGTAGTGTGACATTTGCTATGGTTTCTTATTCTTTAGTTTCTTTGCTAAACATAACATTATTGATGCAATTCTGGCATAGCTAACCCAAGAAAATGAACGCTTTCTTCCCGTACTAGTAGTCAAGATAATAGGTCTTCTGATTGAAGTATGTGTTACAGCATGTCGTTTTGCGGAAATTTGATGATATTCATTGGTGTGTATTATTGAGATGAGTCAATGTTGTGCTTGCAAATTTTAAATGGCCTTTTCTTTGGTTTCAGATAAGCCAAGCTAGTCTAGTAAGCTGTTAGAAGTGAGACCCACGCGTCGGTGGACCTTTTAACTTCATCCGAAATCTTCATGTGTCTGTTCTGTACCTGCTTGTCGTCATCATTTTACCTGCATCATTTCATCATTGTTTCTTATCGCTTACTGTCGTTAAACAGCTGCCTTTTTGTGAACAGGTAAATGCTTATAGCGCATGTTGAAGGAAGGTTAAGCGGCTGGCCTGCGTTACTTTGAAAGATCAAAGGTTTTCTGTAGTGTGATTGCTGGCCACTTTCGCTGCCTAGTGCGGCAGATTTTGTATCAAATTAGGACGGACTGCCTCACCTTTGAGAAACTCTCCTGTAAAGCTTATTGGACTGCTCTGATGCCTTGTACAAGGTCTTTTGGATGGGTAGATTGAGAGGAGAGTGGATGGTATGCTTTTCGCTTTTAGGGGTGCAGGCATTCTCGGAGTCATTTCAGGGGTTGCAGTGCAATTACAGACCCTGCTATGACTCCTATTCTTTGACTTTGGCCAGCGAGGGTGAACTGTTAGGTCATGCTTCAAGCAATCCTGTGCATTTGAAATCGACGACCATGTGAATGGTTCTGAGCAACAGTCCCAGCGACTCCTTTGAGTAGGCACTGCGTTGCTGCTTGAATGCTAACAGGACCTTGTGCCTGTTACTTTTGTCCGTAGCTAGAAACTAAAAAAGGTTATCAGGTAATCTCACGACTAATAAAAAAGATGACCAAGCGAGGTCAGGTGATTGAGCATGATCTTGTGCGATGCCGGGAAACAGTGGCAGATTCTTCTTGCAATCACCGTAAGCCTCTTCATATGATATTTGCAATCGACTGTGTTATGAAAGCTTCATGTGAATTAGGTCACAGAGTGAGCTAGGACTTGCAGAATTAAACAGAAAAGGGACACAGCTCTGTGTTGTTGTACGGTTTTTTCATGACTGTGGGATATTAAGTGTTTCTTGGGAGACTTAGTGGCTTATTCATTGATTCAGTGCTTCTTCCATTAAGTTTAATGTTCAGATAAGTCCATTGCTGCTCTTGTGATCCTGGGTTAAGTTTTATAGATTTAAACACTTGAATTTCTAATGATGTCCTAGCACTTTCCATGTTGCCGCAACCATGTTTCAATATATAGCTTTCGGAATTCTGGCATTGTAGATGGTTCAAGTAGTCCACACCAAAGTTATATTGTAACAGGTATTTATGACATCACATGTGTCTTTGTATCGTTATTTATCATAATATATCATGAATATTGGAAAAAGAAATTATATATCTTATCTAAATCATTAAGTCCTTTCTATTTGGGGAACATGGTACAGTAGTTGGGAGGCAGTTAAATGGTATGCTGTCAAATAAACACCTTAATGTATCATCGATGTAATATCTATGACCTATTTATAAATATTTGTAGCATGTGTACTCTGTAGTGGGGTAGGTTAAGAGGAGATGGGTATTTGAGGTGGGAAGTGCTAATCTTTTCTGGCTGTTGTTAACTTGAGATGTTCAAGGTGATGGTATTTGGCACTGAGAACTGATTAGCACTTCTCACTTCAATTAACATTTTATTTAATTTTTCATTTAGTTCAAAAAGCTTTCCCCACTGTAATTTATACAAGTACCGTTATTCTGGATTCTAGATCATAGGTCGGTATGGTGGCTTTGTTGCCTTGTTAGGTAGCACCATCTCCTGCCTTCGCATGTCCGTGTCAATTTGTCAAAATTACGTAATTGAGTCTATTATTGTTCAGACCAGCATTGTCTTAACCTGAGTGATTTCACATGTAGATTGTAAGCAAATGTGTTGAGCAAAATTCCATTTGCTGTGTGATCTTGCAAGCTTATATATATATATTATGGGGTAATTCCTCAATCATAACTGTGACATTTTATGTGATTGTCATTGTATTTATTTGTGTTGATTCTTTTGTTTTCTTTATTTTGTGAGCATTTAGGAAATTCAGGAAAGATGCTCTCTGTATGATGTGACTTGAGTCACAAGCTGTTGGGTTTCTGTGTATCATAGCTGCACTGTATCATTTACGTACCATATTATGCCATTTCTCTATGGTTATACCATGTGCGCTTCAAGTATTTAATGGTCAATAAATTATTGAACTGTGATTCTTGTCTTTGTGTTCTGTATTTAATTTCTCAGCAAAATTCTTATTTTAAATGGACTGACATGAAAATGAAGGTATGTTGTCCTTCATGTGATTAAATGTGTCCCAAGTTGTAATGGTTATTGACAGTACAAGCCCAAGAGACTATCAAGCTCTCCTCGTTCTCATGCCACTTTTTAAAGCCGTCTGTCGATTCTGGCAATGAAGACTTTTTTGCAGTGGCTGCTTAACTTTCCAGTATAGCCAAAAATTTCAAGAGACACCTAAATGTGGTCATAGATAGCTTTCTGAAATTGTTTTTTCATTGGTCATAAAAGTTCCTGAAATTCTGCCACACCACTGGGCCAACAGTGACAAGAATCTTTAGTATGAGAGGAATGTCATCGACCGAATACTGCTCAGAAACGGAAAGGGCATGCCAATCCTCCCTCATTCCAGACTCGCACACCCTCTTGTGACCAAGTTGCAGACACCTTTTGTTCAACAGCAGACTGGTGCTGCCCCTTTCAGTGTGTGCTTTTTGATTCGGACAGAAGGAGTCTAGATACGTCAAGGATAACAAGCGATGTAATTATAGGTGTTAAATAATCTGTAGGTTTTATTTGAAAATTTTCAAATGGCTTATACAAAGAAAACTTGGTGACAAATTTAAATATGTGTTCTGAAAAAGTGGAGGTTTAGGATATACCTCCTGTCCGTGTTGGAAGGCATAACAACATGTCGCCTGGGCATAACTAATGTCGCCCCACAGACTTAATGAGTAATAATTCTTACCACTATAAATTCATTAAACAAGCTACACAGGGACAACATGTGGTGGAGTTGTACTCAAATACATCTTACAAAAAATGTTAAGTATTTTGTGGGTTAGTGAGCTGCAAATACTTTGCAAATAAATGACAAGAAAATATATATCTGGTATAGCAATCATTTTGAAGAACACCGAAATAAGTAGTCATGGATACCGATCTATTCTGGGGAGATATATTCCGTAAGTAAAAAAATACCATTAGGTAAGGTTCTCTCACACTGTGACAAAGATCTTTATATAAGAATGAATCACTGCAGGTAATAATTATCCTCTCAAAGCAAAGAATAAATTCATCTAACTCGCCTCAAACGCTAATTACTCCACTAGAAGATGATGTTGACTTGTAGTATCTACATTTACAACAGATGCACAGATGGTTACATTTCATAACTGCACAACCAAATGCTACACAGAAATCAAACCAGCATGTAAGCTGCATTCTTACATGAACACAACAATGTCCACAATTTAATAGTTGAAAATAAATATTTTGATTGCACACAGATAAGTTCTCTCAACAGTTCCTTGACATTTTCAACCACCACTTCACCGTGATTTGTGAATACCTGATTCAGCGACCTTGCACCAATACGTAAAACATCTCAACCGTTAAAGAATCAAACAATTCTTGATTAAGCAGTCCAACTAGCATATATATATCTGAGATTAGTTAAGAGTCTATGTTGACTGCTGCTGCTCATAATTTTCAAGCTAATGAAACTTCAACTAGAATCTTAAAATCAAAATTTTTAGCCAAAGTAATCACGGGTGAAAAAAAAGACAGTTTAGGGTAAATGTGAGTTTGAAATTACAGGGCGATTCCTACGGGCCTGTATCTGATTGATAAATGATCTATGGGTCAGGACGTTAAGACAGCGAGTTTATCCTCTATGTTGAGCCAGGTGTTGGGTTGCAAGAGGCGTTCAAGGTGCTGCAAGCAAGCGGCAGTGAAGAGAATGGGAGTGGCCAGCTTCACTTCCAGAGGACCATTCAGCACGTCACCCACTTCTTGTACCAGTGAAGACCTGTGAAAAAAATATTAACTGATTACTTTTACAAAAAGAAACGCTCAAAGTCACACAAGAGTAGGGAAGGCAATTAGATATTTGCATAGTTCAACAGGAGAGTAGAGGAGAGTCAAACATTTAGTTTTCATAAAAGCAAGACCTTTTTTGTATTTTATATACTTTACTTGAATACAAACATTCTAATATTATATTCTACATTTTTTACATGCCAATGTAGCGAAAACAAGCTACTACAATTGTTTCAGTCATTTGAATACTCTTAACTCAAAATTCACATACCAAGTTTTTTGTTTTTCAACTTCCATGTCCAGCGGTGAAGTTGAGGTGTAAACTTCTTCTCCACGAATTAACAAACCCCAAAGTACAGATGATGCGAACTGAAAAATTAGGGTAGAGGAATTTAATTTAAATTTATCCGAAAAGTTATCAATTTACAGGGAATTTCAACACATAATTCACCGATGTTTTTCAAACAATTTCTGAACCTTTCACATTAACTCAAAACTACTTTTCTGAGAAGTATTTTAACATTTCACAACAAAATATTTAAATTTGTGAATGCAATTTCAAACGATGCTGCAGAACTTAGAAATTACCTGATTTTGTAGCATTGCTTCGAAAGGCAAGAACTTCTGGGAGCAATTCGCCAAAGCATCTGCCCAAACAACCAGATCTTCAAACTTGGCTTTTGTGATACATCGCCAAATGGCTTCAAACAACTTGTTGTAGGTCTGAAAAGAAATTTTCTAATGTAAGTGACAAACATATTGCATACCACTTTAAAAATTTTAATTCAATGATCCACTGCACAGTGAGCATCCAAGTTACTATTTGCGACTGGAAACAGCAGGCTTCTTTCCCGTAGAGGTGCTATATTAGAGCATGTGATCATATAAAAATACACATTATACAATCAAAATAGTCAACAAATATTTTCTATTACTATGTCGATGTTGTAAAGGGGGGCAGTCATACTTGACCAATCATCAAGGCCTTGATTAAGGAAGTACCAATAATGAATATGAAGACAACAAATTACCTCCTGGTAGTCTTTCTTCATGAAGAAATGGAGATGACTAAGTACAGCCTTCATCAAATTCCTGGATTGAGTCTGCAAAAGGCACATAAACAATAAAAGTAATGATATGACAAATGAGTTTACATGAAATACTAGCAATTATGAATCAGAATACAAACATAGAATCAGAATACTTTCATCATCCCAGTTTACAATTTTAATGTATTTTATAACTGGCTGTCAAAAGTATATCTGGGTCAACATACGAAATGAGAACACCAAAAGAGTGGCCACTTCGTAATTGCTAGAAGTCAGAATGACCACATTCTCCCATAGGTTCAATAACAACATTACAATTACAACACCTTATAAATTTCTATACATGGCATTATCTGCACTGATCTCAAGAGAACACCATCGTATTGAGACAGAAAACCTGTTGATTCCTCACCCTGTCCAGCAGCATCATAAGCCTGGCCATGAGGCTGACCCCTTTGCGAATGGACACCATCCTCTCCATCAAGTCATCCTCGTCATCACAGTGGAAGGAGTTGTGTAACTCCGCGATTAAGTTCTTCCTCTGTTGGTACAGAGTGGGACGCATCTCCTCCGGCAGTGCCAGGGCTTTCTTCTCAATGTCATCAATGTCCAGCAGTAAATTGAAGTGCTGGAAAGGACAAAAAAATTATTGATTCTAGATTTGGCAACATTATATAATGTCTGTGTTTTATCAATTATACACCAATGTGTGAGGGGAACTACTGGGTGTAGCTTTAGGTTGCTTGAAAAGTTAATGAGAAACTGAAAATGGAATCCTCAGCGAGTCAGCATGCAACCACAAGCTTGACAAATGAAAGTTGACAGATCTTCAATAAGTTAATCTGAGGCAAACACTCAGGAAACTTACATCCTCAATGTACATCAGCAACCGTTTGAAGCGACGGCCTTGCTTGGGTTCCTCAACTTCATTAGAAGAGTTAATTGCAACTTGAATGATCTGCCTGGGGTTGTGGACACTGGAGGCTGTGAGACGTCCCAAAGAGCCCTCAAACTGAACTGAAATGGCAAGAAAAATGTATTCATGAGATAGGAGCAAAACCAAGATTCTGGCAATTATGGCTATGGACAGGATCACATCAACAGCACATGCAAATCCCTTAAGCAGTTTTGTAGCAATACATACCTGGCTTATACGTTTTACTCTCCAACTTGGCTAACTGAGGGATGACCAGCTGAAGCTCCTTGTCTTCCTTGTCACCGGCATTCTGGCCCTCCATCTTTCTCTTCTCTCGTTCATTGGCGAGGCGGTTCATGTTCCAAGTCTTTGAGGAAATGAAAATGTAAATGTCAATCAGTTGTTGCTTTATATACTAGAAATTTGCAGACTTGACAGCATATTCTAGATTTTCATTGATGTTTCTTTTTGTAAATCATACTTTAATACAAGAACCCAGGGGTTCAAAATGGAGGTGGTGTAGTGTCCTAAGTAGGGCTTGGCATTATTGAGAAAAGTTGCGATATGCGATACTGCGAAAAATAGTTGCAATAATTTGTTGCGATATCAATATTAAATGTGATATCGATATTGAATGAGATATCAATAATTATTGCTACATCAATATTGACTGACAACCCATCTTCAGCATCACAAAATCAGCTCAAGCCATCAAGGGCATAATTTCCTTTAAATTTGGGACCCACCTACTCACTGGAGGGCAAAGTACCTGGAGAGAATATAATTTTCTTGATTTTCTTGAACATATAAAGGTTTATTTTATTAATGTAAAACATTGCATGCGATATATTGCCAAGCCCTAGTTGTAAGTTCATATCCCCTGAAAAAGACTATTTTCCTGAGTGCCCAAAACCAGCTGTTGCGAGAATCCAAAATTTGAGAAAAATATCAGAAATCCTCATTTTTTCCAGTTTTTTTATTTTTATGAAAATTTCATAGCATTGGCCCTCCAACTGAGTAAGGTCATTTAAAGAGGCATAATGTAGACATGGAAATGCAAAATTTGAGAGGTCTTACTCATAAATTTATGGAGCATTGTAAAAATACATTTTTTTCACATTTTAACTGAATTTGCTGTTACTAATTTTTGTAAGAGCATTTAGACCCCCAAAAGGACATTTAGGGTATTTAACGCATACTATGGTAGATCTTCGTTCCCACAGGTATAACCGTTTTGGAGTTCTGCTCCGGAAACGAAAACTTTTTTTTTTTAATTTTCAATATTTTACAAAGACAGTAGCGATTGCTTTGATATGAACACCACAAGGCAACATATATGTGCCATATATATATGCAAATATATATGCAAGTGCAATAGTTTAGGCACAGTGGCCAAAACACAATGTGTGATGCGGTGATACCAACCGCAGTGGATCCAAGCAAGATAAAAACATAGGCTGCGCAGCAGCAAACCTTCAGCGAAAGACGTCTGTAAAGTCATAAAAGGGATGTTGACAAAATTGGTATAATGCAATCGTGGCCAAATCTTGGCCTGAAATTATCTATATACCCGCTGCCCTACCATCTGCCCGCCTGCCTTCCAGGGTATGTAAAACCATGGAAAGGCTGAACTAGACAAATTTACACATATTATGTTGCAGTTTCATACATGTACAGGGAATAGGTTATGAGCTGTGGGTCGAAAACCAAGAAGTATATTAATTTATATTTTTCAATTTTTTTCTAAATATATAACAAGAACCCGCGGGTTGCATAATGCAGGTGGAATTTTCTACTGTAGGGTTGCGTTTGACACAATATTTTCAAAACTTGGATTTTCATATGCATATGAGTTCTGAAACTTCAGGCCTTGGTAAAAAACAACTGTTTCTGGTCTTATTTTTCAGCTGTCAGAAGGGCATCATTTTGTTAATATCAATATATGAGAAAATCCTGTCTCTTAATACCCTATACACATCCCATAATGCTCATACACGCCATTGCAGATGTTCTCCATCAGTGAAAATCGAACACGAAAATTCACTATTTGATAGCAATATCGGGGTGCATGTTCTAATCCACAAAACCCATTATATGGTAAGTGACTGGTATAATGCAGTTGCGCATGCGCACCTGCATTAAAAAGTGTTAAAACTACCTATCAATGAGACCAGTGAAAGATCTTTATAGGCAATATGTGGATGAATTTTTGTCAAGGTACATCCAAGAGAGGCTAAGTTTTGGACCAGAAACCAAAAATTATAATTTGCAATATATTTCGTCAATATTTCAAAAAGTATAGAAGGACCATGAATCACACCATCAAAAGGCACAACAGCATCATATAGGTGATATGTGTATGAAATGTCATCCATGTACATGCAATACTGGGCAAGTTTTGGGCCAGAAATGAAAAAAAATTGTTTTTATTATTTTTTCTCAATATTTCAAAAACTATAGAATACCCATCAATCAGACCATGAAAAGGCACAATTGGACCACATAGGCTATATGTGTACCAAATTTCATCCATGTACATGCGAAAGTGACCGAGTCTTGATCCGGAAACGAAAAAAATAATTTTTATCTTTTTGTTTAATATTTCAAAAAGTATGGATTATCCATCAATCAGACCATCAAAAGGCACAACCAGACCATCTATGTACATGCAATAGGGCCCGCGTTCTGGTCCGGAAACTATCTATCCGCCCGACCGCCCGGACGCCCGACCGCCCGCCCGGCGGACGGACAACATTTTACCAAAGTGATAGCAATATTACCAAAGTGATAGCAATACCTTCTTCGAACTTCGTTCGCTGAAGGTAAAAAGGAAGTCACGTCCTAATTACAACATGCCTGCTATTCATTCCTATGCCATATGCATGCTCTATAACCAAATTACCCCCCCCCCCCTTCTTTTACTCCAAACATCTCCAAACAAAATGGCCAATTCAGGGCCAAAAAGACATACTGAAAATACTCAATTTTCCCCCACCAAAACATTCCATTCTGTCACTGTGACTACATAAATGGAGATGTGTACACTCCTCCATTAAAAATCCTCATCTACTTATCTATCTATTTATCTGTCTATCTATATACATATATCTATCTATCTATGCAGCAATTTACCCATCCATATATCTGACTGAAATAGTTGGGAGATTTATATAATTATTGAAATCCCATCTTTTGTGACCTAGTATTACGATGACATAAATTTCCAGATCAGAAAACTGACCAATACACATCCTAGTGCCACCATGACATAGTTCCAGCTCGGCTAATTAGCATACACAAAACACAATACACATAATTTTCAAAATGGTGGACAGCTCATTTGCATACACATAACACAATACACATAATTTTCAAAACGGTGGACTGTAACACCAAAAAAAAATACCGTGCAAGCACGTAAAGCCCTCAGGGAAAAAATGCACTTCAGCGGAGCACCATTGCCAGGCAATATGACCATATTTGGCAACTGGAAATTTTTTTTTTTTTTTGGTGGGTAACGTGAGGGCTCCCTGCATGATTGCTAATTGACTGTTGACTGTAAAATCCCACGGTCTCTGCCATCTCATCAATGAACCGTCATCATGGCCTCATGAGCATGAAGAACTGGGCTTAGATGGCTGCACTGGGCTTAGAGGGCTGTACTTGCCATATATCTCTCTATGTAACCCGCCCTCTGCCCCCCCCCCCAATTTTGAGGTTAAACCCATAGGTTATTACAAGTGAGAGGCCCCCCCTCAGATCCCCTCCTCAGTTGATCTGATTACCATCATTGTTAAGGTAGCATAAACATGCATAAATGATTACCATCATTGATTGCCATGAGTGATTGCCATCAGCCTGCATTGATCATTGCTTATTGAACTCTAATTGTTGCCATTCATTGATTTCCATGATCGACTGCAAGGCTCTGCATTCAGGGTGTCCCCAATGAAGGGTTTCCCCTTCAGGGCGTCCCCATCTATTTATAGCAGCGCATAATGACGTCACACATCCTGGCACTTACCGCGCTGCTGCAGGTTCAAAACATGAAAATGGTAAACCAGGAGAGGAATATGGCAAAAGGAATCGGCTGAAATACCAGCAAATAAAGTGTTTTTAATGTGATGGTGGTGTGCAGATACAAGGTAGGGGGCCATTGATCATTTTGGCGCTCAAATGGGAGCCAGTCCGCTCGGCCTCATTAATTATGCATGCGAATCTGAACATCCGGGCACTTCACTTTTCAGATCAAAACATGTCGTTCGAGGGAGTGCTGTCTAACGAAAATGCGTAACGAAATACGCTGTTCACCATGGATTAGAGATACACACATGGCTGAAAGCTTGTCTTTCCCGAGTTAACTGCACAATAAAGGGACTCGTGTAATTTGAGAGGAAAACGTTGGTGGCACAGAAAGTTGTGCGAGATGAAAGAAACCAGACACCAAACCGTATGGGTAAAGTGACAGATTTTGGCTCGTTCACGATGGCAATAAGCCCCCTTCGGGCTTAAAAACAACTCCTAACTATCAAATCATTAACGGATTACTTAGAATTATTTTAGGTCAATACAAGTAGGCTGCAATAATAGCCCTGCATCTCTAGTTGCGTGCAATTTTAAAATTAGGAGATACTTTGAAACATGCAAAGAGTAATTTCAGATTTTCTTCTAAAATTTTGAATTTCCCGCCTAAAGTTTACACTCTCTCACTCACTCTCTCACTCAATCTTTCACCCGCTTTTTCACGGACTACATAAATGGTGGTGTGTAAACACCTCCATTAAAAATATTTCTAACTTTACTGAAAAGTTTACCGTATAGTAGTAGTCATCCAGATAGGGGTTCTCTGTATGCAACTGCATCAGTTGAATCTTGATGATCCAGTCCTTCTCCTTCTGCGTCATGAGGCTGGCGTACTCATCCTGGTCTCCTCCCCCTCGTTCATTGTAAGGTCTCTGGTGGTGTTGCCATTGGTAATGGCGATGACCCTGATGGTGACCCCAACCACGCCCTCTAGGACGACCTTCCCCTCGACCTTCGTAGCTGTAACTCCTATTTCCCCTGTCGTCTCTCGGGTGAGGTCCATGAGGGTAATGCCGGTCATTTGGGTAGTGACCATGTTGTCGAGGACTGCCCTGATGATCATCCATATCGGACATGAACGACCTCTGATTGTCCCTGGAATTGTACGACCCATTGTGCTGGTGGTAGGGTCTGTCTGAGTTAAAGCTGTTCTCTCCTGGAGGCTTGTGGTCATGGCTGCAATAATTCAAATATTCAGAATATTGAATACTTCAAGTGGGACAATAACTCTTATTAAACACATTTCTGTGAACAAAGTAAACTACGAACAATCACAATGCATCAAATCTCAGAAATTAAGTTATATTGCTTAATGAATAATTTGCTTACTTGAAGAGATTTTGCTTGAGGTGAGGAGGGAAAGGACCATTAGATCTTGGACGAACCATGTGAGTGGGATCACTCATACCCATGTGCATGGGCCCTCTGAAAAACAGACAAATCCAAATACGACCTGGTGGTGAATTACAGTTTGAACCACATATTTTCATTACAGATATTCATCATTTGTAGAGGAAACAGATTTTCAAAAGTAAATATACCTTTGCTGCTTGACTGGAGTATTGGCAAGGAAGGATGGCAGACCTTGGTTGTGGCTGGGGCTGCTTCCAGCGAGTCCTCCTGAACCTGCAATGAAATGAGACTAATGTTATTTGATATCAAATGATGTAAATGACTGAGTCCAGTAAATTAGCAAAGAAATCAAAATGACACAAAAAAGCCATCACCACTGCCAATATGACCAAAATGAGTGAACATTAAATTTGTGAAAATTAAACAGTGTATGTCAAGAACTTCATGCATGCATTAAGTATCTGCCACCCATGCTTTTCCGAAAAATAAAAAGGTTTTCATCAGTTCCATTTTAGTTTTATTTCATAACAACCTAGGTATTACTGGTGCATGAAATTCATGTCCCCAATTTATAAATAGGTTATCAATAACCCAAAAGTTTCTTAATTCTTATGTGCTAGGTTAGAGCCACCAAAAGGTTGTGCCTTAATTTTGCGACCAGCACGAATGACATACCAATAAGCTTGGGCAGGAGACTCTTAGCTAGCTGAAGCTTGGCAGCCAACAGTGCAGATGTGACACTCAAGTTTTGAAGCAGAGGGCTTGGTTTGCGAGGAAACAGAGAGAGGGGTGGAGAAGGGGTCGGGTTGGGATTGGGGTAGGAGAATGATGGTGAGCTACCGCCTTGACCACTGTCCAGGGACATATTGAAGAAGAGAGGGGAGGAGGCTGGACTGGTCAGTTGTGGAGATGCTTCTCCAGCAGCAGGAGCAAAGAACCTATCAGAGGTGCTTCCGACCGACATGGATCGCTGGACGATAGGAGTGCTGGAGTTGGGCATCATTATTCCAGGGGAGGGGGCAGATCCCGAAACAGGCTGAGGCGACATACTCTGGTGCAACTGCTGCACTATGCTCATTTTAGGCTCATTTTGGCCATCAGGCTGAGGGGAAGATGGCACGGGATTATTCTCAGCCAACTGACGGAAGAATTTGGCAATTGGCGTGCTTGAAGCATAGGTGGGCTGGGAGGATGGAAAGAATTGATAACTACTATCAGCCGTAGGAGACTGAAATCCCAGCTGCATTGGAAGTGGGCAAGACATTGCAAAATCTGCAATACAAAATATTGGAAGATGAAGAGCACCAGAGGGCTGATAAATGACTGCTAAGTACAAAGAAACCAACACATGACTGACAAAGGATAACTTAACACAGTACAAACAACTA
Organism: Platynereis dumerilii; assembly: GCA_026936325.1. Classification (NCBI taxonomy): domain Eukaryota; kingdom Metazoa; phylum Annelida; class Polychaeta; order Phyllodocida; family Nereididae; genus Platynereis; species Platynereis dumerilii. The sequence continues at coordinate 189,961,765 of JAPTHN010000001.1, read as the reverse complement.
CAAACTATTTTCACACAAATCTACTTTACAAACAGAAAGCTATTTGATTTAATATTTCTCACCTTGATGGGGCATCCTTGGCCTTGCACCTGGGATGGGGATACCACGAGAATGAGAGAAAGAATTTCGATGATTGCCATCCATCATGTCGTGACCCTGTAAATCAAACCAATCATTCGTCAAACAATCCAAATGGCAGGCAATTCTTTAATAGCAAAATTTTACAGACAATGGTGTGAAAATCAGAAAACATTTATACATTCAACGTTTTACAGAAATTGTGTTTTCAGAAATGTTAAAGAAACAGTGAAATTATAAACTTTGTGGCAGAATAATTGTTAAAGTAGACACTTACAGGAGGCATGTGGGGCGGATGCATCAGAGGCATGTTTTTGTTGTTGTGCTGCGGATGTGGGCCTGGATGAGGGGGGCCTTGATGAGGGGGGCCAGGGGGAGGGTGACCAGGGGGAGGTGGTCCTGGCGGAGGATGTCTCATGTTGGGCGGGGGCATGCCCCTCTCCATCTGGCGTTCCAGGTCGTTGGCCATGATGGGTCGCGGTTTCTCCTTCAACATGTTCTTCTCCAATTCCTCAAGACTGTGCACTTTTCCCGGCACCATGGGAATAGCTTTGCCCACCATCAAAATGGATGGATCCGTCTGTTAACACACACAAACCAAGACAATTGTTTTAAGTTTGAATATCTATAACACTTAAGTTCTATTACTGTATCAGTCATTCAGCTACACATGAAATAATTTTTCTTTTTTTTAAATATAAGAGACACATCAGCACAATACACACTTGTACTAATATTCGGTCATTCTGCACTTGCTAATTACCCAGCAAATTCCAATATTTTCTATATAATTCTCATAAATTCACAATCCTTTTACTCAGACCTCCATAAAAGACTGAGACAAACCTAAACTTAAGGTGGTTTAAATAAAAAATATTACGATTTACCAGGCCCATGTGTTCACATTGTTATAACTGACCTGTGGGGAGACGTTCTGCTTGGGCTTGTGCTGCTGTTGCTGCTGCAGCATCCTTAACAAGTTGTTGATGCCCCCGCCCTCCTTGGCCACCATGTTGACCATCTCATCGCGGGTGGTCGGAGAACCCCAGATATTGGCCTTTTCTGGAGACACCTGTAAAATTAAGTCAGTAAAGCATTAACGTTTGATTTTCTTCGTGTTATAAATATGAAGAAATTAAAATAATGCCATTAAGGGCACATGCTGGTCGAAAAATGGTGAAAATATTTCAGAAAATGGAAATTCTGATATTGACAGTTTCAATAAATATAGATGTCAAGACAACAAATGCAACTGAAATTACGCAAAAATTCCTATTATAACCCTGTAAACAACCTTGCCGATCTTACCTTTACAGTTAAAATTATTAAGAGTTTATTTCCTTTTTTTGCCATTTTCCGAAAACTGCGAATTTTAGTGACTTTGAGTGCTTACAAAAAATTCATCTCAAAAACCGCTGAGGGCATCGTAATGAATTTTGGTATACTGCTTACTGACAAGTTCGCTTCCGCAATAAGGCTATTTTCAGAACTGTATTTGGATTAAAGGCCGAGGGACAGCGATTCAAACCTGAAAGATTGTGAATTAGCTCCATAGTCCCATGTTCGCGAACCCAGAAAAACCCTATAAAAACATATTTTTAGTCTGAAAGTGGCCTTATTGCAGATCTGAATACCTCAAATTATGAAAATAAATGAGTTCTGGTTATTCTGATAGCTCAGTCTTGAGATGAATTTTTTGTAAGGCTGAATACTTAAAAATATGTAAAATTTTTTGTTGCCATAGCAACCGTAACCATGGCAACTTAAAATTTCACGGAGGGTCATAATTTGGTGCCCTGAAGACCTGTGTAAAATTTCATAGCTCTAGCTGCAACAGTTTCTTCTGGACAGCATACACACATTTTTCAACCAGCATGTGCCCTTAAGGTGGCTCGATACTCGTGAACTTTCTAAGATAGGATTTCTTTAAAATAGTTTAGAATGATCCAAAATATAGTTTATAGCAAGGATATGCAAGCAAAAGTGGTCGCTACCAGCCTTTCTTTCAAAATATTTGAGGTTATGTAAAAGAAAGTCAGTCCACGCGAACCTGAAAAACTCAATTTTTTTCTTAATTTTTTTAATGTGATGTTTTCCCTGCCATTCAGTGGCCATTCATCCTATGTTATTAAATGAAGCATGGAATTAAAGAGGAAAGGTTGGTGGAAAAGCTGACTAAAATTCCAGAGAAATATATTTAGTTTAAAGAACTTTTCTAGGGGTTCGGAACAAAAGTTTCAATTTTGAAAATTAAATATTTTTTATGAACCATCGCGCAAAAAAAAAAAGACGAGACAGAATTCTTTATTTCTTTGTCATTTGCTTCCAAATAAAGTGAGGAACAATATAATGATACAGACATATGGTCCAACGGGCCTGGATATTGATACAAAAATTTATTTATGTCACAGAGTCATTTTTGAGAAATTAGACATGCTTGGCGAAAATCGCCTGCAGAAATTTTCTACTGAGAGTAGAGAACTGAAAGTCTGTCAGATTATAGTATTTTTCATAGCGCATCTAATGCTCCAAACGAGAAGTCTCTAACCACAATAGAAGTGGCGCAAATGGCAAAAGAAGCGGCCGTCGCATGGAATTTTCAGAATTGAAAAAAGATGAAAAAGAAGTGTCAGCAGGCCTTGCTGCTGTTGTGACGTTACGATAGATAGGGCCTGCCTGGCTGCGCGGAAATGTGTGCAGATGACGTAATTACATGAGTAGCGAGCCACCTTAAGTTCAAACTTATCAATCATCCAAATTTCAACAATATAATCTATGAGTTTCACAATCACAATTCTTAACGATAGAAAGGCCAATTGGCCCCAACAAAAATATCAATCGTGAATAATTAGAAGAAAAGGAAGTTAAGGACCCTTAACAATGAGCACTGCTTACTCCGTGCCAGACTGCAAACGAAGTTAGTGATTAAAACAAAGAGTATCCGTGCACATACAAGATTAGTATCACTCACCAAATGCTCAGTGTTGAGGAAACCTGGAGGGGAAGATGGGCCAAAGAGGTTATCCAAGTTGACATTGTTCCTCTGAAATAGTGGTAAGGTCAACATAGGAAGGCCTCAAACAAACCTAGTGTCTTATCCTTGCTCTTTTTAACATGCAATCATGCAAAACAGTCTAAGGTCACTTGGTTAAAGATTGTCAGACCTTGTTAGTTTGCAAATCATGTCAAATAAGTCAAGGAATTAGTCAAAATAATTAGCAAACAGTGCTTAAATAACATGTGATTCAACAAAACAAGCATGCAATAAACGAGAGCAACTGCACTTTGATATTACAGAATTATGATAACTGCAGTTGGGTTAATTTTCAAAAAGAGTGTTGAAAACTGTGACTCGCAGACAAACTTGAGACATCCGTCCCTGGTTAGTAGTGCAACAAACAAGACCTGATACAAACCTGTCCTTGAATTGGCTGGTACTTGGAAGTGTTGACAATTGCTGGGTCAACCACATCATCCTCATCATCCACCACCAGCTGACTCAGGCTCTGCTCAAGATCCTCCTGAAATCAACACATGACTTGTGCAGATCTGTTCTCATTACAAAATAAGCTAGCAGTAATATACACAACTAATAGCAAATCAGATGGCTACTTGGTGTACTGACACCATCAAATGCGCACTTCAACGTAATTTTTTAGAATTACAAATTTTTCTTTTACGAAATCCAATGCAGTTGATCATTACCCATAAGGCAGACATAAATAATCAAACATGGCATCATAACCAATAAATTCGGACAAAACAATCTAAAATCTCATTACGCTGATCATCAAAAAGTTTCATAGCTTGTTTTCACTATTTTCATGTCAACACCAATTTGCAATATTAAAAGTTCTATCAAATTCTCTCTCAAGTTTACCTGTCGATCAGTGAACTTGGATTCCAGTTGGTGTCCATTTTGCATCATATCATGGAAGAACCCCTGACCAGATTCAACCTCCTCTGCAAGTTTCTCATGCTGCTCCTCCCAGTCTTCATCCCCTGAAAGTACAGTCCGTTGAAATATGATAAATTTACAAATTGAATGAATCAAGAAAGGTAACTAGCTTGTGTGTCGCTAACTAGCTTGTAGCTATTGTTTCATATTTTATGTGGCGACTTTAAATAAATTTATTCTATTCTATTCTAAATACCAGCTTGAACCAATCCAAAACACTTTATGTTTAACATTGATTAAGGAACCATTTAACTAATTCTCTTCAACAATTGATGCGACAACCCCCTGAAGACAACATCAATTTAACATCATTTTCAGTTAGCTCATAATTTGTCACTTACATTCTCCACCTCCACATCCTCCAAACGTCTCGTCATTCAAATCATCGATGTCGCCATCTTCTGGAGCTTCCATTAGGTCGTTATCCATGACATCCGGTCTGCCGGCGTTTAGGCCCTGCAAGATGGTTTATGAAACTCTTTTTACATATATTGTCACTTCAATCAAGACAGATGTCGCAGATCACACACAGACTTTTTGTAGTGCTTCGGGGTCTATGTTTCTAAGCCAAAATGTTCACCAAAAAGATCACACATTTCTTTTGTGTAGCACTAGCACACATGGAGGCTTGCTATTGGCAAGTAACAGAAAACCATCAGAAAATATCTCACACACCCTTAAGATTGAGACATGACAAAATCGACTTTCAACTAACTAAACGGCAAGAGTGTCATTATTTTGTAAAGCCCGAAAGCTGAGATATATTGGTGATCAGCCTAAAAAGGAATTATGTTGCAACATTGCCACATATTTACTGCAGATATTTCCTGGGGGGGGGGGGGGGGTACTCAAATTTTTTTTCTGATACGTATGCTAGGCTGGAAGTTCGGCGACCAGACCCGGTGCTAGGCGGTCGGTCGTTGCGAAAATACCCCGACTCTAGGAATTTTTTTTGTCGCCGCAATGGCACTTGCCTGTTTTTCCCAGGTATTAACCCGTAATTTCACTGAAAAATAACATCGCGATTTGAAAATTCCTATTTAAATTTAGGGGCCAACTCTAGGAATTATGTCAGATTTTTAGACCCAACTCCAGGAATTTTTCAGTTGATAAAGGGGGCCTACTGAGCCGAGCATAGGTGTACACTTGAACATAGTAAGTACCCCCACCGGCCCCCCCCCCCCCCAGGAGATTTTTCCATGGAATAAGCAAGACACCTTCAAAGTTATATCTTAAAGATACAGCAGTTCCATCAATCAGATGTTCTCTGCTCTTTTAGGTGTTTGGTTATTTCATCTTTGTATTCTTTTGTGAAATATTGCCAATACACATTCAAAACACCGCCAATACACATGTGATAACGGAGGCCTACTTGTAAGTCTTTCAGGACGGGTAGCAGCACATAACGTTTTCTAAGGAGCTGTCAATGCTGTTAAAAATACAGCGAGAGTAATAATTTAGTGAGGACAGCGTAGTCCGACAAAGACTACCCAACAACAACGAAGTTGTTGGTCAGACAACAAACCATTGAAACTTTCCTGCATTGTGATGTTGCAATGGTTGTTCAATGACTCATGTGTGCACAAAATCTTGGCCCCCTATTGGCTGCAGCAGACGAATTTTGGCGTTGCAATGTTCACTCTGCGCCATATGCATATTCTACCATTTTCTGCTGGATCAAATCCACGCTGCTCGATTCAAAAGTTTGCAGCTCTATAACACAAGTTTCCCAGAAAATTAAAAGCTTAGGTCAGTTCATGTGAAGTTTATTTGGATGTTTCTGGGAAATGAAGCCCAGAATGTCCCATATATTGCCCCAGACAGCCTGGCAGAGATGCGACAGATTCTGTGTCGCACAGTGCTAGAAAGTCCCAATGCATTGTATTCTATCTCAAGACAGCCAATATTTCGATCTAAGGACAGCGATGTCACAGCATCTTGACAAGTTGAAAATGTGAAATGACTTCCCAGTCGTGATTTGAGAAAATATGTAGAAATGACAATTTTAAGTTGACTGTCAATTAGACAGTTCGGTGACAAGTCATACACAAACTTCCATTTGACCGTTTGAGCTAATAAACGTCTGAGTCTGCTTGCACAACACAACAGCTCACTTCTCTCAGACTCAGGTCAGTGACTGAGGGCATGGCACTTAGGCTTTGGGCTTTGGCAGTGGAATAGGGAGTGTTCGCCGAAGTTACAATGCACCAGGTGGCGCCGCAAATAGGGGCTCCCTGCTACCATGATTGCAGCAGGAATAGCATGGTCAGAACGGCCAAAATTGCTCTCCTGACCTTAATATTGGTCCTATTTCCCAAATTAAAAAAGTTTTATTCAGTGGATCACATTCCCTAGCTGATGCATTTATCAGATTGGTTTCTTTTCCATCACCTTTTTCAAGAATTAGCCTCTTTCGCTGAGGATGCCACATTTTGGCAGATTTTGCTGTCTTAAAAATCATTTTCTGAGTGATGTCTCAACATAGGAAGTTCATTTTGTTATTAAAAGTTGCAAATTTACAAGAGGAAAGATCAGTGATATCTTTTATATTTTTTAATTATTATTTTTTCTTCAAAATACTGGATTGAATGACCCAAAAATAAGGTTTTCGACCATTTTTGGAGGATATTGTGATGTTCTGAGGTCAAAAGTCTGCTACAAAGTTTCAGAAAATAAATGTGAAAGAAACTCGTCTTCAAGTACTTTATTTTCTGATTCCAAAAATGTAAAAAAAATTATTATGGATGCCATAGTTACCGATTTATGACAAAATATGTTTTTAAACTTGTGTGTCAAAGGAATCACAAATGACGTCACAAATCAAAGTAGATGCACATTTTGCTGTCATAAAAAATATTTTCTTAGTTACAGCTGAACATAGGAAATTAATTCTGGTGTTAAAAGTTGTATATCCACCAGAAGAAGGATCAATGGTAAATTATATTGGATAAATTGATTGTTTGCTTCAAAATACTGGATTGAGCGACCCAAAAATCAGGTTTTCGACCTATTTTTGTCCATTTTTCTGTGACATTGCGTGTTTAGAGGCTTAAAGTCTGCTGTAGAGAGAAATTTTTTTTTAACCAAACCCATCATCAGGTATATCATAATTATTATTATGCAGATTCCAAAAGTATGAACAAAAATTTTGTGAGTGCAATAGTTGTTGATTTATTACGAAATACATTAAAAAAAGTGGGCCAAAAGAAACACAAACTTGAGACGTCACATTTCCAGGCATTTTTTACTTTTAGAACAAAAATTAATGATCATATAACAGTTCTTGCACAGCACCACCTGCTAATAGTATACTGTTTTAGGTTATCCCAAGGCTTGGGCAGTATTTGCCTGATATTGTCACCAGAAACTCGGAGACCTGAATAATCGAGTGAAAATACCGGTCGAAAGTGACAATATCGGGGAAATACTTCCATAATCTATCTCCTGAAATATAATTTCAGACTCAAACAATACACTACACGTTCAGAAATTATTTAGAGACTGTCAAGAAAGAATTGAGTCATTTCACCTAAATGGCAAGAAAGCATTATTTTTTTAAACTGCGTTGTGTATTAAATTTAACCTCATAAAAGACTAAAAACATGCGGTGTTGTAGCTCAGGCCCAATAATGGTAATATCACTTTTCAGAATCTACTTTGAAACAGCTTTGCATTAATATGAGAGTGAGGCTCTTACACACCATAGCAACCTAGTGAGCCTCTATCTGAAACAAAACTTTCATGATTATGACTGCATTGTTACTACACACTGTCAAAAAATGCAAAGTCGTGTTTATTTTAGGGGCCGACGAGAGGATAGTGGGGGGGGGGGCTATGGATTTTATCAGTGGTTTCAGTGTAGGTGGGGCATTTGCCCACCACTTTTTGACCAAAGCATGAGTGTTCTGTGGAGAAAAATTTTAAGGATTTTCTGGGACACTATTCGCTAAAGGCTTCAGCCCAATTTGCCCCACCATTTTAAAATGAAAGTGATGCCCCTGGATTTTATCCCCGGGACAAACTTTTTTTCGTGCCCAAAGCATGGACGAAAATTCTTATCGCTTGCGGACGAGCGACAAACTTTTGTAGCAATATTAACATTACTGTACCCAAGGTACAGGTGGAAACAAAACTTTTATTTTATTTTCATGTGCTGGACAAACAGTTTTTTTCTATGTCAGGAGGGAAACAAACTTTTATTTTCACCAAAAATCCATAGCCCCGACCCCCAAAGATCATCTGGTCGGCTCCTAAATAATCAAAGGCATTAGGCCTATATTGCACCCCTAAAAAGTTGAAAACTATCCAACATTGCTATTTATGTACCCATCATCAAAATGAAGAATAATTTGGTATTTTTACAATCGTTCAGTCCACTCCCGTGTTGGTCAGATCTATGGCCTAAAGTTGCAATAAGCAAAGAAAATAGCAGTATGTCACGTGAGTTTGATTCACTTGACACGCAAGGTTAAAAAGGCATTTTGTCATAAATCAGCTAATGTTGCACCCAAAATTATTTTTTCAACATTTTTGGAATCTGCAATTAATGCACTTGATGATAAGTTGTGAAAAAAAAAATTTCTCAAACTTTCAATCAGATTTTAGATCTCTTAATATCACATTGTTGTCCAAAATAGGTCGAAAACCTAATTTTTGGATCGCTCAATCCTGTATTTTGAGGCAAAAATTAGTTGAACCTTATATAATTTACCATTCTTCCTTCTTCAAGTGGATATGCATCTTTTAACATCAGAATTAATTTCTTATGTCAAGCCATAACTGAGAAAATATTTTTTATGACAGCAAAATGTGCATCTGCAGCATTTTGATTTGTGACGTCATTTGTGATTCCTAAAGTTGACACACAACTTTAAAAACATATCTTGTCATAAATCGGTGACTATTGCATCCACAATAATTATTTTTACATTTTTGGAATCGGAAAATAATGTACTCGATGATGAGTTTTATTCACATTTATTTCCTGAAACTTTGTAGCAGACTTTTGACCTCGGAACATCACAATATCCTCCGAAAATGGTCGAAAACCTTATTTCTGGGTCATTCAATCCAGTATTTTGAAGAAAAAATAATAATTAAAAAATATAAAAGTTATCACTGATCTTTCCTCTTGTAAATTTGCAACTTATAATAACAAAATGAATTTCCTATGTTGAGACAACACTCAGAAAATAATGTTTAAGACAGCAAAATCTGCCAAAATGTGGCATCCTCAGCGAAAGAGGCTAATTCTTGAAAAAGGTGATGGAAAAGAAACCAATCTGATAAATGCATCAGCTAGGGAATGTGATCCACTGAATGAAACTTTTTTAATTTGGGAAATAGGACCAATATTAAGGTCAGGAGAGCAATTTTGGCCGTTCTGACCATGCTTTTCCTGCTGCAATCATGGTAGCAGGAAGCCCCTATTTGCAGCGCCACCTTGTGTATTATGTGTTCAGACGCTCCCTAACATGTGAATTCTCTTGGAAGCTTCTTGGCTAAGCAGTATACTAATAAGACAATCTAAATCAGGGACATTGTTTTCTTCACTTAAGCATTCGTTATGGGGCTTAATTTCATCAAGAAGTTCCTTTTAGTCTTCTTTCAGAGGAAATTTCAAGAGGGATGCAACTTTTTTGCAGTTCGTCACGCAAGTACGCAGTTTCAAAATTTCATTTAACCAGGGCTAATTCCGGTTTAAAAACAACAAAGAGGACTCCATCTGTCTTTTGAGGTTACATTTGGGGAGTATACAAACCGACAGGCCGGTGTCCATGCCAAAGAACGTGTCTGCCATTCCTGAATTTCACGTCATGCTCCTGCCATGATAAACAATCAACCACGGGTACATTCGTTTCGCTGCTCCAAAGTGCTCCCTGGAGTAGAGCAGTAACTGTAAATTGCGGAACAGATGTTTCGGCAGCGGGGCAGCCAGTCTATAGGTTCAAGTCTTGGGAAAACACTATTCAGTCCAAGTGCAGACCATGTGGACCAACTGGATAACAGGTCCATAGTGATTTTGCAATAAATTATCAGATAAATTAATTGATTAAGGAAAAAGACAACTTTTTTTTTCAATAAATACGGTAGACTGCTGTGTCCTGGTCTGTAGACTGTATCCAAAGAGAATTATTAATTGGGACATGCATACATTTATTAAACTATATATTTATTAAACTATATAGGCCTATAATGGAATGATTTGTCAGCATCCTGGTCTTCTTCTTCTTCCTCTTGGAGGTTCCTCCTCTTGCTTTCAGGAGCACCCTTGCATGTCAAGGTTTGTTTAGCACATGATAACAGTTACTGCTTGAAGTTACTTCAAGGTTACTGTTCAATTAAGTATTAATAAAAGTGAACTGAGCCATACTTAGCTGGTCTTAATTTTAGGCTGCATTCAGGCCTGCACTTTATTCTGGTCTGCCTTTGGTCTGCATTTGGTCTGCACTCTGGTCTGCTAGTCTTCTGGTCCACACTTTATCCTACACTTTATTCTACACTTTATTCTACAGTTTATTCTGCAATTTATTCTGCAATTTATACTGCACTTTAAATAATTATTCTACACTTTATTCTACACTTTAAATAATTATTCTACACTTTCTTCTACACTTTATTCTACACTTTATTCTGCACTTTATTCTACACTTTATTCTGCACTTTATTCTGCACTTTATTCTGCACTTTATTCTGCACTTTATTCTGCACTCTGGTCTGTACTCTGGTCTACATAGACCCCAAAGTCAGTCAGATTTGAAACCCTGACTTGCTTGAAAGAAGTTCAACTGACTAGACGACTCAGCTACTCTCAGACAGACTTCACTAGACTTTCACTAACGTCAGCTGACTTAATGCAAGTTCCCTTCTCTGAAACAATCTTCAACAATACATTATAACTTCGGAAATTTCAGAATTTTTTCACTCAGAAATCATGTAGGTTGCAAATGCGTCCATTTTTGTTGAGTTTTATATTGCAGAGACTTTAAAAAAGTCCTTAAATAGTGTGGAATGTATCTTGTGCTCTTTATGCTGTCTAGAATGGTACCTAAACCATTTCTGTGAGTTGAAAATAGTTATGCAACAATAACTTGACTTTAGCTGACTCAACTCTGACTTGACTGGACTGAACAATAACTTGCTGCTTGGAAAGCTGAGGCTCTGGATGGGGGAATATGGGGGACAGGGACATTGGCATATTTAGGGGGGCCCTCAGGCCAAAAATTAACATGGAATAGATGAGAAAAGTCGCGGAGCGCCCCGTATTGACCCCATGTAATGCCCCCCAGGCCATTTCTAGATACGCCCCTGGACAGGGAACTCAAAAGTAAAATGATCAAGTCTTCATCAAGAGCTATCAAGGGACAGGAAATTCAAAAGTAAAATGACCAAGGGACAGGGGGACATAAAACTCAATTCAGCGCTGAGGGACAGGGAATTCAAAAGCATCATTAGTAAACTTGAAAAGAGACAGGGAATTCAAAAGTAAAATGGCCAAGGGACAGGGGGACACAAAACCCCATTCAGAGCCTCAAAGCTAACTATTATGACTTCACTAGTCGACTTTATGTAGTCGACTTCGGGGTCTATAGCTCCGCACTCTGGTCTGCACATGTATACATGCAGGGGTGCCGGAACAGGGGGGGGGGTAGCCTGGGCAGGGGGGACAATTGCCCCTCCCGCCCTTGTCCAAGGGGGGCAGGGGGGCAAGGTGTGCCCTTTTTATCTTAATAATAAAACATTATTATGCCTCATTTTAGTAAATTTAGGCACAAATTAGTAATTTTATATTCAAAATTATAATTGACAAGCTATTTAAATTTTGTCATGCGAAATTGGCGCGAATATGATTTGCCCTTTGCTCGTCTGACCGCCTCTGCCGTCCGCGATCCTTCCGGCACCCCTGTATACATGTAATTAGACCAAGAGCAAAAAAAAGTACATTTGAAGCGCTCAAATTATTAAAATTACCAAATGTATTCGGATTGTACTGCAAAATAGCTCAAAATTGCCTATACTTTATACAAGGGAAGCATAATTTAAATAATTTGAGCTTCAAATGTACTCCTTTTTGTGCTGGGTAGTTTTTAATGAAAATATAAAATACATTTTTACAATATATAATTATAGCTCAAGATTTCTAGCCAATTGAAGCTATGGAATACCAAATATGATTGAAATATCTGTAATGGGAGCTTTCAAAACACTTGTACCGCAACCCAGTTGTGTTATTTCATTCTGAACAGTTCAATCTAGTCTATCCATTTTGAAGATATTGTGAAAAACAAAAAAGTATGTCCGATCAAATTTAATGTCTCTTGAAAAACCACATTTAGCCCAGAGCTAGCCGTCAGTTATGCAGAAAACTGGCTTGCAAATGAGCAGGACTTTCTAAAATGTGGTCTGCCATTTGTGTGGCAGCGGTGGTTGCTTAACTGTGGTCATATTCATCAATTTATTGCTGTCCCGCCGTCCCGAGCACCTTCGTCAAGCATTTACACCAGCCCCGGAGTAGAAACGTCACTTCCGGAGTAGTTGGAGTAGACCCAATCGAATGTACCCCACGACGAACAGACATTTGGTAAAATAGCCTCTAACAATCCCAACCCTAAAAATTCATTTAAGCTTTATACTGGCTTATTTAATTTTTGTGAAAATGTTTTCAAATAAACAAAGAGATTCTGACAGGCTTGTGGCCCCTTGGTAGGATGAAGTGATTTAATTGCAACTTTGCTAAAAGAGGTCCTGTAAAATGCGGATGAGTGTCTAGTGCGGAAAGCAGAAAGCACCTGCCAACCCAGCAGTCTGCATGAGTAGCTTGCTTGCTAACCTATAAGATCTCACACTGAATGGGCATCAGTGTCCTATTTGTCCAGGACACTGACACACTAATAAGGGGGCACCATTAAATGTTTGGCATGGAGTTTTTTAAATTGAAATAAATAATTTTTAGTGCAGTCTTGAAATGAATAATTTCTGGTATAAATTTCTAAACAGCGCATGGATTTAGGAAAAGACTGTACTCAAAATACATAACAGCTGGCCGCAGTTATCATGAAATAATTTCCAGTCGAGGAAAACTCCAAGCCCCCCCCCCCCCCCAAAATGTAATGGCGGCCCCTAAGGAAAATTTGCATTTGAGACACAAGGTATCTGTGATCATCCTCATGCATTGCCTGAGAGACCAGATATCAAGCCCAGGTCAGGATCGAACCTGGGTCTCTGTGTGGCTGCAGCACCCAGCATGATGAAATTAGAATGATGCCAGCAAAGACAAATTTTCTAATATCCGAAAGGACTCCAATGTTTGCATAATGCCTAACATAGTAGTCATTCCAGTTTGCACAACATTAGAATAGCAAGTGCAAAGAACACATCTTAAACGCTAGTCTCTTTTTCCTACGTCGAATATCTTCTTTTTTTTTTGGGAATGAAAAGACCGATTAAAGAAGCTGCCCCTGTCTTAAGTCAGTCCTAACCTTTGGACAACTGTAAGCAAGAAGCTTGTTCATAATAATCAAGAAGTTTGATAACAATAAAGCATAAATGAACCAAAAAAATATATAAATAAAAAAATAAAATATTTAAAAAAATAAATAAATGGACAATTACACAATTAACCATACACCTTATACCTAAATCATGACAAAGTATAGAGGTCCCTGAATAGGAATACTGATCAAAATAATACTTTTTTAAAACAATCAAAATAAGATAAAGATCAAATATTTAGTTTCAAAACTAAAATTTACTTCTGCTGACACAGACAGCAATTTCAAGTTAGGTACATGTAATGGGTTAGTTCGAAATCGTTTATACATGACATGGCACTGAATGGGTAAGGGCAATAGGACATCAAGGACAGACTTTTACAATGTAAATGATGGCAGTTCACAATAAACACACCAAATATTCATAACATTATAGTGGGCTGCTTCTAAAATGTCAAGGCACCTTGCAATATGTACAATTCCTGTATTTTACATGGCACCAATGTATTTACAGTGCATCTGCAACAAAATATAAAACACAAGAAGCGGAAACAGTATATATTGCATCCTCCCATATGCATGTACAAAAACACAATTTTTGTGAAGAATCAATTAGGTAAGAAACTTCAGTCCCCATCGGGCCCATTCATCATCATCATTCCTCTTGCCAGCTTAACTCAGTTGTCAGTACCTGAATAGACACACCTTTTACATTGTACATATTTCACATTTACAAGATTCCCAGTCACATCACCATGATTACTCAAGACTTTACAATTGAATTGACTTAATTATTACCCATCTTGACCACTAACACTTACATTCAAACTTAAAAGTTACATTATTAACTTAAATTTAAATGTTTCATTTTTAACTTATATTCAAAAAAGTTGCATTTTTAACTTACATTCAAAAGCTACATTTTTAAGTCATACATAGATTACATAGATTATTGCTGCCCATTAAATTGCCAGCCCTGAGCAACACAAGGAAAAAGCTCCTCTTATCAGCATTTAAGTCTTTATATTAGTACAGGTAAGTCTCCCTCATGACTTAAGACATGTCAAGTGGAGTCTTATTATTGCCACCAATTAAACAATATTTTAACAAATAACCACAAAATAAAACTCTTGAATATTGTAACTAACAAATAATAAGGTACATTTAGATTACATAACACACAAGCAAATGGTGTCAGCTTTGAAGCAAGCGCCTACAAGCCCTTGTTGGTCTCCCATTTATCTCTGAACTGTTCAGTCGCTTGAGAGATACTCTCACTGCCGGCATTTTCGTCAAATCATTCACTGTCTTTGACTGACCTGAGTCAGTATTACTGTCATTTGTATGGTTGGATGATTTAGGGTTCGGTTCCTTCTTGCAAGACTGTGGTCTGTCACCTTCAGAGGCAACTCCGCTGGTGTTCATTTCTTTGGACGGCACCTTGTTACGCGGCCGGATTCCAACCACCAAAGCAAGAAGATTTCTTCTCGTCCTTGGACTCACTGGAGCATCCGTAGGAATACCAGATGTGTTGAAAGATGTGTTAGAAAAATTCATAGAGGAATTCCCATCTTCATTTTTCGTTGGTGTTGAGAAAGCACTGCTTTGATTAGGCTTTTCTGGTTTCCTCCTGCTGGCCAGATCACGTTTCTCCTTACTGTGAGTCTTTGAATTTGATTCAGCAAAACATTTGGGTACATCCTTACTGGCATTCTTGGTGTGTCTCCTTGACACTCTAGTGGGTCTTGCGGTGGCTTTGCCTTTTACAACTGGCTTTGTCTTCGCCTTACTCATCAAGGTGTACTTCTTTCTCCAGTGAGGCAATTTGCTCTCAGCGGCTGCTGCATAGTTGAACTTGAAAGACTTTTTGGTCCGTGGCGGGTTTTTGAAAATGGACTTTGGCTTTACAGTGGGTTGATGACCCAAATTAGGGTCATCCAAATCATCTAACCAATCCTTTTGGATACTCAAATTGCCCTTGTCAGATGTACTAGGGGCCCTTTCAACCGGACATCTTGCTGGCTTCTCACAGTCACTGTTCAATCTTCTGATCTTACTTGGCTTGGTTTTTGAAGGACTGCTGAAGTTAAAACTGATGTCATCATCAACTTTAACATCGTTTAGAGTGTCATCACTCATGTTGTACACCGAGGTGTCTTGCCTAGACACAGAAGTAGCAGGACTTTTAAATCCTGCCCTTGGAAGATGCAGGTCTTTTCTTTTTGGTGTACTTTCATCTTCAGTCATCCGTCTGTCACCTTCGCTGTCAACACTTAATCTAAATTGTCTCAGGTATGATTTGGGGGTACTACTCTTATTTTCTTTCAAGCACTCTGACAATTTAGGGGTAGACGGCTTGTAATGATTGCCCTCCTTGGCGAACTTGGTCCTGTCATCCGTAGCAGGGCCAGACCACAGCTCCTCCTCAAACTCAGTGGGTGAAGTGAACAGACTCCGGTGCAATCTGGACCTGGCAGGACTGAGAACACCCGAGGAAGGGCTTAAGAATCTGTTTCTGGCAGGATTCTGATTGTCTATGAGGAACTTCTGCCTGTTATCTTTCAGCCCAGATCCAGTAGCACCTTTGTCTCTTTCCGCCCCAGTGGTTTTCTTGTCATTAACGATATCCATCTGTCGCAGTGGCTTTCTACCTTGCTTGTGCGGATCCCAGATAAGCTTTCCAGTACTTTTTGTCAGTTTTACAGGGCTCAACACAAGTTTCCGGGGACTCTGCTTCTTCCTGGGACTAAGATAAATAAACATTGTCTCAGGGTTGAGTGTCTTTTTAGGGGATTTCAAAACAACTTTAAGTGGACTTTTCTTCGCGCCATTAGTAGCAGCTACTGATTGATTAAGGCTGGCGACACTGCAGTCTTGCTTTTTAGTCAGTTGGTCACAGATGAAGGACTCCAAGTGTTCGTCCCAGTCCCCCTCCGACTGATCTCCTATGCTGCCTATCGACTGAATGACACTTCCGAAATCCAATCCATCTTCCTCATCCTTCTTTTCTGCCTCCACTTTATCTTCTTCCTCTGCATCCTTCTCCAAGTCACCATAATCCCACTCCTTGTCAGACATGGTGTCAACGTCTGCTTCCACCTCCGTGACAGTTTCATAACTCAGTGAATTCTTGCCTGGTTGATGAATTTCACTTTCATCAAATCCCTCGAATGCTCCCTCATCCTCCTCTGTGAGTAATCGCTGCATGCTGTTGTCACTCGCCAATGACATCGACCTCTTCAAGGTCAGCTTTCGTACTTTCCTGTTTTGAGGTTTCTGGCTTGAACCAGCCAAAGGAGTGCTCTGTGTCGGACTGTCACACTTACTAGGAGTTGCCCGAGTTACAACCATACTTTTTTGGGAACTTTTCTTCGGACTGCCGAGAGTAACATCCAAATCAGGAACAGATAACCGCTTTTTGACTTCCACAGGTTTTTCGACCTCTGAATTGTCTTTTCCACAGGAAGCAGCGACTTGTTCGACTAGATTTACAGTGTTATTTTGAGAGTCATTCCGCCTCGCTTTTCGCTTCCTAGGAGTTGTGCGAGAATCGGTGTGTGACTTATCAATGCGTGAATTATCAGCGTGTGCTTCAGTATGAGATTCAGGATGATCTCGCACTGAACCTCTCCTTAGGGAGCGTCTATTATTTTCACGAAAGGACAAAGACCCTCCACTTCTTGAGCTACGAGGGGTTGAGGGTAAACACAGGTTGTGTATTGGAGTTTTCTGTTCAACAACAGGATCTTTCAAGCAATCCTCTTGCAGAGAAACCGATGACTGTCTGGAACTTTTCCTCACTGAAAATTTCGCAGGCGATTTTAGTTTAGCTTTGGGAGTTCTTACAGACTTTGTGGGATTAACCTCCTTCTTCTTTGGGGATTTAGTATCCTTTGGTTGGGATGGTTTTTCATCATGGGTTGACGAGACACCGGGAAGGTTTGTCTGATTAAGTTGTGGTCCATGCTCACACACTTTTTCCTTAGGTTTAAGGGACAACCTTGAACGAGCAGGCCTCTTTGGCGTCCGTGATTCAGAATTACGTCCCCGGGGCGAAAACGTTTCCTCATTGTCAGTTACTCTGCCAGAACGCATCACTCGCTGCCCAGATGGCGTTCTCACAGGACTTGTCAGTTTAGCACAAGCAGGACTTGCTGGTTTCACACTTGTTGCCTTGCTCTCTTCAACTCCAGAATTCTGTCTGGTGACTTTCCTGCAATAAAAATATGGAAAATCATAACAAAATGGATCATTGTGTATCTGTATCGATAAAGCACTGTTTTTGAGCAATGTGGTTTGAACTTAGGCTATCCAGTCTTTTTTTTGACACACAGATTTCCCTTTTTACTTCCCTAACGGGAATTTCTAGTGTACATACAATAAAGTAGTTATTAAGGAACTAATGGAAATTTCTCGTGTCAATATAATAGCGTGTAAGAACAACTTATTCTCCATAATATACGAGTAATCATTATTTTCATAAGGCAGAAAATTTTCCTTACTTTGGGGACTTGATGCTTGCATGACTCCTCACCAATTCTTCAATCACTTGGGCCATGGTCAAGCAGTCTTGAATAGCAGCATCTAATCTCTTGTAATTTTTGGTATTCTTGACATACTTCCGATGCTGGTCAAGCAACACATGCTGCAAAAAGACAATGAACAGCTCAGTTTCATTTCAACATTTCAGATTTTGACTACAACAGTAAAAGAATTAAGACATTTTAGTTCTGTCAAAAGAGGCCTTAAGTCGAAAGTCCTTCAAAAGATTTATTTATACATCTGCTATGCATGAAATTGTTTTCACCTTGTCAATATCATCATATCGGAGGTTGCACATCTCGCAATAACCAGTCTGTTTTTCCACTTGTCCTTTTGAGCGGCGTCGAAGTTCCCCGGCTGTCACCAACTGAGGTTGAGCGCCTGACTTTCTCTTCTCTAGCCTGCAAAAGCAGATCAGTAAGAATTTTTAGATATACCTACATGTTCATCTGCATACAGAATAGCGAGGCACTTTCTTTGGATAATAAAACTTGTCTTTGATAATGGGTTTGTGGAATATGTTATTTTTGATAAACCACGCATCGAACGTTTAAACAAGATGCAAGAATTACAACTTTAGAGTGTATTTGTTGTGGAATTCGCATACCTCACAATAAGCTGAATCAGTGTTTTCCAGTTGTCAAACAGAGTAGTGTGTTAAGCTAGATCAGCCTTGGTCCATTCAGACTGGCACCAACAATTACATGAACAGTGATGAAGACTTACCTTCCAGTATTGGTGCTGTCCACTGCTTTGCTGTCTCTCTCTGACGTCAGTAACAGAGGCGGTTGATCTTTCACAAAAATGTCTCTTTCTTCCACTTCTGCTGGTTCCTCCAGTTCTTTCTTTGTGTTATTCCTACCTCGTTTTTCCCAAGCCTCGAAAGGGCACCTGTATGATCCACGGTTGAAATGAAGTTCCGGAAGTTGGGCAAGGGCTTCATATACTGGTCGATGTGTCTCACTTAAAGCCTCAAATTTCAGATAAGGCGCCTTCAATCGCTTGACTTTAACCCCCTGCGACTTTTTCTGCAATATCGAAATTTTAGATTTTGAAATTACTACTCATTGGCTCACATTTATGTACGCAGAAAATAGCAAGTTATAGCAAATTTAAAATAGAAAGTATTGGTCCAATGACCCAAACACACACCTCAGCAGCACCAAGTTTCACCCACTCTCTGTATCGCTTAATTTCACTATCAACCCATTTCCTTGCACCTGAAAGATGACAGAGAAAAAAGTTGAAAATCAGTTAGCCAGTGACATTCCAGATTGACTATCTGCTAGAGCTATGTCATAATTATGACTATCAAGAATGACAGCTGTATTAAAAGGTTGTAATCAATAGAACAGGATCGCTACTCACCCTCAATATGAACAATGCGTATGCCCCATCTCTTTGCATTATCAACCACATTCGATGATCCATAAGTCTGCAAAAAAACAAGTCAATCATTAGAATTCCTAATATCCATATGAATAATCCTGAAGCATCATAATAGTTTGAATTTGTATTAAAGTTATTTGGCGAGCTAAACCGAACTGCCTCTTCACAGTCCCAAGGCCAATGGGACCAACAAAAAGAACAGAAGACTACTTGCAGACTAGTACCAAAGGCAGTAATTTTCTATAATTTAAACATTTACCTTTGTCAGATTCGCAGCCTGTGCAATTGCCTTCCCTCTTGTTATCTGAAAAGGAAAGAATACACATGGTATAGGCACCTCAAGAAGGTATGATGCTGTTTTTTTAATTTTAAGTTTTATAACATTGCAAGGATCCAAGAAAGGTACAACAACCCAAGGCTTGCAAAATTTAAGATTGCACACACACACACAATTTATGTCAATAGCATTCTGCAAGCAGGTCTACCAAAAATGAGATCACAATATTGTCCAATACACAAACACAATCCACAAACTTTCAAAATGCTGGACTGACCATGCCAAAACTTTTTTGGCTACTATTAGTGTATTGGACAATGATTGATCATTAAATAAATTCAATTATGAGAGTACCAAAGTGATTTAACGTTTGTTCACTGACACAGAATGCATTTTGAATTTTCAACAATCAGAATTGAAATGGTAGGAGAGCCTTGGACTGCTCTCCCATCTGAGTAATCTCCACACTTGCTTTATTTATTGCCAATTTGCCAAAGTATGCACCAATTGAAAAACATCATATGTCAATTCTAATGTACATTTGCAAAATGACAAATAAATTTTCTATTACTTGGAATTGGATTTCCCATGCATATTAAGGAGTTGAAGAATAACTCAACCCAACTTCGACCAGAATTTCATTGCAACATTCAATAAGTTCACTCACTGGTTTGGTTGCCTGACTAGAGTTGGGAGATGGGGCCTGAGGAGAGTCAATCCCTGCTTGACCCAGGTTGAAAGGGCTGGGGGCGTAGTCTAGCCTTTCATGGTCCCCTTCACTTTTCTTGCACTTCTTGTAGTCTTCAGCCTTCCCTTGATTGGTTATTAACCAGTCAACTTCTTTACTGAAACACTTTTCGATGACCTGCAACATTCCCAAACAATAACCAATCAGTTATCATGAAGTATGACACAACTTATGATGGTAGCAGCGTTTTAGTCAAAGATACTTTTTCTGACCAGAGAAATTGCAGAGGTCTAAAATAGATCTGTACATTATAATTAAATGTATGCCAATGGAATTTCAAAAGAAAAATTAATGTTAAAATCAAATAAAATTTCTGCATGATGTTAAAGATCCATGGATGAGCATTTTGCACATTTTTATCCTAACCTTACCAAGACAGTGCCAGAGGCAAGATTCTTTTTTAGCAAAAAATATAACAGGTTCACTTACAGCTCCAAGATGTTTCAGATTGTTTTCCAAAGCAGCCAGCCCCTTGTGTCCCTTCAAATCGAGGAACAATTTCTTGCCCTGCAATGAACTGGGCTTTCCACGAGGAATCCCAGCACTTTGCAAATCACAGCGCTTAGATCTGAGGCCAATTCCATCTGCAATTACATGCATGATTTACTTCAACTTCCATCTCTTTACATATCAAACGGGTCCCGTTTTAAATAAGTGGGTACATTAATTTTACAATCAATTGAATTTTTTTAATGTGCATAATCTTAACAATCGAAAGACTATGTTTAAATTAATTAAGACCTTACCTTTCTGGTTAGGAGGCTTTCGTTCTTTCATTTTGATGGATCACAAAAATAGATGACTGCTAGCTCTTCGGAAACATTCCTAGATACGACTCCATCCTGAAATTTGGAAAACATGTTTACTCTCAATACGCAGTTGAACTGTTTCAGCTAATCATCTCATAAATCACGCTCTTAAACATGATGGCTACAAGCTAATCACAATGAAACATAGACCAATTCAACTGTTTCAACACACAGCAGTGTCTTTTGTCTTGCTCCTGCCAGAATACAGCTCTGCAATGGCATTGGTCAGTTTACAATTTTTCAATTAATTTTCATTATTAATTTTTGCACAGTTGGTAGATTTACGGAGACCCGAAATTGCAGCAATTGTTTGTGTCATAAAGGAGAATTATGTCAGTGTGTTTGAACTGTTGTAGGCTACTCGCTGTCACTTGCATCAAGCAAACTGTAAATTGGTAAATCACCAACACTGCTGCCTGAACAATAGACTGAATAGTAGAAATGTCACTCTCATTCAATGTCAATCAACATTTGACACCTAAACAAAAGTTAACTTAGGCCTAGTTAAGGCAAAACTAAAATAAAGTAAAAGTTTAACTCCCTAAAACTTCAGAATTGACAGAAAGTTTAGACTTTAGCAACCTGCAGCACCTTGTCTTGGGTGTTAAACCTTTAGGTGTCCTAAACTCAAATTAGCATACCAAAAAGATTAAATTGCATCAGGAAATTGAGTATCCAAATTGCCAAAAAGTGACACGTTCAAGAGACGTGCCCTTTACCCTTCCCAAGGGACCAACATGATTAAAGGTCAATGACCATCAATCCACAAAACAACATGTCCCCTCGGCTGTCAGGCCAAACTTCAAACACAGTTCCTGCACTTCTTGCAGTTCTCAGACAACTCAAAATGCATTCAAAAGGACCCAGCGTACTTACATGACATTATTTTCCACTTATGTCTTCTCAGTGTCACTCTAACGTTTCTTAAACTACATTTTATTGAAGATTTGAGGGTCAATTTCAGCTGTTTTCGTCTTTTGCCGCCAAAACACAAATAGCCTCTAACCAGCAACAAACAAAAAATTGAAAAGAATCGGCAGGGGGCAGCATGTTGCAAATGCAGACACTCCACCTGCAGGTGATAGTAGTTTTGTCTTTTACCCCTTTCTGTGTTTATTTAATAGCTTCAATGAATATAAATTCTGATTGATAGGGCTAATGAATGGCATACAGCTCTTGAGGATGGGGCAGACACTCTTTTTCGATTTCAACAAAATCTTGGAAGTGTCATAAATAAACAATTTAAAAGGGGGTTAAAGACATAGAAATACATAGAATGGACATGAGGCTGTATGAAGCCACCTCAAGATGTTAAGAAATGTTAAGAAATAAGCTGAACGCAGGTCGTTGACCTCTATGTTCAGATCACTGCTGTTGAAAAGTTAAATAGTACGTGCGCAGGTGGACGGAAAAATGTCAAATAGTGTTTGTGGACGGAAGAAGAGTCAATATAAATTATATACACTATATACAGTTTGTACAGTATGTACAGTACAGTGGGACGGCCGTGGCTGCTCATACTGCCTCAGCTCGCCGGTTCTGGACGGATTTGGTATCTTAGTACAAGTATTTGTTGGTCGATCCAGCTGAGAGAGAAAAAATTAACATATACTGGCCTTTAGTAGTCCGGATGGTAAAACTGTTTGGTAACTTCGACTTAAGTGGCCATGGCTGCTCATACTGCCTCGGCTCACTGGAGGTCTGGACGATAGACTAGAGCGGTGGCAAAAAATTTTCTGATTAAATCTCCTGTGCTTTAAGTATGGGTAACACCAATGAATGGAGATAAAAACATAGATGAGCACAATTTAATCCGTTAGAGCTATATTTTTGAGCATAATATGGTTAATCCGTTGGTTTGGGTAATGTCAAAGAGCCCCTTGAATGATAATAATCCAGATCTTTGGAGAGGGGAAATTATTATGTAAGATAATATTCTGAATGGAAAAGCTTAAATGATCCCTTGACACTTGATATATATTACATATACATAATCCAATTTGCACCTGGTTTGCCATGGCTGCTCATACTGCCTCGGCACCTGGGGATATCCGCAAGTTAAGGAAAAAACATATATCCTAGCTTCAAGTCCTGGACTACCGGATTCCATGGCGACGATCGAGATGGGAGGGGGGGAGAGACATTGGCTGCTCATACTGCCATCGTCTCTTAGCTCCTTACTTAGTCGATGAGTGGGTCAAATTTCATGGGGTGGTCCTTCCAGTGTCTGTCTAGTTGGTTCTTGAAGCTGTTTAGGCTTGGGGCTGAGACAACTTTCTCCGGTAGGCAATTCCAAGGAGCTACCGACCGGTTCCTAAAGCTGTGTTTCCTAATGTCCAGTCTTGCTCGTTCTTGGAAGAGTTTGAGTGAGTGGCCTCTGGAGATTCTGGTGGCTCTGGTTAATTTTGGTGTAACTGCTGGATCATAAAGCCCGCTCATGATTTTATATAACTCTATCATGTCTCCTCTCAGCCTGCGGAACCTTAGAGTTGGGAGGTTTAGTTTCCGGAGACGCTCTGGGTACGGTAGCTCCTTGAAGTTGTTGACTTGTCTTGTAGCATGCCTTTGGACATTTTCCAGTCTTTTGATGTCGCCAATGAGATAAGGACTCCAGACAGTCTGCCCATATTCTAGAGTTGAACGTACAAGGGTCTTGTAAGATGAGGTCACCAAATCTGCCATATTGGAACTGCCCTGAGACATGACATAACAATAGACTAATTATGATGTGACGTCATGCCATTGTTATAAGTGACATCACTGTTATTGATGACGTCATGGTACCATTGTGTCAGGATACAGGGCAGTTCCAAGATGGTGGATTTGGTTGCTTCATCTGCCAGAGCCTCATGTCCGTTCTATGTATTTCTATGGTTAAAGAGCCTTAGGGGCCGACCAGATGGATTAGCAGTCAAAACGCCTACTGTGATTTCAGACAATGCAAGAACGGCAACACAAAAACGCCTACTAATAGATGTCAAAAACGGCTACAAGTCTATACCAAAACGGCTATACCACTTTACAAAAACGCCTACTGTTTATATAAGAACAATATCAATTTTTTGTGAGATTTGTAAAAATGTTCACGTCAAGTGACAAAAATTAAGCAGTTCATTAGAAGGTGTGAATGAAAAGCTATTACATCTTTGAAGGGCTAAATAGCAATTATCTTTGAAGGGGTAAATAGCAATTATCATTTTGTGTTACTATGTGACATTATGACAATTAGCAGTTTGATCAAATATTGACATAAATTTTGACTTTGAACCCCTGCAGTATTGCAATTATAATTCTGTAGAACTTTACAAAGAAACTTTTTCAGAGGTGAAATGATGAAAAACACCTGATTTTGTAATAGCCGTTTTTGTAGAGTGCAATTGCCGTTTTTGTAATGGCCAATAGCCGTTTTGACACTGTCATGCAAAAGGAAAATGAGCTGTAGGCGTTTTTGACAATGCTAAAAAAACTGTAGGCGTTATTGTCTGTTGCCGTTTTTGTTAGTAGGCGTTTTGACTGATCACCGACCAGATTATCTTTGGGGGGGGGCTATGGATATTTGGTGAAAAAAAAAGATTGTTTCCCGCTTGACTCTGAAAAAAAAAGTTTGTTCAGCACATGGAAATAAAAAAAAAGTTTGTTTCTACCTGTAGCTAGGGCTGATAAAAAAGTTTGTCGCGAGTGAGCATACGAAAAAATTGTTCGTCGACGCGTCGCGAACGAAAAAAAAAGTTCGTCCCGGGGGTAAAGTCCATAGCCCCCCCCCAACTATCATCTGGTTGGCCCCTTAAAGCTATTGACCGACTTGTGACCGACTTATGCTCAGACAGGATGAATTGTTTTACAACTACGGCCTCATTCACACCTCTTTCTAACCTAAAGAATGGCTATTTGAGGAAGCAAACTACACTGGTCCACTTGTTTGGCAATTTATAGAGATAGATAGATAGATAGATAGATATTTTTTATTTGAGTCTCACGTCATCATACATTAACAACACATACATATAAAAACAAATACATTGATGACCCATTCTACAAGAATTATGAGAGACTAGATTGACCATTAAAACATAAATTAAAAACAGAGTGACTAGTTATATTAAAAGCAGATTAAAAACAGATTAAAAACGATTGACTAGTTAACATGATAAAAATGTGTACACACTGTACAGACACCAGGCTAAAAATCAATTAGTAGAGTACACTTCCTTTGATCTCAACCTTAAAATTTCAAGGCAGGCTCTTGAGACGGTGTCGGCTAATTCTTGTTGACTCATAAGGAATACAAATTTTTGCTCATCACTTAGAGAATTGAAATCTGAATAAATTCTAACTGCAGCAACAAATAGCTGACTTCTAACCTCCTGGTATTTATTACAACGTATTAGGCAATGTTCCTCATCTTCTACCTCTCCATTGTTACAGATTTTACATATTCGCTCATCTAGTGCCTCTCCGACGAAACGACCCGTTTCAATTCGGATTGGTGCAACCGCACACCTAAACTTGGCAAATGCTTGCCTCTGCTTCCTGTTAACAATCAAAACATATGCTTCAGTTGAGAATTCTCTTTTAAATTTCCTATAGGTACGGAGTTTATTCCGACCACTTCCATTTACAGCATTAACTCTATTTAATTTATCTAACCACAGCCTCTCATAATACATAGACAAATTAATTTTAACTGACCTTTTAACATTATGATATTTTATCCTATTCTCGATGTTACATAATTCATACAGATCTACCCGTGTAAGGAACCTTTTCACATAGTAATAGCTTGTCTTCTTTCTATTACACATATCAACAGACCACCGGAATACACTTTTGTTAATTCTGTCTTCCTCCATACAAAGAAATCTACACCACTGTCTTATAACACATAACCATTGTCTATACTCTGGACTATTCCATCCCATATCTCCTTCCATAGCTGCTATTGGAGTTCTTTTACCAACACCTAAGAAGAACCTCATTGCCCTATTCTGCACTGCAGCTATACAGCTGTAACTTTTAACTCCCCATACTGAGGCTCCATAGTCAATAATGGGTTGTACCAATGAATCATATAGCTTCGAGTACACATGATATGGTAGGCCACCTAAGGCTTTACCCTTGGCTATAACAACACCCAGAGCCCTATGGGCAGCTAAGGCTACTTTTTTTGCAGTGATTTTGTAGTCTAGAAACTCAGTCATTACAAGACCTAAGTATTTGTAAAAAATAAAAATAATTCTCCCACAATATATATATACATATTTTAATAAAGTAAGTGTAGTATAGTCGCAGTTTTACTTTTAATTTGAAGTTTATAAACTTTATATAGTGTACTTTTAGTAAATGTAAGCTGCATATATGCCTATATATATATACATATACTGCAAGATTGTTGGGTCATTTGAAAGAGGTGTGAAAAGGGGTAAATGCATTTATTACTCTGCCCTTGGTCCATTTTTCTAGGGCAATGCCAAATGAAGTAGGGCAATAGCCTCAGGGCTCTTTAACTTCGTTTAAATTGCTTTATTGCCTTCTTTCTTGAACATCTCAGGTTTTGTTGAAATCGAAAAAGTGTGTCTGCCCCATCCTCAAGAGCTGTATTTATTCAGGATGTCATTAAAATTTAAGATCAATCATTTAATGCTGCATACATGCATCACAGCTATCACTTTTTTGTCTCAACAAACCATATATATTATATGCCAAACTAGATATAATAGTTGCCAAGCAGACTTTTGAAGCTTTTTGATATAGAAAATAAAATTTAATAATTGATTGTGCTATATATAGCTATACATGTTTTTGCAGAAGCAAATTATGAGTCTAACTTGGAGGCACTACGTATATAAATGCATGCCAGTCGGATGTGCTGTCAACTAGGCGAATGCCAACTAGGCGACACCTTGCCCGTGGCACTACTCAAATCAGATCAAATCAATTTTATTTAGGCTCAGTTTTAGAAAGAAACATTAGCGAAAGCTATTTTCACCGAGTTCAAGTGATTATATAACAAGTGTGAAATATACTACTAATACCCACAAGGCAATCATGCCAGTTTGTTCGTGTGCACGTAGATGCCAACTGAATAACATGACACTGATTTTACAATAATTACATTATAAGAGAAAAAAAATACAAAATGCAAATTCAGTAGTCATATTTTATTATCAAATCCATTGTCATTATAATTACAGAGAATGATATGTACAAATAAATATTCAATTAGTCAAAATAGGCACCACACAGTGGCACAAATTACACATGTCAATTTCAACCTTTCGTCAGTTGAACGTATTTCACAGAGAGAGTTATCTGCAGGCATATCACATTTTGTGGAAAGAGACAAAACATTCTCACTAACTAGTCAGACACAACAAAATCTACAAATAAATTAACATAAAGCACAATTTGCATTTCTTGTTTAAGTATTGCCTCCTTGCTAAGTAGGATTTATTACATCTTCTCTAAATATTTTAAACAACATAATATAAAACTAATAAATTTCAAACCATGTAATGTTAAAATATAATCGATAATTTGACAATATTTGGCTTTGAAATATATACTGGTAGATATTACTACATGTATTCAGAAAGCAGGCCTATTTATCTTAACAATTCAAAA
Source organism: Platynereis dumerilii (assembly GCA_026936325.1). NCBI lineage: Eukaryota > Metazoa > Annelida > Polychaeta > Phyllodocida > Nereididae > Platynereis > Platynereis dumerilii. The sequence continues at coordinate 189,933,852 of JAPTHN010000001.1, read as the reverse complement.
TTAAGTAAAGGCCTAATTAATTTACTTTCTAAAGAAATTTCAAACAGGCTTATATTAATAGAGCTCAACAAATTCTCTAATTGCACATTATGGTTGGCCCATAATCAAATTATAATCGTTTAATTTCCTATTGTTGCCAATTAATTATAATAACCAATGCATCCTGAAAACATACATCCTTTTTTAAAAATTCAACAATGCTTCTATGTACTGAAACTGAAATTATATTTTTCAAATCATATTGTAGAAGAAAGTAGTTGAAGTCGCCCTCAAGCACATTTAGGTGTATCTTGCATACCACACTACCTTATCACAAGTACCTTCATGGAAAGAAAGAAAGAGGCATAACCTATGAGATTGAGCAAAATAATTAGGATCAATACAAATGCACAAGAGAAATGCACAAATCAGTACACTAATTGTATTGAAAAATAAATACACAACAAATCACTCAGTTAATGTCCATACATTGAACTGGAAGTTATCAAGCACCGGGCTATTTAATACATTTGGAGTAGTAGTTTCAGTACCTCACATGAACTGCACATTGCCACATGTCAGCATCGGTTAACCGTTAACTTAATATGACATGAAAGCAGTTTAATGTATAAGTCACACTCATGGTCAGGCAGTTAACAAGTAGACATGTTAGTGTAACAATTAAAGCAACAAATAATTCCTTCATGAAAACAACGACTAGACCTGTTTGTCACAAAATAAAGAATTGTAATACCCAAATTTATTGGTACACAGTCTGTGTAAAATAAATGCACAAGTTTCTGAGTTTAAAAATATCACCATAAACAAAACATTGCAAGTCGGAATCACAAATTCCGATTATACATGCTCAAGTGTTAACACTTAATTATATCATACTGAAATGTGGATAAACCTGAACAAGTCATTTTCAACTTAGGCCATGCCTTTTTGTGATGAATGTGTCAACAAAAGCTAATACAATGTAAATACCAATAACTGATGCAGCATCGATGCCGCATTGCGACAAAAGCCTCTGTAAGCGACTATTATTTCCTGAAATAATTTGGATACTGGATCATAATTTCTTTATCTAAAATGTGAATGCTGAGGTCATGCTGTGTCCATCCTCTCATGCTCTGACTGGCGTCTCCGAGTCCCCACTCTCCTAGTAAGTGCAACAAAATTAATTTTTACTTCAAGGTTGCCAGTTTTAAGTCTTCAATTTTCTATTACTTTGTGAGGTTTTGAATAAATTAAGTTATTTCTAATAGTTATTTTTAATTTAGTTGTTTTCATTTCTACGTATTTGGCATACTGGGTAAGTCAAATAGTAGTGGTAGAATTATGTTTCAATTTGTTTATGCCAAAAATTGAACATAAAGTCACTTGTGATAAAATTTCACGGCGCTTAATTTGTTTTAAATTAACCATCACAAATAAAAGTTTAATCCTTAAATAACTATCCTTCACCACTAATTGTTAGACGGCTAGTATTGGCTAGTCATTCGCTACCCAGCAAGTCGTAAAGATTCTCTTATTGGCCATAGCATCAAATGGATGGCATCAGCACAATTTTGAAGACTGCAGAATTGATTGAGGATTTGTTAGTTAGCAGAAGCATTAAACTTGGAGATATAACTAGCACTTAATTGCAGCAGAAATAAGAACTCAATTTTCAAGTTAAAGATTATCAAAATGTTACCATTAATGGGTTGAAGTTAACGCCAGGTTTGGACAGGAGTTCAAAGCACTACCACCATACAATTCACATAGTTCACCAATTAAATTACATCAGACATTCAGTCTTAGAAAATTCCAATTACCAATATTGAAAACAAAAGTAACAACACCACTTAGCAAGTACATGTGCATCAATTATGACAAACCTTAAGGTATAAAGTATTCAAGCTCGTACGGTTAAGAATACTGATTGTATTTGGGAATGATTACGAAACCCATCCATTTACACGGTAAGTTCCCAGTCCTTTTCTTGCTTAGTTTCTTACAATTTTGTAATAATTACACCAACTTAAATCAACCAACAACCACTTGGTCTTTCAAGATCAAAATGACAACAACTTATGTGACTTATGTGACTGAACAAGCATTGAAGGCAAGAGAAGCAAAAGCCGGTGTATTGGCCAAACATGCGATTGATTAGCTCCACCAGGGTGTAGAAAGGAAGCAGAAGGCAGCATTCATGTAACGTTCATTAATTGGACCTACTTAAGGCAAGGCTCCATGCCCACTGCCACCCCGTGTCCACTCCGCCCACATGACATGACTGTCGCTCGGTTCCATTCGTTCGAGTCAGGTTCGTAACACTCCACTGTCGCCAAGAAGTTGTTGCCATCGTAACCACCTGCAAAGAAAAACACAGTGAACTTGTAAACATACAGCTGGTCCAATAAAACAATATAACATATTCTATTAGGCATCAAAACTTAATTTATTTATTTTGGGCAATCATCAGACTGATATTGTTTTGGGCAATCATCAGAGTGATAAGTCCAAAATTACGCCACATCTGCTTAACACAAAAATATATTTTAAAGAAGATTGTTGTGCAATCCACTGTATTAAATGCAACTTAAAACCAAATTACAAATATATGAAATTTACTTTTTCCATTAATTTAGCAAATTTTCATGCTCAAGTAGCCATTTTTTAAATATTAATGCTTTCATCGAAGACATACCTAAAGCATAGAGTTTATTTGCCACCACAGCCAAACTGAGCGCACTCCGCGGACTTCCCATTGCTGATAAAATTTGCCACTGGTTCGTTTCTACGTCGTATCGTTCAACTGATGATAATTGTTCTTGTCCATCATAGCCTCCCACAACATACACAAACTGATCCATTGAGGCAACCCCTGCAAATGACAAACAAAACAATTTATAGAGATATTAAGAGCATCCACAACACATATTCTTGCAAAATCTTTAAGATTAAATAATTTACAGAAGAGTTTGGGTACTGGGCAGAATAGTTAGTGATCTCTGCAACATTGAGTAAGTAGGCCTACTGAGATAATTTTCTTCTTTAACAGGTTTATCATGTTTATGAATTCTTAATTTTAAATACAGAAGATATATCTTAAGCAAGCTACAACGTTCAATGCTAAACACAGGCTAAAATGTTCACTTATTAACTTGACTAATATCCAAGAAAGACGAATGTAGTGACTTTCCACAAATGGTAGAAAGGGCTTCAAAAAATTAAGAGAAAAGACCATAAAACATATCCAAGAATCATTTTTAAATGAACTGACCTGCCCCACTTCTGCTGCGGTTCATATGGGCCACAAACCTCCACTCGTCTGTTTCTGGAGTGTAGCACTCTACGCACCGTAAACGATTCGCCCCGTCAAAACCACCAACGGCATAAAGAAGTCTATTAACTACTGCTACCCCAACGCCTATCCGTCTCGCTGACATACAACTTAAGTCTCGCCATTCGTCCGTCGTAGGGTCATATCTGAAATGCAATTTCATCAATTGTTAGCATGGTGAGGCATATTTACTTCATAACAGTATCTTCATATTCAACAATAGGCATTTATTTTATACAATTTGAACTTTTCAATTTGCCGTAATAGCTGCTAAATGGACTAGCTTTTCTAGTATTCTGAACATCAGTGTACTTTTATCACAAGCTTTTGTTGTTGTATGTCCGGAAGGCTGCCATTATATTAGCATATATAGTTATAGTCTTTACTCAGGTTCTCTATGCTGTTACATACATACAAATTTCAAGGTAACCTAGATCCATATTGATGAGGCGTTCTCGCTAATCATATTAGCCAAATGTCAGGGATATCAAAATTTCAATACACAATTTTCTTCTACAATATATGACATATGATCAAGGCTCCGATGTCCAGGTATGGCCGTTACGTCATGGAGAGTTTGGTATCCGGCTTTTAAACTACCTTCAATGTCATTGAAATCATAAGTGGAGGTAGACAGTACCATCTGCCATTTATATGTAATATTGCAAGATAATTGCTTTATTATCTTGGGAGATATTTCATTTTTTTATTTTCTAAAATTTGTGGACGTAACATGGACAGCACACTGAAATTTTGAAAAATCAGACAGCAAATAGCATCTGTTTACCACATTAAAGTACAAATGTACTTATCCTTCAAAAATAAACAATGACTTTCAATCTCTTGTGAAACCCAGTGAATTTTGAGGAATAAAATGGTAATAATGTTCCATGACATAACAGGACACCATTTTAAAGTTTAAAGTCATGTTATAGAGGTTAGAACCTGACAGAGGACAACAAAATGTTTAATTTTTATAAATTAATTTAACAAAAGCAAAAATTGACGCCAGTATTGCATTGCTGTGAAGGATTTTGAACTGAATATTCACAAAATAAAAAATGTATGATGTAACATTGGACACCAATGTTCCACAGGTGATACAATCTCTCACCTGGCAATAACATATTTCATGCATTTTGTATAAATTACCGCCAATAATCTGTGAGACTATTATCTATGCCTCAAAATTTCATTTTCTTGCATTTTCATAAATTTTTAACCGAAGAAATATCTGCTAAAACACAGGGCTAATTTTAATTTTTTAATGATTTGCAAAAATTAGCACACTTTTTGCTTTTCTGTGACAGTAAATGAAAATTTATCAAATATCCATTAAAGGCTGCATTCCTGCAGTGCAGTCCAACAATATTAGACATCTATTTCTGTAGGGAAATTGATATTTCATGTGTTTAACCCCCCACAGACGATAGTTTATGTAGATACAAGAGAAGTGGAGTTTGACTTGAGGTTCATGGATTGCTTTGTGGATTTCGTCCAATAAAAATTAAATTTCCTATCCTGTGTATCCTTATTTTACCTGTCAGGTACAAATGATGCGCTCAAAATAAATAGTTTGACCAAAAGCAATCAGGATTTCAAATTGGTGTCTCTGTTACATCCCAGTCTTGTAAAAGTTATGTCCTCGGAATTAATAAGATATCTTGTGATTGTCTCGCACAAAAAGTATTTAACATGAATTCATGAATGCTGGACTGTGAAAATGAAGTAAAATAATAGAACAAGCCACATTTTACTCTATTGTAGGGGAATATTGATTTGATTTATGCCCATGATGTAACTTATGACACCTCACATGCTGTCCATGTTACGTCATTGCCAAGATTTGGCTTTTTACACTTACTTATAATGTTAAATGAATATTGTGAACCATCTTGGTATAACTCATGGCTATTTATTGAAATTCAAGTTTGTATAACCTTCCATTCTGAGAAACTAAAAGAATTAAACTTGCTTTTATAGCTTTTTATCATGACGTAACATGGACACAAGATAGGATGAAGTTGAATTTGGTGTCTCTGTTACATCCAGTTGTATTTTCAAAACAAACTGAGAAAAAGAGTTCCAGTTGCAGGTTTTTTAAGCATTCAAATGTTTGAAATGATCCAGATTACAGATTTTGTCAAGATGACTGTCTTCGGTGCAAGTGGCTAACATCTGTACTAAAATATTAAGAGAGTATGACTCGGATGTAACATGGACAGCGTTGGTTACAGAGTGGAGCTGACTTTGGTCTGGATTTTCTCTTTCTAGGAATGGTATGCATTAAAGAAATGTGGCCGAACCCTTTGAAAAATTAGTTGTGAGTCTGCTACAGATCATTTCAACGACATCTCTGCTACTGTTAATTCAATATTATCAACTTTCTGTCAGCATGTCACAGCAGATTGTGGATGTAACGAAGACCAGCCTCACTATGGCACACCAGATCCCCCTCTTATGCTAATTCAAGTGGTGATGGCACCTGTTTTGGTGTCAGAAATTATGCATAAGAATATGGAGATGTCATGAAATGTCTAAAAATAGAATATCCTTTGGCCAATAACAAAACAGGAGGGAGATTAGGGACGTAACATTTGGACACCATCTGACATAATGATGTTTGATTAAGTATGCTGTGGTGCCATAGGGGCTCCTGTAATATATTAAGCCATTTTCCAAAGCCATTATAGATCAACTCAACATTGACAGAAAGAAAATGAACTAGCTTGGTTAAGTTTAGCTGTCAGGAGCCATGTCATGGATGTAACAAGATGGACACCAAATGTTACATCATGGTACTCACTGAAAATAGGCCTATATCTTACCAAATTTGGTCAAATTACAACTTCTTAAAAAATTGACACAAACTTCTGTTAAATGCCTTCAAATTGTAGTCGAAATTATTGAAATTCAGTCACTAATGTCTAACATATAGTAAAATCATTTTTGTCTCACCAGATGGACACCACAAAAATGTCCAACTTTTTACCACTTTTGCAAGTGCCCTGTCTAAACATTAATTAACAAGAGCAGTTATTGCCTTGGAGTTATCTCCCATAAAGGCATGTATTTCATTTGTAATAAAAGATAAGAGTGGAGACCAGCATATTTCCAGGGAAATCCATTTATTTATATTTTCCCATGATGTAACAGAAATACCTGGACATCGGAGCCTTGATCATATATATATGTTATCCAACATAATGTAAGTGACTTGAACTGGGAGTGCTTGCTTCAAGTTGCTTGATTAAATATTTTAAGAGGACTTGACTACTGATTGCTGAAGTGCATTTTTTAACATCTTTGAGCCCTTACCAAGAATCATTTTGTGACAGAGATATTCATTTGGCAATGCTTAACTTTCTGAGAGAGGTCCTAGTTGGCGCACCAGATTGTTAAGTATATATGAGACGTTCAAAAACTTTTTTCATGCAAGTTGTACCTCAATATCTAAATGGGTCTAGCATCTAATCAGATCAGTCCTAAAATACATAAATCGAGCAAAATATAGTACAACAATTATGTACATTAAAATAGGCCACTGTTCACTCACAAAATCTTCATAGAAAACAGTTCTCCGAGCAGTTGCTATTTGTTTATTAGCCTTATGTAAACAGTATACAACACACAGGACTGAAGGGATCAATAAAATTTCATTTATCAACAAAACGCTGTTGCAAGTCATTTTACTTCCCTGTCAGTTACAATACACTAAACGCTTCCCTATTAAGAAAAGAGTCCTTTGGAGATGTTTGGTTAAATTTAAATTGAGTCAAAATACAACGTACCAGTATTCTTATTCTTTGCAATCTGACAGTGATAAGATTAAGAAGAACTGTTCTATCTAAAATGTATCAAGATCATCTGCATTTGGCAATAAATCACATGATGAAACAATGCAAAAACAACCGGGCAAGGTTATGTCAGCCTGATTTGTCAAGTGAGTGAAGTGACATTACAGTGACTAGGCACTTTGACATAATGCACACTGATTATTTTTTTTCAAATGCCGGATCAATTAAAAATTAACACCATGAAAAATCTTTTGAACTACGATCAGGAAAAAGTGATTATAAAGAATTATCAGATTAATCTTGCACATGAAAACCAGAGATGTTGCAGACAAACGGGAGACAAATAAATCATAGCAGCTGTGTTGTTATTGATGTTTATACTTGACACAGCTACAGAGACTACCAATAGCAGTGTATACTGTATGGTATTATTGTATACATGACATACTATGAAAAGAGAAGAGAAACTATCCTGGCTGACCCAAATACACCAATGATTTCTAGGTTTCTATAGAAAGCGATTGCATCAGGACTATCATATATATCCCCGAACTAAAAATTCCAAGGTCCGATCTAAAAATACTTAACTGATAACAACATTGTACAAAAAGCTCTAGGGCAAAACTAAGACTCAGAAAGGTCAAAAATAAAATAGTAATGCATGAATACTGGCCATATATACATGTTGCTGCATACTAATAAATATAAATATAAATGCATTTCTATAATCTATCAGGAAGTATGGACAAGAAGTTCATGCATTCTACTGAAAGAAAGAAAGTGATTTAATTGAGGACATTCACGACTTAGGCAGACTTTATGAAACACAAAATCATCAAAGCGTAGCTCATTTTAAACGAAAGGGTGACACAGCAATTTTAGTTGGCCATGACCTGGTATTCTGATACTAGCAATGTCATGCAGCTATTAGACTAGCCCCATTGCACCTGAATGTAAATTGCTGATTTTTGATTTATTACAAAAACATGGACAGGACGTTTCAGGTTGAGGGGGAATAACAATCTCTATAATGCAGGCATTGACATTTTACCACTTTTTTTGGCAGGAAAAGAATTATGTTGTAACATGTTGCTGTTATTTTTAACCTAATTTTTCAGAAAGGGGCGTGAATTACGGGTTTGTGTCAGGCTGACAATATACAACATCAACGATCAGTTCAGTTTGTACAACGAACACTACACAAGCACTTTCCAACTTTTCTTCAGACCATGAATGCTAATTTAGTAACTCCTGCAAGGTTCACGACTTACATAAGTGTAACATAAAACCATATAGTGAATCTGGGGCATACCCCATGATAGATGAGACTACCTAACCATAACAAACCAGACTGTTTAATAATGCATGTGGAAAATTGCTATAAATATATGACGCAGGTGCACTCAGAGCTAGTAGCATTATAGACAAGATTAGTATTATGAACAAGATTAGTTGATAAAATCACAATATTTGGTGTTGACCAAAGGAAGTCATTGCTCTCGGCCCTATAAGAGGGTCAAGCACCTGAGAAAGAGTCCTCAGAGAAGTGCACAGGGGTAAAAAGGTTATTCTGTCAAATTGGCCATCGTGCTATGCTAGAGGCAGAAATACAAACAGTCAGCAAATTCTGCAAGTCATGTTATTGATTTGTGGAGCATGAAAGAGACCCCATTTAACACTCCACTTATCATTGCTAAATCAAGTATGCTATATCTTTAGACTCGCCAGGTTTCCATTCTCAAGAAATACTGTTACCCTGTTACTTAACTTCAAGCTTCGTATTATGTAGAGGTCCACAGGGAACAGCAGTGTTACAGCACAGAAAGCAACTTTTGAATGCTACGTCATTCGGTCAATAAATGTGACACTGATGGTTGAGAAGTGATAGGGCAATACGAAACACTTATTACAAATAATGATCGTGGGTTCCTTACTTATTTTCAGCATAACTGCAGGTTGAAACTTTAACTACTGCTGGTAAAAAAGCCATAACAGGATTGTAAAGAAACAAGTCTCTAAGTCCCAATGCCGGAAAAAGTAGGGAATTCGGGCATGTCATTGTCTGGAAATTTCTATCTCACTAGAAAATTTTGAAGAAATGTCCAAATTTTTCACCTAAAAGTAGTCACTCGATTCGCGACTATTCGAAGGAAATTTTGACATACTCAATGAAATTGCCTGGAAATTCATATTTTTTCTTGCCCTGCAAGGCTCTAACTTAAAAGTAACTTTCCCTTTGGGTCCTAACCAGCGTCACTAATCAGCCCACTAAACAATGCTTTTAAAAGTGGGTGTGAGTTCACAACAATAACTGACAAAATGGTTATTTCCAAGATTAAAAGCAATAACATTGTACTAATATTCAATGCTTCATAATGCATTGTCATCTGATAATACAAATGAAATGGAACATGTAGAACATAAATATGATATATATCACAGTTTCGGTGTCGCTAACTAGAATTGCCTTGTCACTCCTGTGACATTATGGTTTATCTAGTCCAAGGACCAATAAAATATATAAGTTACATGAATAATCAATATGTGTTGAAATTTTAGACGGCCATTGATGACAGATTGCTTTGATGCAAATACCATTGAAGCATAAAACATTCATAACAAACCATAATCTCAGTCATATTTTAAATGTGCACACAATTATCAAAATTCAATCAAAATTACTTTCAAATATACATTTATAACAAAAAATTAAATTAGACATATAGCATTCTTGATACTTTTTTCTCCACCAATACTTACTTTTCTACTGAGTTATGATGTAAGCTTCCACAGGATCCACCAACAGCGTATACGTATCCGTCAATGGACCCCACACCCACCCGGTTCCGAGCCACAGACATTTCCGCCCGACACTCCCAACTGTTCTTATAAGGATCATAGATGTCCACTGACTTAGAATCCACATTGCCATCCGGAGAATTATTCCTTCCTCCTATCACATAGAGAATACCATGAACAACACAAGAAGCCATTCCACTTCGCGGTTGAGTTAATTCAGCTAATCGGTTCCACTCTTGAGTCAATGGGTTATAGCACTCAAAATTACTTAAACTATGGCGCAGGTATCCTCCTGCTACGTAAATGACTGGTGGGGTGTTAGGTTTGCGTCTCTTCTCCTGTATCCTTCGATGGAGAAGCAAGTCTTTTCTAATCCTGTTAAGGTATTCTCTACATTGGGGAGCTTTGTTTAAGGTATCACAACACTCGATCTGCTGATCGAGAAATCCTGGAGTCAAAAAGTGGCAGCGAACTGCATTTAATACATTTTCTAATTTGGGTATCCTCTTTTGCTCGTCAAACTTGACCCATCTGATGACAGCCTGGTAGACCTCCGACTCGCACCTCACGTTCAGCTCGTCCCGTTTGATGACCTGCATCAGCTGGGTAGGAGAGAGCTGCATGAATTCCTCCTGCTGGCTCACACGACTGAAGTTCTCATAAATATACACTTTGGCTTTTTGATACAAATCATGGCACCCATGAGCTTGAGCAAAATCAGCGATTCCTATACAATTACTGGGGTCCAATTGATGTTCTAAGAAAGTACAACAGGCTTCGATCACGTGAGTCATTTGAAGCATCGCGGCAGCCGGCAACAGATGACACACGTTCATTTCACTGACATGGATCTCAGACGTATAAGCGAAGTCTATTAATGTGGCAAGATCACACGGCTTGATGCCCTGGATAGGCACCTCGCAGCTTTGGCATTCCTTCATCTTGCTCGTGCAGAACATGGCCCTGAAGTACGGACTGGCCGCCGCAAGAACCACCTTGTGGGCACGGAACGTCTCCGAACCCACTCGTAAAATGATATCACATAATTCCTCCGATTCTCGCAGACTGTTGATGACCTCGAAGGCCTCCTTAGGGTGTTTCATGATGTTGAAGTGCATGCTCCCGTCCAAAGGATGCTCGGCACTTAGCGGCTTGGGGCGGTAACACCCTCCGCAACCCCCGCTGCTGGTGCCCGGACTGTTCATCCTGCTCATCCTCACGTCCTCCTGCTAAAGCCAAGTGACACCACAGTCCCACGCCATCACGTCTCCTGCAAAACAAAAGAGCACTGTCACTATTACAGTTCAAGTACAGGGCCAATCAATAGTGTCACGTTCAGATGCCCCCATTTGCACTGCAAACAAGTCTATTTGTGACAAATTACAGGCACACCATCATCAGAAACAATATCAATCGTATGAAATCCTAATTCTGAAATCACCTCTAAAATTGGGCAAATACATTAAGAATGCAACTAAGTCCATTAGCACAGGCTGCCTAAGATAAACTGTCGCATCAAAAAGAAAACTTGAGATATTGCATCATCACTGTCATGCAAACTGACAATGGTGTTCATGTTGGAGACTATAGGTACTAAATCATGTGTAAATAAATATCAGTAATAGCTAACAGGTTCTTTTTTTTGCAGATACACAGTACACTATCTTTTAACTAAACTATCTCAGTCACCAATGCATCCTGTGAGGAGTGCAATTTAGTGTCCAGGAAAATGCATACCATTGTAAGTTCTGCTAAGCTAAAAAGCCAACGTCATCTAGCCTTCAAGTTCATAGTGGACACTTGTGGACCCTCATAGGACATCCAACCAAAGGAAGAAAGATCCGCAGAGCATGCAAAGTACCTTGTAATCCCTGGGCAACAAGATGAGTCCCTGAAATTCAGCAATGAGGCAACAAAGCAAATGACCCAACGATAAAAAATCTCAAAGAATGCACACTTTTGTAAACGAAGAAACGTATGCATAAAATACTGTCCTTCAAATTGTAATTAATCCAACAATGAGAGACAGTTATTTATGCAAAAGAAGTGAAGACAGAACTCCAAAGAGCACTGCACCAGTGCAACCGAGCAAGTCCAGCCAAATGCAAAATGTAGTGGAACAGCAGCCAAGAGGAAGAGTTGAAGACCCTGGGAAGCCCAGGCTGACAATGAAGAAACCAGAATGGGCAGCTCAATGAAACCGCGCAGTGACACAGCACACTTTAACATGACTTTGCAATATCACAGGGATTGTTTGTACCGTAAACGTACCTCAGTCTTAAAACACCTGCGCGCCTCTTGATTCTGCATGCTACCTTGTGCAGATGTCCTTGATATGACATGGATCTTGACCCCATCAGGGAATGACGATGCAGGAAACATCAACAAGGCTATCTGAGTATCGAACACAACAACGCTTAGCCTGTGGTCAGTGGCATATTAGCGGGGGGGGGGGGCATTGGGCCATGCCCCCCTTCAGGCCCAAAATTAATTTGGAAGAAATAGCCCCCCCCCCAGGCCATTTCTAGATATGCCCCTGCCTGTGATGCCCACACACACCTTATAACTTAATCATATGGGACAGGTCAAGCAAATTAACTTCAAAGGTATCCAAATGACCAACAGTCATTCTTCGGACAAAGGTCCCAAACAATTGCAGCGTCACAGTTATAACATAATTTGATAAGCATGTGCCATCTCTGAACAATGACATGTCAACTGCAGGGACAAGTCAAATAAATCGAGGTTAATTTTTTTTATTGCCAAGCAGTGACCTTGCAATAAGGCCTATATTTAATTAGTACAAAAAAGTACTTGTCTCATTTTTAAACAATTGATTTATAGTAACCATGCACATATTGTTTATCTAAACCAAAAATGCCTCGATAACCTTCATATTTTTGCACAGGTATTTCCCCAAAAGCAATAACTTTTTTACAAAATAACAGTATCCTTTTTCAAATGACCCAACGAATAACAACACCAGCCAGCAATTCTGAAAATGATAATAGCAGACAGTGTTCAGACTTGGCGTCATCTCTCCTAAAAATATAATCATTAATCAACCAGCGCTAGTATCAAAAGAGATCTCAATATCAAGTGACATAAGAAATACTCAATATCAAATTATTTGCAGCCACTAACTTGAGAACTGCAATGAGGCTAAAGAGATTCATGCAACTCACTTGGAGCACATCAAATATATGATGGTATCATAAATCAGAAACATGCTGAAGAAGAAAAAAACACACACAAGGAAAAATATTCCTGTGCTAGAATGGTCATATTCTGGCAACTCAGCTGTACCAGGTCTCAAGCAATAGCCAGTTCAGGGATATGATGTTATCTGCAATTTGCATCATAAACTGCACCAAGTAAATATATTTATAACCATTAGAAGGAGCCACAAAGTTGTACTTGAACGATCAAATGCAAAAAGTTATTGTACATATATATGTGACGAATATCTGTGTCAAAAAGATATTTGGAACTTCAGTCCTTTCATTGAATAAACAATTAAACATCCATGTATATTTAAAGAATTTAACAGCTCTAGCACTTGTAAGCATATTGCAAAAACTAACTTAGTTGTATAAATCAGTGAACTGCATGCATAGCCAAGTTGCATCTTTCTGGTCCAGGGCCATCAAAAATAATAAATAAATCAAAATGAATGAAAAAATGCTTTTGACCTTACCTCGCAAGTTCTCGCAAAAATGATTTCTCAAAAAAAGGGTTCTACAATGTTTTTGCCCTGGGTCTGAACAAGGCGAGATTCATTGATAAAATATTGGAACACTGACCAATGTGGCCACAAATTCCAGGACAAACCTCTTGCAAATAAAAACAATATCATAAGGAGGTGATAAAGCTAACATACCTGTTTGAACTGGTAAAAGAAAGAGGGGAGAACACTCTGCGAATAGTCTTTGACTTCGACTAGTCAGCACACGTATCAAACAAAGTCAATGTGCAAATGATTAGAAATTCAGAATAGCACATGATTTTAACTGACAAAGCCTCTAATTTTTCCAAGTTCATTCTGATTTAGCAATTTTGCTCAAATGTACAATATTGAATAATGAACGGAAAACATACATTTTTCAAACTTGAGTCAGTACAAAGTTTTTACTAGCGAAGATCTGGATTCAGAAAGATTATAAAGCCCCATCTGCTGCAGTATTAACCTGGTTTATGTTCAAACTTCAATAAAATTCATGATTGATGATTTATTTTATACTACAAAGTAGCTCACACTTCAAATGTTTTGCAAATTGCTTTGTCATGTCCTTGTTTCCTTGATAAGATGCCTTTTTAGTTAATTTACAATCTACAAAAGAAAAGCGTCCTAATTCAGAATAGAAGTCCATAGTACAAGGTAATAAATCTACCATTATCAACACTAATAAACAATGTCAAATTAGTTTAAAAGGCACAGTACCGTAATTACACAATAATTTCAAGCATTATAAGGATTATTAAGGATATTAAAACGCTACTGATATTGCCAATGATGGCAGTCATGGGACACAAATTAACTCTCAGTGGCTAATAGTTGTATTGAAAATTTGGTAGGAAGACCAGTCACAATAGATGCATGGATGCAGATTGCAGAATTCACGAAGCATAAAAAGGCCATTTGGAAAGAGGGGGTGGAGGTTTTCCCCTCAACCACAATCAAGCGGGTAGAAACAAGTCCCAGAAAAAATCATCCTCACCATGATCAATAAATGGGATTTCAGATCCCATTACACAATAGAATCAAGAAGATGAAGATATCTGAAGATCTGAATAGGAGCTCCAAGACACAAACATTCCAACTTCTTTAACATCAAATATTAAAAGTCTCCAGAATTCCGAAACCATTGAGGAAAGAAAGCAACCACTGGAACAAAGCTTGGCAAATGTAAATTGAGCTGTGACACTTTAAGAGAAAGTTCAAAAATATTACCTTAACAATTTTGGGTGTACATAACTTAGCAGGCCCAGGCCAGGGTATGCACCCTGCAGCCCCTACTCTCCCAGTACTGACCTGAGTTTGAGACTTGGGACATGGAAGTGACCCTCTCCGTAGCTCGTAAATGTCACATGTTGCCAAACAAAATCTGATTAGAGTTGTTTAACCCACAAAACCATGAAGTGCATGGTTGGATGACCAGCAAAAACTGCATTAGAAGCAAAATGGATATGTTTAGCAAAGGAGGGGTACCCTGCCTTTTTACATTTTCGCACTATCACGATCAAACAATTTTTAAATCTAATAACTCTGCGCTACTACATGGTACTCACGTGTCACTTCTAGCGTTCTTGGCTCTTCTTCGCAATCGTGCAACGTCTGAGTTTGATGCCTCCCCAATAATCATAAGCATGATAAGTAAAGAGGTGGACACCCCCATTTACAAAATTTCCATCTCAAATCACAAAGTGTGCCCAATATTCACTTCCTCCTTACTCTCCAAACATGTGGCAGTCACGAGGTTAGAATTTTCATTGCCTCCATAAAAGCCATTTCCAAAAATTAGACATTCCAATTTCCAAAAGATTTAATTATTTTTTTCATGATACCTATTTGCACCATCATTAACATTTTAAGTGAATACATCAATAAATCCTAAACAAAGTAATCCCCACCCCTGAACTACCAACTTATAATGGTCACATTATTGTCAGTTGGTGCAGTACCCATGCCTATGGATACTGTACTGGTTGGTGACACACAACTATGCTAAATATCAGCCTCACGCACGAATCACAATTTGACACGAACAATTTTTCTAGCAAAACCAATTAATGAAATCAGCTATGCATTTAAAAAAATTAATTGAAGTACTTCAGTGTCTTGAATGGATGGATGATTGGGGTATTACATCCTGTATCTATGAACTTGGTAGGCTAATTAGGACTGAATCTGAACCCTCGACCCAGCACTGCATTATCTGTTGTCTATTATCTAGGTTATCACTCATTCGTCATTTAATAGAATAATTGTAAAATGCCATGATGACATGCCAATCAGAGCTTAGCTTGTAACCTAGCATTCAGCAGAGCTCTCCATGCTTGGAAATATCTACATGACTCAGCAGGACTGCTCTCCACCAGCTAAATAAGCCAGCAAGGCCTGTTGACAGAAGCTATCTGGGATATGAATGGTAAAATATCCCTGGCATAATTGCACTGTCATTCAATAGAACTTCGATTGACGTCATATATCAGCTTCAAACATTTTCTTATCAGACCAAATTGTGTCAAAATTTACCCGTTCCAATTTTTAGAATTTTATAAAATTTATGCATTTGTTTTTCCAAAAGTTGATTATTCATAGGTCAGACTTATACATTGAGTTACTGTTTACCTAAATCAAATTTTAACAGGTTGAGCTTCCACGGATGGATGGATGGATGATTGGGGCTTTACGTCCTGTATTTATGCACTTGGTAGGCTAACAAGAGCAGGAATACTGCCTCCATATCCCCCATGCCCTACACATCTACCTATACCCACCAGAATTCCAATTTTAGTTATGCCAAATATTTCCACCAGGAGCACAATTGTGCATACATGTAAGGATGTGGAGACACCTGGGGGTGGAGTTAGCTTTTAAAAATAACATGGCTGCAGGTCAAAAGCACAGGAAAAAGTATTTGGGATGTGGAAATGGTTATGATATTTATTGATTTATGGTAAGATTGGACAAGTTTAGGGGGGTCTTTGAATGTTGGGAAAGGATGAGCATTGTGCATGGTGTGGTGTTTGAGATATTTGATGGACGCCATGACACGGAGACTAAAAGTACAATCCCCCATAGCATAGCATGGGGGATAATTAGGACAGAAGGAGGACACGGCAATGAGGCGAAGGATGATTGAAACAGCCGTCCAACATAGGCCCAGGTGACCCGGCAAGAGCTGGATTCGAACCCTGGACCCAGCGATTGGCAGTCCAGCACGCTAGCACTAGACCAACCCTCCCCCCCTGAGCTTCCAAGGACAACATACTTAATAAATATGCAGTTTCACTGTGCCTCCAATAATTCATTGTCAAAATCAGACAAATCACAGATCAAGGTCAAATACTTTTACTAACTTAGTGAGGACAGGCAATAAGACTTAATTCAATAAGTTGTTATTTGAAAACAACAAGTGCCCTAATAAGTCATTCACTAAACTGGTGAAGAAGAACAGGCATAGAAATACATAGAACGGACATGAGGCTGTATGAAGCAACCTCAAGATGAGGTCACCAAATCCGCAAAATTGGAACTGCCCTGAGACATGACGTCACAATAGACTAATTATGATGTGACGTCATGCCATTGTTATAAGTGACATCACTGTTATTGGTGATGTCACTGCACCATTGTGTCAGGATACAGGGCAGTTCCAAGATGGTGGATTTGGTTCCTTCATCTGCCAGACCCTCATGTCCATTCTATGTATTTCTATGAGAACAGGTCATAGTCCAGTAAATCCATGGTTTGACCCACCACAAATTGCAAAAGTTTTGATCTATACATTTTCTGAATCCTTGGATGTCTGGCTTTAACATACTAAAAGTCTACTCAAATATTCCCGTGCGAACCCTGTTTCCTGAGGGGTTAAAGATAGGGCCCTAGCTAATACCGTTTTCGCTGAAAAAAACTGCACTAAAGAGATTGAATGGCCTCAAGAGCAGTCTTGAGTCAAATGAACATATATAATCTGCATACCATCTTGTAGGCAATCAAAATATCTTTCATTTAAGCAATATTTGAACTCTGGGAAAGAAGATGGGGCTGAGTTATGACTGTTTGAATATTGATGCTCTATCCGATATCACGGAAAAGTATGTAGTCGGGGGGCCAGCAGACCCCCCCCCCCCTGCACCCCCAGGAATGTATTAGTGTGTTACCAAAATGTTCCTTAGAATGTCCTTTTTCAAATTAAAGATGTTCACAAGAAAAAATTTGGGATGAACTACCTCATTTGCATAAAAACAAAATGGCCGCCACCGAGCTACCGAAAATGTAAAAAATGCCTATCTCCGCTCCTAATTGAGTTATCAGAGCACTTTAAAAGACCAGACAGGGTTTTTTTTCCATGAGGAATTGAACTATACACTTAGTTTCCTCCTTTCTTGACTTTGTGACCTAAGAATTTTATATACTTTTAGAAGAAGAGCTCTCGCAACATTCCCCGCCATCTTGTCAATTTCAGTCACTTTTGTTTCTTTTGGTGGACCAGCCAATACATGATTATGTACTGTTAACACATTCCTAACCAATCAAAATGGATGTGGGTGGATAGCCCTTAATGTCAGCTTTCATTTGGCACCTTGGTTTCCTTGTTACTACTACTGTCAACCCTCCAAAAGCTATATAGATATTGCTGTCATTATCGAAAATCTCCTCGGAAACACAAATTCCTCCCATGTATTTTCAGTTCCACCTGTCCTAAAGACTAGATGCCTCACTCCCAACCAATCAAAATGGATATGGATGATATAAGCCCTTGATTTCAACTTTCATATGGCACCTTGGTTTCTTATTACTACTACTGTCAATCTTCCAAGAGCTAAATAAATGGAGTGCATGTGATATTAAATGGGAGGATTTTGTGTTTCCGAGGAGATTTTCAATAATGAGAGCAACATTTATTTTGCTTTTGGAGGGTTGGCAGGCTAAGCAACAAGAAAACCAAGGTGCTAAATGAAGGCTGACACAAAGGGCTATCCATCCACATCCATTTTGGTTGGTTAGGAATGTGTTATCTAGTGATTGGGACAGGTGGAACTTAAAATATATCAGAGTTATTGTGTTTCAGACATGATTTTTGACATGGCCACAACATTTACTTAGCTCTTGGTAGATTGAGAATTGTCGTAACAAGGAAACCAATGTGCCAAATGAAAGCTGACATCAAGGGCCATTCATCCACATCCATTTTGATTGGTTATGAGTGATTAATCTAGTGATAAAGATAGATGGTACTGAAAATAAATGGGAGGGATTTGTGTTTCTGAGGAGATTTTCAATGAGGACAGCCACATTTATTTAGCTTTTTGAGGGTAGAACGTTGTAGTAACAATTACAAAAAGGTGCCAAATAAAAGCTGACATCAAGGGCTATTCATCCATATCCATTTTGATTGGTTATGAGTGATTAATCTAGTGATAAAGATAGGTGGAACTGAAAATAAATAGGAGGAATTTGTGTTTCAGATGAGATCTTCAATGAGGACAGCAACATTTATTTAGATTTGGATGATTAACAGTTGCAGAAACAAGGAAACCAAGGTGCCAAATGACAGCTGTCATTAAGGGCTATCAATCCACATCCATTTTGATTGGTTAGAAGTGAGTTATCTAGTAATTAGGATAGGTGGAACTGAAAAATAAAAGGGAGGAATTTGTGTTTCAGATGAGATTTTTGATAATGACAGTTACATTTACTTAGCTTAGGAGGATTAACAGTTGCAGAAACAAGACAACCAAGGTCCCAAATTGAAGCTGACATCAAGGGCTATCAATCTACATCCATTTTGATTGGTTAGGAATGAGTTATCTAGTAATTGGGACAGGTGGAACTGAAAATAAACGGGAGGATTTTTGTGTTTTTGAGGAGATTTTCAATGAGGACAGCAACACTTATTTAGCTTTTTGAGGGTTGACAGTTGTAGTAACAAGGAATGAAAGGTGCCAAATAAAAGCTGACATCAAGGGCTATTCATCCACATCCATTTTGATTGGTTATGAGTGATTAATCTTGTGATAAGATAGATGGAACTGAAAATAAATGAGAGGAATTTGTGTTTCAGATGAGATTTTCGATAGTGACAGCACCATTTATTTAGCTTTGGAGGATTGAAAGTTGCAGAACCAATGTGTCAAAATTGAAGCTAATATCAAGGGCTATCCACCCACATCCATGTTGATTGGTTAGGAGTGAGTTAGTTATCTAGTGATAAGATGAGTTGGAACTGAAAATAACATGGTAGGATTTTGTGTTTTTGATAATGTCAGCACATTTATTTAGCTTTTGGAGGGTTGACAGTTGTAGTGATAAGGAAACCAAGGTGCTAAATAAAAGCTTACTTCAAGCTCTTGGCATCATCTTTCATTTACACCCTGCCAAGACAACCCCTGCCCACACAGGCTGCACAAGTGACTATTTGGGGTAAAAATTGGATATTCATGAGCTACTGGTCATTCCTGGCATGTGACATTCCTGTAGTTTTCAAAATGGTGTAAACTACTTTTTAATTGGAGTTTGTCGCACTATCTTCTCTCTAATGCTCAAAATAGCCCTTAAAGGGGTTGCTATTTTTGTGGTTAGCAAGTTTAAAGATTCAAAATGACCTCCCTATAAAGAATCCTTGTCCTCAAATTGGAAGGTCACATAAATTATACCCTTAGGGTTTTTGAATCCCGTTAGCTTATTGGCTGAGAGGGCAAACTATGTCAATGCCTGGAATAGTGGCTGAGGGCTGTTGTGTAGGCAGGGTACCTGCATGGGAGGATGTTCATTTAGTACCTCAGTTGTTAATATTTTTTGAGATTACTAAACTGGTAATTTCTGGGAAATTTCTTTCCGGAGTCAACTTCAATTTAAAATGCCCCATCATATACATGTAAACCCCACCGGGCATTAATACTCCTGTCAACATTGGTTTTCGTTTAAAAAATTATCCGACTGGCATAGATACCATCCATTAACAAGAAATGCCTCTAATAGTACATAGTCATGTATTGGGTGCAGGGGGGGGGGTCCTGCTGACCTCTGGACTAATATATTCAAATTTTATCAAAAATCTGAGATAGTCCAAATCCTATAAAGGTGTCCAGACCCTTTGTCCAAAAAGAAACTATATGCACCAGAAAGCCTGGTAAATATACCACATTTCCATATAAAACTTAATAGGCCCAATCAGTATTTTTGACCATTTTTCAGCCAATTCAATGCGTGGCAGAATTACAATTTCAGAAAAAATCTGCGATAGTCCAATTTCACAAAGGTGAGGCTGGGGTGTTCAGACCTTTTGGATTTATTTGTGACTGTGTGTTTCTCTCTAGTGTTCATAATTGTTCAAGACTGATTGTTTTAATTAACCCAGGTTGAATTTATGATTTTTTTAGGAAAGTATTTGACTTTAATTGGTGATTTTATATCAGGGGGAGATCATTTTATTAAATAAAATGTTGGGGTAGGGGTTGGAAAATTACCCCTTGTCAAATTTCGTTCCCTCTTTTTAAGTGAAGCAACATTGTTTGATCTAGCCTGCTTATTTGTGGTTCCAATGACATCTTTATCATGTCGTAAAGATGACTGATGACTATTAAGGGAGTTATTACCAATTTGGTGAAGGAAAGTATGTCACGCTTAAAATATCGAAATTTATCACGTGGTATTCAGGAAAACTGTTTTTGCAGAAATGAACTCAGAACACCTCCAGGAAGAAAACTAGGGGTTGGGGGTCCCAATTGCTCCCAAAAGTTCCCTTGGGGGGGAGGAGGGTTTAACTTTCTGGCCCATGGTCTGTTTCATGGTCTTCTACTTGGATATTGCATACTTTTCCGCGATATCGGATAGAGCATCAGTATTCAAACAGTTATAACTCAGTCCCATCTTTTTTCCCAGAGTTCAAATAGGGCTCAAGTGAAAGCTATTTTAATTGCCTACAAGATGGTATGCAGATTATATATGTTCCTTGGACTCATGACTGCTCTAGAGGCCATTCTATCTCTTTAGCGCATGATTCTTTCGGCGTAAACGGTATTAGCAAGCGCCCTATCTTTAACCCCTCAGAAAACAGAGTTCGCACGGGAATATTTGAGTAGACTTTTAGTATATTAAAGCCAGACATCTAGGGATTCAGAAAATGTATAGAACAAAACTTTTGCAATTTGTGGTGGGTCACCCTCTATTTTATCACCAGTTGCCTGGACTAGTCATCAACCGCTTGACAAACAGCCAAATTTAGAAAGACTGTATACTCCGAGGAGTGGCACAACGAAACCAGGAGAAAGAAACACAAATGAACAATCCCTCATTTTTACCGACCTACTCAACCCCTTAAATCAGAAATTACAAATTTCATGAATTTGGCAAAATTTTATAAACAAGGTGGCATTTACCCAGCATCTATGGTCAGATGACTTCTAAAGGCAAAATATAGTCTGGTGCTAAATGGAAAGTATTTGAATTTTTGCTCTAGGGATATCAATTTTAAATTTGTTTGTTTGTTTGTGTTTTACGCCTCTGCTGCACCTTAGTGGGCTATATCGAGGCAGGCGATCGCCGTATGATGATGAGATGAGAAGACTGTGAGTCTGGCACATACCCTATTAATTCAGGGATGCCCAGGGTCTTTCAGGTGCCCCAGCATAGAATACTGGATACAACCCGCCTCCATTTAATGTCCCATGGGCTTGGACTGAAGTGAGTTCCCGGGGTGAGATTTGAACCCACGCCCTCAAAGCCAGTTGACAAGCGCATTTACCAATTAGGCCACGGGGGAACTATATCAATTTTAAATATCTATAATTTGGGAAATAATCTGGCATGGAAATTGGTAATAAAAAAATTCTGTGGGCAATCGGCTAACATTTGAGGCTTGCGGCTAGGGCATGCCACACTAGGAACTGACGTCAGGACCAGAACAAATGTAGAAAGTTGAATATCTTTATCCGATATCTTTAGCAAGTCACGAAGGAGTTTTTGAAACGCTCCAATATCACTTGTGAATCATGTGATAAGGCAGAGCAGAAGAGTGAAGGCTGAACCATGACAATGTGAAATATCATAGTGCACAACAGGAAACAGGTTCAGAGTACTAGAAAACAATTCTCACTAACATTACATGAAGCACTTGACCTATGTCCACATAGAATTTTAGTTCAGCTGACCAATTTACCTCTGCACATATTGCAACAGAGGCAGGCTCAGGCAGCACAAATCCAAGTCACTACATGCCCCTAATTGAATTGTTTGCATGCTCCATCTACAGATTAACACAAAATGCTGAGGTATCACAATATGCTCCAAAAAGAAAGTATTCCAGAACTATGCGATCTGGAAAAATTCTTCCGTATTTCAAGAAATTCAACATAACTCATGCAACAGTGAGGAACGGTTCAGCGACCAAGTCTATAAATTATTAAATTCTAAATGAGCCAACGACGTCAATCAAAATTCAACAATTCAAGTGACCTAAAGTTATCCTGCCTTTGAACTTATTTTTTCTTGAGGCCAATTAAATCAATGCTTTTCCTGACCATTAGCCACATTAGCATTGGCTGATGCATCTACCATGTGGCTAATAAAATTGCATATTTTGGCTGCAAATTAGCCACACATGTATGTATACATTTTACTCAAAATTGGCTGCTTTGGTTAATGGAATTTTGGTCCTAGGGAAAGCACTGGTAAAGCATGCTTAATCAAGTATTCTTATGAAACTTCACAAATCTATTGTCATGGTTATGTGAAACTAACTTAATAACAGGTACTTAGCAAGCTGAGGTTCCTTTAAAATCAACACACAACACCAGAAGACTGCTGAGTCACTTCTGACAGTACAGATGAATATGAATGTACTGGATCCTAACCTCTGTAGCATATCTGACATTTTAGTTGCACATCTTAGCTGCAGAGTAAGCCTACATAAATCTGCAAGAGCTGATAACTGTCTCCAACGTCATCAACCAGAGATTTGTTTTGGCTACTAGTCCGAACAGAATGCATATGAGAGAGGCTATGGAAAAGTTTAATAAACCTGGTATATCATATTTCAAATTTGATCCAAAATTATCATGACTACACGACCGAACCAGAGAAGTCAACATTGAACGACATCTTAATCCTTATCCAATTGACCACACAAAATGACTGACATTAGATTTGTCACACTGACACAACCAGCTTAGCAACTTAAGCTATCAAATTTCATGAAATTTTCGTCACATGACATTTACAAGATGTAAAGATATAAAATTTATATATATATAAATTGTATTGGTATATATGTTGTCCGTGTTGGTATACGATATCACGCTCTATTCAATCCACACTGAATCATCTATTAATGGGGTTTTGGCAAAGTGCCTGACTCCATATTATACAGAGTTAAAAAATACATCATAAAATATTAATAACACACAATGTTCAAAATACACACAGATAACTACCGATACTTTAGACAGATCGACAGCAAGAACAATCAATACAAAGACAGAGATTTAATAACAACAGGATGAGAGAAGCCTCTCAAAAAATATCTTACCAAAAGGATGATCAATAAAGCCAACAATAGACGTTGTGAACAGGTATCCCAATTCCAAATTGAATGCGTTCTTCAAGAGAGCTGAATAGGTCCCTATTGACTGTGATATATTTACAGGCAACTGGTATAATAACCTATTTACCTGTTTACCAATGTATAAAGCACATTTTAACACAATGAACATTTTAAAAAGAAAGCAGATAAGAGCATCAAAATGGGGCAGAATCAAGTGAAGTGGGTTCATACTTATTTGGACTGCTACTCAATGACGAAGCACATTTGCCTCTCAGCCAACTTGGTATGTCAGCTTGACATAAGATAAGCACAGTGTCAGCACACACAACAGCCCAGAACGCAAAAGTATTTACATACTAGCAGATGATTTGCTTTGAACTTTACAGCAGTCAGCAGCGATGCAAAAAGTTAGTTGAACACTCAACCACCTATTTCTCAGAAGCTGCATCAAACTATTTTTCATGCTATCCCAAGTGCAAAAATAATTTCTGTTTACCATTGCAAGCTCTATGTAGCTCTATGTATAAGCTTTCGACCCAATGGACCCAGTAGCGTCTGGCATGTGTCGAAACCATGGTGCTGGGTCAGAGTCATTGAACATTGATCAAAAATCATCAAAAAAACTTCTCTGGTGAAAGAAGAATATCAAGTGTCGATGAATTTGAAGTCAAATCATCAAATGTCAATTACTGGTACTTGACAATCCAGCTGCACTAATTACAGGTAAATCTTAGATAAGCCAGGCCCACGTGTCTCAAAGATCACAATCAAGTCACGCAAAATAAAATCAGCAGGGTTAAACAATGATTTCACAATTCACACACAATTGGTGATTAGTGCAAATTACCAATTGTGATTTTGTTCTACAACTAAAATAATTTAAATGTGGGGACCCAAAATTTTCAGTGGACCTTCTTGAGCAAAATCCCAGCTGGATGTCGTTCAGATGAGATGTTAAATTGGCGGCCCCTTGTATCAGTGTCTGTGCTGGGCAAGTAAAAGATCCCTCACATGGGGTAAATGTATAACATGTTGAGGACTCCCGCTCTCTCTCCCATCTCATCAATCAACCATCATGAGCGCCCAGAACTGAGCTTAGAGGGCTGCACTTACCATATCTCTCTTTCTAATATGTAGCATTTAAATACACTTCACCTAAGTGCATTTATTCAATTGCAAATATTTTTCATAATAACGTCAGATTTATTTCAAACTGCAAAATGAGGGCACAAGGCATAACCATGCCTCAGGATAAGCATGACTTGCAAGGTGCCAGCACAACGCTCTAGCTTTTTTGTCCATAAAAATTCCCATTGAAGGATTTCAAGGCCTCCCACAGGCCAACACGCAGGCTGACACTGGCTTCATTCGCATGTTGCCAGGCACATATTCTAATGATATTCCAAAGCAAAATTATGCAATAGAAATAATTATGCAAATATGCAAGAAAAACAAAGAGCAAATAAGGCACATTGCAGTCGCCCCTCAAAGATTATTGTCTCGAGATTGAAATTGATCATGAATGCATTTTTTTTTTCAATTTACACATGTACAATATTTTACATGTACAACAATAGAAACTTTTCTTAACCATATTCGGTGAAGACAGTTAAAAGAAGAACACCCAAGTAAATAATTACAGTACCAAATTGGGGGGTGTCCTTCCTGCATTATTACATTTACATTAAATATTATCAGATTATATTCATGGGGGTTGATTGATGCAATTTGAGAGAGAAGGGGTCCAAAACAATGTCAAACATTCACCCCATTTATGGGATCTTCTACTTGTCCTACATGACAAGATAGGTCTTATCATAAGGTGCCACAAATTTAATATCCCACCAAAACAACATACAGCTGGGACATTGTACTGAGATGAACATATGATGAAGAATAATTAGTAAGAATCTATCAATGCCACAGGCTCTGAAGCTATTTCTGCATATGAGCATTGACATGAGTTCATAACTCTCACAGGACCATCAGCGGATCAGGCAAAGACGCTTTTGAGCGGCATCTTTTCAAACTTAATGGATGGCCACCGCATTCAATGCTGAAATTAACAATGGCACATAGAGGTGAAAATTGTAAACTCATTCCATCCCAGAAAAGAGTAGTTCTAGATGCTATTCAAATGGCAGCATAATTCAGAAGTAGAAGCTTGTAGCACCATCATTCAGGACAGTACTGAACCGTGGATGCTTATATCGTTTTGAACGTGACCATAGAGCAAAATAATACTCATATTCCTAACCATTGAAAATTAAAATTCAGTTAATATTTGGAAAGTTGTCACCAGTTAATGCTGTGACAGATAAATGTCTGGCTAATAACTGTTCTCGAAGTGAACCAGCAGTTTTTAAATATATGACAAATTTCAAGCAAAAGAAGATGTAACTTAAAATTCCTGAGGTTAGAAGATGGGCCTTTCAGGAAGAACTGGCCACAAAAAGAGTGGGAAATGACCAGGAAGAAAACAGCATCAGGTGTTCACAGACATAAAGAGACATGTTTACAGATAATTAGCTAAAATAATTTAGATATGGATGGATGATTTGGGCTTAATATCCTGTATTTTTTAACTTAGTAGGCTAATAATGAGAGGAGGAGGACACAGCAATGAGCATGAGGCAAAGGAAGAATGAGACAGGCAGGTGACCCAGTAAGATACATTAAATATTAATTGCGAATGGCAATACCCTGTTGAATGTAGTCGAACATTATTGAAGACCTATTTAAATACACTAGCATAGTACCTGTGATAATGGGTATAATGAGAGTAGAGAGAGGGCTTAGGTGGAACAGGCAAGGGCCAGTGTTTCAAGACAGTGGCCCCTCCCTCGCTCCATTGGAGTCCAGGGACAACACAACAACAAGTACTACATTGGAGAGGATTGATAGTCGTGCATAAATGACAAGTGCAGACTAAGCAGTGGTATAATATGAACAGTTTAAGAAAGCAGACCCACTCATGGTTGTTGTAAGACGTGAAATAATGTTGCTTGCAAATTTTTATTTGTGGGCATTGAGTAGTTTGAGAGGAGTAGCGTAAAGCATCCATGAATTAAGGGTATGATGCATACATGATATTTATCATGCATCACAAGTACACTACGTGTATTGTGTATGTCAAAATCTCTTAACACAGTGATATCTAGTGGCACTGCTGCACTGCTGTACTGATGTCTGTTGACAGCAATGCATCAGGCTGGAGTTGACCAGTTGACAACATCGTACACTGCAGCTGTCTGACCCTGGGGTCTGCTGGGGATATTGGTGTTGACTAAATTGAGTATTATGAGTGTGTGGTCAGGGCAACTAGGCGACAAACCAGCTATTGGCAGCACATGCCAGTGCCAACTGTTAGACAAATAATAAATTTATAAGTCACATAGCAATTGCCTATCAGGCAAAAAACCTTTGGATTTAATTTCCCACTAGGGGACTGACATTCCCCACTTGGTGACAGTTATCAGTATTTTTTGTCACCTAGTTTACCGGCAATCATGTGAGTCTATAAGTGAGAGACATTGCTGCTGGGAGCTTTATTTTTTGTCTATAGACGATTGAATGGCATTTGTCACAAATACGGTATGAAGATACCAAAAGGACAATGGTGCCTTCCTTGCAAGTTCTCGCACTATGTGGCGCCCAGGACGCACGAAGATTCCACCATTTGAAAGTACTCTCGCACACCAGGTACGGTCTCACCGGACTTACCCATGAGCATGATGAGATCTCGCGGTGCAGACGAGCCTCTTCAAAGAAGCCTCGACCTCATTGGTTAAGTCTCATGTTAGTCATTTACAAGACTTATTCGGGGAGAAATGTGACAGGTGAGGGGCAAGGTGTTGCGGGCAGACATGTGGCGAGTGTCCCTTCAGCTTTATATAACATACAACTTCCACGGAACATGGACTGTGGCGTAAATTAAAGTCAATTTGACAGAATGCGACATGATCACATATTTCATCGAATTTTGTAATTTTATAGGCCAGCTTGCTTCAAATACATTGTCATTTGTCAGTTGTAGCTACCACTGGAGTACCAGGCTACATAGCTTACAATCACAATGTATGAAATCATCAGGCACAGCATATCAAATTGCTTCATTAATTGAGCCAATAAACATTGAAACATTAATTGCACCACTGTGAATTGTCAAAATTCTTTGACTGTCAATCATTGACAAAACCAAATTCCAAGCAACTGAACAGCAAATCCAGAAAAACAACAAATTGAGTCTTGAACAAGTCAGCTCGTCACCTACAAATGATTAATTAAGAACCCATTAACTCTCTAAAATTACAATACGGGCCGATTCAGATCTTCCAAACACCAGAAACTTACCATATATTTCAGTATTTAGGTACGATATTCCATATTCCGTTGTTAGAGGTGGAAAAATTGTGTCGAGTCATGCCGAAGTTCAGTGCTTGCGTCAAGGTAAAGTTCAGGAAACACGACCAAAAACAAGGGAGGGCTTCGTTTCCAGAGTGAAATAAATATTTTTCATGGTTATCACGTTGATATAATAGAGTATAATTACAAAATATTAATAATTCACATGAAAATTTCATTTTGATATTTTTTAAAGTGGACAGAGGTGATTTTTTAATATCTGAAAATATCTAATAATTTCATGCTCCCCATCACCGTCATCAAAAGGCCTGTCCACAGATGTCGCGACGATCCTTAGATCTAGACACTAGCCCCACCACTGGCCACCAGCTGAGAAATTTTATAAAAAGAGATTTTAGGTGCGCAGCCACAAACCCACAGAGGCCTACACATAAAATGTCAAAATTGTAAGAGGTGACCACTTAATATCAAAGTTTTTTTTAAAATTAATAATTTCTTCTCAGTTCTGGTGATAAATAAATTCTTTCTGGGCATTCTTGAAATAAATAATTTCTGCAGGTTTTTTTTTAACAAGGCGATTTAGGAAAAAATGTTTGAGGACTTTGCGTGTTTGAAATAAATGATCACTGTCAACCCTACCGTGAAATAAATAATTTCCTGCTAGGAAAACTCCAAGCCCCCCCCCCCCCGGCCCCCCCCCCCTTTAAAGACATTGTGAATAAAGAGCCCCCGGGAAAGAGCAACAAAGAGGGGACTGATTCCTGTCTGCTATGGCATAGGCGTATTTCGCAGCAAACCGTCAAGACACTTCCCCAAAATTTTGATCGCTAGCAACAGCTTTTTACGTGTTCAAATTGTAATGCACTGTTAAAAAATTCTATCAGAATCTCATTCCTTTTGTGGCTGTCCCTAAATTAATAATATTTAGTAATATGTCTGAATAATATGGTGAAACAGCTGAAAAGTTGGGAAATGTTTAAAATAGCTAAGGAAAATTACTTTCTTGCAAGGCAATTCAGAGATATTTAGAGAAGATATTGGCCTATAACTGAAAAAATTAAGCATTTCTTCGCAAAATATAGGAAAATGTAGGATCTAAAATCCAGTGAAATAGATGCTGCAAGGAAATTGTGAAATTTCTAAAAAAAAAATTTTAAAAAGAAGAAGAAGCAGAGGAAGTTAATGTGTTCTCTTCTAGGTAATTGGTAACTTAAGGAAGATATATAACAGTGACAAAAAATATTTAGGATTTCTTTACAAAATTAGCAAAATCCAGGACCACGAATCTGTGGGGGGAAAAATAACTGATCAATGTTGCAGAATTCTATGCATTCTGTTGAGATGATAAATAAAAGCTCTCGAGAACTTTTTCTTTTCACAGAAACATCACTGCAAAAATTGTGGAGAAAATTTTGTTTTAGTGTAACTTTTTGTTGAGGTTTTACTTTAATTTTGGGAATTTTAAATGACATTTTGGTATTTATTTTAATTGGTAAATTTAAGGGAAATAAGGTGCAAATTAGCAAAAATTAAAATCAGAAGATCGAAAAACCTAGCACATTTTCTTCAATACATATTTTGATAAAAATTATTTGAAAATACCTAAGGCCCGCACAGTTTCCAATGAACACACATTCAAAAACTGTCCCATATGCGTTGGTTTCATTAAAAAAAAAAAATTTTGCGCATGCATATCAGACCACGCAAAAAAGGGATATTGTGAAGAAAAAATGGGGAAATTGTGAAGAAAAAATGTGGAAATCTACAGATAATTGGCTACATCTATGATAGTGACTACAGCTAGGCTAAAACTAATATATAGTGTAAAATATGTACAAGGATATTGATTTGATTTGATTTGATTTATTTATTCAAAAGAACAACATGTGAACAATACAAAAACAATGGGAGTTTAAGTAAAAATTACAACGTAACTCCCACTAACTAGCAGAATTAAACATTTTCAAATTAGTTATAAAATTCTTGATTGCAGTGGCGTAGCTAGGAAATTTTCCAGGGGGGGCAAAATATTCAAGTCAGCGATGGAAATGGAAAATTTTTGTCAGGGGAGCTATTGTCACTGTCGCGGCAGAGGCGCGCCATCGGCAAAATGCAACGTTTGATGACAATGTAGCTAATCATTTCGATTGCTCCAAAAATATTTTCTTTTATCAGTACGGCTATAAAACACATACAGCTGTTTATTATGACCTCTACTTCTACGTACAAATTTATAAACTTCTTCCTTATCATTCATATTGAGATTTGTACGACAAATAATAACTTTGTAAAGCAATATTAAATCAGATTTTTTTCTTCGAATGTCCAATGAATCTAAATTTAAAAAATGTAATCTTTCTTCATACGAAACATTTTCATAGTTCAATATACGTCGGGTGAAATACCTTTGCACACGTTCTACTTTGTCTTTATTACATTGTAATATTGGTGACCAAGCCTGACTAGAATATTCTAAAAGTGGTCTGACATAACATATATACATTTTGAGATAAAACTTGTAATTGTGGTTCTTGAAAAAAGTTTATGAAGAACAAAATACGCTTTCCTAGTAATGTTTATACAATGGAGTGTAAATTTCAAATTTGACTGGATAGTAACTCAAATATCATTAATATTGCTGACAGTTTCAATAATTTCATTATTCAATAAAAAATTAAAGTTCACTTTGTTAATACCAATAGTCAATACTTTCGTTTTGTCTGGATTTAAATCCATCTGCCAAATGTCGGCCCATTTAGCAACATTATCTAAATCTTCTTGTAATAATATGCAATCATTTACATTCTGAATAGACTTATACAGTTTTGTATCATCAGCATACATACTTATAGTACTATGTTTGACAACATTAGGCAAATCTGACGAGTAACACAAAAATAAAACAGGACCTAACACAGTCCCTTTAGGGACTCCTGATTTAACATCAGTTGTATGTGAGATTGCATCATTAATTTTTACTTGTTGAAGTCTTCCAGTTAAAAAGTTCTTTAACCATTGCAAAGCACAACCTGATATCCCATATCTTTCTAATTTGTACATGAGCTTATTATGACATACTTTGTCAAAACATTTAGAATAGTCTAAATATATGACATTAGTTGACAATTTCTTATCAAAGTTACTTGACCAATCATTCAAACATTCCAAAAGATTAGTAACTGTTGATTTTTTAGGCAGAAATCCATGTTGAGATTTTGGTATGATATCATTTCTTAACAAGTAGTCCAACAATTGAGCTCTGATAATACGTTCTACGATTTTACACACAACAGAAGTCAAACTAACAGGTCTGTATTGTGATGTACATTGTGCATCACCCTTCTTGTACAATGGAACAATAAGGGCCGTTTTCCAATCACTGGGTAAAATACCATCACGTAAGGATTGATTATACATTCTGGAAAGGGGATCAACAATATGTGCAATAATTTTCTTTAAAAAATACACTGTGATACCATCAGGACCTGGGGATGAATTACTTCTTAGTTTTCTAACAACTTTTATAATGTCATCAGGTGTACAATTGAATCTACTGAGCGAATCGTTACAGTTGGAATGGAAGTCAGGAAGAGTGTTATCATCTTCAACAAAAACACTGGAGAAATAATCAACAAATTCAGAAGCTTTCTCATGATCTGTTACAGCTATAGAACCATCAGTTTTCTTAATGCATGGGATACTTGATTTAACAGAAGACTGGCTCTTTACATATCCATAAAATTTACTAGAATTATTGTTAGTTGAGAACAACGACTTTTCATAATTACATTTCTCTTTCAAAAATTCAGATCTAAATTTATTGGCTGAAGTTTTGTATTCAGCATGGCTTACCATATTACTTGATTTTACATAAGCTTTCCATTTACGCTGTTTAATGTTACGCAGTTTGTTCAGATTACCATTAAACCATGGAACTCCCTTGTGTTTTGAAGCATTTGTAAATGGTACGAAGTTGAATATAACATCATTCAAGGTGTCTCTAAAAGCCTCCCAGTAATCATTAGTTGATATACAATTACTATATATTTCATTCCAATTTAGAGTGGCTAAATATACATTAATTAATTCATAATCAGCTTGTTTGAAACATGGTTTACAGGTCGAATTGTCTGAAACACTTACATGTTTTACAGTTTCACATAAAATAGAGGTATGATCGCTTGTACTGAATGGAGGTTCAGGTTGAATAGATTTTAATATACCCTTATCAGAAAACAAGACTAAGTCCAAAGTGTTCTTTCCCCCAGTTGCAAAATCAACACATTGTGTGACACCAATTATAAAGCACAGTGTAAAAAATTCCCTAGAGATTTGAGATCTAGCAGTGAAGTCCTGCCAACATATATCAGGTAAGTTAAAGTCACCTATCAAACAATACAGTTTAACATTTTTTAAGTTTTCATGGATAAAATGGAAAAGATCTCTAGAATCATCTAGATTAGTGTCAGGTGGTCTATACACCAAACCATATCTCATGAATTCAGAGTTGGTAAATAAAACATCAACAAATACACATTCGCAATTTCCAATTGACTCTTTATAAACAATATTGCTTTGAAGACTAGATCGAACTGCTAGTAATACACCACCACCTTGGATTAATGGTCTGTCCTGTCTAAAAACACAATATTCTAAATTATTCAATGAGAAGTATACATCATCCTTCAACCATGTTTCACTAATATGTTGACACCCGTAGTGCCAAATGTGGATCTGACAAGTATTTGCCATTTCTTTATTCTGAATTGTGACGTTTCTGTTCTTATGTATGGGACTACAGGATCTCTGCACGGCCTGGTCTCTCCTGGGCTGCTCGGGCTACCTGGGTGTGATTCAAGCTGCACAAAGTCTGTAGTTATTCCACAATGGCTGTTCCTTGAAGACGGTAGTCCCGTTCTCTCACAAGGTTGAGGCATATTAAATTACAGATTTTATTGATGTGGCTTCTTTTCCTCAGAGGAATTTTTACAACATTCAGTCCAGTTCCTTGAGTGCCTATGTAGCAGTCCCCATTCAGGATCGCTGAACATATTTCCTCAATCCTCATCCTACATTGGTGGTCTCATTCCCACTTCCTTATAGCAATCTTTCAATCTTGTAATGCTCCTCCTTCTGTACTCTTCCAGGGCTTGACATTCAGCTAATACATGAACTATATCTTCTTCTTCCTTGCACAGATTTTATATGTTGCGTTGATCTTAATTGTGGAGAATTCTGCCTTCAACTTTTCTGTCTTGAAGCGTCCACTGAGCATTCTAGCTCTGCAAGTGGCTGCCTCCACCATTCTTGGTTCGCCCTTGCAAGGTCTCATAGTCCATGGGAGACAAGCCCGTTGCTTGTGATGAACCAGCTGAATGTACTCTTCTCGCATTGCTGACCTGGGTTGCTTGATTTAATAATAATAGTAGTAGTTTATATAGCGCCAGTTCCAATAAAGAAATTGCTCACCGATGCTTAAGTTCGAGTTTTAATTATAGGATTTATTGAATAAGTGAGTTTTTAACATTTTCTTAAAACTTGGAAGGTCAGGTTTTTGTCTTAGTTCAGTAGGCAAGGCATTCCAAAGACCTGGACTAACTATTGAAAAGGCTCGATTTCCCCAGCTATTTTTTAGCTTTACCTTGGTTACATCAAGCAAGCCTTTTTCAGAACTCCTTAAATTACGTGGATTAGTTTTCGGTTTCAGAAGTTGCTGGAGATAGAGCGGTGCTTGATTGTTTAAAATTTTCCAAGTTGTGGTTAGGATTTTATAATGGATCCGAGCATGTACAGGTAGCCAGTGAAGTTCCTTTCTATTCAGAGTTACATGGTCCCTTTTTCTTCAGTTTATCAATGAGCCTGACGGCAGCATTCTGAAAAGTTTGTAGTTTATTGACATACTTTTTCGGAATTCCACATAGAAGTCCATTTCCATAGTCAAGGTGAGGGGTTACCAGAGTATTTACTATGGTCTTTGTGTCTTCTCTGCTTAGGCTTTTCCTGATATGCGAGATGTTCCTGATATTTAGATATGTGGCTTGGCACATTTTATTGATTTGTTTCTCCATTGTCATATGTTTGTCAAAGTACACTCCAAGGTTCTTAACATAATCTGAGGGTGTGATATTTATATCATCTACCAGTAAGTGGTTAATATGAATTTTATTTAGATGATGCTTTGGGCCAAGCATGATTACTTCAGTTTTGTCGCTATTATTACAGAGTTTGTTCTTTTGGAGGAAAATTCTCAAGTCCTTTACGCAATTTTCCATTCGGGACATAGCGGCTGTGGCAGCTGTGTCGTTTGGCTTGAATGAGAGAATCAGTTGTTCGTCATCAGCATATTTCTCGTCATCCACATTACGTTGCACTGCTATTTTGCTGATAGGAGAAATGTAGGCGTTGAACAGAATGGGTCCCAATTTAGAGCCATACTTTAGTAGTTTTGGTGATGATTCGCTGTCATTTATAACTAATGATTGCATTCTTTCCATGAGGTAGGATTTAAACCATTTTAGGGCTTTTCCTAATATTCCATACAGATTAGTTAATCTGGCCAGCAAGATATCATGGTCAATAGTGTCAAAAGCTGCAGAAAGATCCAGAAGTACCAGCATTGAGATCTCTCCATCATTTCCATTTAGCATAATATTATTGTGGATTCTTGTTAGTAGTGTTTCTGTACTATGAAATTGCATGGCTGACTGTTTTGTGTCATGCAGGTCATTTTCATGTAGGTGATTCGTGAAGTGGGCTATCACAGCGCTTTTAATTATTTTTCCTAGAAATTTTAGATTCGATACTGGTCTGTAGTTTTAATTTTCCAATTCTAACCCAGATTTCTTTAATAATGGTTTAATTATTGCATGTTTCATTGAGTCAGGCATAACTCCTAATTGGAGAGAGCTATTTACTATTTTTGTATGATTGGTAGAAATTCATCGAGACATTCTTTAACCATCCAGTTAGGGATGGGATCAAGCTTTGAATGCTTAGAAGCCATGTTATTGACAATTTTCTTCACTTCATGTCAGACATCATTTGACAGTTTTGAGAATTTGTAAAGTGGTCGTCCAGTAAAAGTGTCCACTGGAGCTTAGTTTTCCTCTGATGCTATGTTTCCAGAAGATGTATCCAATTTTCACCTGATCTTGTCAATTTTGCCTTCAAAGAAAGCTGAGAGTTCCGTAGCCAGGAAATCATCAGATTTGTCAGGTGGGAAAGGTGTACTTGGTTTGCGATGTAGAGCTGAGTTGACAATTTTAAACAAGGGCAGATTTCACGAAAAGTTCTCTTAAAAGTTACCTTAAACTTTCCAAACCTTTTTTTTATCTCTATGTTGCTTTCTGAAGCAAGTAAACCTATTACTAAGTACATCTGTGAGGTAATGAATACATATCAATAAAAATATTCCTCAAATGTGAAGGCTTTTCCTCTTAAAAAGATATTTTTTATGCCTCATGAGGACAATTTTGGACAATCAAACTTACTGGTGATCAGACATGCTTACTTTGGCACTCTGTGGAATCTACTGAAACCAATTCAGGAAAATGTAGTGGTATGTGATTGATAAAAAACATCTTGAAAATTATTTTGGAACCATTTTTAATTGTCTTGGTCATTACAAAACTTGAAAAAAATGAAAAATAAAAAAAGACTGCTAATGTAACTCAATTCCATCACAGGACACTGAGGTTACATTAGCAACTTTTACATGGAAATTTTTCTGTGTTCTCGCTACTTATGCCAATTTCAAACATGAAATTATAATATTTTTTTGAAAAACGTGTCTTATTTGCCTATATATATATACATCATCAAAAACATAAACGACTGGGTGTGGTACCTGTTTCTTTATTGCTAATGTAACTGCAATTTTGCATCCGTCCATTTCATAGTGTTACATTAGCAAAATGTGCACATAAAAATTACGTTAAAAAACACAGGATTACATCTCAATTTTTTTCTGAACTGAAAGCCAGGTCTCCCAAGAGCAGGCCAGGGGTAGTAGCCTGCTGGTGACTTCATTTATATAGCAGTAGGATCAGCATAAAAAATTCTGTCCTCCATCATTCATCGTTGTTACATTAGCACAAGGCCATATTTTTAGCTACTCTGACCTACCAATCCAACAGAAAAGATTGTTTACCCATGATTTTATTTAATAGATTGACACAATAAAAGATTTAGATTTCAGCTTTTTTTTGTCCTGCCAGCTATCCTCAGAAGAAGCACCCTGAGAAAATCTGAGAATCTACGAATCGATTATGTCTGGCCTTATGAGTATTGTGCTAATGTAACTTGTGGACAAGTTGTGGTAGGCCTAAGTCATTTTGCAGCTTTTTCGTGAAATCTGCCCAAGGCCTTCGAATTGCCTTTATTTTTAGCAATTTTATTATGTAGATCCGCTGTCTTGAGGTGTTTAAGCTTATAGTTGAGAGAATTCCTTTTCTCCTTGAAGTCAGCTAAATCCACTTCAGCAGAGGACAATTGTCTTCTTGGGATGCAGACTATATTTATGGTTATTCGCGTAGTCCGTGGCGCAGTTCAGGAGTGCCTGAACTTGCTCTTGTTGGAATGTCACCAGCAAAGGCAGGGCTGCCTGTGAAGAGGCTTCCAATTTCTGTTCCCAGGCCACTGAACTCTATTTGTTTGAGAGGGTCATTATTATCCATCCAATAACTATGTATCCTTCTTTTTTTTTCGTAGTCTGAAAGCTTGATGTCATACTGAGACTGGGTGGCTATTGGTCAGTTGAGGTGTGAGTAGAAAAGCCACATGTCATGCAAGGCTTTTTGGTGATGTCAAGCTATATGAACATTCTCATTGGTCGTCAGAGTCAGCTGCATGACATCAAGCAGTTGATCTTAAATTGTACTAAATTAACCATTTAATCAGTGGAGTACATGGATACTCAAAGCATGCCATGTGATGCCAGGGTAGCTTGATTTGGAATCTTATTGGAAGAAGATGGGAAGTAGAAGAGGTATTTTATAATATGTAACAGAGAAAATCTGATCCCAATATCTGCCCTCAATATCATGGTCACACAACCCTTCGAATGAGAATCCACTTTTAATCACATGCAAATGGCTGTCAAGTTTAGAGTCTATTGACCTGAGGCTCAAGACAGGGGATTATGGCCAGCAATCAGTGCAAAACAATACAACAAGATTAAAATCCTGTCACCTGTTTCTCAAGAGAGCCTCATGAACACTGTCAAAGCAGAAGATATCAGAGCAGAGCTATGGACTTTTTGCCAAAGATATCTTAATTGAGACATTTTCAAGTCTATTTATCAACATGGAATTATCTATTTACTAAACCTTCATTGCAAGTGATACACCTGGAGAGGGCAAAATAAACGTATTGCCATGTAGACGACAATATGCAAGGTAAGAGATCAAAATTTTCCTAAAACCCATTCTCCCGTAGTCATCGGCTCACTTCCCGAGCTGGCTCTGCCAGTGAGCCTCTGACCTGGTGAGCCACAAAAAGTGTGGTTTTTGAGGTTCAAGCTGATTGGTTGCGAAGGGAAGTGGACGCACAATCAGAGAGGCTGTTATAGCCCAAGCAAGGTTATGTCATTCCAGACAGCATATTGTTGATTACTGTTGCCTGCTGATCCATTTGTTGTTTTAAGTTTCCCCATGTTTGACATTCACCTTTATGATTGAAGTGCACTTTTGACTTGTAAGTCACATGTTTCATCAAAATTAAAAGTATAGAATAACTGGATATGTCAGCCCTAAACATTTCCAGGACATTGCACCACTTTAAATTGTGTGCATTGACTTATTTATGAATGTTTTCATTAAATATTCGGAGGGAGGGAGTCCTCAAATGTTGTTTCTTAATCAAGCTATACCATTGTTCAGAAATACCCCCTACAGAAATTAGGCCTCATTATCTCAAGACTGCCCAGAGAAAGAATTTATTTCATGAAGGAATTTATATATATTATGAACACACAAAAATCCAACCCCCCTACTCTCTGGAGATATAATGGTTGCCCTCTGATTGACAACAGTCTGTTCAACAGGCAGGCTAAGAATCCTGCAATGCTGCAGGATTGCCTCAGAAATGCTTTCTGAACATGTGAAACTTGGATCAAGTCAATCACAGCCAATGAAGCTGTCTTGAGAAGCAAACAACACAACCAATCAGATTAGAATTAAATGCATTAGCTGATGATGATTGACATCTGAATTGTTCACAGTTTTATTGTCCAGTTTTAGAGCTCATCAGTTATTTCACAGTTTATGTATTTTCCGGGTGACAGTTTCTTGTTTTCAGTTTGTATTTTGTTTCATTGTTTTCATGGATTACTTGCAATGATTGCAAGCGTGGTCTGTCTTGATATGTAAGTTGCGTTCTGGTTGGCTGAAATTACTGGGGCATGGCTGATCTGAATGTGAGTAAAACCACAGGAAAAACTATCAACAGAGTCAAAGCCTCGCTGTGCCAGCTCGCACAAGAGGCTTTGACAATGGGAAAATGCCTAAAACCATGTCAACACAGAAAACTTTTGCCAACTCACCTGGCAACTTTGAAGCCATTTAATTCAGTATCAAAAAAGACTGAAGTTGTACTTTTGCATAGATATAGCCAACAATGACTACATAGACAGTTCTGCGTGGTGTTATGCTGACAACAATTAGATTCATAGTAATTTGCCTTTTTTTTAAACACAAGCTTTTCACAAGACATTGTTATGATCAAACAGGAAGTGAAACAATAGTGTCACCTTACTCACCCATGCCTCAATATGCAGCAACTAAATGCATGTCACTCAGCTGGGGAAGTAGTTTAGTGAAAAGCTGTAAAACACAAGCAAGTCTTTCACTAAATCTTTCAGCTGTGTCGAATCCCAGCTTG
This sequence comes from Platynereis dumerilii, assembly GCA_026936325.1. NCBI lineage: Eukaryota > Metazoa > Annelida > Polychaeta > Phyllodocida > Nereididae > Platynereis > Platynereis dumerilii. Next base: position 189,894,430 of record JAPTHN010000001.1, on the reverse strand, counting down.
AAGGTCAATGCAGTGTATCGCCATGCTCAATCACCAGGAACCCGAAACGATAACTGAAACTTGACCAACTGTTTGGATACACAAGTACAATGAATAACAAAAACCAACAAAATTCCAATGACATGAAACCTTTAAGGATTTCCTTTACAGGTGATTTCATTACCATGTGATTCTGGTCATTCACAGTTGCCTGTTAGGGATCAATGCAATGTACATATAATGATAATGATAATAAAAGACTTTTATATAGCGTCGGTTTCAAATAAAGAAATTTGCTCACCAACGCTTGATATATATATATGCTACGTTTGATATATTAGCTGAATGACGTTCTGTCGTTTGTAAACCAATCAGATGAAGCAAAAATGCTATGTATTTAGTGTGTAAAGAATCTTAGAATCGCGTACTAATGAAATTGCCTGTAACTGTTTTGTTGTTGCTAATCATACCAGCCTATCTGATTCGCTTGTCAGCATGTTGGCATGCTCTTCAGCTGCACATCACATGGAGCTACCAGACCAATAGCTATCCTGAACCAGCATGACCTCATGCTGCTGGTCTGTGGAAAAAAATTGAAGGATACATAGTTATTGGATGGATAATAATATAAAGCTTGTAAAGCAGGGGAAAGATGATACTTCCTTGTTTCACTTCTTGGGCTACTTCATATATGCCCGAGTCAATTCCAGTCCAGCGGACCCTTTCACTAGTTACGAAACAAAGGTCATCAAGTAAGCCCTACCATTTTCCTTAGATTGGTTGATGAAACAGCTCACTTTTGAGGCTATAATGGTTAACAACAACAAAAGCTTTATGCAACATACAGGGGCTGTTTCTTATCTTTTGCTTCCGCAGCAGTCTCTGTTATTAGCAGGCTTGCCATGAACGGGATCGTTGTGGCGTAAATTCTACTTGAAGATCTGAGATGTCCTCCTGGATGGCATACTGGAGTTCATCGTTACTGCAGATTATCTCCAGAACTTTTAACAGTGTTGGTCCTACAGTAATCCCTCTGTAGTTGTCCATGTCTCGTTGGTCCTTGCCAGGCTTCAGAATCATTAGTTTGTATGAAGATTTCACAGAGGGAGGAATCCTTTCTTCTATTAATATTCGCATTTAATGTTAAGCGGTTTCTGGGAGTGCCAGGATGTGTTCCACCCGGAGATTGTGAAGGTCCGCCGCCTTCCCCTTCTTTAGCTTTCTCAGAGCATTATCCAATTTACTCCTATTTACTAAGATGGGTCGAGCTTTCCTACTTGCCAGTTTCCTCATACATGATAGCAACACCTCTTCTTCTTCCTTTGTCTCTGCGAGTGCTAGATTTCTACGGTACTCAGCCCAGGCTTCCCTGATGGTGTCATCATTTGTAGTAAGCTGACCGTTAATCCTAACTGCTGCGCTTTGCATATCTTGTGTCCTCTGTTTCTTGATGATGAGTTTGTGAGCCAAGGCCTGGTCTCCTTCCATTGCCTGACTGATATCTTGTAGAAGTTGAGTTCTTTCTTGGGCTGCCTGATGTCTTTGGACTCTTCTGACTGATTTAGTCACCTCCTTCCTATGTCTCCATTCAGGGGTATCCAATGTCCATGTCCTGACCACCACCCGCATACCACTTGAAGTGGGCCTGTTTGGAGATTCGGACAGCATTGGCCAGTTCTGGAGTCCATTTTTAAAATCTTTTCTTCCCTACTGAGATGGTTTTGTTTCTGCTGCTTTCGTAATCACATTCTGGATCACTATAGTAGCTGCATCTGAAGAAAGTAGTTCTAGATTAATGTCAGGCATTAGCTCCTCTACCGTTCTCTGGAAGGATCCAATGTCCATTTGGTTGAGCATAAAAATCTGCTTCTTGTCACTCTTTATTTTGTGCTTGTGTATGCACTCCGCTGAATGCCACATAGTCTGTATAGGAAGGTGGTATGAGGAGTTCAATCAATCGTCTCCCTTGACTAGTTGTGAAGGGGACTAGGTGATGTTGGAAAGTTTCCTCTTGACCAAAATGTGGTCCAGTTGCAATCTATGATTTAGGTTAGGGTTTATGTAAGAGAAGTCCTTGGATGTCTTTTCGCCCAAGTCGACCAGGTCTAGATCGATGATCAGTCTTTGCATCAGTTGTTCCTTGCTGTTGCGCCTGTTGTAATGGTCAGCATTCAAGTCACCCATGCAGGATTACCACCTCATGGGACTCTGCAAACTTTTGCACCAGTTCAAACAGTACATGAGCTGCACCAGTGTCTACTGCCTTCGCCTCAACTCCAGATGAAGGAAATGTTTCTTGTATATCCTTCACTTCGTACCCCCACAGCCAATGTTCCTGAATACAAAATATATCATTATTCCTCATAAGCAGCTCAAGAAACACTTGGTTTTGTTTAAGACCCTCTCAAAACACACATTGCTTTAGTATTTGTGTTTGAATAACTTAAGTTTTCATTGGACATGTTTGTCAAAAATGTCTTCAGTTTGAGTTGTAAAGTGCCACAAGGTAGCTCTGGTTACTACGTACCCCAATCAATGTAATTGTTGAATTCATTTCCCAATGTAGGGGACCGTTCAGAATTTATGACTGGGGGGGTGGGAGTTTTGTTGGAACTTCCTGTCAAAAATTAATACCCCCCCTTGAGTTTCATGCGGATTTTTAGTACCCCACCCTTAGGTTTCACGCGTAATTTTAGTACCCCGCCCCCTCGACATACAAAGCAATACACACATATATACTGTTATACACAACCACGCATACAGATTCGCGTCATTTTGCGCACTTTTGCACACAAAAAAGTCCAAAAAATATGCGTGTTTTTTAACATTTTTTCTTTGTTAAAATTTCTTACCCCCCCCCCCTCAGAAGTGTTGTCAAAAAGTAATACCCCCCCTTGAAACACATGTTAGTACCCCCTCGGCCAAAACTCCCACCCCCCCCCCCCAGTCATAAATTCTGAACGGTCCCTAATTGTTGAATTAATTTGCCTAGCCTTTTTCAGTCGTATAAGTGGCCTCCTCAATTGTGAAAGGCCTATATAGTACTTTGTGTGAAAGATGTTGCTCAATGTCTTTTTTGAATGGAGGTAAATTTATGAAGGTGGTGTTTTAAAAGTTATGGCTATATGTAGGGGGAACCGGGGCACATTGGGGCGCTTTTAACTTCTACTAATTTTGCTCAATGCTGAAAGAACTGGGCAACTCAGAAGTTTGCATGAACAATGAACATCACCTATACCATTGAGCTTAAATGCAAGGCATAATAAATTAAACTGCACCTACCCTTTTGCAGCCAGACAGCAAAATGTGAGTCATAAAAATGACTGTCCCAATGTGCCCGACATCGATTAAGAAATCATTTTAACACAACTACAGATACTAAATGTCCCTCTGTAGACAAAGACTTTGAAAATAAGCCAAAACTGGCTAAAGACATTCCATTGGCTATTGTTAATTTTAACTGTAATGGTTTGAAAGGCTCTTATGGTGGTATTTTAAGTATTATGAATGAAAATGACTGTTTGTTTTTATGTGAGACTTGGATTAAGCCTAATGAAGTCAGCTTGAATCCACCGGACAGAGGACAAACAATAAAGTAAGATGCAATGGCCGCAGTGCCAATGTTTATTTGGCTAAATATAGACAAACACAAACATTCATACAACATTCACACTACACAGACAAGGAAGTAAAACACACAGATAGGAAGCTACTGCTCCCGGACCAGCCTTATACACACAGGCTAGATAGATACATACATGAATTATACACGGATAGAAACAGGCACATATAAACAGGGTAGACAAATTAAACCATACAAGTCTAGAAAATGAGATTACACGGCTAGACCAATTAATTACACATAAACGTGGCACAAGGCCTTAAGCAACGCAATGGTAAGTAAATTAATACAAACTCAGGAGATACATTGGATAAAGGTAAAATCATACTAATGAAACATGAATAATGAAGAAACTTGGGTGTCTTTTTTGGAGGCAAAAGCCAATTAAAACAATTTTTAGTTTTTTTGGGTATTTCCCTAGAGGGCAAAGGCCCGTAGAAAATTTTTTTAAATTTTGAACTGTACCAAGAGACCAAGGGTACCAAGGATAAAAACCTAGGAAAGAAGGGAGAGGAAGGGTGGGTGCTGAGAAAAAAGCGCGACCCGGAGGGAAGAGAGAAGGGGTTTTTATAGTACAGAAAAGGATTTCACAGCTCCAGAGAAACTGTGAACGAAATGGCCAGAGCCAAGGAAATAAGGAGAGAATCCAGAAGGTGAGAAAACACAAACCCCAAAAAGCGAGAAGGCAATATGACAAGTTATACCATTCGACACCTCTGTCAGCCAATCATGAGCCAGTATTTCACTGCAATAAAGCCCTTATTCTTTGTTGTCCAGTTATCCTCCCATGGGAGAATAATAAGCGAAGCTGTGAAAAACCCACAGCAACAAATGACAAGTTTCAGTTTTGTCTTATGGTATAAGCCAGTTATTCACCGCGGGATCGACAATATGTGTTTATCACAGCTAGGGCTAACGCCCTCGCTGGATAAATCACATATTGCCTCTCCCTAGGTGAATAACCTATACTTAGAAACTACAAGGAAAATCAATAATCAGTAGCCAAAAGTGGCATAATAAAAATAGAGTGTGCGGCAGCATGCCCCCTGTCCGGTTTCAATAAACCCTAGTATTAACTGAGCTACTATTGAATCCACCGGACAGAGGACAAACAATAAAGTAAGATGCAATGGCCGCAGTGCCAATGTTTATTTGGCTAAATATAGACAAACACAAACATTCATACAACATTCACACTACACAGACAAGAAGTAAAACACACAGATAGGAAGCTACTGCTCCCGGACCAGCCAAAGAACCAGTCCAAGAGCAGTAGAGAAGTTAAAGTAAAGAGTGAGGAGAGAGGAGTAAAGAGTGAGGAGAGAGGTGAGTAAGGAGGCCAGGCAGGGTGATCGAAAATAAGGAAAAAGGAGAATCAAGAGACGAGAAGAGAAGCAAATGAAGAATAGGAGTCTGGATGAGGTCTCATGTAGGAGGTGTAGGCTTGTGACCTCCAACGACCAAGCCTCTGTATGTCGTGTGAAGAAAAGCCAGAGTTGGCTGCCTGGGTGGCAGCCCCCGCCCTAAGAGAGTGAGACGAGAAAGAGGCTGGGTCGAGGCCTAGAGAAGAAACGATGGTCTTGATGGAGCTGTTATAGACCTGATAAGACAATGGGTGTCCAGAGGAGAGGAGAAATAAAGGAGAAAGCGATGAAGAAGGAAAAGAAGTGATGAGAAAGTGTAAAATACATGGCGCACAGATGGAGTGACGCGAGCAGCCGATAGAAACTGTGAACCCATGAGGACTCGTCTTAGAGGTGGGTGCAGTATATCGCACTAATGGAGGATCTGAAAGTCGATCAAAAGAGAGAGAGGATCGAAGTGGAAAAATTGAAAAGGAAGAATCAGAGCAAAATTCGGAGGCCCAAAGACAGCCAAAGAACTGCAGAGACAGAGCCCCTGCAAGAATGATATGATCACGAGTGAAATGAAGATAAGAAATCATGGCAGATAAAATGGGAAAGGTGACAGGAGTTGGCGGGGTGGAGGGAGGTTGGACACTAACCAAAGCTCTAGTAGCGAGTTGGACCCGGGTGGACCATATAACTGGTTTAGGAAATCCTAGTGAGATAACAAAGGCTCTGAGATCAGAAAGATACGAACGGATAGTCCTAACTGACAAAGATTGAGATTTAAGAAACGCAGAGAAAATGCTGAGAAAAAAGCGCGACCCGGAGGGAAGAGAGAAGGGGTTTTTATAGTACAGAAAAGGATTTCACAGCTCCAGAGAAACTGTGAACGAAATGGCCAGAGCCAAGGAAAGCAAGAGAGAATCCAGAAGGTGAGAAAACACAAACCTCCCAAAGCGAGAAGGCAATATGACAAGTTAGAAACTACAAGGAAAATCAATAATCAGTAGCCAAAAGTGGAATAATAAAAATAGAGTGTGCGGCAGCATGCCCCTTGTCCGGCTTCAATAAACCCTAGTATTAACTACAGTCAACACAAAAATTATTTGCACACTCTGATTTTTCATCATATTTCACAGAAAAATGGCAGTATGATAAAAACAACTGCCCTATGTTTTAGGGTAGTGTTAGTAGGTTAGGTTCCCATGCATTTCATTTTTTACCAAAATTCATTTTCTTGGAAAATGTGAAAAAACTGAATTTTGAAAACAAAAAAATATTTGCACACTTCAGCCAACTACCAGAAACTGAATTTTTAATGATGATACTCAATTTTTTCTTTGGAACTACTGTTGTTTATGGTATCTTTAGCTCATTTACATCAATCACACATTATTTGGGGTACACAGGTGGGATTGCAGGTGTTACCAAGGGTAAAGCACTCAATTCCATGTTGTTTTTCTATGTATGGCTATAGAAATTTGGCTAGAAACAAGCAACTGACATGAGACTGACCAGTAAACTCCATAATTGTGTCTATTTGTCTAAAGGAGTAGTTTGGCAGTTATTGGTAGGTAATTGTGTTCTACGTGCAACCACAAAATGCTGGAAAACCTGGAAAACAGTAATACGTGTAGAATCAAACTGAAAAAATCTTGTCTTGATTACAGGACTCAATTTTGCCCCCGGGGACTATTTTGACTGTGACCTGTGAACAATAGGTTGCAATAATTTTGGAGAAAGCCAGCTGAGATAATTAAGACAAGTCATTTTCGAAATTTGCACTATATCATTACCATTATGCAGCCTACAACAAGTGTTGCTTCTTAGGGTACCCCCATGGAGGACCTCAATGAATGTAAATTTCACAATAACGGGTTTCCTTTGCAAAAATAAGCTTTGAATAATGAAAACTATTCACTGTCAAAATGATTTAGGCCATAATTATTGTATAGACAAGCTTGAGTGGATCTAAATATTCGATGCATGACACTGCATTCAATATGCTACACTTACATATATGCTAAAATTGAATAATAACCTAATTTGTGAGCAAATATTAATAAAAACAACTCTAAATATTCTTTCTTAATAACTATTGATAAGCCAGTGGTTTAATAACTCGTCAGAGGCAAATCATTAGTTGTATCTTAGCACAAAATCATCAAGAGCCTTTTCTTTTTGGACATTTTCTGATGAGATATTGAACATAGTTCAAAAACCTGCATAGTTTATCTTTTTCTCACAATTTGACTATTTTAAAGGACTTCACAGACCAATTTCATGAAAATTGCTATTTTAAAGTAATTTCTATAAATGTAGGAGAAAAAACATGGGAAGGGGTGTACTCCTTGAGTAACATCTGCAATCCCACCTGTGAACCCCAAATAATGTCTGATTGACATAAATGAAAACAGTAGTTCCAAAGAAAAAAATGAGTATCATCATTAAAAATGCAGTTTATGGCAGTTGGCTGAAGTGTGCAAATATTTTTTTGTTTTCAAAATCCATTTTTTTCACATTTTCCAAGAAAATGAATTTCGGTAAAAAATGAAATGCATGGGATCCTAACCAACTAGCACAACTCTGAAATATAGGGCAGATGTTTTTATCATACTGCCATTTTTCTCTGAAATATGATGAAAAACCAAAGTGTGCAAATAATTTCTGTGTTGACTGTAAGCTACTAATATTACCGTGAAACAGGGTTACTTTGGCCGTTCTGTACTACTTTGGTAAAGGTACTTTTATTTAATGTGGGTAGCCAAGCTAAGTCAGTGACTTGTTTCCAGTTGGGCCCACGGCGCCTCCAATTTACGTCTGATGCGAACAACAAAGTCGTGGAATGACATGATGGCTAGCCTGGGGATTGAACCCGGGTCTCTCGCTTGTGAGGCGAATGCTCTACTCACTAAGCTGTCGGGGCTGCCAAATGAGAAAAAGATTCAGTATCCTGTACTTCTCAAACCAATACAGATACCAGGAAATTCCTTTTTGCATCTGCTAGAGCATCTTGTCTGCTTTTTATGTACATTGATTCTGTTTCAATATCACAATACCAGTGGTTCTTGTGAAGGCCATTCTGGGAAAAAGTAGATTTGCAAAAAGTGTGATTTTGCAGGGAAGTGTCTACTTTGTTCTCTGTGGGTCAAGTGCAAGCTTACGCAGTGAAAATTGTGGACGATTTTTAAAGATAATATATCAAAGTTTCAAACTGCACAGGATTTGTTTATATGTTATGCAATTAGTTTAGGGCTATGGTCAATGTTACACCAAATCTCAAAGACAGTGTCAGGGTTACTTTGGCCACCCATGGAAATGGCAATTGGCAAGAGTTGGAACAGTTTGTAGTTAATAGCAGTCAAGGAGGTATAAACCTTGATTTAACGAACAGGTGTATGAAAATTATGTTGACTGCCATAGATGCTAAAAAATGCCATAAATGGTCAATGCAATAATTACAATTTATGTCTTTTAATAAGCTTAACATAGCGATGATGTACTGGCTTCTAGGGCAGCTGTGAACCACCGTAGATATATGATTACATCCAAAATAGAATCAGACAAAGTTATTTCATCTTGGATTATTTTTGTTAACATAATGTTCCGTCGATGAATTACGCAAAAAATTGAAAATTAGAATAGAAATGTAAAATGTCATATGATTGATAAAAATGTTTTAAAATGACACCTTTTATGACTGGTAGCATATCTTACATTCTTGTGACCTAAAAACTGAGGTATGTTCACACTATGTCATTCTGAATTAGGAGGCAGTAGTACACAGAGGGTGTAGAAGAAGGTTTGTTCAGAAATCTGCGAATGAGTCACAACTCATTCCAGATAACAAAAATACATTCCTCATCTTGTTGGGTGGCCAAAATAACATAACTAATTAAATTCGACTGCGGTACTTGGTATTAGGCCTACATGCTCAAAATCTAAGGTAGCCAAAGTTACCCCCACTTCGGGGTTACTTTGGCCGACCCTGTAATTATGTAATAAAACATAGAATCATCATAGATTTTGGAAAGCTTTTTGACAGATGGAAAACTCAATGTACTGGCTATGATATGGCAAACAACTTGATATTCAACGAATGGTTTTTCTCAGAACACAAGTTAGGTGCTCCGAAATAGCCAAAATAACCCCGTTTTACGTTAACTTATTATGCTTATAGAATAATAAATTCAGAAAAGCTGCAGGACTTCAAGATGAAGAAAAGCCTTGATAACCCTAATTAGTTTCAACCCACAGAAAAGTCAACAGACGGAAGGACAGACAAACATACATACATTGCATATAGGTATTGGAACTGCATGGTTGTCCAAGTAACAGATTGAAATGACCTAGCCTTGCATTCGTGTTGGTGTATTGATCCCACAACAGTGGATAAAAGCAGTCATGGGTATTGTCATGCAATGCCACATTATCCATGAAGTGGCAAAAAGCCTCTCAATTGGCAGTTCACCGTTTATGGGTGCTAATCTACCAATTTACTGTTGGTTTTGGTTGTTGGTTCCTTCTAATGTCTATACATATTTGAAAAAATGTGGATTCCAGTGACAGGGTTGTTCCTTCTTCTGCTTGCTGCTCCCCATTCTGCACAAAAGGTAAGAATTAAGTTGAGACGATTTGAGAGTCATTCATGACTGTTCAATGCCATTAAATATAATATTATTCGACATCAAACTACTATAGTGTTTTTGAGTTCTTTTATTTGTTGTTTTTGCTTTTTGTGATTTTTTATCCATCTTTATATGTTCATCTCTACATAATCACAGGATCTGACCACAGCCTCAGCCCTTCAAAGCAAAGAGGTTCCGCTGATAGAAAGAGAAGTGGTAGGATTTCGATTGTGGATGATATTGGGCTTTGTTTTTGGAGGACTGCTAACGATAAGTGAGTAAATTTAGTCTGTAAACAATAGATATTAAATTTATTGTCAACAAACAATTACAATGTGGCCACATTTTGAGTATAGTAATAATCATATTTTAAATCGACGCATCACAGAAAAATTTACCAGTGGATATGTTGCCAACAAATAAATAGACATTTTCGAGAAGCCTTGCAAGACTTCTCAGTCATATCCTGGACTAGTTGAAGAAAATTCCATGGAAGACAAACACTGGCAATAATAATCACGTGGTCGTTACAATTCGGCTATGGTCAAAAAAGTGAAAGAGCTTTTTCTGTGTGAAAAAATATTATTCTCTCAATCCTATAGTTTGCATCCTCAAAAATTGTGCAGGGATTTCTGGTAATTGTTCTATATATGGAGTATTTGTGAATTAGGGTCCAGCTTCAAGAAGCATCGTTTTTGTCATCAAATTTTCTCCATATCTTCCATATTGTGCTAAAATCCAAAGCAAGGTGATCTTGTTGTCAGGCCGTCTCCGTCCCTGGAATAACGAGTTCAGATATTTTAAGGAGGTATACTAGGACCAAGGTTTAAAAAAATCTATCTCAAAATTTTGACTTTGACTTACAAAGGCAACACTTTGAATTATAAATACACAATTTTTTCAAAAGTTTGCAAAAAGATCACATCACTTTGACTTGACAAACATTTTTGCTCTAAACTCAAAATTACAACTTTTATATAGGCCTATTGGGAATTTTTTTTATTGTTTATGCATAATTTTGTACTTAAAACACGCAATTACATATGTATATGGACATTTTTGAGTAAGAAACACATAATTTTTAGATGATAAGACTACATTTCGTCAATACAATAAATTTTGTGAAATGAAGACCAAAATTCCATATTTAAAGTCGAATTGTTTTCTTGGTCATAAAAATTTTTGTTGTGTTTCTTTCTCAAAATGCAGAAGTCGTTTTTTAGGTAAGATATTCAAAATTCTAGCTGTAACACGAAAAGCAAAATTTCAAGAAGATAACAATACTAACTAGTGTGTGAATGCAACACAGAATTTTGTGAAGGAAAGTAATAATTTAGAAATTTGAGTTAAAATTTTGTCTTTGAAAAAAACACACTTGTGATTCAAACAAACTTTTGGAATATAATCTCAAAAAAGTGGAAATTTCAAGAGATTTTTTTTTTCACCATGTGTCCATGTCCCTAATATACGCTTCCGTATATATTTCTGAGCTTGAGTTATAAATGCACTTTTGCATCCATCATATCTTTTGAAAACTCACTTTATGAGTAAACATCATGTACAAGTGAGGGTAAGAACTGAAACTTGTTGAAGGATGAGAATCTCCTGAGGGCAAAGGATTTTTTGAATATATTTAGGGTTGTACTTTATAGTCTTGGTTAAGCCGCATATGCATGTAGCACCATTTATTGCACTGAGAGATGACTGAGATGTATGGAAAGACCTCTTGTAGAGGTCTCTGAGAGGTCACATGTGAGACTTCTATCACATGAGACCTATCACATGAGACCAATATATTCGAACTATCTATGATGTCTAAAATACCCCTAGATATTGCTGGGTAAACATTAAATTACTAATTTTACAAAACTTTATGAAACGTTTATTAACTCTGTGATGGAAACGGAAATTATTCGTCGGGGAGCTCTTGGTGGTGCGGCAGTGAGATACCAAATTTTTAAAAGGGAAAACGTTCCTGCCACCAGAGTATAATTTTGGACTGGAGAACAGATAAAGTGATCAGGAAATTATATTTCTACCACTGATCATAGGCGGAGCTGTGCAGGGAAGGGCTCCCCCAGTTTTCCGATCAAGGGAGCTGAGCCCCCCCCCCCATTTCCATCACTGTAATTAACTGGAATAACCCTAAGCATCTGCATGATTGCTGTTATCAAAACACATACATTTAGGTCTGTATAATCCATGGAAATGATGTTGCAGTGGTTGCCCTGTGCTGCCTGATAGATTGTCGAATCCCAAGGACCAAGCAGGAGATCCAGGCTGACCACGAAAGAAGGGCCCTCATTGAGAAGTACAAGTCCCACATTGACAACCAGATGGCCCTTGGCAGGAAGCTCAAGGTCGTCAGAGGTAGGTCTCATGAGTCAGAACTGACTATATATATATATCTATTTCAATGACCTTCTTTTTCAAATGAAATAGCCATTGACATATTATGACATGAGTCCGATACATTCCCTCAGAAACAATTGGTAATACTTCACCTGTTGCTGGTCAATTTGAATTAAGACCGGGGGGGGGGGGTTCTTATGAAAATTTAAACCTCAATTCTTATTTCTATCAAAATTAATGTTTGCATAAAAACAGATATTCAAGAGAAGTTTTTCTTACACATTCAAAATGACTTTAATACCTTCATCTTGCAGCTAAAAGGCGGAAGAGAGTTGCTCCTGCCAAACCCACAGAAAAGCTAAAACTTGCAAAAGCCTTGGGAGCATTGGTGGCCAAGCCAACACCAGATGGGGCTCCTCTAGCCAACCACCCTGCAGCACTCCTGACGGGGGCCAAGGCAAAGGTTGTAGGTGAGCAGTTGCTGCAGTTCTTTGTGAGCCTTTTGTGAAAATAATGTCATTATAATTATACACATCATAGAATTTAAAGTGCACAAAATGATACCTGCATGTGTGAGATAAAAGTCTCCGAAAGGACATTCCATCTAATACTTTAAGTAGGCAGTATCTCAATGTTATCGCAATCCAAATGGGAACTGGGAAATTCTACAGAAGGCAGTTTAATAATTGTGCAAGAAGCTGCATAATTCACAGTTTTCACTTTCCTACAGAATTGGTTGTCCTCCGTCACAAAAGCAGTTCTGATATATTTTTGCCACAGTTCTGATATGTTTCTGTTGCAAAATATGTACTTCTGTATGAATAAAACAACTGGAGTTTTATGCAGTTCTGCAGGAAGCTGCTGAGTTCTGCAGTTCGACAGGAAGCTGCAGACCTCTGCAAGAAGCTGTCAAATTCTGCAGTTCTGCAGGAAGCTGCAGAATTATGAAGGTTCCTACAGAAGTGCATAAAACCTCCTGAGCAGCATAATTCCTACCGAAGTATAGAATTTGTTACAGAAAATTTCCAGAAATGATGCAGTGAACCTTGTTAACCCTCGACCCACAAACCGCCTTACCCCCAAACCACGGTTTCCTGGTTAGCGCCAAGACCGTGGTCAAAGGTCTATATTTGCAGATGCATTGCTAAAAGCTGAAGGAAGTAACCGAGGTGCAGAAAACCTGCAATGAAGTACGAACACCCGAAAACCCAGACAATGTCAGATCTGCAGTGTTGTACAGCTTCCTGCAAAATTCCAAAGGTTCCTACTGGACTGCAGAAATTGACAGTTTCCTGTAGATTTCTATAGCTTCCTGCTTCCAGAATTTGTGCAAAACCACTTAATTGCCGCAGAACTATGGAACTGCAGAAGGAAATTATATATTCTTCTCCACATGTTTGACCAGAAATCTAAGCAACCAGAAGTCCTACAGTGGAATTACACTTATATACCTAATTTATTATCTACTGTATACGTGCAGCTTAAATTCGCCTATATATAGATTTGTGATGTGATTATAATATTTTTGATGCTGTCTCACCGATTTTAAAGCAAATTCTCAAACATATAAACACAAAATAATAAAGTGCAGACGTTGCATTTCCCATTGCAGGTTCAGGATTGGGTCAACCAACGCAGAACAAACTGGCAAAAACTTTTGCTTCACTTCGCTCAAGTGACATGATGGCTGCTCTCAAGAAATCTCAACCTCCTACCAAGATCAATGAAGTTGTGTGAACGTCCATTAGTATTGGCATGCATTCAAACGCTTTAATTTGCCAGGAATTGGCAGCATTTAAATACTGTTAAGGGAAGGAGGAGTGTATTTGATCTCTTGTTCTCAAAATAGGTATATCAATTTCCTGCTTTCGGCTTCTTGGCCTCATCAGAGAGGTCTCCCCATCTAGGAGACATATTTAACTGTTAGTTTAGTAGTTACTTTTAGTTTAGTTTAGTAGCCATTCTGGACTCTGGTCCTTGGACCTCTGTATCCAATATTAGGGCCTATGATGATTGTTTTTATATATATGCACATTGTATGAAGTTTTTATGTCTCTTAACTGTGAATAAACTATTTGTCTGTCTATGGTTTTCTGTCTTCCCAAGGATTTCCTTACATTTTAGTAAATTTACAAAAAATACATCATGTAAGGATTTTCCATTTTCTCCATGCACCGACATACACAAAAAAGTTTTTTTTCCTGCAAATAAATGTCATTAATCAATTTTTGTATGAAAGCAATAAATACAGCATTGGGCTATATATCTATGCATGTACATATATACTCTCCTCGTTTCTTTACTGAAAATACCAACACAGTGACAGTAAGCACACTCAGCATGTCACCTGTTACTGAAGTTTGGATCTACACTGTAGATCTATACTTTGTTGTGAAGTAATTATCCCATGCAATTATTTTGAGAATAAAAAAAAATCCCATATTTTGAAGATTTGAAATAATCACTAAACCAGATTAGCTCAGATAATTATAATTTTCTGCATAACTGAAAATTTAATCACACGAATTACAACAAAGGAATGCCATTTGCATAATTTTAAAAGTGATCAAGTTTAACAAAACCTTCCAATTGCTCATACACGAATATGATTCCAGTACATGGCAAAGCCAGTATAACATGATTATGAAAGACATGCCTGAATGCAGACCATGAAAGCATTAATTGCTTGCATGGGTTAAGCAGATGATGGATCATTGAGCAACTGTGTAACAGCCGCTAAAGATGGCGTTACAAAGAGCCATTACACCTATTGACCTTTAAATCTTTTACTATTCGATATTAAATCACTCTGTTAGCTGTTAGACTTCGGTGGCCATTGATTGCCATAACATCAATTGGCAGGAGGCGGTTCGATATTTCTTCATCAGGCCACCACATCAACACATTTTTGCCATTTCTCCTCTTCAATACAATAAAGTAACGTTTTTGCAGCCAGCCACATCAATGATTAACCTGCGGTTCAGCAACATGCTTTCCCATGGCAATATCGATAACTTAGCTTGTCAGCTGGCTGGTGCTTAGGTATCACTTATTGCCAGGCTTCTGTAGGAATATACACACGAGGCAGGGGGGATCCTTGAGATATTCCTTTTTATATTCTGACTGGAATCCTGTCAGAGGGGGTGCTGGGTCTCCAAGATGTTCTCCAAGAGTTGGCTGTGAGTTGCCTCATGGGTGGCAAAAAAGTTGGAAGATGAGGGAGCACTGAGCGCCGCATCACTTCATCATCATAACAGCAGCAGCAGCAGCCTCCTCCTCTCGATCTGCAGTTAGTTGTGCTAGTATCCATCCTCCAGTTCGCCTCCCTGGGCAGCTCTCCTCCGCAGCACCACTACTACGCCCATCTCTCACCAGCAGATCAGATGCAGGACTAGAATCGCAGGGGATCACCTCAGCAGGGCAGTGCATCAAGACCTGCACCTGCCAAGGTTGGTGCTGAGAGTGCATCACCACTGCAGGGCAATACATTCGTGCACCTCAGAACAGCCAGCATCCATCTTCTCTCTAGGTAACAAGCAGTTACAAGCTGCATCCAAGATCATTAACGCTTGCTGCATGCTCCATTCAACAGCACCATAACACGTGTGCTGTCACCATCTGCTTCACATCACAACAGCTTACAAGCAAGCCACTTGCACCTTAGGACTTCATTGGACCACAACAGATTTACTTCTCGAGTTTTTGTGCCATATTGGACTGAGTGGACAGTGCTCCTCATTTACTTCATAACTTTATTGGTTGACCGAGGTGCAGTGTGGTCTTGAAAGGTGCTACCCCTGCAGGTGCTTCTAATCAGGGAACACCAATTAAGACAGTTGCAGCCCTATTTTCCTGACCATGGGCAACAAATCAGGCAAGTCAGGCAAGAAGTCTGAGGAGGCGAGGACCTTGTGCAGACCTTGCAATGGCTTGGAGATGGGCGATGACCTTCAGAAGGGCCAGGGGGAGGTGCCCTTCGACAGGTATTACTTCCCTTTTGAGAACATCGTCTTTGAAGGAGGAGGCAGCAAAGCCCTGGCTTACTGTGGGGCTGTGAGGGTGAGTGTTTCCATTCAATACAAATTCATTGCTTTCTTCTTATCTTCTTATGCAATCATTGACATACATTGTCTTTGTTGAGCCTCCCACGAAGCCTCCATCTTCAGCTAGTTTCCTAAAGCCTTCATCAGGGTCTTCCTGCATGAGTAGCTAATTCAATAATTCAATCTCCCTCTTCCAAAGATTTTTCCAAACCTCTTCACAAAATATTTTCAGTCATTTATAGGAAAAATCCTGCTATACAGTCAGGGTAAAACCCATGCCACAAGCTGTAGGGTGACTAGGGTCACCACGAAGTCTGCACAAACACAGATTATCTCACTTAATTGGGAGGACTTATGGGTACTGAAACAATAAGTCACCCTCCTATATCAAATTTGTTCGTTCCAAAATTTGAGCTTGTCTCACTTACAATGTCAATGTACATATTTTGGCCATATTTTGAGTTGGATCTACAAATGTTCTACATATATTTTAACAGTATATGTGGTGTCAGGTGTCACTGTAGTGTATAGTCTCCTCCCAAGTAGCAAGGGAAAAGAAAAACAGGTCACTTAGAAAATAACTGCACATATGTGCCATGCGAAAACAAGATTGCTTACTGAACATAATACTTTATCCTATATGTTTATATGTAGGATGATGTTGATATTAATATATAGATACTATCAGTCTGCCCAGAGAGTATCAAATTACGATCATCCGATACCAGCCAAAATCAGTCAATACACTTGCACGTACATTGTTTAGCTTTCATTTTATAGTGCCATGATTTGTTATCATGCTAAACTGCTATAATGCAGCTGGAGGTTTTGTTGCCTGACTACACAGGAATGTATGTATCGATCCCAACCATCAAAGTGCATTGCTTGCCAGATTAGCTCAAGTGAACTTGGGTGGCTGAACTGGTTGGTTTATCGCACCTTCTATCATGAAGAGAGTTGAATTTCATCCAAGTCTCAGGACAAGTGATACCAGGGTAATCTGACACAGTGGGCACTTGAAACTGATCCCATTTTTAACAAGCAGCCCAACAAACAACTTGAGTCACATTAGTTCATACTTTCCAAACTGTTTTCAGTATCTTTATCGGCAGTCAGTGCAGTTTCACAAAGGTTGTTGGATTAGATGCCCACCAGTGGTCAGCCTGACCAGCATACCTGGACCAATAGATCACAGGCCCTCTCTGTACAGTCACTGGGCTGGGCTGGTTGCGCATGCAAGGGGTGTTACAGAGCTTAGCGAGACACCCCTTTTTCCCGGCCTGGCATGACCTCCACATTTTCCCCTTGACCCATCAGGAGAAATGCCCTTCCCACAGCTCCAGGCTCTAACAGTCCTGGGGATTTAGGAGGGCACTGGGCAGGGGTATGGAGTGCTGTAGCCACATGTCAATTCTGACTATCAAGGTCTTTGCAGGCATTCACAGCAATCAGCCATGATCGCCTGCATTGTGATTGATGAACATACAGCACTGAAGTTATTTTAGGTCCATCGATTTCCTTTGTCAGGGTTTGTCACAATAATGACCTCAGCGCAACAATGTAATTGGCCACATATTATCAAAAGCAATTTAATTGGTTGGCTTCACAGATAACCTTGCTGAAGAACTTTAAACCAACCAAGGACTTTAAACTCCACAAATTGCCATCAGAAAAATGAGCTCTTTTGAAGACCTTCAAAGAAAAAAAAAATGTATGGTGTAATATATGGTTTGGGGTGTCAGAAAATAGACCTCCATTTTAGAATGTAGATCAAAGATTCATCATAGACACATCTAGCTGTCTATTTTATGTATTAATAGATATTGGGCCATCGATGTCTTCAATGGGAATGTAGATTGCAGATTTTGATGTATATTTTGATGCAGGGTTGTCCTGGGTTGCCATGAGGATAGGGAGGGTGGAATGTTTACACACCCCATATCATCGTGATTGCATCCACCCACTCAGGAGTGAGGCAGGGATACCAGTCATGTCACTCTCCAGGGGTGGGTCTGTTTGCCTGGGTCACCCTATACTGTAATAATCCTGTCATTTGTATGGCACCCCTTTACATGCATTTCAGCAGTAGTGGGTCCAGCGGTGGGGAATGAATAGGCACTGAACAGTTAACACCCAGTATGAATGTCGATCTTGGGTTGAAACAATTGCACAGGGCTCCTGTAAAAGTTTTGTAAACATTCACAGAATACTGAGCCAGTTAGAAGGCCAACATGTTCAATGGCCTTTGCACAGACCCTTTCGACCTTCTAACATTGTTTACCTGTCTACTCACCTCACTGACCACTTTATTCATTTATGTCAGACCAGCTCAGATTAGTACATCAGGCAGTCTGTGTTCTGCACATGTTGGCTCATTCCCACCTTCAACCGAAATACCTGACTTGCCAACAGCAAGGAAGGGGCTATGTGCAAGAAAGAAATGGACTGATAACAGCTGGGAAAGCAGTTCCATGTGTTGAAATTACATGTAGACACGTAGAGCAAGACATAATGCCTCAGTTGTCAGCCATGTAAGGTCTTTCTGATGCTCACAAGAGACGTGTTCATCAAATGAAGCTCTGCAAGTCCAATTAATTATAATAAGTACAGATGCTCTTATTGCATCAGCACCGGATTTGCTGTAATAAACAGTGTGTGCTGCAATGAAGAGGAGAATGTGATTCCTGTTTGAACTTTGAACTGAATGTCACAATAAGATTGTACCACTTCTGGATTAGATGAGTCAATGACAAAATTGAAAGGCCTTAAAACTTGATTCTCCAGCAATTATTGTGACGAACTGACGAAGGCTGTCCTTCAACCTCTCAGCAGCTGTCACATCCAAGCCAAGAGCCTTTCGTCATGTTCTTATCACACAGAGGAGCAACCTTCAGACGGTGCTTATACAATATCAAGAGTTGCACTCTGTGAGCTCATTATTTGAATGAAGAGGGCGAGGATCTCCATGACTGTTTCTCACAATCTGCACTGTATTACCAAATCATCTATAATAATTATTGGCTGAATAAGATTATATTACTGGCTAATCTAATCAATAGCCCATAATTGGCAAACAATGAGACATGTAACAAACTGAAAATCCCATGATGCTACAAGTTGCTCACTTTTCCACTATTTTCTACCATTTGGGAAGTTTTTATGAGACTTCTTCGTTATCTCGTGTTAGTTTCCCCAGAGCAAATAAGAACATTTGGTAACCTTCAGAGCTTTTTTACAGTAGCCTGATCCAGAATTCCAGATAAAGAATAGAAATCTGACATTTTAACTGTTTTTGACTTTTTTATAGCAGTTTTAGTTCGATTGGGCTCCAGAGGGCTTTTTATTGGGGCAAGGGTGCAGCTAAACCGTGGCAAAAGTAGAATCCATGAACAGATCAAAGAAAAACAAAGAGGGACATTCCAAAGCAGGCGTTGCCAGACTGTTGTTCTGACAGTTCCAAAACATTGAAAACACCCTGGGATCATGTTCCACACTTGAGTGGAACTCTGGTTGTTCTGGGAGTGGTGAAAGCTTTATTTTTTTTAGGGAGAAATACTACTATGACTTTGAACAGTACTTGCATATATATATATTCAAATTTGTAAATCTATAGATTGCAGCTAATAACACTTATATACTCTTATGATTTTCATTTACTTCAGGATTGTGAAATGTATAATCTGACATGCCAAATAAAAAGAAGTTGTAGGCCTTCACATAATTAAAATTGTCCAGTGTTTTGACCCGATTAGCTTATGATAGATAAAAACATTGACCTCTCTCTCCCAGTAAATAATTACTTTTTTCAACATTTACATAAATTCCAAAGTTTTTGAATGCACGTAGTCTTCCTGGTGTTTATATAATCGATGGATAAGGAATGTGCATTGGGACCATTGAAACTGCTGCTGCATTCCTATCTAGGAAATTAGGCCGATCAATAATCTGCACAGCTGTTCAGTTGAAACTAATCAGAAAATGCAAGCAACTTACAAGTCTAGATTTCCTTAAAGGTCATGAGACTGAGGTCAGTGCAGGACCGAAGGTCAGTCCTAACAGGTTCTGCAAATGCCCAAGGTCAAGAAGCAGGCTGGCAGGGTTAAATTTAGATAAATAACTTACCCTTCAACTCCTGACAATTACAAATTTAGGAAGCTGAGAGGCTGCTCGAAAAGCCAGATTTTTATGGCCCTTCTTTATGGTATCAGCCATGGTGGCACTGCAAATTGAATTTCAGAGATGGAACAGCAGCTTGTCATCTCATCGTTACCTTTATCAACAATTGTATGTTGGTCTAGTCATATACAACAATACAAACAATTAAAGAAGACAATCAGAACAGACTACTTGTACTATTTGCAAATTGCATAGCGCAATGATTATATACATGGGTCTATAGAAAGGCCTAGTTTTGATTTAGTTATGCTATTTTATGACATTGCTGATTAGCTGGTGAAAGACGTGTACTTCTCTCATGTAAGTGCAGCATCGAATTAAATCACCGGTGGAATACTGCAATTGAATTGGACTTTTATCCTGCCTGAGACTATCTCACCTCACATTTTACTTCTTCAAGGACGTCCGTGAGTGCAGAGCAGTAAAGCACCGGAAGGTGATCTTTTAGAAGTAAAGCAGGTGTGGCAAGGGAGGCATCAGCACTTGAATGTTGCTTGATGGAATTCAATTGGAATCTGCCTTGGTAGCAACTATTTCATTTTTATCATAAAGCCAAACACAAAGAGAGTAAATGACACCAGTGTTTGTGTGGCCCATGTGATAAACAGGGCGTCAGTCCTTGGATCTCTGCCAAAGTCTACCAATCACTCAGTCCAGACTGCTTATTATTGCTGAGAAGTTAGGGTCCGATTAATAGGCTTTACCGCAGTAGTACATTTGAAGCCTACTTTGTACTTAACCTACTTCCACCAATTAATCTGACCTAAAAAGCATACAGAGTACTTGCGTATGATTGATTCCAATGCCCCACCAATGAGCAATTTACATTAATTTGATACTCATAATGGTAGATATTACTGAGCAATTAAAAAACATGTTTGCGAGTCAATCAACCTCCAGTGCTACCAAGGCAGGCCAAATCCATCAGTCTGCCTTCAAGTGTGACTGCATTTTGACATAAAGCCGGAACTGGAAATGGGGTTTGCTCCTTCACCTAACTGGAAATGGGGTTCACTCAACCCATGTTGAAGGCATCTGAGCTCCACCAACCCTCTTCTCCATCCATCTCTCTTTCAGTTGCTTTGTTGCTGCTCTGCAACCCTGCGTGATACTTTTGTTGTCTTGGGGTTTTTTTGGAACAATAAAAAAAAAGAAGCATGGTGTACCATCTTAAACTTACTGCAGAATAATCTATGACCCTGTTATTAACATGTCCCGTCCCGCTTCCTCACTGCAATAATCTATTCAACTGTCTATCCAATCTATTTGAAAATTAGTTATCCTGACCCAATCTGATTAAAATAACTTTAACGCAATTAAGGAGTTTAATTCAAATTTCAAGTCCCCTCTGTTGACATTTTAAGATTTGGATCAATACTTTGAATTTATGGTAAAATGCTGCCATGGGCTGTGAATATGATTTTGGTTCATATTGGCCTATTCCAAAACTCCCCCATGATTCAGGTTCCATGCACTTAATGATGATTAAAGGAGATTTCCATGGAAAAGACAACAAAGGCAAGTGGTGACAGAATGTAGCGAGGTTTATCACACTGCTCCTGCACATGTGATGCTAAGAACCTATTGACACTCAATACATGTAAGCAGTAAGCACGTCTCATGGACAACATCAAGAGCTTACAAATCTCTATAGACTGCCTGTTAGAGTTGCCACGGTTTTTTGATATATGGCGGTCATTTAACTGTAATGAGTGTCACATCATCTGCTGATGTTCCAAAGGGAGCTTCATTATCACTACTTTTATTGTCCACTGTTTGCATAATGATGCCAGACTCCCCTGGTGATTGGAACATAGATTCTGTCAGTTGCTCCTTTAAATTTTTTGCAACAGATCCGAATTATTATATCACCTACAAGTTCTTCTGGTTTCTATATATTATCCGGGCTTAACAATAAAGGTAATTAAAAAAATTAATTGGATAATTGCCTTTCTTAACAAAGCCAAATCAAGATAAAGTCCTCCAGTGGATTAACCCACAGGTATTGCTGGCCAAGTGAACTGTGCTTCAGACCAACAGGTCAACCAAAGGAAACAGACTTGTAGACTCAATAAGAGGCTCATAGTCATGATAAAATATCGTAATTGCTTGTTGGTTGAGGGATGAAGTCCGTTCAATATTCTGACCTTGCCTTAATTACAGCCATGTTTCAACAGAATTGTGTCAAGTGTAGCATTAGGCATGATGAGGAGGTCAATATTTGCAGATTATTACTGAAATCAAAGCAGGCATCAAAGGTGTAGCAGGAGTGGATGAACAATTATTTCCAGGAGAAATTATTCCCTAGAGCAGAACGGCAATAAATGGATACTCCCAAAATCAATGGAGCAATACTATGAGTTGTATATATTGCGAATCAATGATGGATTCCATGATTGCGGTTTATGGCAGTTTGTTGAAAACAGCAACAACATGTGAGCTTGGTTTGTCCAACGATGCAGACACTTCGCAACTGGTTGGCCACATCGATTTCAGCAAATAACACAGAAACTGCTCCTCGAGATCCAAATGCAAATCTTAATGCAAGTTCAAATGCAAGGGGTGGAAATAGTGTTTGTGCTGTTGGCAAAACAGTTGTATTTCCCAATGAGATACATGCTCTATTCTGCTTCTATCTAAATAGCTTTTTCCCCCCTCTGGTATTGCAGCAAATGGCAGCAGATGGAACTGCTTCTTTGTCTCGACTTAATTGAACACAAGTGATACCTGGCTCTGCTTCAGTTATTGACTTATTACATGACAGAATAGACAACTGACGTCAAAACGAAGTTTTCACAGGTGTCAGACTGATGGGACACTCAGTAACAGCATCATGGCATGGCAATTTGACAAAGGTATTTTGAATCATGTGTAGGTATTATCACAGGCTACAGAAAGTCAAAAACTTATTTCACAAATCTTCTTTGTCCTATCACTATAAGGTCATTTAGAGCCATTTAGTCTTGCATGTATTCAATTGTATTGTCTATATATGACAATTAGGCATCTCAAATAGGATTCACAAGGTGAGGCAATTTGGTTTTCACATCTCATTTGATGATATAAATGATGAACATGCATAGGCCACATATATTGCCAATAGCTCGGTTGATGGAGTGAAGTTTTATAGAATGATTTTATAAACAGCTGACACACAATGGTTACAGCGCACCATGGCATTTTATGACTTGGGTTTGATGCTCCTTGCATTGCCAATGACTTGTCAGAATTGCATATGCCAATCTCTGTCTGTTTGCTTAAGTCAAATGTCTCTTTTATATCTGTCAGCATAATAATTATAAGTGAGAAATCGTGCTATTTTCAGTCTGGTCTGTTTGCCACACCAACTTTCACTGCAAAATGATGTACCAGTAGGCTACTATTGTGTAGTTAGCCCTCATTGTAATATAACGAACCTCAATCAGCAGCCAGCACCCTTATCCATGAGCGATGACAACCAATGTGTAACTAATTCATTAATGGGACCAGGAAGTTGTGATATGCAGGAAGTTGTGACATATCAGGAGCCAGAGGGAAGGAAGTTATTTCAAGGAAAATCATAAACCTCATATACATGTACCATAGTCAAGGTGTTTGGATCTGGATGATCGATTTTGCCAAAACAGTACATTACTTAACTTACTTTCTAACTGTCTTAACAAGTTCTGCAAATGCCCAAGGTCACGAAGAACGCTGATAGGTTTAGATTTCAATAAATGACATACCCTTCAACTTCTGACAATGATACAAATTTAGGAAGCTGAAAGACAGGTTGTTATGGCAATTCTTTACTTGTATCAGCCATGGTCACTGCAAATTGAATTTCAGGGATGGACCAACAGCCTTGTCATCTCATCATTACCTTTATCATCATGTGCCTATTGGTCTTGTTTGGACAATAAAAACATTTAAAAATACAATCAAAACGGATTACATGTACTGCACTTAATTTGTACACTGCGTAGAGCAATACATAAAATATAAAATTGCATAGTGCAATAAATTAAATATCTTGTATACCAACACAACAAGACTAGCCAAAGTTTCGTATGCATTGTTACAAGGTGACCTATAAAACATCTTATTCTTTTATATACATAGGCCGATAGATAATTATGATTAATTAGTGACAATGTGCTGATTGTAGCCGATTAAATACGTGTACTTCTCTCATGTAAGTGCAGCATCGAATTAAATCACACTGCCGGTGGAATACTGCAATTGAATTGGACTTTTATCCCGTCTGAGACTACCTCACCTCACATTTTACCTCTCCAAGGACGACTAAGGAAGTCCATGAGTGCAGAACAGTAAAGCACCGGAAGGTGATCTTTTAGAAGTAAAGCAGGTGTGGCAAGGGAGGCATCAGCACTTGAATGTTGCTTGATGGAATTCAATTGAAATCTGCCTTGGTAGCAACTATTTCATTTTTATCATAAAGCCAAACACCAAGAGAGTAAATGACACCAGTGTTTGTGTGGCCCATGTGATAAACAGGGCGTTAGTGCTTTGACCTCTGCCAAAGTCTACCAATCACTCAGTCCAGACTGCTTATTATTGCTAAGAAGTTAGGGTCTGATTAAAAGGCTTTAAAGCAGTAGTACATTTGAGGCCCACTTTGTACTTAACCTACTTTCACCATTGAATCTGACCTACAAAGCATACAGAGTACTTGCGTAAGGTTGATTCCAATGCCCCCCCCCCCAAAATGAGCAATTTACATTAATTTGATACTCATAATGGTAGATATTACTGAGCAATTATAAAACATGTTTGCGGGTCAATCGACCTTCAGTGCTGCCAAGCCAGGCCAAATCCATCAGTCTGCCTTCAAGTGTGACTGCAGTTTGACATAAAGCCGGAACCGGAAATGGGGTTTGCTCCTTCACCTAACTGGAAATGGGGTTCACTCAGCCCATGTTGAAGGCATCTGAGCTTGACCAACCCTCTTCTCCATCCATATCTCTTTCTGTTGCTTTGTTGCTTCTGGAACAAAAAAGAAAAAACAAAGCATGGTGTACCATCTCAAACTCATTGCAGCTTAATCTATGACCCTTTTATTAACATGTCCTGTCCCTCTTCCTCACAGCAATTTTGAATTTATGGCAAAATGCTACCATGGGCTGTGAATATGATTTTGGTTCATATTGGCCTATTCGAAAAATCCCCCATGATTCAGGTTCCATGCACTTAATGATGATTAAAGGGGATTTCCATGGAAAAAACAACAACGGCAGGTGGTGACAGAATGTAGCGAGGTTTATCACACTGCTCCTGCACATGTGGTGCTAAGAACCTATTGACATTCAATACATGTTAGCGCGTCTCATGGACAATACCAGGAGGTTACAAATCTCTATGGACTGCCTGTTAGAGCTGCCATGCTTCTTTTGATATATGGCGGTCATTTAACTGTAATGAGCATCACATCATCTGCTGATGTTCCCAAGGGAGCTTCATTATCACTACTTTTATTGTCCATTGTTTGTCCCCTGGTGATTGGAACATAGATTCTGTCGGCTGCTCGTCTAAACTTTCTTCAACAGATCTGAATTATTATATCACCTACAAGCTCTTCAGGTGTCCATATATTATCTGGGCTTAGCAATAAAGGTAATTAAAAAATTTTATTGGATAATTGCCTTTATAAACAAAGCCAAATCAAGATAAAGTCCTGCAGTGGATTAACCCACAGGTATTGTTGGGCAAGTGAACTGTGCTTCAGTCCAGACCAACCGGTCAACCAAAGCAAACAGACCTGCAGACTCAAGAGACTCATAGTCCTGATAGAATATCGTAAAAGCTTGTTCGTTGAGGGATGAAGTCCATTCAATATTCTGGCCTTGCCTTAATTATAGCTGTGTTTCAACAGAATTGTGCAAAAGTAACATTAGCCATTGATGAGGAGTCAATATTTGCAAATTATCACTGAAATCAAAGCAAGCATCAAAGGTGCAGGAGGAGTGGATGAACAATTATTTCCATGAGAAATTATTCCCTGGAGCAGAACGGCAATAAATGAATACTCTCAAAATCAATGGAGCAATATTATGAGTTGGCAATATTATGAGTTGTATATATTGTGAATCAATGATGGATTCCATGATTGCGGTTTATGGCGGTTTTTTGAAAACAGCAACAACATGTGAGCTTGGTTTGTCCAACGATGCAGCCACTTCGCAACTGGTTGGCCACATCGGTTTCAGCAAATAACAAAGAAACTGCTCCTCGAGATCCAAATGCAAATCTTAATGCACGTTCAAATGCAATGAGTGGGAATAGTGTATGTGCTGTTGGCAAAACAGTTGCATTTCTCAATGAAATGCATGCTCTATTCTGCTGCTATTTAAATAGCTTCCCCCCCCTTCTGGTATTGCAGCAAATGGCAGCAGATGGAACTGCTTCTTTGTCTCGACTTAATTTAACACAAGTGATACCTGGCTCTGCTTCAGTTATTGACTTATCAAGTGACAGAATAGACAACTGACGTCAAAACAAAGTTTTCACAGGTAAATGACAAATCCAGAATTTATCAGACTGATGGGACACTCAGTAACAGCATTATGGCATGGCAATTTGACAAAGGTATTTTGAATCACGCGTAAGTATTATCAGAGGCTACAGAAAGTCAAAAACGTATTTCACAAATCTTCTTTGTCCTATCACTATAAGGTGATTTAATTAGAGCCATTTACTTTTGCATGTATTGTCTATATATATATGACAATTAGGCATCTCAAATAGAATTCACAAGGTGAGGCAATTTGGTTTTCACATCTCATTTGATGATATAAATGAACATGCATAGGCCGCATGTATTGCCAATAGCTCGCTTGATGGAGTGAAGTTTTATAGAATGATTTTATAAACAGCTGACACACAATGGTTACAGCGCACCATGGCATTTTATGACTTGGGTTTGATGCTCCTTGCATTGCCAATGACTTGTCAGAATTGCATATGCCAATCTCTGTCTGTTTGCTTTATATCTGTCAGCATAATAATTATAAGTGAGAAATCGTGCTATTTTCAGTCTGGTCTGTTTGCCACACCAACTTTCACTGCAAAATGATGTACCAGTAGGCTACTATTGTGTAGTTAGCCCTCATTGTAATATAACGAACCTCAATCAACGGCCAGCACCCTTATCCATGAGCGATGACAACCAATGTGTAACTAATTCATTAATGGGACCAGGAAGTTGTGATATGCAGGAAGTTGTGACATATCAGGAGCCAGAGGGAAGGAAGTTATTTCAAGGAAAATCATAAACCTCATATCACCAGTACAACACAACATATTGACAAGGGGTTTAGATCTGGATGATAGATAATGCCAAAACAGTATATTACTTAACTTACTTCCTAACAGTCCTAACAGGTTCTGCAAATGCCCAAGAAGCCAAGAAGCAGGCTGACAGGGTTAGATTTAAATGAATAACCTACCCTTCAACTTCTGACAATGATACAAATTTAGGAAGCCGATAGGCTGGTCAGTCTGGACAAAAGACAGCTTGTAATGGCCAATTTCGCCATTCTTTATTCGTAACATCCATAGAGGCACTGAAAGAATTTCAGGAATGGAACAGCAGCCTTGTCATCTCATTGTTAACTTTATCAATATTTGCCTATTGGTCTAATTAGATTATAAACAATAAAAACAGTTAAAGATATTATCAAAACAGAATATATTATAGTGTATTTGTACACTGCATAGTGCAATAAATAAAATATAAAATTGCATAGTGCAATAAATTAAATATCTTGTATACCAACACAACAAGACTAGCCAAAGTTTCGTATGCATTGTTACAAGGTGACCTATAAAACATCTTATTCTTTTATATACATAGGCCTATAGATAATTATGATTGATTGATGAAATTACTGATTAGCTAGTGAAAGACCAGTACTTCTTTCATGCGAGTGCACAATAGAATTGAATCACACCCACCGGTGGAATACTGCAATTGAATTGGACTTTTATCCCGTCTGAGACTACCTCACCTCACATTTTACTTGCAGGACCGAAGGTCAGTCCTAACAGGTTCTCCAAATGCCCAAGGTCAAGAAGCAGGCTCACAGGGTTAGATTTAGATAAATAACTTACCCTTCAACTCCTGACAATTACAAATTTAGGAAGCTGAGAGGCTGGTCGAAAAGCCAGATTGTTATGGCCATTCTTTACTATGGTATCAGCCATGGTGCAAATTGAATTTCAGAGATGGAACAGCAGCTTGTCATCTCATCGTTACCTTTATCAACAATTGTATGTTGGTCTAGTCATATACAACAATACAAACAATTAAAGAAGACAATCAGAACAGACTACTTGTACTATTTGCAAATTGCATAGCGCAATGATTATATACATGGGTCTATAGAAAGGCCTAGTTTTGATTTAGTTATGCTATTTTATGACATCGCTGATTAGCTGGTGAAAGACGGAGTACTTCTTTCATGTGAGTGCAGCATCAAATTAAATCACCGGTGGAATACAGCAATTGAATTGGACTTTTATCCCATCTGAGACTACCTCACCTCACATTTTACTTCTTCAAGGACGTCCGTGAGTGCAGAGCAGTAAAGCACCGGAAGGTGATCTTTTAGAACTAAAGCAGGTGTGGCAAGAGAGGCATCGGCACTTGAATGTTGCTTGATGGAATTCAATTGGAATCTGCCTTGGTAGCAACTATTTCATTTTTATCATTAAGCCAAACACGAAGAGAGTAAATGACACCAGTGTTTGTGTGGCCCATGTGATAAACAGGGCGTCAGTCCTTGGACCTCTGCCAAAGTCCACCAATCACTCAGTCCAGACTGCTTATTATTGCTAAGAAGTTAGGGTCCGATTAATAGGCTTTACCACAGTATTACATTAACCTACTTCTACCATTTAATCTGACCTGCAAATCAGACACATATACTTGCATGTAGTTGATTTCCAACGCCCCCACAAATGAGCAATTAACATTTGATAGTCATAATAGAAGATATCACTGAGCAATTTAAAAAATGATATGTGAATAAATCAACTTTCAGTGCTACCAAGTCAGGCCAAATGGTAATGAGCCACGTCCATCAGCCACTTTTGTTTGCTCCCTCACCTAACTGGATATGAGGTTCAATCGGCCCGTGTTCAAGGCATCGGAGCTTCACCAACCCTCTTCTCCAACCATTCCTCTCACAGTTTCTTTGTTGCTGCTCTGTAAGCTGGGATGGAGCAGGGCCATTGCCTTTGTTGTTGTCTTGCGCTTTTTCTGGGACAGAAAAAAAGAAGCTGGTGTACCACCTTAAACATGGTCACACAACCTATTGCTGTGGCAATCACATTTCAAGTGTGGACTCTGTTGACCTGAGGTGCAAAACAGGTGATTATAACAAACAGTCAATGCCAAACAATGCTAAACAAGATAATCCAGCCTGCTATTTTGTAACAGGGCCTCTTGAAACACTATCAGAACACTGTCTACAAGTTGACCACTATTTGCTGCCACCTAGGGTGCAAAATTCGCGAGCTCCTGTGAGCGGTCAACAGAATTTCGATCTCTGGAAGAAACCAGGACAGTGAGGAAGAAACCAGGACAGTTCCATCATTTAGTGATGGTCTAGTTTATTTCCAAAAACTCTGCAAGTGTCTAATCTGACTTTGGTTGGCTTCAATTTTAAGCAGACAGCTTGTAAATACCAAAATAAGTTGGAACTATTTTTTATCATGGAGGATGTATACATTGTAGCTCACAAATATTGCCAGTATAGAGGGGGCCACTTGTGGCATGGACAAGACATTTTGCTGAGTGTAACACAGCTTTTATGAAATTGTGAATTATATTGTTGTCCTAGTTAATAAATCTCCATAAAGTAAACAAATAAATACAATTGAGCATTTTTGATATCACAAAGCAAAAACATTGGCTTTGTGTAGACACGTGAATAAGTGAGAATTATAGTAATTTGACTTTTTTTTAAACATGTGCTTTTCTCAAGACATTGTTATGATCAAACAGGAAGTGCAACAACAGTGCCACCTTACCTACCCATGCTTAAACTCACTGTGTTATAATCCGTGACCCAAGTTACTATCATGTCTTGTCCTTCTTCACAGCCATCCATTTATTCAGCTGTCTATCAATCTATTTGAAAATTTGTTATACTGACCTTTCTGATTAAAAAACCTTTAACACAATTTAGGAGTTTAAATTCAAATTTCAACTCTCCTCAGGGAGGCATTTTAAAATTTGGATCAATATTTTGAATTTATGGCAAAATGATGCCAATGGTTGTGAATATGATTTTAGTCCATATTGGCCTATTCATAAAACTCCCCATGATTCAGGTTCCATGCACTTTATGATGATTAAAAGGGAATTTCCATGGAAAAGACAACAAAGGCAGGTGGTGACAGAATGTAGCGAGGTTTATCACACTGCTCCTGCACATGTGGTGCTAAGAACCTATTGACACTCAATACATGTAAGCACGTCTCAATGACAACATCAAGAGCTTACAAATCTCTATAGACTGCCTGTTAGAGCTGCCATGGTTCTTTTGATATATGGCGGTCATTTAACTGTAATGAGTATCACATCATCTACTGCTGTTCCAAAGGGAGCTTCATTATCACTACTTTTATTGTCCATAGTTAGCATAATAGTGCCTGACAGTCCCAAAGTGATTGGAACATAGATTCTGTCAGTTGCCCCTTGAAAGATTCTACACCATATCCAATATATTCGATCACCTACTAGCTACATGTATTTGGTGTCCATACACTATCCGAGCCTAGCAATCAAGGTAAAAAAAAACTGTAATTGGATAATAGCCTTAATAAACAAAGCCAAATTAAGATAAAAGTCTTGCTGTGGATCAACCAACAGGTGTTGCTGGGAAATTTGATAAATCTTCAAATCAATAGGTCAACCACAGCAAACAGGCCTGCAGCCCCAATAAGAAGTCATGCATAGTCATAAAAAAATATCGTAAGTGCTTGTTGGCTGAGGGATGAAGTCTGTTCAATATTATGGCCGTGCCTTAATTATAGCCATGTTCTAACAGAATTGTGCAAAAGTAACATTAGCCATTGATGAGGAGTCAATATTTGCAAATTATCACTGAAATCAAAGCAAGCATCAAAGGTGCAGGAGGAGTGGATTAAGAGTTATTTCCAAGAGAAATTATTCTCTGGAGCAGAACGGCAATAAATGGATACTCTCAATATCGATGAAGCAATGTTATGAGTTGTGTATATTGTGCTGAATCAATGATGGATTCCGTGATGGATTCTATGATTGTAGTTTATGGCATTTTGTTGAGAACAGCAACAACATGTGAGCTTGGCTTTTAAAATGGTGCATCTACTTCATGACTGGATGGCCACATTGCAATAACACAAAACAGTTCCTCCCGGTTCAAATGCAAATCTTAATGCAGTTTCAAATGCAAGGGGTGGAATTAGTGGATGTGCTGTTGGCAAAAAATGTATTTCCCAGAGAAATGTATGCTCTACTCTGCTTCTGATTAGCTTTTTTCCCTCTGGTATTGCAGCAAATGGCAGCAGATGGAACTGCTTGTTTGTCTCGACTTAATTGAACACAAGTGATATCTGGCTCTGCTTCAGTTATTGACTTATTACATGACAGGATAGACAACTGACGTCAAAACACCTCCCGAAGTTTTCACAGGTAAAAGTCAAAGTAGGAACTTTTCAGACTGATGGTACGCTCTGTAACAGCATTATAGCATGGCAATTTGACAAAGGTCATTTGAATCATTTGTAGGTATCACAGTACAAGGACAGAAGGGAAAGAAAAGAACTTATTTTACGAATCAACCTTGTCCTAAAGTGAGTGAGTTTGTGTTTTATGACCCATCAGCACCGGTGTGGGCTATTTAGAGGCAAGACCTTGTCCTAAAGCTATAAGATTATTTTGTCTTGCATGTACATGTATTGTAGATCAGCCTATGTGCCAAATAGGCATCATGTAGGATTCACACGGTGAGGCGATTTGCTTTTCACTTCTAGTTTAATTATATAAATGAACATGCGTAAGCCGCATATATTGCTCTGGGGATGGAGTGAGGTTTTATAGAATGATAAACAAGTGACACACAATGGTTATAGTGCACCCTGTCATTTTATGACTTGGGTTTGATGCCCCTTGCATTGCCAATGACTCAACTGATCGAGTTGCACGTATATTATATGCCAGGCTCTCTCAGTTGGCTAGGTAAGTCAGTATATTGTAAAGGTGAGAAATTGTGCCATTTTCAATCTGGTCTGTTTGCCACACCAACTTTCACCGCAAAATGGTGTAAAAGTACCATCGTTGAGTTAACCTTCATAATGACATAACAAACCTCACTAGACAGCCAGTACCCTTATCGATGATGCATAACTAATTCATTAATGGGAACAGCAAGTTGTGACATGTCAGAGGGAGGAAGTGGTTTCCTGGAAGAGCATTAACCTCATATCACCAGCACGACATAATATAATGCCAAGATGTTTGGATCTGGTTGATAGATTTTGCCAAAAGAGAACATTACTTTTAAGCTTCCAACAAAATCCATTTTATCTGACCAACAAAAATACAATTTACAACCTACAAGAAAAATGTTCTTGCTTGTACATGATTTCCAACATCCCCATAAATGCGCAATATACATTAATTTGAACATTATGTCAGACATCATTGACTAATTACAAAGTTAAGTAATGCATTTGACCCCCGATATTTCCAGGTCAGGCCAAATGGGTTAGATACATCAGTCTGCCTTCAACTGTGACTGCAGGAGGCCGGAACCAGAAATGGGGTTTGCTCCTTAAACTGGATGCAGGGGTCACACAACCTGTGTTGAAGGCATCTGAGCTCAACCAAACCCACTTTTCCATCCATCTGACTCAGTTTCTCTGCTGCTACTCTGCAACCCTGCATGGTAAAGGGCAACAGGCCTTCGTTGTTGTCTCGTGCTTTTTCTGGAACACGAAAAATATGAAGCATTGTGAATCATCTCCATAGCTTTAGCTTACTGTGTTGTAATATATGACCCAGTGATTATCATGTATTGTCTTTCTTGCTTGCTGTCTTCATAGCAATCCATCCATTAAGCTGTATATCAAATCTATAAGAAAAAAGTTTTTTATCCTATTCTGTTGGTAAACATTTAACATCAATCAAGAGGATCCTTGCACTTTACGATAATTATAGGGAATTGCCATGGAAAAGATGACAAAGGTGACAGAATGTAGGTTTGTCACACTACCCCTGGTCAGTGGTCAAGGATTGCAAAGAACCTATTAAACTCTTTGTCGCTTAATAAATGTAGGCCTGTGTAAGTTACTATCATGGGCAGTGGCAGTAGCCAAAAATTGCCGAAGCTACCAATAGCTGCTACAACATTGCTTAATGATATTCTAAAGAATTTGATGTACATATATGGCAGTCATTTAACTATAATGAGTATCACATCACCTGTTTCATTGCCACTGGACATTGATGTCTAGCAGCCACACGTGATTAGAATGATTCTGGAAAATGCTTCTTTATTTTCATAAGCTCTATATTAATTTATATTGAAAATATTGGATCATACAGAAGCTCTTCTGGGCCCATGTATTATTTGGACAAAACCATATGCTTTCATAGAGGCTGTTACCAATTTTCCTGACAATAAAGTACAAGGGAGCCACATGGGGAGCCAGAAATTAAGTAATTGGATAATTGCCTCTATAAACAGATAAAGATGAAGTCTCATAGAAGTTTGAGCAACCTGCAGGTGTTGCTGGGCAATTGGATTGTGCTTCAGACAAACGAGCCAACCAGAGCAAACAAACATGCAGCCTCAATAAGAGGGTCATGCTTGTGATAAAATATCACAATTGCTTATTGGTTGAGGGATGCATTCCATTCAATATTCTGGCCTTGCCTCAACTTCAGCCATGTTTCAACAGAATTATTGTGCCAGTGTAACATTAGCCATTGATAAGGAGGTCAATATTTGCAGATTATTACCGAAATCAAAGCAGGCATCAAAGGTGCAGGAGGAGTAGATGAACAGTTATTTCCAGGAGAAATTATTCCCTGCAGAGCTGCAGCGATATATGGCAGAATAACAAGGCAATACTCTCAATAATCAATGTAGCAACATTACAAGTTTTAGGCGCTGAATCAATGATGGATTCCCCGATTGCAGTTTATGGCAATGTGTTGAGAACAGCAACAACATGTGAGCTTGGTTTGTCCAATGATGCATCCACTTTGCAGTTTGCAACTGAATGGCCACATTGATTCCAGTCACTAATAGGGAAACTGCTCCTCCATATCCAAATGCAAGAGGAGTGCAGTTGCCAAAACAGTTGTATTTCAAGAGGAACATGTGCTCTGCTCTGCTTCTGTTTAGCAGCCATTTTATGCCCTTTGGCATCACAGCAAATGGAACTGCTTATTTGTCTTGCCTTAATTGAATGCAAGTGATACTTGGCTCTGCTTCAGCTATTGACTTAGTACCTGATAGAATAGACCAAAACACCTCCCACATTGTTCACAGGTGCAATTAGCAAATCATAATTAGAATCTGGCAGTCTGGCAGCGCCAGACAAACACTGTAGTCTATAACACATAGAATCGCAATTTGACAAAGGTCATACAAATCATGCATGTACTTTCCAAGGAAGGAAATAAAATTCAAGAAACAATTTCACAAATCTGAACAACATCTCTGACAGGATTCACAAGGCAGATGTGAGGCAATTTGACTGGCAAGATATGGTGATAAAAATGAACAAACAGGGAGGGATGGTATATTGTGAATAACATGAGTGAGAGAGGAAGGTTATATTGAATGATAAGTGACAAACAATGGTTACAGTGCGCCCTTTTTTTTTAATGTTCATTGTCACTCTATGAATGTAAGGGGCTAAAAAATTGTGTAGGTCACTTCTTATAGTCGCCATGATATTGCTTAATGATATTGGTTCTTTTGATCAATCGTTTTAACTTTAGTGAGTATCACGTCACCTGTTGATGTTCCAAGGGAACATTTTTATCACATTTATTGCTTACGATACTTCAAATTTTCAGCACATATTCCGAAATATTGCATCAATTGAAGTAGTCAATCAGGTTATTTCATAGAGGAGGTAACTAAGTTTTCAATGATGAAGGCCAGATTATAATGAAGACTTGCTGTGGATAAACCCACAGGTGCTTGGCAAGCAGATCGTGCTTCAGACCAACCAGTCAACCAGCGCAAACAAGCACACTTTATTAATGAAATCAAGCATGCATCAGAGGACAGAGGTGTAGGAGGAAACAATTATATTCAGGAGAAATAACTCGCTAGAGCAGAACTGCAATAAATGTGGAATAACAAGGCAATACTCTCAATAATCAATGCAGCAATATTATGACTTGTATGCGCTAAATCAATGATGGATTCCCCGATTGCAGTTTAAGGCAATGTGTTGAGAACAGCAACAACATGTGAACTTGGCTTGTCCAATGATGCATCCACTACGCGAAGTTCTGATTGGCTACATTGATTTCAGTAGGGCACTACACCCGTTCGATAAATAACGGCCGTACCGGTACAGTCTGGCCGGTTCCTGAACCGGTTTTCAAACCAGCGTTTTCGGTTCGGTTCAATTATGCCATGTCCAGCTAAATAAAGCCATTTATTGCCGAGATTTAAGTGAAAATGTCCACAAAATCATGAAGTGAACTCGAGCAGGTCGTCATGTTGACGTCCGTTCTTGTGCGAGATCAACTTTCGAGGCCAAAAATTAGTTTTTCGTGTAGCGGATTTCTCTAAAATGCGGATCGGCCCGAATTTGCGGACCGACAGTACGAATTGTGTATTAATCAAGTGTATCGATGATATGTATCGTTTCGAATGTCGACAACGGTATAGTAGAGCCCTAGATTTCCGCCAATATTATGGGAACTCCCCTGCAGGTCCAAATGCAAGGATAGTGAGTACGCAGTTGGCAAAACATTTGCATTGCCCAGAGATGTGTGTGCTCTGCTCTGCTTCAGTTTAGCAGCCTTTTTTCCCCCTCTGGTATTGCAGCAAATGGCAGCAGATGGAACTGCTTGTTTGTCTCGACTTAATTGAACACAAGTGATATCTGGCTCTGCTTCAGTTATTGACTTATTTATTACATGACAGGATAGACAACTGACATCAAAATACCTCACAAGGTTTTCACAGGTAAAATTGGAAAGGTTAGTTCAGAACTTGTCAGACCAACACTATGCTTTAAAGCAATAACATGGTAGCATGGCAGTTTGGTGAAGGTCATTCATATGCAGGCACTATTAGAAGGGGGGGGGGAGTCAAGAACCAATTTCAATTTTGAACAAGCCAAGGTATAAGGTTCTTTTCTCAGAGCTCATTGCAGATTGGCGGTCCAGTGGAAATCTTAATTTT